>JAHXMQ010003319.1:32144497-32167338 GCA_020466415.1 Ammodramus savannarum pratensis | reverse complement strand
CTTTGGCCTGCGTGACTACTACAGCCTCATAAAGATGTTTTTGGCCTTAGCTAAGAGCTCCAATAGGGACCCCACACCTCAGGACATTGCCGCAGTGGTTCTTCGTAACTTTGGTGGCAAAGATGATGTCAATGCCTTGGAAATATTCACTTCCAATTTGCCAGAAAAAGGAGAGATATGTGCTTGTGATATCAGTAGGATTGAGCTGATCCGACAGAACATTTACAGCAGTGCTGAGGATGGGGACTGCAGGTACCTGCTTGTGTTGACTGAGAACTATGCTGCACTGCAGATCCTCCAGCAGACTTTTTTCACTGCCCAACAGCAGCCAGAAATCATCTTTGGCTCCAGTTTTCCTAAGGACCAAGAATACACCCAGATATGCAGGAACATCAACCGAGTGAAGGTCTGCATGGAAACTGGCCAGATGGTTGTGCTCCTCAACTTGCAGAACCTCTACGAGAGCCTCTATGATGCCCTCAACCAGTACTACGTGTACCTGGCTGGGCAGAAGTATGTGGATCTGGGGCTGGGCACGCACCGGGTGAAGTGCCGGGTGCACCCCAAGTTCCGCCTGATCGTCATTGAGGAGAAGGAGGTGGTGTACAAGCACTTCCCCATCCCGCTGATCAACCGGCTGGAGAAGCACTACCTGGACATGAGCACCGTGCTGGACAAGGGCCAGAGGGAGGCCGTGCAGGGGCTGGAGCGGTGGGTGCAGGAGTTCACAGCAGTCAACACAGAGAAGCACTTCTTCAGCCAGCAGCAGTACAGACCTGCAGACGTGTTTGTGGGCTACCACGCCGACGCCTGTGCCTCGCTGGTGCTGCAGGGCACGCAGCGCCTGCGCCCAGCCTGTGACCCCGCCGAGCTCCTGCTCCATGTCACCGAGCAGGCGCAGCTGGCCCTGCTCAACTGTGCCACCCCCGATGCCGTCATCCGCCTCTGCAACTCGGTGGAGGTGTTCATGGTGCCCTCCCCAGCCCACATCTACTTCAGGCAGCAGCAGCATGCCTCCTTCACTGACTTCCTCAGCACCCACGTGGGTGCAGGGGCTGGGCCCCAGACCGCCTTCACTGAGGTGAGGCCGGGGTGCTGCCAGCCCTCCTGACCCCACTCAGCTCTGTGCCAGGGCTGCAGCATGGCACCACCTGCATGCGCTGCAGTGCTGAGTGTGCAGAGCTGGGTGCTGGGACATAAGCGTTGATTTGGGGGTGCAGTGCAGCTCTGGAGCAGGCCAGGGCGCGGTGCAGTGCAGCTCTGCAGCAGGCCAGGATGCAGTGCAGCTCTGCAACAGGCCGCGGCGCAGTGCAGTGCAGCTCTGCAGCAGGCTGAGGCACAGTGCAGCGCAGCTCTGCAGTAGGCCGAGGCGCAGTGCAGTGCAGCTCTGCAGCAGGCCGCGGCGCAGTGCAGTGCGGCTCTGCAGCAGGCCGGGGTGCAGTGCAGTACAGCTCTGCAGCAGGCCAGGGCACAGTGCAGCTCTGCAGCAGAGTGGCAGCCTTGAGAGCACAGTGGGTCTGTGCTGCATTGCTGCCTCTCTTTCCCCAGGTCACCACCTTCTCACGGCTGCTCACCAGTGCCGACGCTGCCTGCCTGGAGAGGGAGGTGCAGGGCAAGGCCCAGAGGCCCCAGATCCTGTTCCTGCAGCAGTTTGAGACAGAGTACTCCTTCCTGAAGTGCATCCGGTGAGTCTGGGTCGGTGTTTTCCTGCTTGGAATGGGCTGTCAGCTGTGTGGAAGGTGCGTGGCCAGAGCGTTCGGAGTAGCACATATGGAAAAGGGAGGCTGTGCTGACAGTGGGCTCTGGACTCTGCCCAGATATCTGCTGATAAGGGACAAACCTTGTCAGCTCCATCACATGAGATGGGATTTCGTGTTTTTCTCTCTCCTGCAGCGGCCAAAGCTAATGAGAAGTGGCTGGTTCTGTGGTCTCTAATGTTTGATCTTTATACTTAGTGACTTTTGTTAAATCTGTTTTCACTCTTCAGAGAGTTCCTGGATTCCACTTCAGAAAATAAAGTCCTCATTATTCAGAGAGACTTTGAGGATGGCTCTAAGGATGCCCAGCTCATCACCTCAGCCAAGTGAGTGGTTCAGTTCTGCCTGGCCACCCCTCTCAGTGATTAGTTATTGGTGCTGTTTGGGGATTTCATTCTCAGGAATTTGCAGAATTTATTCTGTAGCAGAATGAATCTTAATGCATTGATTGTATTTCAAATAATCCATATCCCAAATCAGAATAAGCGGAACTGGGTGAAATGAGCAGATAATCCCCTATGTAGTGTGAATTCTGGCCACTGGCTGCAGAAGTCCTGAAGGGCTGAGGGTCATGGGATAATTCAGGGCACAGCTGGAGGTAGCAGCTGGGAGGAAGGAGTGGGAGTCACCCGTGTCTGTTCTGGGAGAGGACATGTGTCCTCTCTGAGCAGAGACCTGTGGCCATGGGCCTCTGTGTGCCTTTGCTCTGCCAACAGCATTTCCTCTTTGCTGCAGGTACGCTGTTGTCAATGAGATCAACAAGGTAGACCTGGGAGAGGTCTCTGTCTTTGTTTACTTTATCATGAAGCTTTCCCGGCTGGAAGGAGGAACATCCTACATGGGATTCCATGGAGGTGAGTGTGCCCATCTGTCCCTCCTTACTCTTCAGCTGCCTTCAGGCAATTATTTCTCTTACTCATTCTTCCTTTAAATGCTGAAAACCTGGACTCAGTGTGTCTTGTGGGTTGTCAGAGCTGCCTCCCTGTCCCACAGGACTGCCTGGGGGACCAGTACCTGGCAGTCCTGGCTGGGAGCACCTTGCCTTGCCTGCTGACAGACAGGTCCCCTCTCCTGTCAGCTGGAGAGCAGCCACAAGGGTAACGCTGTGGGTGTGTTGTCCTCCAGAGGCTCTGGAGCAGGTGCTGATGTGTCCAGCAAAGTTCCTCTGGGTCTGGGGGCTTCTGAGAGCCTCAGAACCTTGGAACTGTCAGGCATGGATGTGTGCAGCAGCAGGTTCTGAGGGCATTGTGCTTTCCCCTCCTTATAGCAAGAGGTGAGAGTTGGTGACCTCTGAAGGTAACCTCAGGGGCTGGCAGGTTATTCTGGGGGAGCTCTTCTGGAAGAGCAAGCTGCATGCTGGGAGTGATTCCTTGTTCTGTGCCTGTAGGGCTGTGGCAGTCAGTGCACATCGATGACCTCCACAGATCCAAGGACATGATCTCTGACTTGACAGCCCTGCAGAACCTCACCGTCAGCCAGGTGCTCTCTCAGGATCAAGGTGCAACCAGAGGTAAGCTGTGTGCTGGGGAAAGGGGGAGCTGTGGTCCCAGATTTGGCACTATAGGAACTGATGCCTGGCACAATGTATCTGATGACTTTCCTTGCTCAGCACCTGATTTTTGTGGGGGTCAGTCACCACCTGGCTCCCAGCTTGTATTTATTTCATTACTACAACTTTAGGTCATCAAGCTAGTTAATTTGGTATTTTTTCCTTTTCTTTTTGACAGAAATGTGGCATTTGCACTGCTCAGCAGCCTGAGTGCTCTTTCCTAGCACAGGAGGTAGCAAATGCTGCATGGCAGAGACTGACAAGGATCTTTCTTTGCCCTTACTCTCCTTCCTTTCACCACACTGCCTGACAGGAGTCAGGGAGAGCTTAAGGCATTAGCCCAGTGTCAGATTTCCTCCAGCTCTTGCTGCATGAAGCATGACAGCCTGGGCAGCTGTGGCTGTGTTTGAGGTGAATCTCAGCTACTCATGCAGGTGCTAATGGGTCTTTGACAGATGTTCTGCTGCTCTGGGATGCAGTTGCTAAAATAAACTCTTATCTGACTGATGGAGAGTGCACTGCTGCTTTCTAACAAAATTTCTGCACCTTAGCTGCAGCTCTGCCTGCCAATGGAGAAGCACAGCAGGAGGAGGTTGGAGCACCAGTGCCAGGAGCAGAGCACCATGAGGTCAGTCCAGAATACATTTGTTTGCCTCTCAGCTGTCACTGTGGCTCTCTGCTCTGTCATTCATGAGTGCAAACCACCTTTTGTGTTCCCCTGCACCTGAAACCAATCAGCAGTATTTGCATCATGAATGTTACTGTTCAGGTACAAGTTCCTCCTCCCCACTACCCTGTCAATCATCATCACTAAAGAAATAAACCATTCTAAGGACTCTGTAATTCCTTAGTCATCTCATTCTTCTGATTTTTAAAAGTCAGCTCTAAGAATTTCTGTTGCCTTTCTCCTCCTGGAGGGGAGAGCTGTGGTCCTGAGCCTCATTCCAGCTGTGTGCTCTGAGGTGGAGCTGGAGCTGGCTTAGGGCTAGGCTGTGCTGCAGCCACATTCACACTACCTCAAGTGCCCCTGGCAGCCTCAGCTGGACATGCCCAGCACCAGGGACATGGAGCATTTCCCAGGAAGGGCAGAAGATTTTTCCTTGGTCACATTGATTATTTCCATTTTTTTCCTCAAACTGCTGAATCTTTCCCCTACAGGAATCTCAACTCAGCACAAATGCTGTCTCACAGGCCAGTTTGAAAGGGCCACAGAAGCTGAATCATGTTCTTGACAGCAAAAGAGCTGAGAATTGCAGCCTGAGCTGAGGGAAGCTGGGAACAGGGATGCCAGGCAGCAGGCCATTTGAGGGAGCCCTGGACACCTTCCAAGGGAGTGTACTGGGGACAGGAGGGTTACTCCAGGGGAATGACCTTGTTTTCCTGGGCAGGGTGAGATCCTGGACACCACGGTGCTGCTGAGGACCTGTGTGCAGAGTGCTGTGCGCATGCTGCGGGACCAGAACGAGGAGCTGAGCCGGAGCAGGAGGAGAATTGAGATTCTGCTTGGCCTTTTCTCCAAAGAGGATGAGCTGAAAGGTGTGTGCTGCAGGGAGTCCCTGGACATCTGGAGACCGCTAAAACAGTCAGTCATCTCACTGGGGATGCAGAGGTCCTTGCTGTGGTGCAGGCAAGGGGGCTTTCCCAAGAATGTGTGTCCATGCTGCAGTGTGTTGGTAGATGTAGGGCTTTTCAGCTGTTTAAGTGGTGGCTTTTTCTCTTGCTGTGCTGGCTGGTTTTTTCCCCACTTGGCCAATTATAGGAACAACTGTCAAATGCTGTGCTTGGTGGGATATTTGGGTCCAAGCTAATAGAAGAGAAAACACAGGTTCCCTGTTGTTTTGTAGCCTCTTTCCTGAAGATAACCAAGGCTCGTCTCTCCAGCCTGTTGAAGAAGCAAGAAGAAAATTCCCTTCACCCAGAAAAATGGGTGTTTCGGGAGGCTTCCAACCTCAGTGCTCTGCAGGAGGCAGGTACCTTCAGGTGAGGACAGCAGCACTGCCTTGTCACCTGCAGCCTCCCAGGAAGGGTCTGCAAGTGGCACCTGTGTGCAGCAGAGACAGCAGCTTTGTGTAATCTCAACATTGGCAGTGTCAGTCTCCAGTCTGTGCTAGAAACTCTCTGAAGGCAATTTTAGCCTCTCCTGGGGAAGGGTGAGTTAGAGCTGAAGGGGCTGTACTGGGACAGGGATACACAATGCTTGAGTGGAACAGTGGGATTGCAGGTGAGCCAGGAGTGAGAGAAGTGCAGGGTTTTTTGTTGGTAGTATTCTTTCCCATAAAGGCAGCATTAGGATTCTGTCACATACTATTCTGTCACATTTCAGAATACTGATAGGTGAGAGAATTAGTTACTCAGGGAAGACACTTCCTGTTTTGCTGATGTCATTGCTTACATTCCCTCTGGGTTTCTCCGTCTCTCTCTCCCCAAAGGCACGCCCTGTGGAAGCGAGTGCAGAAGGTGGTCACTCCCTTCCTGGCTCTCCTGATCGCTGTCATAGACAGGAATGGCAATCTGGAGCTGCTGGCCAGGGCAGGAGCAAACTGGGTGACAAACCTGTGGATGTTCATCTTCAATGACACCAAATTCCTGAGTGTGGGGTGGAACAGGTGAGCCCAGGGGAGCAGCAGGAGGGCTGGGCAGAGCTGGGCTGGGCTGGGCTGGCAGCAGCCCAGCACTGGCTCTGACCCCCCGAGGCAGAGGGATGTTGTTTGTTGGCTGCTGTAGGAGGGCAGCTGGGCACTGCTCACAGTTCAGCCTGTTCTTCTCAGAGTCCTGCAGTTCCCTCCCCTTCTCTCTCCCCTCCCTCCTAGGGCTCAGTTTCTCTCTGCAGCCTCTGCCTCTGTTGTCTGCACTGTGCTTCCCAGACAAAAGCCCTGTGCCTTAATGACCTTTTAACCCCCCAGCCCTCAGCCAGAGATAATCGTGGTGCAGAACAACATGACGGTATCTGCTGATGCTGGGAATGAGATGCCCTTCAGCTGGAGGATAAAGGAGTACCTGGAAGAGATGTGGGTGGAGACTCAGTACATCCAAAACACTGAAGGTGAGAGCCTGGCTTCAGCATCTCCATCCACTGCCCTTTGGGCTCTGGTTTGTCACTGCTGTGCCCCTCCTGTCACTGGAGTCACCTTCAGTCCCTCTGTGATCCTGTGAGCCAGCAGAGTTCTCTGCAGGCAGCTTTTCTTTGTGCGTCTCACCATTCCTCTTTCTCACCTGTTCTGTGCCCTTGCATCAAAGTGCTGTGGAGCAGCCAAGAGTTAATGACAAGGTGAGATTCTAGAAATACAACACGACACGCCGCTGGGCTGACAAGGCCTGGCCTGAGTCCCTCCTCAGTGCCCTGGATGCATCAGTAATTATTGAGGTGTCCATGTCTCTAGGATAGATGCTGTGTCAAAGCCAGCTTCCTCCTAACATCCAGCTTTTCTCTGCATCCTCATTTTCCAGGCTATGCTGAGAAGTTTGTGGAATACTTCGAGAAGACTGCCCTGGGAAAATTCATCTCTGCTCTGACTGGGGAAGAAAGGCAGCTGCTCTTTGAGTGCTACATCAGAGACTTTATTGTCTTGACCATCAGTGTGTCCTCCCAGGAGCAGCTGCAGGTCAGGGGCTGGAAACCCTTTGGATGGGGAGAAGAGTGTGATGCCTCTGAATGTGTTCTTCTGAATCAGTCGTGCCTTGGGGAAAATGCCCCTCTGAGACAGTTGCCCAACAGCAAGGGAACCCCAGAGCAGACCACTGGACACTGGGGTCACTCAGAAAGGCAGCACCTGTATAAATTGACATTTAAGGCTGTCTTTGTAGGGAAGTGATTCTCAACTTTCAGAGATTTTTGCCAGGCTTTCCAGTACAAAATGAATTATAACAGTACTTTCTCACCTTTGGTTTTCTGTGTCCCACCCCTGCAGTGTCTGCGTGTGGCGTTCCTGTCTTGTGTTAAGGAGTGGATGGCAGAGTCGCCCTGGACAAAGGAGCTGGAGCCCTCCCTGCCCTGGGCCCACCTGGCACACAACCAGTTCAAAAGCCGCCTGCAGAACTTCTCCAGGATCCTGGCTGTGTACCCCTGTGTGACTGGCTACCTCCTGACCCAGGAAGAACGGAGAATTCCATGCTCTGAGATGGTAGAGTCACTCCCTCAGCCCTGGCAGGGAGCTCTGTCTGCACTGCTCTTCAGTCTCCTGTGGATTTCAGCCACAGCAGAGGAGGAAGCACAGGCTCGGGTTCCTCAGATTTGGGAATGATCTGCTGGGCTCTTATTGCTACAAGCAGGTTTTATAATAGTTTGCCCTGCTTTTGCATTAGTTATTGGACATGCTAACGAGCCAAGCCACAAACATGAGAATTGCAGAGCTTAAAGTAATCAAGCAGGACATCATTGAGTAGAACATGTGGTGTAGCAAACCAGACTGAGAGCCCTAGGTCCATAAATAATTCTGAAATGCAGCTGTTGTTACCCCTGTCCCTGTGTGTGTGCAGGTTCTGGATGTGCTGGCTGCCATGGTGTGTGCTGAGGAGCTGGAGAAGCTGGTGCAGACAGCCTCCCCTGAGCTCTGGCTGCAGAGAGTGAAGAACCTCCATATGCCCATTGAATTCCTGTGCAAAGAGGAGGGTGCCCAGCGTAGGGGCAGCCACTGCCATCAGCTGCTGAGGAAGCTCAGGTAGGTACCAAACTCTGCTCACAGCCCTACTCTTTGCCTGGAGGTTCTCTGGGGCATTGGAGCAGGCTGAAGCTGTTCTGGTGCTGCTTTTCTCAGGCTTTGCAAACCTTTCCAGGTTCCTGCTGGGCTCAAACACATATCAAGCAGCAAGAACCGCAGTTTTGTTCCCTCATCTCCTTGCAGATTCTCTCTCTAAATTTGGCAATATCATCTGGTGCACTCTATCTGGGTTCAGGGGTTATTTAAAACTCTCCTCAGCTTCCTGTTAACCAGCAGTGTCTCCCCACTTCATCCTCTGTGCATAAGGACTCAAGAGATGGGGAATTTCACTGCCTCTTGTGTTTTGGAAGAAAGCCCAGAGTGCTACCCCAGTTTCTCACAGACCTTGTTTAGTTTATTTGAAGTGAAGGAAGTGCAGCTAATTGTGATTGGTATTTTAAAAATTTTTTGAGATTGAAGTTAGAGGTGTGAGAACATATGTCCAGTGCTGCTGGTCCTGCTGCAGTGCTGCCTCCAGGCCAGGCCCTTGAGCCCCCTGGGTGAAGTGCTGGAATGTTCTGTCCTTGACAAAAACCCCTCTGGAAAGCCAAAGGGCAAAGCAAGTGAGAAATGCAGGACTGCTGTGGAGGGGAGCAGGAGCAGCAGTGAGCCCCTGGCTGCCCTGGTTGCCATTCTTCCTGCTGTGGTGCCAGCCTGCTGTCCCCCCCAGGGCCTGCTGGAGCCGTGTGTTTGCCATGGCACTCTTCGTGGAACACGTCCTGTTGGGCATCCACACCGCCATGCCAGAATTCGAGGATTTAGTGAGAAAATATACTTTGCTTCTTGCCGAGGTGAGCAAAGCTGCCATTTCACCTCTTCCCTCTTGAGCTGACCATGGGAATTCTCATCTCAGGTGTTGCAGCTGAGTCACTGGACCTTGTCCTTTCCCTCTGCAGTGTTTCCAGCACGATTCAGACATCAAGTCTCATCCAACCTTTGTTGTGGTGCTGAGAGTGCTGCATGAATGCAAGGACGAGGTCAGCAGGAGGCTCTGCAGGTAATGACACTGGGGCAGGCTGCAGGGGCCAGCAGGGACGCTGCCTGTGTTGCCAGCACACTTGTGGCAGTGCTGCATGGGGTGCAGTGAAAGCCAAGGGAAGAGCAATGACCCTGCTTGGCTCTGCACCCTGAGCTGAGCAGTGAGCCAGCTCTTGGTCTAGCTGCAGCTGAACATCTTGTTCAAGGCTTTTGGGGAGGCAGCACAGAAGCAGCTGTACTCATTGCTGTTTCTGGATTCCAGGCATGGTCTGGAGCTGTGTCCCATCTGCCTGGGAGAGCCAAAGGACCCCGTCTGTCTGCCCTGCAACCACGTGTTCTGCCACAAGTGCATCAGCCAGTGGCTGGTGCCAGCACAGATGTACTGTCCCTGCTGCAGGGCTGCTGTGGAGGATGTGGAGTTAACTGTCTCTGAGGAGCTCAGGTACTCCAGCTGCCCTCTCCAAGGTGGGAGTGTTGGGTGAGAAGGCTTTGTGAGGAAATTTCTCAACTCTGAGGTGGTCAACACAAGCAGAATGGAGAGTGAACTCTGCTTCATCCCTTTGGAACTGAACAAGTCCTGTCTGTTTTGTTGTTTGAAAAAAGGAGAAAGCTGCCTTGGCCTCTGTAAAAACATGCAAATCACAGAATGGTTTGGGTTGGAAGGGACCTCAAGGATCATCTCGTTGGGAAGGTTGAAAAGTATCTCCCTCGGGTGATTTTTGCTTGTGTGTGCTCAATTCCTCTGTGGTTTAAGAGGTTCTGTGTTTGCTTTTGCCCCTCCCAGAGCTGCCATAGCAAAGAAGGCCCTGTTCCGGCAGAGGTGCAATAATTTCTTCATTGACATGGTCACCACCATGTGCTTCAAGGACAACAAGCCCCCTGAGCCAGAGGTGATCCAGAGCCTCCTGGATCTGCTGTTTGTTGAGAGAAAAACAGTCTTAAAAGACACAAGTGAGCTCCCTTCACCCTGACACTCAGAGGGCTGGATCTGTCATCACCTCTCAACTGCCAGACCTGTCCTTCTCTTGTCTCCACAGATCACCCTGCTGTCTACACAAAATTCCTGTCCCCTTTTCATGATGAGGTGGATGAAACTCCCATCATCCGCTCTGTGATGCTGAAGCTGCTCCTGAAGTACAGGTGAGCACATTCAGCTGAGAGAGGTTAGGCCAGGGCCAGGTTCAGCCCTGTTCCTCATCAAACCTATCCCATTGTTCTTCTCACCTCCCTGAGTTTCATTGACTCTGAATCCCTTTGTATTAGTCTTGCAGCTTGGCTGGCTTGCATGGGGCTTGTGGTGCAGTGTGAGCAGCCTGTGCAAGGTTTACCTGGCTGTCCCTCACTAACCCTGTGCTGAGGGTGGATGCCTGGGTTCTGCAAGGTGGCTGAGTAGTTGCTCTGATCAAGGTCAGCAAAGCAAAACTCCTCATTCATGGAGATTTAATCAGGATTTAAACTGATCTTATGTCTGTTCCACAGACCTCCCCATTCCCACAGCCCTCCCAGCCTCCCTTTGCAGGCAGGGCACAAAAGCCCTCAGGTGTGACTACCTCCTGAACCAGATGCCTGGCTCATTCCCAAATGTCACCTGCAAAAAATTGCAAGGGCTTCTCTATCTTGCAGCTGGATCCAGAGTGACCCCACCTGTCACACAGCCAGCTCTGGGAGCTCTGCTGTGATTTAAAGCAGGGGCAGACCTGTCAGCATCAGCATGGCAGCTGTGTCAGGGGGTCTCTCTCTCTCTCTCTCTCTCCCCTGTAGTTTCAGTGAAGTGAAAGATGATGTGCAGCGTTACCTGTCCCAGGTGGAGCACAACGAGCTCCTAGAGAAAAATGATAAAAAAGAGCTCTACTTGCTTTTTGTCAACTGCTTGGAGGTGAGAGCTGGGCAAGTGACTTTGTAGTTAAAATCACCATTTGTGTTCTTGCTAAGGGACAGACAGGTAAAGTTTGGCATCCTGGAACATGGAATGTGTGTTATTCACAGCCTGCTCCTGGCTCTATCTCAGCTCCAAGCTTGGGGAGTTTAGGACAGCTGGGGCACGTCCTATAAATGGTATCTGGTGACATGGCAGAGATTTAGGATGAGGGGGCAATGGCAGTGGTTTGGAAGGGTGCAGGGATGGTTTGGAGGGTCAGGGATGGTTTGCTGTGCTCATGCCAGGGTGGGCTGGAGGGTCAGGAATGGTTTGGAAGCTCAGGGATGGTTTGCTGTGCTCGTGGCAGGCTGGGTGCCCTGGGGACACACCTGAGTGGGGTGGCTCTGCCACTCGCCAGTGTTCTGGCCTCTCTCTAGGATTCCATGTGTGAGATGTTAGAGGACAGCCTGGGATGTGGGCATGGAAACAGTCTGCCTGAGGACAGAACCTTTCCAGAGGACTACCTGCCAGCCAGCAGCAGCGAGGCTCCCCAGGAAGCCTCTGTGAAATACCTGCAGGCCGTGGCCAAGGTGCGCCTGTGCCTGAGCAGGGCTGCAGAGCTCATCTTTGACCTGCAGCAGCACACGGGTGAGTCTGATTGCTCTGCTGCAAATGCTGCATGCAGGGCAGGTGGGCTGGACACAGGCAATGCCCTGTGCTCTGCTCGGACCTGTTTTAGTGCGTGGCCAAGAAGGAGAGCAGCAACTCCCTTTTCCCTTACCAGTGTCAGTCAGTGTCTTTTCCCTGTACCTTGTGTTAGAAGTTCTCTGTAACTGGTAGAAAGGCTGTGCTGGTGACCCCAATGTAGTTACATGGAAGTTAACACCTGTGGAAGGGATTTATTTTATCCTCCTGATGGTAACAACGAGATTTATTTAGAGCCCAGTAAATTGAACTTTAAAGCATAAATGCTGCTTGAGACCCAGGACTGCTCTAAGGGTTATTGTTTTGTATGAATGAGAGCTCTGCACAGCTAGAAGGGATTAAGAGTTTACTATATTGATGAGTTTATACCTTCCCTGTCAAAGAAAGGAATCATTGTCTGAAATCTGGCTGAGGATATGCTCCCGACAACACCCAAGGAGGGAAGGGCTCTGAAGTTCTTCTGTGTAATAACACAGTATTAATAAAGGGACTTGGTGCTACAGCTGGGGCAGACAGAAAAGTTTTACAGGATGGGATGTACTTTTGCCTCTTTGTTTTAACCTCTTTTTTGCCCTCCAGAGCCAGAGCAGATGAAGGAGAAGCAGCGTTACCTGAAGAACGTGGAGGAGTTCTGCAGCCTTGCCAGGAACGACTGGCACTGTGTGTACCTGGTCAGGAGGATTGCCAGCCAGCACGGAATGGCATTTGCTCAGAAGTTGGTCACAGAGCCACGGTTCAGTTGGGTGTTCCCAGCAGAAATTCTGCAGCAGGTAGACAAGAGGCGTCTCCTGGTGATAGTTCTGGTCTCCTCTTTGCCTTCACTTTGTGCTGCTTTGGGGTGTTCCTACTGTTGTGTGTCTTTTGGGGTCGGGCCAGAGTGGCAGTTGTTGGGAGGTGGCTTGTCCTGGCTCTCAGGTGAATGGAGTCTCTCCTGGCAGCACCATGCCTGCTGCTGCTGCTCTGGGGAGCCTGAAATGCCCCAGTGCTTGGGAGGAGAAGAGATTCTGCCATCTCCAGCTGGGTGGTTGTCCCCAGTGCTGTGCATGGCTGTTCCCTTGGCAGGTCCAGCACAGCCAGTCCAACCACATGGACCGGTACCTGGTGTATGGGGAGCAGTACTGGGCCCTGCGTGACGCCGTGGGACGAGCCATGATGGAGGGCACAGCCCAGGGGCTGCTCGAGGCCCAGGAGGTACAGCCCAGTGCTCCCTCAGACCCCTGCTGGGCCCAGTCCTCCCTCCAGACCCCTGCTGGGTTTGCATGGCCCCAGCTCTGCTGTGTCCCTCTGGGAAGTGTCTGTTCCCAGCACTTGGGGGCCTCTGCTGGGAGGTCACTGGGGCTTGAGCTCAAGCACGTTTTCTTTACTTTCCCACCTGCACATCCCATCACCGTAACTGGGGCAGCTCTGGCCTGTTCCCAGCCACATCCTTCATTCTTCCCAGGCCTCCAGCAGCCCCCCAGCTCTGAAATCTGCCCACCTGCTCCTGGCCATCTTCCGAGAGGTCACTGCTCTGTATGGGAATCCAAGCCTTCATCCCAAGCAGCAGGTAGGACATCCCCCTTTGGCCGCTTGTAGCAAACCTGCTTTGTGGGTAAGGAGGAAGGGGATCTGAATCAGTGGTGGAGGAGCTTTGGTTCCTGTGCTCCAGCCAGGGTGATGGCCCAGAGCTGAGCAGGCTGTGGAGATTTTTGGGAGCAGGGTAACCCAGTGTGGGAAGCAGCTGCCAGTGCTTTTTGTTTAGGTGGGGGCAGTATCCTGATGGATACTGGAAAGCTTTAGCTCTTTCCAATCTGTGCTTTCAGCAAACAGAGGTGATGACTAGATTCATCCAGTGCTCCCGAGTGCTGAATTCCCCTGAGCTGAAGCACCTTGCAGTTGCCCTGGTGAAGAACACCCTGCCTGGGCTGGTCGTGGAGCCACAGGGCCACAGCCAGCAGGGAGCCCTGGTGGAGATGGCTGTGCACATGGCTGCTGTGCTGCTCCGCGGGCATAGCCTTGTCCTGCAGCCCCTCAGGAACCTGGCCTTCCAGCCAGACACCATGCAGGTGAGGGCACGGAGCTCACGTGCACTTCAGCTCATCCTTGGTTCTGTGTCTGCTGGATCCTCTTTCTCAACAGCAATGCTCCAACTCACTGGTTGGGCTGTGAAACACTGGGGGGAATTATTTCAGTGCTGTTGGGGTTAAATTAGCACAACACCAAGCTCTGGCCTGGTATCTTTTCAAGGCACCTCTCCATCCTGAGCAGGATGAAGCAAATACCTTTGCTGATATTTGGGTGAGCAAGGCTGAGAGCAGCTGGCAGCTCCCACTGTGCCTGTTCAGAGAGTTCTGGCTCCTCAGTCAGGGGGAGAGAGCTGCTGCTCTGCTATTCCTGGCTCCCAAGGTGTAAGGGAACATGCTGGTATGCACCAGAGTGCATCAGCAATGCATTGCAGGATGTCTGGAGAGTGCACATGCAAGTCTTAACAATAATGACAGTTCTAAGAGTGGATTTTCACAGGTGAATTTGAAAATCTGCATCTGCGTCGCCTGCTTGACCTCTGCTCTCAGATGTCTCTTGTTCCCCAGTGTGAACAGAGAAGCAGTGAGTGACTGCTACAGGACAGAGCTGATTCCCAGATCCATTTGTGACTGCTTTCCCCTTTCCCTCCTCAGAGCTCCTTTCTGCCCACAATGCCCGAGGACATGATGGCTCAGGCAAGGACCTGGGAGGGAATGCATGGTCTACACTGGTATGGTGAGTGCTGCTGGCTGGCTGGGGAAGGAATTCCTTGAGTTTGGAGAGTGAAACTGTTCCAAATATGAGGACAAACCCACTCCTCATGGAGTATGAGTTATCTGTGGTAAATCCAGATTTGTAGACAGTTTGTGTGGGTGATGCACCAAAGGACATCCAGTGCTGTTTAGTCTTCAGCTTGCAGCTGTCCACAGAGCATGAAGGGGCATAAAGGCAACACGAACAGGGTGTGAGAGGAGAACTCTGCCACCTTACTGGCCAGCTTTGTCTCTGCTTCCCACAGCTGGAACTTCCTGCAGCAGGGAATGGGGGGGTGAGAGCATTCCTGCCCTCAGCAGTAGAACCTGCCCAGCTTTGATTCCTTGTTGCTCAAGGAGAAGCAACACTGAAAAATTCCTTGGCTTCCTGCATGGGCCTGTGAGTTCTTTGGGCTTTGGGATAGTCAGGGCTTTTGATTAGATCTTGAAGCATATTTCCTGCTCCAGGATGATGGTCCCTAGAAAAGGGAATAAAAAGAGCTGTATAAATCTGTCTTAGAATACTGTCCTGTTTGTTTCTCTCTTCACAGAATGTCGCAATGGCCACCCCTGCACTGTGGGAGAGGTAATAATTTGGGACTGGTGGGTATTTAAGCAGACAAAGTTTTCAACAACAAACTGTTTTATTTTGTTTGCTGGTTTTAATGTGCTGATGCACAGAGTTCCACTTCTAAACTCAGTATTATTGATCATTTTGTCATTGTAATGTGAAATTTATCATACCCATAGCATTTATACCATAGATAATCGGGCAGAGGTGCAGTTTGTAACAGGGTTTGAATTAACCACTTAGAGGTTGGATTTTTCTTTCATTCCCTTTCTCTGCTGGAGAAGCTGTTTCTCTGGAATTCAGTGCTCTCCTGTTGCTTTTCCCAGTGTGGGCGCCCCATGGAAAAGAGCCGCTGTCCCGAATGCCACGTCCCCATTGGAGGCAGAAACCACGTACCCGTGAAGGGCTTCTGTCCTTCCAGGTGGGCTTTGCTGCAATGCCTTTGCAGGGCTAAATGATGTAGGACTTGCCTGTGGTGCCCTCAAAGGCCAGAGGTACCAACCACTTCATGCTGCTCTCTGGAAGGTGTAAGGGAGAGATGTCCAAGCAAGAGTAATCAGGCAGCAAAACCAAAGAAATTTGCTTTTCTGTGCACAAAACTCACTGGAAGCCTTCACTCCCTTGTGGCACTTTGAATTGGCAGCTTTTATGGCATTCAAAGACATTATGGGTCAAAAAGGCATTGCTGGGTATCAGAGATGTCTTGTGTGGTTTTTGTCTAGGTAAAAAAAAAAACCAACATACATGCACTTTCCTACAGCAAACATCCAGACAGAACTCAAACTGGCCACATCCTTGGAGATGTTGAGCACAGAAGGACACTGGGAACGTCTGACAGGGGTGTGTCCCCTGTGGCCTTTGTGCTGCTCCGTTTGCTCACCCACCTGTCCATGCTGCTGGGAGCCTCCAGAGACCCTCAGGTATCTTCCAGAAATGCTTCCAAGTGGTCACACAAAATATAGGGGAACCTTTGTATGCTGCTGGTCCTTTTCATCATACTGCCAAGTGACCAGTGCAGTCTGTCAGCATGCATAGACCCAAATTCCCTCCCTCCTTGCCCAGGAGGGATTTTGGTTAATTCCTGCACTTCCATGCAGGCACATCCACCCAGCACTGCCTTGATGGATGCAGGTGGCAGGAATCCCACAGCTCTGGGTGCTTGGCAGGACAGAGCTCTGTGTGCTTTGTGCTTACCTGGAGGTTTTTGGCTGTGCTCAACTCTTGCTTTTGTTGTCTTTAGTCCCTGGGAAGGATGATCAAGCCAATAGTGGATGACGTGGTGAGCTTCCTGCAGCAGCACATTCAGGAGGACTTGGCACAGCTGACCAGGATTTTGGGGAAGAGTGTGGATGACACTATCAACATCCTGCACCTGGTGCTCAGCAGCCTCCTGCAGGCCCCCCGGCGGCAGCCAGGCCAGTGTTAAGAAAAGCCACCTGCCCTGTCACACCTGGGGCTCTGGTTGAAGGGCTGTGGCCATGCAGCCACCTTGCTGATAAACCCCTTCACCCCTAAACATCAGCAGCTGAGCTGAAGAGAAAAATAGAGAGTTTGAAGCTTATTTCTTACTGTAGGGAGGGAAGAATTTTCGTCTGTTTGCTTCTTTCAGTCCAGTACGTGAGGTTTGCAAGGTTTGGTGCAGTTGATAACCCTGAAAATGAATTTTTGACAAAACAGTGTCATGACAGATGGTCAGAGCTTGCAGCTCCTGAGCAGGGCTGCTTCCCAGCACAGCAGCTTGTTGTGAATCCCTGTTCTGTGCTGCCTCTCAGTGACTCCCAGAAGCTCTTTGGGAGAAGAGGGATGGCACAGTGGGTTTCATGGTGGGGTCTGGAGTCACTGTGGCACAGAGGCGTTAATGTGTAAGTAGTCCATATTTGGACTGTGGGACAGCACCAGTCAGTATTCCAAGCTTCACTCTGTCATGGGATGTGGTCTGAGCTTGGACCATCTGTTCAATATTTTTGGGGTTATGAAGGAGTTGTGTAAATGTCCCCATCATTCACATGAAGCTCCTGGAAACCTGGATCACTGTGTGATGCTTGGGTGTCATTCTCCAGCTGAACCAAGATACTCAGTTAACTTGTAGCACCCATGAATCTTTGCTTATTTTTCACTGAAATACTGCAGATATAAGAGGTGAAATATTCTTGTTGCAGGGATGGTGTGGTTTGATGAGTTTCTGTCCACCAAGGACAAGAGAAACAAATGGGAAGAAATTGTTGCAAGCACAATTATTGTTCCTGAATTGGAGGTGAGAAATCTGCTATACAGAGTCAGTAGCTGAGCAGTTCAAAATGCACTGGAAATCTCATGTGTTGTAATATCTGTGCTATACTGGCTGTTCCTAAAGCCAGCCCATCCAGGGCACAGCTGCAGCTTAAGGATTAGCCATCTTTATTCTACCTGGGGAAATGGGAGCCTGAGACTGGAGTTGTTCTGGGATGAATTTGTATAGCTGGAAAAGCAGAAATGGCTTAGCTCTTTTGAAGGTATTTCACAATATCCAATAACTTATTATTTTTAAAATGCAGAATTTGGATAAAAAACTTCTGAAGTTAAACCGACAGATACAAGAGGATGAGAGAATCTCTTCCAACCCCATAGTGAAAATAGTGTATGGGGACCCAGCTGCATTCCTGTCCCAGCTGCCACGGGACAGCCACATCCACCATTCCAAGATGTGGAGCTGCCGCAGGAGGGTTTCAGTGGAGAACCTGGGCCACATTGTGCAGCAGAAGAATGCCAAGGACACCGTCCCTCTCCTCTGGAAATTCCTGCAGAAGGTGGGGCTGCTACAGGGTTGAGAGCCTGGGATTGCCCAGGACTAAGCCACATTTGGATTATCTCAGTACTTGCTATGATCTTGAGAATGAACATGGAAGTTATTGTTGTCTTTTAAAAATTTAAGAAGTAATTCCATAAAAGTATTCCCAACTGGTTTGTCCAAGCACAGCTTTACCCACAGGTTCTCATTCCTCTTCCAGGAAAGTGAGCTGAGGCTGGTGAAATTCCTACCAGAGATTCTGGCTCTGCAGAGAGATTTGGTGAGGCAATTCCAGAACACAGCAGAGATCAAACACTGCTCCATCAGGGAATTCCTCAGGGAGCCCCACTCAGGTGAGGAGACTCTGTCAAAGTTGTAATTAATGAAACAGAAAATGCTGGATTGTCTTGTTGAAAATGAAGAGGAAAACTCTCCTTTGCCTTTTAATTCTCATCTGAATGAACTGGAGACTTGAAGAGAGTTGGAAAAGTTACCAGATGACTTTAAAGGGAATTAAGTACAGGAGATTTTTTATGAGGGGTGGGAGCTCTGTGCAGTGCAGCAGTGGTTCTTTTGGCGTTTTAAGCTCAGCCCTAGAGCAGGACTTGCCTAAAGAGCAATTAGTGATGTTTTTAAGTACTTATGGGAAAGTATATAAAGGTCATGCAGAATCAGACCAAGGACCAATCCATCCTTGTGGCCTGGGCCAGGAGCAGACAATAATGGAAAAGTAACAAACTGAACAGATGACTCCATTTGATGCCTTTAGAAAGGTGTTTGGTGTCTGTTTAGTCTCTTGAGCAGCTGGAGTAGTTGCCTGAGAGTTCAGTGGTGTGCTCTGAAGATCCCTGCTTTGGAAAGTTTCACCAGGAAAAGGTGTTTCATGGATTTATCTTTCTGTTGTTTCTCAGGTGTGATGAGGGACCTGTTGGAGAGGAGAGTGAATGTGTTTCTGTCTGTCTGGAATAAGCTGAGAAGCTCCCTGGACACCAATGGTGAGCAGCTTCTTTCCCAGCCCTGCTCCTCCACTGCTTCTTGTTCTGAGTTCAGGTTCCTCCCATCACTGATGCTGAGGCATATCCTGGGCTTGGCCATTGAATTTTAAGAATGTAGATACAAGGGGAGGGATTTGTTTCCCTGTTGTAGTATTCTTACCTGAACTTGTTTCCTTTCTCACCTGAACTTGTTCCCTTTCGTGCTTGTCCCTAACGCCGAGTGCGCGGCTTTTCTCAGCTCAGTACCTCCTCCTGCCCTGGCTCAGCCTGGGCTGGCTCTGGGCCTCCTCAAACACTGCTGTCTGTATTTCAGGGGAAATCAAGCTGCCTGAAAGCTATTGTGATGACGAGCTGAGCCTGGACAGCAGGCTGGAGGTGCTGCTACCGCGGCGGCAGGGGCTGGGGCTGTGCTCCACGGCGCTGGCCAGTTACCTCATCGGGCTGCACAACGACTTCGTATACTCTGTCATCAGAGACACCAAGGAGGATGACAGGTGTGCTGCTGCTCTGCTCCTTGGGCTCTGCTGCATCCCCTGCTCGCTCTGAGGCAGCTTTCCCTGCTCCACAGAAGTCTCTCCCTCTGAACACAGGCCCTTTGCTCCCTGCAGGTACCTGGTCAGCCCCTCAGAAGTGACCGACCTGCACCTGATCAGTTATGATGTGGAGAGGGACCTGATCCCTCTGATCCTGTCCAACTGCCAGTACAGCATGGAGAAGGGAGGGGAGACCTTGCAGGAGTTTGATCTGGAGAGGATCCAGCAGCAAGTGATCAGCAAGTTCCTGCAGGGGAAGCCACTCATCAGGCTAACGGTAGGGAGGGGCAGGGCTGTGCAGCCAGGAGGGCACTGGGAGCAGCATTCCAGGATTCACATCCATGGGTTTCTCTCCTGACAGGGAATCCCCACCCTGGTGTACAGACATGACCGGAACAATGAGAAGCTGTTCAGTGATGTCAGGAACAAGCTGGAGCAGGTGGGTTTCTGCACTGCAGGAAGTCAGAGCAAGCATGAAATCCCTGCTTTTGCAAGGGTTTTCTGTGCCTTGCCTTGTCCATCCAAAAGCTTGCTTGCTGATTTCTTAGCAAGCCTTGGGTACGTGCAATCTGGCCTTGTGCTGTCAGTCAGGATTTACAAAGAGAAGGGAGATAGTTCAGCATTTCAGTTTCCTACATCTTGGGCTCTGTTATCTTCCTTGACTTGAGTAATTGGAACAGAAAAAGGAGTGGCTCTAAAACAGTATTACCTGTGACTTTGTGTTTTTCAGAGTGCTCTGCCCAGTTCTGTGATGAACATGATCAGTGGGGAGCTGCAGTCCTACAGTGATGCATGTGATGCTCTGTCCCTCACTGAGATTACCCTGGGCTTCCTGGCTGTTGCTGGTGAGAATGCTGACATGCTGCTGACTGAGTACATTGTGGAAGTCCTGCAGATGGGGGATCAGACAGACCCTCACGTGCTGCAGGTGAGTCCTGAGGGCAAAGCTCGGATTTCTGTGGGGTAAAATCTGCCCTAGTTTATGCTAAATCCAGCCTGTGTGACAGAGCCGTCTCACTTTCCCACTGCCTGTTGTGGTATCAAAAACTGGCTTACTGAGGGCAGATGGGCTCCACCCAGGCCAAGGGGCTGGATGAGCTCTGTGCTGAGCTCTCCTGGGCACGGCAGGCTGGGGACGGGCTCCAAGGACATCCCTCACATCCACAGATGTCCTTCTCTTCCAGGCCCTCAGACGGTGCCAGCTCAGGCACAGCATAGCCCTGTGGCAGCTCCTGTGTGCCCACAAATCTGAGCAGCTGCTGCGCCTCGGCAGGGTATGGCACCCCCAGCACCTCTGTGTGCCCTCCTCTGCTCTGCCCTGCTCTGCTCTGCCTGCAGCTGTTCAAATGTGTCTTTGGGTTTTTTCTCCCCTCGCTGCGTTTTCAGGATCCTTTTGCAGATGTCAGTCCTGATTACAAAGAAGAGCTCACCCCAGAACTTGTCAAGCTCCTGCACACCTTCCTGGTCCACTCCAGCCTGGAAACCTTCCTGCAGGAGCTCCATGAAATGATCATCCTGAAGTTGAGATGTGTTCAAGCTGTGAAGGAATTCAATCCCACGTGGAGGTAGGGATTACACACCCAAAGGCACCACAGTTGTTGCTAACTGACACTTCTCTGCCTCTGAGCATGCACACAGTGGGAATACTCCCTTGGCACGTGCATGTCCTGGGGGACACTGCCCAGGCAGCACCATTAGGAATATCCACACCCATTTCTGGCAGGTGTCACTTCCATCTCACACGGGCTCTCTTGGAGACACTGCTGGAGCACTCCAGGAGCTGCTGTCCAGGGCACAAACACCAGCACTGCTGCAGGCACTTGGATAAAACAGTAACAGAATCACAAACTCATTAAGGCTGGAAAAAAGTCTTCATGGGGCTCAAGGCCAGCCTTCAGGGATAGGCACACAGCTCTGCACAGGCACAGCTCAGCCCCAGAGCTCAGCTGTGCCCTGCAGCCTCTCCTTGCTGGCCTCTGTGCCTCCACCTGGCTGTTTAACCCTTCTCACTACACACACACCCCTGTTCAGTTGTATATTGAGTATTTTGGGTGCTGCAGTGCACTTATATTGTGGCACTTGAGGTTTGCTCTACCCCTGCTGTTAATGCTATTCTGCTCTGTCTTCCAGCCTCAAGGAATCACTCTTGCCTTACCTTGAAGACAAAGGCTCTGAATTAGCTGCGGAGCTGAGAGACACATTCCCAGATAAGATTCTTCTGTCTCATGCTGCTGGTACCTGGAAAGCAGCTGCTGTCTTCAAGAGGGAGCACAGGGACAGTTAGGACAGAACCCTGCCAGGGAATGCCACAACACCCATGTCAGGGCTTCTGGGACTCTGGGCATTTGTTTGGGCCTTGTTGGTTGTTCTTTGGGTTTGAGGTTGTTGTTTTTACACCTGATGTGAAGAGTGGCCATGGAGGAAGGGGAGGATGAAAAAGACCCAGCAACTTGGTGTGAAGCCTGGATCGCCACAGCTCCAGAGCCACTGGAGGAACATGAATATGAAAAATGCGTATTTTATTATTGGCTTTTTTTCAAATATTAGGATGAATATTATATGTGTGATGTTAGAAAGTTATGCTGTATTAATTTCCTCAAATACAGTTTTAGGTTATAGCATAATGTTAAAATAGAAACTATGTATGTGGGATATTTTTTTAAAGAAAGGAATGAGGTACTCACACCAGATAGCAGCCACAGGACACCTAAATGTTTCAGAAAAAGAGGATTTATTGCCCCATTATCAAAAGAAACGAACTTCTTCCCACCTTGCTCAGCTATGACAACGCTGTTAGGATTCAGAGGAAGAAGTTGACGATGACCAGACAGAATCCTTTGTTTGAATGGAATTTATGCATCATGTATGAAGTGTATGAATATGCAACAGGCTGTTGCTTTTAAGGGTTAATCCTCTGGTAAGGGGTGTCCTTTTTCAGGATTATTTTGCCCAGAAAAAGGTACCCGGACGTCTGTAACTCTTTGTTTCTATTGTCTCATATTGTCCTAATCCAAATTGTCCAAAATTCTTATTACGCTAATTATATTGCTATTTTTATAACCATTTTATTACTATTAAACTTTTAAAATTTTAAAAAACAAGCGATTGGCGTTTTTCACAGAGCAGTAACCGGGGCTGGGGCTGGGACAGGCCACGGGGACCGCCCGGCGGCGCCGCTGGGAGCGGGGATCGGGCAGGGCCCGGCCGCGCTCGGGGCTGCCCGGCACCACCTCCCCACAAGGCACGGACACCCTCAGCAAGAGCCGCCGGGGCTCCGTGCCCCCGGCGAGGTCTGGCGGCTCCCCGGGCAGCGAACGGGGCGCGTAGCGGGACGGGGATCGGGCAGGCGGCTCCCGGGAGCGGCCCCGCTCTGAGCGCGGCGGTCCCGCGGGGAGCAGGCCCGGCTGAGGGCCAGCGTGGTGAAGGAGGACACCGAGGAGTGGCAGAAAGACACCCGCAGGTCTCCGGGCTGCAGAGAGTGGGAGGTGTGGATTTATCCTAGATCAAGGGGGACGAGAGCCGTGCCTGCCCTCCCTGGCTGTGCTCAGCTAGCCGGCTCCCGAGGTACCGCCGGGCCGGGCCGGGCCGCGACTGTAATGAGGCTTTTGCCGGCTTCTTCAGGAGTTCATTGAGAAGTGCAGTTACAGCAGTGTGCTCCTGAAAAAGCAGGAATCC
>JAHXMQ010003319.1:32131131-32144397 GCA_020466415.1 Ammodramus savannarum pratensis | reverse complement strand
CAATCTTTCTTCAGATGCCTTCAAACTAATTATTGTTGACTTGAGTTGGTCAATGCCACAAAAATGATCTGAAGTGCCCAGAAGTCCTTTATATATACTAAGCATTCAAAATATTTTTTGAGCCATTGGAAATCATTATATCTCACATCCACACAGATTTAGTGTGGTGAATAGCAAAGTCAAGAACAGTGGCAACTAAAATAAAATCCTAAAATGACAGACTTGTTTAGATAAAGAATTATCCTCAGCTCTATCTGATGTCTGTGAATTCTCTGGAAATTGCCTTGGAAAGGAAAAAAAAGTTCAGCCGTCCATTGCTAGGCTACTTATTGGTACTTACTGAAGGGAAAAAACACACGTGAGAAAATTGTGCACTATTATTTCCTTTCAAACAAAGGCCCTTACCAGCTTACTCAAGCAAGAGACAATTTTCAGCCTCAGCATTTAGACACATTCCAGAAGAACATAGTAGACTTCAAATATAATTTTCATCAGTAATTTTTCGGGTCTAAGTTAATCACTCTTACCTTAGACCCAATACCTGGCATCATTACAGCTTATTAATACTCTGTCATAAAATATTTAATTCAGGATAAACAGGAACGATGCTTACGAGAAAAAAAAAAATAAAAAAAAAATAAAAAAAAAAAAGGAGAAAGATTCACTAAGAGTTAAAATGTAGCAATGTAGCAAAGGAAACTGGAATGGCATCAGCAGTGAATGGCAGAATCATTTAGGTTGGAAAAGACCTCTGAGTTCATTGTGTCCCCTCTTTAGTCATTACCTTGTCAACCAGACCATGGCACTGAATGCCACGTCCAGTCATTTCCTGGATACTTCCAGGGATGGTGGCTCCACCATCTCCCTGGGCAGTCTATTCCAAAGCTCCATGAAGAAATTCCTCCTGATGTTCAACCTGAAGCTTCCATGGCACAGCTTGAGGCCGTGTCCTCCCATCTTATCCCCAGTTGCCTGGCAGGAGAGGTCAGATGTGCATTAAACACGGCCCGTTTTGGGCAAACATTGCTAAAGGTCATTCCTTTATATGTGAAATTTTTTGTGTGAACTAAACAGAGTATGATGGAAGCTATGAGGAACACCTAGCTTCTAGGGCAAAAGATACAGATCTAGGACACCCTTCAGTTTGTCTGTGGGCTCACCTTGTTTGTAGAGGTTTGGACTTTGATTTAACTAGTATATATGGTCATCAAAGGAAGGTGAGATGCTTAAATAATTGTGGGAAAAAGCTACAAATAAGGGAAATAACACAAGACATGTTTGTAAGTGTTAAACAAAATGCATAAATAACAATATGTTTGCCTTCCTAAATAAGAATGAAGAGGAAAATAAATTAAAAGTCAGAGATGGGAAAGTGTTTGTCTACAGTTAAAATGCCCAGCTGAAAGGGATTGTTCTCCCAGCTCTCACAGCACCTATGTGCATTTTCTCTGCCTTTCCTGTCTCCAACCCTGCATTTTTTTCTGCTTCCCTGCTGTTTGTGTGAATGACCAGACTGCCATGACCTTGGAAATTGGTTATGATGCAATATCCTTGCACCACATTTCTTCTCAGCCATAAAATAAGGACATATTTTCTCTTCTCGGTTATTTTCAGACTCCAATGGGCACCACCATTTTAGTTTTGTTATGGTACAGAACAAAACTCCAAAAAAGCTTGTTTGGAAGAAGGGATAGAGCATTCTTTCAATCTATTTCTACACAAACACAGTATTTCAGTGTTGCTGTTTGCGTGCATTATTTTTTCAGGCAAGAACAGGAAAAACTGGTGAGGAGAAATTACTTTTCAACCAGGTGATATAGACTTTAGTTAGAGAAATAAAATGCACACGGATGAGAAGCTGTCTAGTGTCCCATTTTCAACTCCATTCCATGCTTTTCATGTTTTACAGGTGTAATTTCAATCTCTCCACCCATTTGGTAGCCAGTTTCACTGCTCTGCCTGCAGGTTGTGCTACCTCAGGTGATTTTTCCAGCGACTGTGAAAACATATATGTATGTCTAAGGCCCTGTATCAGCAGTGAAGAACAATTCATCTGCTACAAAAATACTTGGAGATCCTTTCAGGTTAAGGTACACTGCTGGTCACCCAGCAATGCTGCCCAGCAGGCAGACCTTGATCTATCATTTGGAACAGGATTAGAAGCAGGTCCAAAGATACAGAGGTAAAAGAGGAGAGTTAAAACCACAGAGTAGTTAAAAACATTGCAGAAACAGATAGTCAAGGGTTGGTATATGAATTGGTTGCTCAGTCCATAGGATAGACTTGTAAGATTTCTTAACATTGCTCAGAGGGAGATGAAAAATTCTGTGCTAATCAGAAAAACTTCTGTTTACTGAAGACACAGAATGTGTGGCAAGACACAGACCTGTAAAAGAAAATTTCATTGAAGCATTTAAATACAAGAAAGGTCTTGATGTCCACCTGAAAGCAGAAGGGATATACAGAATGAAGATTGAGGCAGCTTCTGAACTTGGCAGGAAAGCCATTGACAGGAGCAGCAGAACTGAGGCTGGGTGGGTCTAACAGTGTGCTGGCTTTCTTACTGGGAAGAACACAATTAGGCTGGGGGCATCTGGGGCACCTTGGGCCACCTCAGCTCTTATTGTGCCACCTCCAAGTATTAGATCAAAACTGACTATGGGTGTGTAACCAACCTAGCCCCAGCTTGTACTTTGATGTGTATGTACAGAGCTCCCCTTGGCTTACAAGCACTGATAAAAATAAACTCATTGAGGGAAGTGTCTGTCTCATGTCAAATGACCTGGATGTCAGCTGCCTGCAATTCTAAATACTCTTGCAATAACTTACTGTGGAAAAAGATTGAATCCTTATCTGAATGAGAACCACTCAGTTGAATTTAAGCCAAGTAATTACAAAATGTTTAAGAAAATAATGAGATTACATTTTGCATTTAAAAGTCCCAAGATAGGCATAAATACTACAGCAAAAGATGTCAAATAATTTTTCAGTTTAAATTGAGGGAAGCTAAAAATGTGGCACTGGTTTTGCAGCCCTTTAGTCCTGCTAACAGTATTGAACCTGCAGAAGGGAGGCAATTCCTCCTGCATACAGAGAGCAGTGCTAGTGGATGTATTAGTGTGGCAAATTTTTTTTAAATCTCAGGCTTAGGTGGTTATAGCAATGAATAAAGACCAAACTGCATGTGTGACACTCCTCCTCCCTGATGGAATAGAGCTGCATGGAGAAACGTGCACAGCAGGTATTCTATTGCAGGGATGTGGAAAAGAGCAATGCTTGACAGAAGTAAATTAACACTTACAAGAGGCATATAAGAAGTTGAAGTAATAGAGAAGTGCCTGACAGCATTAACAGGTTAAGGGCCAGGCTCCTGCTCAAGTCAAGTTTTTTTGCCAGTCTCCTGCTGTGTCTTGGACCTTTTGGCCCTCATGCCATTCTAAGGTGTGCTTGTGAGCCCCACAGCCTGCAACCAGAGAACATCTGAACAGCAGCAAAGCCTGTTTGCCATCTCTGGAGAGTATCACCAAACCAGGGAGCACTGGTACCTTGTCAAAGCCACTGAGACTATTAGGGGGGGTCGCTGATGTCAGGGTGAATTGAAGTCTATAACCACTTATGAAGGTGTCTTTGTAAATTGGATAGATCTTGCTTCACAACTACTGACTAAAATAATGATGTCTGGTGGGAAAAGGGCTTTCTTGGAGTACTCTTTCATCACCATCTGGCTTACTACTTTTCTTTAGAGAAATATTTTCCAAAGTGCTTGCAAGGACAATCCCTTTCCAGCTAACATCTTTAATGAGAAATTTTTCTTGACTTTTGATCTTCCCTCAGCATGGTGGCTGTGCTCTGCAGAGTTACAGCAGCAGCCATGTGCCTGTGTGTGCTGAGAACAGCGTGCTGCAAGTGCTGATGGTGTTGGGTCTGTCTCTCAAACCTGACAGGATTGATCACAGCAATTCACCTCTCAAGTGGTCAATACTTCTGCAACATTTCAATCTTTTTGTAGTGAATCTCACACAGTGTCATGCTTTTAACTCGCTTTTATTTCCTGCCAGTTGACTCCAGACACACCGGAGACTCACAAGGGCTCAATTTTTACATGTGTGCTGTTTTGAGATTTTATATTTCTTTGGAGCAGGCAGCATGTAAGATATTTTCCACCATCACTGTTATGCTGATCATTCAGTGTTTTATCTATCAAGTGCTCGCTTTGGGAATTTGCATTCAAATCCGATTACTTGCATAATCCAGGAGTGTTAAAGAAATTGCCTTGGGAAGAGCATCTTTCTCTCCCCCCTCAGTACACATCTGTGTTTGGTTTTAAGGAGGTGTGTTCTGTGATCTCTGATCTGCTTTTTCTTATGAACTTTAAAATCATGGCTGGTTCCAATGCAGCTCTTTAGGGTCTGGTCTGGGCACATACCACTTCAGTTGCTCCCAGAAAGCTGATTCAAGTGGGCCTTAAAAAGATTAAACTCTCCTTTAGAGGCAGCTTCCCTTCAATGCTGCACCTCAATAAACTTCCCTTCCCTGTTTCTCAGGCTGTTGTGTCCCTTTCTGTGACACAGGGGGTGCAATTGACAATTTCAGGCTTTCCCGCCTGGCTTGAGGACACCTGACTTGAGAGCAGGATTTCACATGGAACCAAAAAATGCCACAAACACCCACAGCTGAGAATAAATGAGTGAATGCTGTGTCTCTCAGCATAAAAAATTAACTTCAATAAAACCCACACTTTCTGGTAACTGCAGAGGCATCATACATGACTTTATGAATTTTGAAGGCTAAAAGTAATGTAAAATGTATTGATTGATTCTGTTTTACCCTTCTCCTGGGATGACTTTGATGTCCAATACTTTCTTTTTGGAGAGGGACTATTTGTCACAGCATTTCAAACAGTTAGCTTGAAATTATGTGTTCTTCTGGAGTCCCCAAAACACTTGAAGCTAAACACTTCAGAATTCAAAGAGAATTTGCTGAAGTCTGTAGATACAAAAATGCTTTGACATAAATTGTTGCAACCCTTTTAAAAATCCCCTCTGTTTTATGCCGTTTCATTATGAGACTAACTCCCCTTTCAGCTGGCAGATCAAAATTGCACAGTTTGAAGTCACAAAGCTTCCCCATATTCTCCTAGGAGCTGAGAACCCAATTTCTCCACAAAACTATCCAGTCTGTTGATCTGCTATAATCTTTCAGAAAATAATGATATTTTGCTTTGGAAGCTTGCTCTCATTTACTTGTATGTTGTCAGCATTACATGAATTACCAGATATTCCTCCTAACCTAGAATCCTTCAAATAAATTGTCATTATTGCTCATGTGTTCTCATGATCATTTTATCCAACCATATGGAATGAGTACTGATGGCAACTAATGTGATAATTATTGTATTGTGCAGATGTACAGAAGGGCAAAAATTCAGCTCTTAAAGACAAATACAATGTAAACAAAAGGAAAGCATCTTGCTTTGGCTGGCCTCTCGTTCCTCTGTACCAATACCCTCTAAAACAGTTTTCCCCATTAAGATTAAAACAAGCAGCTTGATTCTTGAGGATAGCAATTATTTTTGAGTGCTCTGGTGAGTATAATTACACTGTCAAGGGTTCACTTATGTTCTGCTGGTAGCCATGTGGCTCTGTTTCACATTTCCAGTTTCTCTCTCCTACAGGATCTAAGCCCCTTGAATGGATTTAATGCTTTATCAGTGCAGTACATTTGTGCACGTGCACCACCTGCCCACAACCATAACAGCACTGAGCAGAGAAATATCAAAGTCCAGTCCCCAGAGACTCCTGATCCCTACTTCCCAACAAGTGGCTGCACAACAATCATGGGAATGTCACCAGAAAATGAAAGTGGGAGAGGGAGAAAAGGAGGAACTGTGTTGAGAATATGCAGCCCAGAGAAGCCTAGGTGTGAGAGGAGTCCTGATAACAATGACAGGGATTGTATTCCTGGAGTGAGAGAAGTCAGCATTAGGGGAAATACTTCACAGGGAAAGGAGACGTACTGTGAGCTGAAGGCTGCCATGCTGCTGAAGAGCAGCCAAAACTGGAAAGCAGCAAGAAATAAAGCAACAGTGGTATTTGACAAGAGAGATACTGAACCAGAGGAGAAACACATAGAAAACCAGCAGGATTAAGAACAAAAGAAAATTCAAAGGTAAAATGATTGTAGGCAGTGATTAATTAGATAACATTCATGGGGTCTCTATGATTGCCTGAGGACTAAAGCTCCACTCAAGGCATGCTTCACAATAAATTCAGATCTTCTCAAGAAAGGCAGAATGAATCCATCTGGTGAGCAAGATAAAACAAAGAGCAGGAGAGACAATGAGAAATTATCTTTGTCCTACTGCTGATTTTCTTTCTGTGTGACTCAACCTGCACTTCAGGTAGGCAGCACAGTGTACCTAGTCAGCACACACTCTTGACCAAAATTAAGCATTTATAAAAAGTTTGATGGTTTAATACCAAGTGCCATATGGGGAAGAACAGAAATATTTTTATCATGAGCAGAGCATGTTTTCATATGCTGCTGATTCTTTTAAGCTGGATCAATTTGTGTTTGCACTATTCTGCAGAAATCTGTTACAAATTTCTACTCTTGGTTTTTTCCCCACTGATAGGTGTTATTATACCTTGTGTTACATGAAATAGGAGTGGGAGAGACAGAATAAGTCTTGGGGGATTCAGAGTGGAAAAAGGATCAGCTTTCTTTAGAGGTAAAACTGGAAAAGAGATTAAACACCTTGGGCCCCATGACAGTTGTTTTGAAAATATGTCTTGACTCAAATGGGAAAACTTCATAAGAGGATGATCCCATTTGCTTTACTTTGTCTCCTCCAATTTGCCACTCCCAAGGAGAGAACATCCCTCTGCTTGGGAGATGTGGGGGAGACTGATTCTTCAGCAGGAAGCAAGAACACTTTTTCTTGGTGTTTTGAAAGGAAGATATTATATCCCCTTTGGAGCTCAGAGTTGTCTGATCTCTCTCCACCTCTGCTGTAAAATGCAAATCTGTCTGAGAAACCCTGAAACCAGCAGAGGAAATGTGAAGACCTGGTTAGAGCATGTCCTGCTCCCTGCTCCAAAGGGACAGGAAAGCCCCTGCACTGGAGGCTTGGAAAAGATTGGCCTGGGAAAGAGCCAGTGACTGATGTGCCCTGGGAAAGCACCTGCTGTTGGTGTTGAGACCCCTGGAACAACAATTACTTGGCTATAGGTGTGTTGACTTGAATTGTTAAAGCTATGGAAGGAGTAGACAGGGCACAGGGATGAGCACAAAATGTGTTTTGGGCCATTTTTTTCATTTTGGTTTTTATCACTTTTGTTGGTTGTCACTGTTGTTGCCACCTGAAATTTCTGGCCTAATGTTTTCCTGTGTGCAATTTTCTCTTTGTGCTCTAATTTAATTGTGTAATTTGTATTTTTATTGATGCTATGATTGTCAGCTATATAATGAATCCTTTTCTGCTGTTTTTCCTAAAACCTCAAGAAAGCATCAGATGGTCTGAGTTGGCTGTTCTGTTAGAATTAGAATGCTGTTCCACTGAATTCTAAACTGGTGAGGCAAAGCTGGCTTGAAGGGCTGATATCACAGTGGAGCAAAGGGAAGAGGAATTTCTCCCTAATTTTACCACACAAAATTAATAGTGATAGATATGATTCTGTTTCTCCAATTTTTGACCAATGCTGTAGAATAAGAATAGACATTATAAGAGCTTTCCATTTTGCAGTCTCCTGTGATATGGCACTTTGTTGACAGAAAGATAATTTATTTGATTTTTAAAGAGTATCTCTGCACAGCTCATGCTTGTCACAGGGTGACAAGCGTTCCTGATTCGTTGGGTCTCTGTAGAAATATGCATCTCCTTTTCTTGTTTTTTATGAGATCAATACATGGCTTCCTTCCAATTTAAGATATCCTATGATTCTATTCCTTCCCTCCATTCCAGTGCAAGTGATACAGGATGAGCATGGGATTAAGGATTAAAACAAACAAGTGAAAACATATGTTTATTGATTGCCTGGTTGTGGTGACAAAAATCTTCTCAGACTCAATGTAAAGTGCAGAGGTTGCAGCAAGGTGCATCCTCTGTGGATTTGGCTTTTCCTGGGCATCACAAGGGTGGAGTAAGTATCCTCTGGTTTTATCAGACTAAGCCAAAAACAGAGGAAGATGAAAAAGTCAGTGTGAAATTAAGGTGCATGTATGAATGCTTTTCCTTGTCGGTAGTTGATTTAAAGCTGACAAACCAGTTCCTGCCTGTGATTTGACTCATTCCAGGAAATTGCTTTCACATTCAGGTGAGAATCCTCAGGGGTTAGAACATGCATTGCACTTGCATAAAAATCATTAACTTCTGGGTTTTTTCACTGGGATTTTATTTGCCTGATTTTCTAATTCCCAGTTCTTTTGGCCAAAAATTCAGGGATAGAAAAGCATGTGGAGTGGATTGGTGGGAAATGTCAGTTTTGAGTAAATGTTAAGGTTTTCATGTAAACCCTTGCTTTATGATCTGGATTTTCAAAAAGGGTCCTGTGAGACTGCTGGAAGCTTAACAGTATGTTTACTTTTACTGGATGTCAGGTTTGTGTTTCACATCCGGTGAGCTGTGATCTACATAACCCACGTCTCAAATAGGCTTTCCCATTCTTCTTTTCTTCTGACACAGCATTCACAATTTTCCTGGTGCTGTTTAGTATGAGTGCAACAATTATCTATTATGAAATTCAGGTATACAGCAATGATAAAACATCAGAAGGATCACTAAGTGTGCATGTGCAGATTATCATATGCTACTTTTGTTACTGGGACTTAAGTACTGGATGCCCAGTACTGTATCCCACCCATCTAACACTTTACATTTAAATGTAACTCACATTTAGTGACAGATGCTGAAATAAATATACAAATAGGGAGGTGAGGGTATTAGTTTATATACAGTCATTTATCTTCTGATAGCATGAGCAAAGCTGAAGTCAGATACAGTTAAATGAACTGAAGCTGTAACAGTGCCTCTTGAACTGCTTGAATTAACAAAATCAATCCTCATAAATTAAACTATCATTGATCTATGATACAATTAAGTCCTATAATCAAAATACACTATTGGTGCATGCAGTGTAACCATGCTTGTTCCAACGCTGAATTTTAACCACTGCTGGCTAACTGCTCCTGCCATGTTCTGCAAGGCTCCCATCTGGCATGGGAGATGCTAACATTATGATACAGTTACTTCTTTTCCATTTTTCAATTTAGGCTGACATCTGCTGGTCTCTGCAAATGGCAGGCAACCCTGCTGAATGCAAACCAATTTGAGGCTGCGGCTTCTCGTGTTTTCCCTTTGTCATTTTTCCAGAGCTGGGAATGGCAACCAAGCCACTTAATTACAAAGGAAATTCATGCAGAATAATAACTCAGTGGAAGAAGAAAGGCAGGAACAATGCCCTGTAGAAGAAAATGAGTTTGACATGATAAATTGCATTCATGCACGCCCAGTGCACTGTGCAAGCACTCAGAGGAGCCAATGGCAGCCACTGTATATTGGCCAATTAGACCTACACAAAAAAGGTGTTATTTAAGGGCACCACACTGTGGGTTGTAATGAGGAGGCTGGGGAGGGGAGTTCTCTCTTTTACACTGTCAATGAGGCTGAAGAGAGAGGGAGTGGTGTGATATTGGGCAATCAGCACTTGATGGCAGTGGTCACAAGGAGCTGGGCATTGGAGGGTGTGAGACATTCCAACAGGAGCCACCAGTACTCCAGGTGATGTGCTACACACACCTGGCCAGGAAGAGCAAGAAATAAGAGGCTGCTGTATGATTAAATAAAACAAGAGGCACCTACACATTCCCTGCTGGCTGTATATATCACGTTCTGTTTTTTAGAAAAAGAGTCATTTGGCATCTTACATTGACTGTAGCACTCCTCACCCTGGCAGACCATTCAGGGATATCTCCAGTGATCCAGCTTCCACCTGCATGGACTTTCAGTTCCATGGTCACCCAGTTGTTATTTTGGACAGGAATCCACTCACAACCACTGCTTTCCCACTGAGATTTTGAAACCCAGTGTAAAACCAGCCACCTCTGAATCAGGTGTGAATCTGTGGGTATACTGATGCTTGAGCTACAATGCAGATCTGGATAAGCAGCATTTACTGACTCCCCTATGGTGGCTTGTTTGTGCACTTAGAAGTTCAAACAGTTTGTAAAATTTTTCTCTTGCCACTTTTCATTTCCTTTTGGTCCAGCTCTTTGTTTGAAACAGCTGGTGTGCCTCTTACCTCAGCAGCAGTATTTCCCACTTCAGCTGCATGACTTTGTCTTTCCCAAGATATTTTGTAAGCAAACAGAAGAAAGGAAGCATTATTTATGTGATGGCAGAGGTACTCCTCTAACTCCAGGGTGTTTGAAGCACAGGCTGCTGACAGTGGGTGTTGTCCATGCCTCCTACAGGCTGCTGCCCTTCAGCAGGATGCATGTGAGTTGGAATATTATCCTGCTCTTCCCTGCTTTTCAGCAGGGTGATGACATTGTGATGGCTGTCTGAGCTAACATCCTGAGACATTTCAACACTTGAGTCATTGCACAGGGCAGATTCACTTTAAATCCTGCACTGCAGATCCCTGAGTTAGTTTTTTGTAGGGTGTTGAAAATACTCGTTGCTAGTTGTGATAACTCACTACGATGACATTTATCCTTGGGAATCTGGGTTGAAGTTTCTGCTGTAGCTTGGAGGAGCCAAGAAAGCCTGAGCCAGTGATAAAGGAGAGCACTTAGAAAGTTGCCACCTCTATGAGCTGCCATGGCTGGTGCTGAGGAGCAGCCTTACAGCACACAAAGGAAGGGAGAAAGCTCGGATAAGATCTAGGTCCTTACACCTCGTGAGCACCAAGGATCCTGCAGCTGATCCTGCCCAGGAAAGCAGAAAGCCTCTCTGCTTTGGGCAACAAGGAGCAGTGAAATGTGTGCAGTTTATGCATGCTGCTAGTATTTCAGCCAGAAATCTGAAGGCTAATTGGGGTTTGGCACAGGTTTAGTGATGGTTACCAATTACAATTAACTGTTATTGTCTGTTAAGTGCTGACAGACATGAAAGGAGGCAGTGCCACCCCCAAGCATGATAACAATCTAATGAATCAGCAGTTGCTACCAATAATCCTCATCCCCGGATGCTAAGGTGCAGCTGAGTTACAGATTTGGATTTGATGAAGATCCTACAAATAGTGCTTGGTAAATGTTGATGGGATGTAGGGATCAGGAGAGTCCCTTGTGCTTCTTTTGATAATCCCAATACTATTACTATTCCTACTACTACTACTACTAATAATAATATTTCTGTAGCACCTCTAAGAATAAAATACCACTTCAAAGTGTCAGGCCTTTGGATCCTCATTAAAAATGTATTCAGGAAGATGGGCAAGCCAGCTAGCAAGGTGAGTTTTTCCTCTTAGTGCTCCAAATCATACCAGGTATATGAAGTAGAAAGCTACAATGCTGAATCTGACACAGAAGTCTTGATATTGCTAACATAACTCATATGGAGTTCTATCTGGTTGTTTGCTTTTGGTTTGTAGGGTGGTTTTGCATTTAGGTTTATTTTTAGTTTTAAAACTTCTTTATAAAAATTGTATAAAAGACACTAGCAAACTATAAAGCAAGTCCCAGGGCAACATCAGTGTAACTATCAAGTAAATCCTTAAACTACCTTAAGCCTTTAAAGGACTTGTTACAAAGCAGTTTGGACAGTTATGTAAGTAACTGTAGTGACATTTAGTGCTTCTTCAGGTTAAAGCCCTCTGAATGCTCCCAGCAGCCCTGAACTGCAGTTCAGATTGCTCTGTGTGGCTGCTTCCCAGTGAAAACTCAGGCATTTACCACTGAATGGCTCTTTGGCTGCTGGTGTTAATTTCTCTCACTCTCCAATTCTGCAGACACCCTGTTTCTCTCAGGTGTTTAATAGTGGCATTAATATACTGACAGATACACCCAGCCATGTTGCAATTTACTGGAGCTGATGGGGAAATCTTCTCAGAGCTGCACTTGCAAAATGGAGCAGGTTTATAACTTCTGTGATTGCTATTCTTCAAAACTTCACCTCTCACAGTGCTGATAGACAAGTTTCCCTTCCATTCATTTCTCTGCTTATTGTAAAAGATACTTTAAGCACAGACCAGTGAACTGTAAATCTGAACAGACTCCTCAGCATTTCATGCAGTAGGAGAGAAGCACCAGAGAATTCATATTTGATACAAAGCTAAAATGAGTTGTCACAGATATCTTGCTAAGATAGATTTCAAGTTCCAGATCTTCAACATCAGAGCCAAAAAAAAATTAAGGCCAAGTTCTCTATCTGCCTGCTGCTATGCTTTGTGTAATAGCCTTTAAATGGAGTGACACACTGGATGGCTGAATGGACCTGTGAAAATCTCATTTAAATGAATTCCTTTAGTTGCAGAGTGATGTTTAGTGGGTTGTGTATCCTGAATTCAGATAATGGCAGAGGGTAGAATCACCATGCATTTACAGACAGAACATTTGTGTAGCTATGAGGCACATGATACTAATGGTGTGCCCAGAAATGTGTTCAGAATTTAGCCAAAAGCCAAAGCAGCTATTCCCCAGCCACATTGCATCTTAGGTCATTAATGGAAAACTTTATTGTGGCTTTAACTTTGCTGCAGTTTCAAGCCACAGAGCAAGACATACTTAAGATAGAGCTATGGTGAGTGGTCTCTTAGTTCGCTGCTTTTTTTGTACTAAGCACTTTTGCAATTTAATGATATGGCAGCAATGGCTTTTATTGTGAAAGTGAAGGTAGGTAATTTCAAATTTGTGAAAACTGTTTAGTACTGCCTAAGTGTTTAGCATATGCTGTGATAGCATCTAATTTTGTGTCATGGCAGGCATTCAGCTTGCATATGTGCTGCCTTCCTTATGCAATTTCTTTGACAGCAGCATCACTGCTAATGAACAAGGTCTGTAGGTGATAATTTTCCTGAACTTTTTGTGTCTAGACCTGATGAGGTCTAGAGGATTTCAGTTCATCAGGTTCTCATTTGAACTGCCAGGTACTTTTACACTCTGGAGTCTTACAGAAGTGAGCGTAGATGTGATCCAGAACTGCAGCAGTTCAGTTATGTTGGGCTTTCTTTTTTAGCTATTCAGTTAACAAGGTGAATCATCTTTGTCATTTTAGTATTTCCTTAGATAGTGTTATAAATGATCAATTTTGGAAGCCAATTTTATCAA
>JAHXMQ010003319.1:32061421-32131031 GCA_020466415.1 Ammodramus savannarum pratensis | reverse complement strand
TCTTTCAGCATGAATTAACATATTATCCATAACAATAGTAATTTCTTGAGACAATAATTTGTTTTCTTCTTGGAACTCATTAGCAAAAACATTCACTGGTCTGAACTGAAGATAGTAGTATCGGAAGGATTTTCAAATTGCTGAGACAAGTAGAGTTGGTAACCCCTGAACTTGAAAAAAAACAGATTGGAATTCCTGGTCCAAACCACCTAGATGACCTTTCAGTCAAGTCAGAGAAAACTCTTCAAGCAGTTTCGGGAGAGGAAGGAAAAGTTCATCATTCACAGCAGTGCCATGAATAGAAGAGGTTCCAAGGCAGCAGTGTGATTTCCTGCCTCTGGCTCCTTTTTTACCAACAATATAATCCTCTGGAGCAGCTTCTAACTGCTTTAAAACTCCTGATCCAATTTCCCACTGCCTTCTGCTTTGTCCCTTCATGCCAGCAGAAGTAGCTGAGGGACATTTTAGAAGAGCTCTCATGGTCACACTTCATGCCCAGTTTGCCTCTGGTGGAGGCAGCAGGGTAAAAACCACCAGAGACTCAAATATTGACCTGGCAGAGGGATCCCAGAGGGGCAGCTGCAGAAGAGAGGAGATGAGCACCTCTTTGCACAGCAGAGCTCAGGGCAGCACAGGCCATGTGAAGCCACTACTGAGGCATCCAGCTGGGGGACAAGAGCAGGATGTAAATTGGTGGAGCTGCTGCAAGTCGTGCTGGGATAGCTGATGGCAGACAGACCAGCTCAGGGGATTTGGGGGCTGCAGGGTGCATGCAAATCCTCTGTAAGACTCAGCAGTGAAGAGCTCAGGCCAAAAAGCTTCAGGGCTGCTGTGTCGTCTCTGCCTCTGTCCTCATTCAGCTCCCACAAGAATGCTTAAGCAGCAAAGCTTAAGCTTAATCGAGTTATGTGAGCCAATAAACTTTGCTGCATTTCTTATTGCCCTGCCACAGTTAGATGCTTCTAAAATATTTTGCTTTAAATCAAGGCAGGCTTTTTACAGATTTCTTCCAGCCCCGTCTCTCTGCTTCCCCTCCTGAACTTGCTGCTCTGCAGCTCAGGTGGACTCAGGGCTGCCTGGTGTGCATGTCTGGGAGGAACATTATGAGCTGCACAGCTTTCACTTGACCTCAGGCTTCAGAAGGAATGTCAGGATCAGACTCTGAATATCTGAATTAAAGGCTTAACTTGGAAAAGCGCACCGTCAAAGTGGTCAGCAGGGCTGTGGGGTGCACAAAGCAGCCAATTGTGCACTCAGACCCCTGTGTTAGCCTTCCATCTGTTGCCAGCAACCAAGGCTGAAAGAATGTGCTTGTGTTGCAGGTAATGGCATGAAAAATAATTGTTCTTGTTGAAGTTCAGTTCTGCAGGAGCTGGCCTTTGTACCTCATCTCCCCAGCTTCACAGTAATGAGGGAAACAGCGAGCTCTTCCTCTCCTGATCACTGAACTCACCCAGCTTCTTCCCTGTTGCAGGGTCTGCAATACTCCTTGCTGTATTTTAAAAGCAGAACCTGCAACAACTACAAAGCCCGAAGAGAGGCAAGGCTTCAATTCTGTGGACACCAGTGACATTCTCAGGGGTGCATCTCTCTTGATCCCAGCCCATGCTTCCCACCTCCCGGTGAGCACAGGGGGAAAGGCTTGTGTCTCAAGGCAGTGCAGCTCCCAGGCATCTTTCTTCATGGTACACACAGAAACTTTTAATTTATAGAACTGACATATTAACTGCAGTGGCCTAAAAGAATAAATGAGTAATACTGTGGGGTCTTCCATTCAGCAACGGGAATGTTTTCCCCGAGACCTCTTTTTAATTGAAGCCATTTGTCATTTTGAATGTCGAATGTATTCATTAGAAAGCAGCACCTCGGAGGGGACCAGAGAGCTGAGGAGATTAGTAACAGGGTACAAAGCCTTTTGCCTCCAGGTTGCCAGTTTCAAATCTGGCCATGTCACTATTGATCAGAAGAAGTCATTACAGGCTGACAGATGTTTGGCTGCTTATATAGAAGTGACCTTGTCAGATTAGTCAAATTTTTTGTTAAGAGATATGTCCCTACTCCCTCACACACACAGACACACACACAAAAATCCTCATTAGCACCTTGTTGGTAGTGCTCACAGCATCAGTAAGGACAGGGCACGGTTGTTTATGCAGAAGCAGAACAGAGGGATTTTTGAGCTGTGTGAGGTTTGATTGAAGCATTTTCAAAGCGTCTCATGATGCACTTTGAAATTTCCAAGTTGATTCTGTGCTGCATAATTTAAAATGAACCCTTCTTAGAATATTTGCAGTGCTTTTATCAATATAAATTTTTTTTTTTAGGAATCTGAGAACTGAGTTTTTTCTGTAACATCTATTAGCAGTAAAGTGTGTTCTTAGCAAAAAAAATGGGGAAGACATCTGAAATATGTGGGGGGAAAAGAGAATGGTAATACTGCATACAGTATTTTATTTAGTAACTTTGCGACTCAGGCTGAAAATACTCATAGTTGTGTGATGTATTTTGCAGACTGATGCTTAGGGGAACAGAAGAATCTTACAAAATCACCCCAGACACTTCAGTCCAGCCTGCAGTAACTCATGTCTCTAGTTTGGATTAAACTCCTGCTCAGTGGGCCACAATGGCCACCTATGGTGGCACCAGACATCTCCTTTCACAAGGCTCTGCTACCTCTTGAGCATAACTCATGGCTTTGAAAATCTCCAAGGACGGGCACTTTGGAGAGTGTACATGCAAATTTTCAAACACAGGCTCTTAAAGGGGTTCCTGTGTTCCTTTAAAGACCCTATGAGGAAAATAATTCAGCTTGGGATGAAGCTTCCTCCAGCTGGGATTCAAGAGAAGTTTACCCAAGTGAAGGGGCTCTGACAGAGATGAAAACCTCCACACAAAAAATCTGTATGAGAGACCCCAATTCTTCTCTGAAACAGAGGAAAGAAAATGCCAGAAATCCAGCGGGACCTCAATTTGCCATAGGGAAGAAAAGATTATTTTTTTGTCAGCTTTGCAGCCCATGTTGCAAATTGAGTTTGAGACAGAAAAAAGTGCTTTGGGGTGTTCATATATTTTTACATCACCAGCAATAAATATCAAAGCTGGGCTGATAATGTTGGCATGAAAAGTGCAGGTGCCTTTGGTCTGTACTGTGAGCAGAGCAGGTTAAGTCTCTTCATTAGAGAGGTTGGTAGGTGATAGTTTGTAATGTTGTGATTTTGATTCCAGTTCAAACTCTGCTTTTAGAAGACTAAGTCAAATTTTTACCTGAGCTGAACTTGTTTCTAACACAGGAGTTTTGAACAAGGTCTTTTTAAAAACAATTATAATCTCTCTGCAAAGGGTGGGGGATTATAGGGTGTGAAAGCAATAAATAATAGCTTTGGGCAGGTCTGAGCTGTTCTGAGAAATGCCAAATGACTGGCACACCTTATTATATCTTTTAAGCAATCACAGCACATGACTCCAGCTCTTTCTATGTCAAGAACATTTGTTGTTAAATGGCACAAGGATATGGGAAGGTGTGCCAAGGCTTCTGTGCACCTTCAGCTCTTCTCAAGGTGATGGCTTAAAAATGGCAATTTAGCCTTTGCAGAGCACAGAACTGCATGTGACATTCAAGTCTTGGGCAAAAAGATAAGATAACATGTTGTATTTTAGAGTTGAGGACTATGAATTGGATCTCTGGGGGGTGGGTAGGGGGAAGGGTAAACACTTCATCTACCAAATGTGGCTGATTTGATTTTTCTTATCAGTGAGGAGATTTAACCTGCCTGATACACCACTTCTTTAAGGTCTAAGTAATATTGGTTCTGTGAGAAGTAATATTTCAGAACGTGGCTTAAAACCTGGCTTGCCTTAAGGTCACATCAGCCACAAGTAATACACACTGAGTACTTAGGACCCCACAGATGTGACCTTCTACTTGTGTCCCAGTAAATGCAGAAGGCACCAGCCCAGAGCAGGGCTATGGATTTCACAGGCATCTAATAGGGAAAATAAAAAGACAGATGTTTCTGTGGATTGTAAGGGGAGGGAAGGCAGAACCAACAAGAAGCTCTAAATTAGTTATTGTGGTGATGAATGCTCTGTTATGCACCTGTATGTGTGCCTCAGGCTTTTATGGGCTTGTAATTATATTAGGAGGTATTGCTTTGACCTAGACATAACTGTACAGGTTATTTACTATTATTATTTCCTTGAGAGAAATAAAACCCAATGCAAACTCTTTCAAATACTGCATGCCACACTTACAAATAACAACATGCAGAATAGATTCCCTGATGAGAAAAGGAAGTAAAATGGCAGTAGAAAGCTCTTGCAGGGTGGCTTGGTGAATGGCAATATTGATGGTTTCATGATGGTAATTTAGCTTGTCTTTCTGTGATGGTGTAGCTAAACTGAAGTTTGTTCTGCCATTCCCTGTCACCACTCTTCCCAGAGGCAACATGTCCTGATGGACTACAGGAACTTGGCCGATTTCAAGACAATGGGACAAATTAAGTTGGATCACTACTGAAGGCATTTTGGAACAATCTGGCTAAACTTTTCTAGGTGGCCTCAAAGCCTTCACACAGCCTAGGAAAGCTGCTTAGCTGGAAGGTTGCAATAAAGCACTGTTCTAAAATAATCATGAATGTTCATAAAGCAGATGAAAGCCTCCAAGAAGTACAGCCGAGTTGTATCAAAGGCTAAAGTAACAAGACACGTGATTTGTTTAAGACTTTCCTTCTATTTGCAATTTTTTTTCTTTCTTGCATAAAAATGAAAAAAAAAAAATGCTAAGAATTTTCCAAGGTCAAAATCAAGGTTTTTGGCAGTCCTGCAAAAGTGTGATATTACTGTTACAAAATGCATGTAGAAACAGAGGATATCAGGATAAAAAATTTTAAACTTGAGTTAATGACACATCCTTTTTAATATTGTTTCAGCAAAGGTAGCCATGCAGTAAATTAAACAACAGAGGATATGAAGGATTCCAATTTCAAGGGAGAAAAGAAGGAACCTGTAACACTGCCTGGAAAGCACAGCTATTAAAGCAGGGAGACTTTCTGAAGCTACAGGTACATGCTATGCTTTGGGAGATACTGACACTCAGAAGGGAAAACTGAGCTTTCCAAAAAAAAAAACCAAAAAAAAAGGGGGGGGGGGGGGGGGGGTTGGAATCTCCAAAACCAATTGAGAATTCATGTAGTGGGTGACTTTGCATTTCCCATTTGTTTCCCACCAGATTTCTTTTTAATGTCAATATATACTCTCCATATCCAAAGCGTAAAGGCCTGAATTTTTTTCTTGGTGATTTCTTTGCATTGCTGCAAGCCTTACAAGAAACAAGAAAGATGTGAAGTGTCTGTAGCATGAGCTACAACTTATTAAGGCATTGGAAGCTGTCAGTGTGGCCAAGCTGGATTTGGCAGGACAAGCAAAGGGAGAAGAAAAAATGATCATTGTGGCATTGATGTAGTTGCTGTGTATTGCTGGTTTAAACTGTTTCTACTCCAGCTGCTCCCAAGAGCCTGTAGCATCCCAGGAAAGCTGCCTCTTTCCTCACATGCTTTCCCTACTCCTTCACCCTTCCCAGGGGGAAGCCAACAAAAAACCTTGTGCTGGTTGTCTCCAGGACCTGAGTGGTGAAGTTCTCTTTTTGCAGGCACAGACGCTTTCTTGGAGCAGGGCTGCAAGCAACTAATCACCCTTTAATCCTGCTAACTTCTTTGCCTTGGCCGTATGGTGGGGTTAAAATTCCTGCTGATAAGATTAAGTGCTGTCTTGGACTGGGGCCTACAGAAATAATCATGCCATTTCCACAGTCCCACTCATTAGAATGAAATGTAAAAAAGGATGTTGGTCTTCCTGCTGTGGGATGTCTGCCAGCTGCTAATTGTTTGTGGTCAGAAAGAAGTTCTCTTCTTGTTGTTCTTTAGGGATCTGTGTGTGTTGATATAAGTCCATTGAATTCAAGTCTGTTCATCTACAGTGTTTAAACTAGATTTTTACTTTTAGAACACTGGATAGCTTCATGTAAGTCTAGGTTGTATTCACCACAGGTTTTGTCTTTAGTTTTCTTATGCGGTTGTATTTTTAATCTGAGTGGCATCTACAGTAAAATCCTTTTTAATGGCCAAGACAGTCACACCTCAGATTTAATCCCTTTCTTATAAAGCAGACATGTTTCCCCCATTGTCAGACGGCTGTGACTCACTGCTCTTTTCTGCTAACAAGAAATCTATTATATTAATGTGAGTTTGAGAACTACAATGACATTGTTCCAGTAATCCTTTTATTTTAAAAATTCATCAGCAAACACCACAGAAACAGAGTGGTTAAGTCTGGTATTTGACTGAACAATCTAAAAAGAAACAGCTGTTAGAGACTAAACAATGAATTTGTAGCTTTAATCTTTAGAGGTGCTCTGTGCCTTGTCAATAGCTTAGGCACAAACAAAATGAAGCACATGCCTAATTTTAGGCACACCTGCAATTCTGGAGTGACTAAATGCTTTGGTTGCTTTAGCTGTTGTTGGCAGACCAAAGAGACCTCTGGACACAACCAGTGAAGTCTGGAAAATCTTCTAAAGCAAATCATGTATGAAGATAAAACAATCACTCATGCAGCATTTTAGAACTAATTGTTGAAACAAACCCATCTGTTTTCCCTTGAAAAAATCAGGGGCACATAAGGGACCCAAGAGTAGCCTTCCACCTAACAAGCATCTCATGTAGAATAATGCAGGTGTGGCTGAAACTACTCTTGACATAAAGTATACAATAACACGTGTGATGAAGACGTGTTGACATTCCCAGCACTTCTTGTCTGAACGCTTATGTTGGAAAAAAAATCCATTTCCTTGCAAATTTCTCTGCTGCAGGGTGGGAAAAGGGTGGAGGGTAGGAGCACTGATATTTCCCATTTTGCTGGAGATGGCTTTGAAAATGTGAGCTGAAGTGGCTGCTATCAGAAGAGGGATCTGGCTGGCTGGGGAGCAGGGCTTTGCCACAGGAGCTATGTAGGGCATGCCTGCAGAAATGTCAAATAACGCCTGTCTGTGATGCTGCTCCCCGTCGAGCGTGTCACGAGCCATCCTCACTGCTCCTCAGCCTCGCACTCGTGAGAGGGAAATGCAAATTTCCTGACGTCTTCTGGAGGGCTGCGGAGGGAAGAAAGCGAGGAAGGGAATCAAAGGGAATACATTATTGGTGACAGCAAGTGTAGTAAGTGCGAGATGGAAGCGGGAGCTGGAGATGTGGTTAATGAGGGCATGCGAGGGAAAGCAGCCCACCACGCACACTAAACCCTCGGCAGGGGGGAGACACTGGGAAAAAGGACAAACAGAGCTTTTCTGCTGATGGTTCTGATACTGCAACCCTGCCCTTCCAAGAAAGCAGAACCCATCTGGTGGCATAATCAGAAGCCCTCTAATGCTTTTATTCCTCCCTGTCTAGAGCAGAGGTTCTCTCTCCCCCTTCTCAAGCCCCTGCTACCCTCCTGCTCTCCAATACTGACACTAAAAAGAGCAAACTTGGTGACATTTCGACATGGTTTGTAGCTGCAATGACTTTTTTCAGTTCTTTATTATTGTATCTCTTCATATTTTCAGAATGAAATGCCTTTGGCTTTCAAAAAAAAAAAAAAAGGACTTCCAAGTAAAACCAAGTAAAACGATTGTCTTCCCAGAATGTTTCTTTCCTGGGGATTTCAAAACTACCATGTTTCATTGTAACTCATCTTGAAGCCAAGCCAGATTTTGAGTTATTTTAAGCCTTTGCCAAACAATATTTTCATCCTTTTGCCAGGTCTGGCTTAGACTTGTAGCAAGACAGCAGCAGGACAGACCTTGTACTGTACATTCATCTTTCTCACTCTTACACAACACTTGTAAACATGAGCATATGTCCTCATCTTGGTCTGTATCTCCATTTTGCTGATGGTTTTGTTTATTTTTGTTGCATTATTATCCCAGCCCTGCTTCTTCCCTAGAGGCACAAAAACCATATAGAAGTAGCATAATATCACAATTCTGCAATTCTTATGGTAGGTGCTTTTGGAAATGCTTGGTCCCACTGCTCTATAATTATTCCCATACTAATACAAAATTTCCAGACCTCTTGATTTATATATTTATGCAATATATATATATAAGCACACACATAACCCCAATCATTCTTTGTATTTAACTAGTATTGGCATGCTTTCATCTGTGATTAAGATGATCTTTCATGATCAATACAGTCTCCAGTGAACATTTTACACACACTATCTTATTAGCGTCTCACCTCAGAGGTCATGCCTTTGTGTGCTCTACTCCATTGCATTTAGGACTCCTTCTGAAATTGTAAGATGTCCAACCAAGATTGCCAAAATTATCTTCATAAGAATTATTAGCATGATGAAGATGGAAAACTAGATATATAGCACATAGTACTTTTTCATGTGTATTAGGAATATTGCTTTAAATTTTGTGTTCTGTAAATAAATTTTCATGTTTGAATATCCTGAATGTGTTGCAAAGGAGGACTCAAGTATTTTAGAATGGGGACAGAAGCAATGCCTGGATGTAGGGACTTTTCAAAACATAAATGAAATTTCTAGTGGATGCATTCAATGTACCATATTCAGGGATGACTTAGTTATTGTTGAGTGACACTTGCACAGTGTTGAGGCCTTTTTTCACCCCACCAGTGAGGGGTTAGGGTGCACATGTAGTTGGGAGGGGACATAGCCAGGACAGCTGACCCCAACTGACTGAAGTGATGTTCCATCCCATCTGGTGTCATTCCTGTATATAAAGCTGGGGGAAGAAGGAGGAAGGAGGGATGTTTGGAGTGGTGACTTTTGTCTTCCCAAGTCACCCCTGGATGTGATGGGGCCCTGCCTTCCAGGGGATGACTTAATACCTGACTTGATTTGCTTTGCTTGTGCACACAGATTTTGCTTAACCTTTTGTTTAATTGTCTTTATGTCAACCCATGAGTTTTCTCACTTTTACTTACTCTTACTCTTACAGTTCTTTCCCCCATGCCACCAGTGGGACACGGAGCAAGTGGCTGTCTGGTGCTCAGTTGCCATCTCAGGTTTAAACCACAGCAGTGCTGAGAATAGTTTAACACATAAATCCTCTCTAAATTTTGTTTTTAAAATGTCCAGTGACACTTTGCTTTCCGGTCACGTAGCATAAGTCAGTGCAAGCTCTTTTTTTTTTCCCCTTCCTCTAGTAAGAAAAGTAATTTCTGAGATGGTGTTTGACAGCGCTTCTGACAAAAAAAGAAGACAGGTCAGTTGAAATGAGTTAGTTTTTCAACAGGGAAACAATACAATCATTTTATCAGGAGACTGCTTGAAAAATAAAAGGCATGTTGGGAAGGAACAAATAACTCCTTAGATGAACAGATTTTGGAAAAGCAGTCATTCATTTGAAATATTACAGATTTAAATGAGTACAATTCTCTTAGCCTGATAAGAAATGAATTTGTGATTTGTAATATTTTTTAATACATACAGAATTAAATTATTAGATTTTTAAAGGCTCAAACAAAAAGAACTACATATTTTTTATCAACTTGTCCAATCCCAGAAAGTTCATATTTCACATAAAGCTAAGATTAAGCTAAGTTGAGACTTCTAGGAGGATGAAATCTGTTTTCATTAGCACCCTCCTGCATTACAGGAAAATCCACACTTTAGGAAACGCCAAAATCCAAAACTAAACCACCCTCCAGTTCTAGTAGCCTTATCCTAAGGCTACACATGGTACCTACATACACTTTCTTCTATGTAAACACATAACTGGATTAGAAGGACCGTGAGGGTGATGATTTGATTTGCCTCTTGCCAACAGCAGAATGTCTTGCTGCCTTATTTTTAATAAAGTTTATAAAAGAAAAAGCATCTATACAAGTAATTTTTCAGGCAGTGCATAAAAATATTTTAAATTTAAATATTAAGGTGCTAGGAAATATGATTGCTAACTGGAATATAAACATGTTAATAATGTTTTAATCCTTTTTTAATGTGGAAATACATAAACTTGAATAGAAATGTCTTCCTAGCTAAGGAATTGTCCCCTTTTTAATTAGTAATCACAAGTCTGTCTATCAATTCCACATGTAAGTATCAAACTAGGAAGCAGCCTTGTCATTCCCACTTCATTTGTGCATTTCTAATTTCAATGCAGAAATCCCTTTGTGTGAAAATCCCTGAAACCAGCATCAACATGTTTTATTTTTTACACAGTATAAACCTATGCCCACATAAACTGCAGTTTTGGAATTCACTGATGATGTGTGTCAAGAACTGCAGCTGTTTTGCAGAGCATTACTAAAAGAAACAGTCACTTTCTACTTCTTTTATTGTGTTTTACCTTGATCTGCAGCTAATGGCTTCTGCTGAGGACACAGGGGAGGATAAATCCTCTTCAAAACAAATAACACTCATTTTAATTCTTCTGTTGTAACAACATATTTATGGATCTAGTTCATTCCTTCCCTTTTGGGAAATGTATGTTGCAAAACTCAGCAGCTCCTGCATGTTGGGTACCATCAAGTTCCAAATACAGAGCTTGGGAAGGTGGAAGCACCAAATTCAGAGGGGGTCAGTCCTAAAGACTGCAGTGATACACTCCAGGATGAGCAAAGCACATGCTTAGCCATGAGCAACTTCAGAATCACACGGCAGATAAGAGAGCAACTTCTGTACTTGAAATTTTACTGCCCATTGAAGTGATTTTTTTTTTTTGACAAAGTCCAGAGTCTCCAGATTGCAGGATTGAGCACCCCACATGACCTCTTCAGGTCTGAATCCAAGCCCACCACAGGCAAGGAGCAGTGCCTGAGTGTTCATGGACCCTGTTATCTACATCAGCCCTTGAACTGGGCCCTGTCATGGCGGCAATTTTTTTAGCTTTACTGAAAATTTTGTAGCTGAAATTTGAAAAATTATGGAAATTTCAAAACACTTTTATTATTCTCATCACTTAACTAAAATGTCTTCCTACAGTTTCCACAATATTATTCTATTACTTGTCAACTTGCTTTTCTCTATTATCAGGGTCCTCGTTAATGCAGTCTCTCATACCTCTTCACCATTTTCCTTTTCTGAGTGACTGATATAAGACAACAGGTCATTAACCCCACCATTATAAAAATCTTGTTAATTTGCTGATCCTCCTCATTTTTCAGTGATCCTGCTTTCCCCTGGTTCTTCCTTTATGCCTGCTCCATTAAGCAGGTATTTATTATCACCCTTAGCTTTGTTAGACAGCTCATTGCCTTTCTCCACCTTGTCTTGTTCACTGCTGGTTATTTTCTGCTCTGTTCTTGTTTTCCCTCCTGTTTCAGGACTTTATCTTCCTTGCAGCTCTCTGTGAAGCAATGGCACATGTATGTTTTTACACACCCAGCTGTGTTGTGGTGGTTCTTTCTCTTTCTTTGGTGGCTTTGAAAGTATGGAGGAAAGATGAGGTGTTCCCTGGACACATTGCTCTGCTGTTCTCCCTCACTCCTCCACCTGTCTCCCTTTGGACAGCTCCAGAGCACTCTAGCTTCAGGACTAAGTTGTTTCTACTACTGACAAAATATCTACTCAATTCATTATTTCTGCTGAAAATGAGTTCATGTTGTAAATCAAGATGAGATTTCAGAAGAGGTGCATTTATGCTGGAAGGAGGCTAGAAGAAATTCCCGTCAGTATCCTGTCACTACTTTTGGCACATCATATTTGGAGACATATTACATGCTGCTGCACAAGCTTCTTCTACAAAACACCTGCTTCTCATTCAAGTTAAATTGCAAAGCTGCCATGAGGTTCAACATGACAGGAAGGCTTTGTGAGCTTTGCTGCTGGTGGAGTCACCACTGTGCTCTTCCTGTAGCTCTGCCACCACACCATCAAACAGGTACAAGGCTCTGTGCTGCTGCACTCTGTAATTTCACACACTTCTCTTGTAAGGGCATGCTTGAATTTTTGCCTTCCAATGTGTTTTAACTGAGTACCAGTGACAGGTGCTGCATAACACATATGGTGCAGAACTGCACCTGCCAAAGCTTCCCTGCAGATTGGTCCCTTCAGCGCTGCTAATTCTCTGCTGTTAACCTGAGTGATCAGACTCAAATCTGGAAAAGGAGCCCAGCCTACATCACTCAAAAGAAATCTCCTTTACCCACCCCTGACCTCCTACATCTGAAAGACTTCCAGCCAAGGTGCTGCCATCTGTGCTCACAAGAGGGAGGAGATTCTATAGCTTTCCATCTTTTGTATTCTTTCATGTAATCTCTATTTACGTGACCATAACACTAGGATTAGAAGAAATACACAAAAGTATTCGCAAAAGAAATGGCATGAGCAATTTGATTGTTTATTTCCCAGGAGCTCTCCTCATGTTAAAACCTCTCAATCTCTAAAATTAGTAGCTAGGGAAGAACAGATCATAAAAGAGAAAACTAAGAAAAAACCCCCCACAATTATACAGCTGTATCAGCTGGATTTGTGCTCTGGATCAGCTTTTGCTACTTAAATATGTATTACTGACAAAGATTTCTTAGTGTTGTCTTTATTCAGAGTTACTCGCAGTCAAATTACTGGCTGAAATCCAAATAGGTAAATTCTGGTTCCTTTAACTCTTGAATGTACCCATTTCAAAGCACTTATTCTGCATTCTGCATTTTTCTCTGTTAATCAATACCTTTCTATGACAAGACCCTGAAAATCCAAAATGTGCTATACAACTAAATAAGAAGCCACAGCTTGCAGTCCTTGGCTCCAGGCCATGCCACCCCTCCATACAGATCTAGACAGGCACAGGTATCCACCTTCACACACGTTGGTTGTAACCTAAACTGAGGGAAGATTACAAAGGTTTTGACAGATGAAATAAAAATGTAACTTGGAGCTTGGGATTAATGGTAAATATACAAAGTTTGGATGATCTGAGGCAAGGATGCTACGTGGATTTGTAGCTGGCATCTACTTCCAGAAGCCCATTTCCAGGATAGTATTGGCAAACACAGATTTACCTGATCCGTGGGCGTGTGGATTGTAGAGAAAATGGAGTCACACAGTTTTTCTCTGTAAATCTGTACACCTGGAAGGAGACATAGGAAAAATGGAAACAACAATCTCCCAGCCATGCTCTGTTTGTTCTAAATGTTTCCATGCTGATGGCTGGAAACACATACTAAAGACACCTGGATTTTTCCTCACTGCAACAACCTCACATTTGCCTCCACCAATTCAAGAATGCTGCAACAAAACATGCACAAAATAAAGAATGCCCCTCTCCCAAAACATGACAACATCATGAAGTTGATGTTTCTGTAATACTTGCAATTTGTCATTTACAGAGTACCATGATCTGCAGGGTAACCTGGAACATGCAGAGAGCTCATTAGCACATTAGTTGTCATGGGGAATATAATTCTAGCTCCCATTTCCGGCAAATTAAATTTTATAATTAGGTCTGCTCTTCAATACATTTTGCTCATCAGAATCAGACAATAATTTTGTTTTGCATAGTCTTGTCAGTAGACCTCAACCATATAGAGAAAATTTGTGTAGAGAAAAATGCAGAGAAAATATACTCCATAGAACACCAAACAGTTTAGGAGAAACTGTCCATATGAAAGATTTTGACCCAAAGCTTCCACACTCTGTTGTCCCTTACAAGAAATGTGTCCTCCTCTTTTAATTTTTCTGGAGAGTACTATGGAACTGAAACTATTACATGGCTTTTCCTTGCTTAGAATCATTATTTGCTTAATCCTCTCACCATGAATTTGTTTCCTGTTTCATTCTCCTTTTTTTTTTTTTTTAATTATTTGCAAATACAAGGTTTCCTCTCAGACCTATTAACTACTCCTACATCGTTCCTTGACTTTCTGTCTCAGCATGGGTCTTAATCTGACCTAAGATACCATATCTTGCCAGTGTAGATAGGTGGCTAATAAGTTGTTACAACCTAGATATTTTAAGAGTTATGTATTGCTTCTGAGCAGATGTGACAAGATAATATCTAATCACTGTAGAATTCTTGACATCTGCTGGGCTAAATGTCTAAAACCCACCAGTCATATCAGAAATGCATGATTGCAAAAGGAAAAGGGAAATAAAAAAAAGATTATTTGCCTTTATCTTTGACTGCTGTGGAAACAGACACGCAGATGTTCTTTCTCATTACTGTGTAGCAGACTGAGCACAGTATTCATTGTTGAGTAAAATAATTGCAGGGAAAAAGGAGAGATGAAGAGAGAAGAAAGACTTGCTTAATGAAGATAATTTGTTTGGAACTGAGGAATCTGTAATCCTTCTATCCATGCCTATTGTTTATTTGCACTATATTTGTTTCCCCATAGCTGAGAATAATCCTACAGGCGTTTTTTTTTTTTTTTTCATCAGAGAAAACTGAAATTTTTTATTAATTTTGCATTTATGGTGTGTATTCTTCTGTGCCCCCTCTCAGATGGCACTGGTGTGTTACTTGACTACTAAGAAGCAATATCTGACACAGGAGTGGAGTGGGGGCAGGGCTGGGAATTGACTTTTTCAGTCCCTGATCATGCAACCACATCTGGAATCGTGGGATGCCTACAGTAAATCCCATCTTCTTATCCTGCATATGAAATATAACTCAACTAATGACCATATGGAGCAGATTAAAGCAAGCAGTCTAATTTACTAAAGGCAGGGGCAAAAAAAGGAAATTTCTTGCTTAATTAACAAAGGCAGAAATACAGCAACAGACACTATAACAGGAGGACCATATTTAAGGCATCTCCAATCAAATGTTTTAATGGCATATAAGACCCAGGGGAGATCTAAAAATGCCTGGCACTGCTAACGCACTTGAAACGTGGTTCTGCTTTTAAAGTCATTTTGGGTAACAGATTAGAAAACCATCAGTTATTAGGAATATCTTGATTTTTCTATCTGTCCAGCTTGCAGTGCCTACAAAGAGGATGATGTTTATGACTCTGTACAGTAATTACATAATTATGGCAAGGCAGAGCAAGATACACTCTCAAAAAACCAAGGCACCGTGGCCTCGGATGGAGCAAGATGCCATATGAGCTGTAGGACAAGGCAAACCCAGTGTGTGCCTGCTTGTTCCCAAGTGGTACCCAAGGAACACGATCTCACCTGGGACAGCAGTCTGTCATCATCCCAGCAGCTGTAAAAGCAACTCTCAAACACCATCCTTGGCCTGCGTGGGCGGTGCTCCATCGTGTACTGCACGTCCTTGCTTTTGATTCCCCATCCAGCCCGGCAGCTGCTTTGATTACTACTGCAGCCCTCAGAAGTCTTTTGTTTTCTCATATATTCAAATTAGTCCTGGGGATCACTACTGCATGAAAGGCTATGGAGTGTGTTTTTCCTGTTAAAGCAATAGTTTTTAACTGATTCTTTTTCCACTTCACAGCTGCTGTGGACCTTGTGAAGTTTGCTGTACAAACACATAGGAAAAGGCATTTCTTTTTCAGGGAAAGCTTTCTGTCTGAGAATCAAAGTGGTTCATATAAACCTAGAGAGACAGTGAATATATTTTAAATAAATGAAGAAAGGTTACACTTGAAGGGCTTTTTCCTGCTTTTTTTCTTTATCAAGATAATGTAACAATGGGAAATTAGTAAAACCTAAAACATTTCAGGTTTTTTATTTTGTTTTTAACTGTGACTCTGGAATCTTTCAAAATGCAGGAAACCACAAACTGTATTTCTTTGTATTCCCGGCAGCCTTCCTTCAGCCTCACTGGCATCCCAACTTTGAAACCATTTTCTGTGTTGTCACATAAATGACACAGGATGGCTTGGATTATGGATAGCAAAATGTAATTAAAGATACATATTGCATGGCAGAGGTAGAGTCACCAAGGAAAAGAAGATTTGCCAACCCTGAAACGAGGATTAAGGAAGAAGGAGGTTTGCAGAGGCTTGAATACATTAATTTTCCTAACAGCTTACATAGCAATTCAGTGACTTCTATTGTGCAGAGTGTAGTTACCACCTTCCCTGACCTGAAATCAAGAAGAAAGGGTGTGCTTGTGTGGAGTCAGATGAAAGAACATGTTATTGCAGAGTCAAAGAACAAATATCCTGGTCCTGAAAAGAAAAGCTGATAAATTGTAGCCAAGGATTAAAGTGGCTATGTCCCTGAGGAAAAAAACCTTTCCATCTCCTCCTTTGGGACTGTAGTTAAGTGACAATTAAATGGTCAATGAGATTATTTCCCCAAATCACATTGTTTCGCAGTGCTTGTTGGACTTTTCTTGCCTTGGACTCATGATGAACTAGATCTGGAAATAAGATTAGAAATACCACTCCAGCATTATCTCTGAGATGCTGTCTCAGCTCTGAACCCAGCCTTAGTGGTTGCACAAAGAAGAAAAAAATCCGTTTCATGTGAACATCTGTTACAGAAGAAAATTATGATTTAGGAGCTGTGCTGGAATAGGAAGGTATGTTCTCTGTTATTCTCCATTGTATGTGTCTGTCCATCAATTTGCATATTTTATACCTCTTTTCAACTTTTGTGTTTTGTGTTATACTATAGACTTTGCCAGTAGGAAAATTAAATACGTGCAAAGGCACAGAGGGAAAAATCACATCACTACAATGTGATGATTTTCATTATTTTAATGATTAATTATTTACATCTCTGTTTTTTACTTACAGTTATATTAGACCTGTGAACAAACAAAAGCAGAGATGATGCACTGATCAGAAGATTGTGTGGCAGTACAAACATTTACCCCAGCCCAGAAGCTCCTGAGCAGGTGATATATTACTGAGCAGCAAAGCTCAGTAGAACAAGGCACAGACCAGCACAAAATTTTGATATCTGCAATGGGGAACACTCTGTTTCCCTCTGAGGCCACAAAGACATTGCTGTCATCAAATAAATACATGCAAAAAGGACTCCAAAAGACAACTGAGCTGTGGTAGAACCTCAGGAACTTGAAATGCTGATGTATTTCACTGGAATCAACTTCATTTAGTTTTAATACTAAAGGATTATTTCTTTGTAGCCTTATTTCTCCAGACAGGCACAGGTCTGCTCCCAGCTCTGGCAGGAGGCTCTGCACACCCTCACAGGGCTGATTCTTTCTGAAGCCTTTCTAGTGCTGCCTTCCTAATCTGCCCCGCCCTTTCCCCAGCTGATTTTGATCCGTGGGGCATAGCTGCCCTTGTGGGATGGGTACAGAATTTCCTGCCAGTCACACAGATCAGTCCACACTGGTTGTTCATGTGTTCAGTGCAAACAATTTTGTGTTGCATTGCTCGAGTGTCTCCATCGCAGGCCAGGTGTGTTTGCTACATGCTGAAAATCCTTGCCTTGATTTCACAGGAACCTGCATGATGTAAAACTGTCTTCCTGGATAGGTTGAAGTTTATTTGTAGAGCCTAAGGAATGAAAAAGAAATAAGTGCAGCCAGACTGAAGTTCAATGATAATTGCATTTTGTGCTGTCAAATATGCATGCATAAATGATTGCCTTTTGAATAGTGATTAAGGGTTTTTCAAATTCAGTGATTATTATGAGGGCTGAGCTTGCTTTCAACGCACAATTTGTAGGGAAAGTGAGAGCAATTCCCTCCAAACTTTGCCCCCTGCTGTACAGCCCAAATGGGCTCATTTAATCTGATTCTACTAACACAGGTCAGTGGAGTCAGTAGATGATTCCTCCTTTTCCTTTTTTTTTTTCTGCCTGAAGTTTGCAGTAGTGCTGGTGGGACAGTAACATGAGAATCCACAGAAGGAAAAGCAATTGATTTATCCCAAATTTCTGGTGTGGCCTGTGAGATATCTCCGCCCTTAGCTCTGGCCCTCTCCCAAGAAATGGCAGAGCCCCTGAAGTTTGCTCCTGCTGCCGGTGCATCCTCGGGGATGCTGCAGCCCTGGGGAGTTTGGTGGTGCTCCCCAGACCCTGTGCACGAACATTGGGCTGTTCTGCAGCCAGGGCTGAGGCTGCCCTGCTGCACCACTCACATCCCCAGCCTTACAGAGCAGCAAGTTCCTGTCTAGGACCAAGAAACTTGGATCCTGCTGCTTTTGCCTGTCTAATAGGAGAGTTACCTCGGGCAGCCTGGCATGCAACAAACCTTCCCAACACCTTTATTTTCTCCTTTGGCAGTTTTAGCCTGGCACACAGGCCTGTGTTCAAGCAGTTTAGAATGGGTAGCTTTAACTCAAGACAGGTTTAAAGAGCATAAGTATGGGCTCTACTGGAAAGTGCAATGTGTCTTTGCTGAACTGAATAGTCTGGGTGTCTTGATAGTGCAGGAGATCATTATGCCTGGCTTATCAGAATAATTACACTATCAATGACCTTGACTAAGAAGGTCAGATCCTTTCTGCTTATCTCCCAATTTGGTGTTATCTTTTTCATGCACCTTACGCTGGCACTTAAGTAATCCATACAATGCAATTAGCACGGGATAGCCATGAGTTTTACCTTCAGGAGCAGGGAAAAAAGGTGGGATTTCTCTAGCACACTCTTAACCATTCACTAATTAGCTCCTGTTGTATCATTAACATCAGATACTGGTCTCAGGAAATTAAGGGTAGCTGACACTGAAAACAGACCACTCAGCATTAATTTCCATACAGCCAATGCTATCTGCAAAAGTTTCTGTCTGTTCTTATAATGATTTATCTTATAAAGTGCTAATCATCTCAGGTGTTACAAAAACTATGAGGGGATTCTTAAACTATTATTATTATTGTTGTTGTTGTTGTTTTTTTTTAAAGCTCTACTACAAACTGTTAGTTCACAATTCATACTCTATAATGAGAATGCTAAGAACATACTGTTTCAAAGAGCTGACTGACCATGTTGTACTTATTGTTTTTTAGAAAAATAGTGTGGAAATGCTGGACTTTAATCATACCAAGTGCTATGTAATGCTGTGTGCTCTGAAACATCATGTTCATCATTGATCAAACCACGATGAAGGTGTCTGTGTTTCAGTTCCTTTCTGTCTAACAGAGATATTATCATCCCCTCAACTCACAAAAAGTGCAACAAAAATGAATTTTTTTTTCAATGTACCCAGTTATTAGTGTAATGAGATTCTAGTCCTCACCCCTCCCAGCTTGCTCTAATATCTGATTCCTTTCCCTTTTACTTATTCCTATTTTGATCTTAGATTTCACCCTTTTAAAAAAGGCACTCATTCAAAAGTCCTTACAAAAATGAAGAATAAAAGTGTTATCCAGTGTTGGACAAGTCTTTTCTGCAGAATAAAGTTTCCCACTTTCAGTTTAGTTAACCATCTTTTGTGAATGAAATGAACGTTTTACATCCATTTTAAATGGTCTGAAAGCTTCTATGTTTTCTAAAAAACTTCTCAGTTTCTATTTTACCGAAAATTGTGTTAAATTCAGCTTCAGGGGAAAAAAACTCCACACTTGAGATATACTAAAAATGGTTACAGCTGAGTAGGCAAGCCTACTTGGTAATAAAGGAAAAGCCCCTGTGAATAAATTCAGCTGGGAGATTTAATCAGGGTCCTGCTTCAGGTGAGAAGAAGCCTCTGGGGCTTGCTTTTGGGCATAGAAGGGTTTCTATTTTACCATTTGAGGGCTGCTGTGGCTTGACCAAAGGAGGGCAAGAAAAGGCTTGTTATTTTCTTCTTTCTCTTTGTCTGCAGGTGCTATTTTGTACTATTTTTTCTATTTAATCTGTGAAGAAAAGGTCCAGCTAAGTAGAACAGCCCTGGCATTTATTGTCCTGTGCTTGTTAAGTCCTGTAACAAATCTCAGGTGGAATGAAACAGCATAATCAGTCTTGGAAGAAATATGTCACCTTTTTTCAGCTTGACATGCCTGTAAAAAGTCAGGAGATCAGTTTGATTTCAACTTATAATGAGATTGTTTTTTAAATTTGTTTTCTGTTGTTTTAATGGAAATTGGATTTTAGTGTTGTTTCTTTAAGGGCTCTAATGTTTTGATTACTCTTTACCAGCAACACATGGCTACATCATGAGTTTTTAATTAACAATATATGCCAGCTGAAGGAGATCTTCCTTCTCTTCATTGCCTCATATCCTGGGCAGGAGAGGTGCTTTGTGTGAGTTGTGTGGTGAGAGCAGGTACTTCTGCTTGTATGTGTTTGTGCTTTTTGCAAGCAAGGTCCAAGAGGAGATGTGAGAGAACTGGGAAGAAGCTCCCTATGACTGCTCTCAGCATCCGGAAACTACAATTCCAAGCAGCCAAGTGCTTTGTTTCCCTGCTCTCAAAGTGTTTGTTTTAGAGGCTGAAGCAGCAAAGGTAAGTCTAGAGTGATGGAGAGAAAATAGCTTCTTTAGCTGAGCAGTAAGGGAACAAGGGAGAGATGCTGAGTTTCCCTCTTTTGCCTGGCCTGGGTTGTAACTGTAGTAAAATGACTTCAGCAAACAGCCAGCCTTTCTGAAAGACAATTTTACATGTATTTATCTGTGTAAAATAGTTTTCATTTTGGAGTGTTTGCACAGTTGCCAAGCAGGCTTATGCTTATTTTCTGACTAGTTGTTAATTTGTAGACTGGTGAGATGTGAAACTTCACGCTATATTCTCAACTTGATCCATAATATTCCAGTTTTCATAACATCTAATTAGGAAAACACAAATTTAAAATGCATTCTTATCTAGGAGGACTGAAACAGGAATATAAAAGCAAACTAGAAAAGAGCCAGTGAGAAATGCTGTCCCTTAATATCCTATAAACTGCTTTTGAATTACAAGAGATAAATCTAGGTATTGGAAAGTCAGCTTAGAGAACAGCTGTGCATTAAGAGATGTCTAAGCTCCTTTCTCTGCAGAAGCAATTAGAAACCTTTCCCATGAAGTTAATACTATTAATATAGATTAATATAGCTGTAGTAGATTTCAAAGTCTGGATCTAGAATAAGAAGTGCTTTGTGTCTATGCAGCCACTTGTTGATGCACAATTTGTGCCTATGCAGACACAAACAAATATTAGCAAGACAAAGTAGTGGGGAATTCTTGTGTTTTGGATCACAGGTGTTTTAACTGTTCCCATATGCTATTACACAAAATAATGAGAGGCTGGCTATTCTTTGATTCAGTTGTGTGCATGTATAAAATATGTTTGCTATGTAGAATGTATATATGTGTTGATTCTCATATTTATTTGTATGCATCAATAGACACAACATTCCAGCAAGGGTCTTTGCCCCAGGGCCTCCTTACCTAACTTGTCACTCCTTCCAGCAGAAGAGCTCTCCCAGCATTCAGGGCTTTGATGGATTTCTTTTCCCTTCCATGCTTCGTTTGCTCTCCTTCCCCAGGGTGTATGCAGTGGGTGATGAAGTCTAAAATGAAGGATGTGCCTGGCCTTCTGAACATGCTTGTGCAGAAAAATGACAAGGAGATGATGCTTGTAAAACTTCCTCCTTGCTCTTCTGCATTTCAGATGTGCAATGCACCTATTAAACTGTGTTTTAAAGACAAATTGTTTTGGGTAATGAAACTTCCTGTTCCTCAAAGTGAGTGAAGGATGTAGATTGTACCTAGGGTAAAAAAAGGGGTGTTTTCTGTTGAGATATATCTATCTAATGATATAAATTCTTATTTAGCAAATTCCATTTCTAGTAATGAACGAGTCACTATTATCTATTATGCCTTTTGGGGATTGTTTCTGCAGAGATATGGTGGAATATAACTTACTGCCAAAGCAAAAACAGAGCTTACAGAATACATGGAAACAGACCCTCGTTTCTCTGTGTTAGTGTTTACTGGAAGGTGCCACCTTTTTTCTTTCCAAGGACAGATGAGGACCAAGAAGACAGCAAATAAAGTGTCACAGTGCATGTCTTGCCATTTTCTGCTGAGGAGTCCTCAGATTTCAGAATTACTGTATTGCAGTGCTGTTGTTGCTCAAAGGAAAGGTTGCACTGGACCCTATGAGGCAGGGAAGCTGGAAGGTTTTTTTCCTAGTGATTTAAATTGTAGCTTATGAGCTGCTGCAAAAAATACCACCTCAACTAAAAATTCTCACCAACTTACTGTGTACAATGTTACCCACTTGTACCAGTTGTGCTACAGCCTGCTTTCCACAGAATTGTTTCTTCAGCCTAATAGATTGATGATTGACAATTAAATATATACCTGTAGGTGTGATTATTTGGTGCCTCTATTTTAAGATAACTTTCATGAGATGATAACTTCATTGGAAAGAAAAGATAGAGTTAAAAAAAAAAAAGACCCATTGTTTTATTGTCTTCATTTGAAGCCTGTGGATCCACAGTTAGAAACAAAAAAAAAACCCAAAAAACAAACAAACAAATCAACAACAACAAAAACCAAACAAAAAAACTACAAAAAAAAAAACCAAAAACAAAAAAACGCAACACCTACCAAACCAATTTATCATGAGAGAGGTACCAAGGCACTGATTACTTCAAGGTTCCTGAAAATTGAAGGCTTGCCACAGGAATGCAAGGGGTTGCTGATGCCAGCAAACCTGCTGACAAAAACCCTGTCAAAACCCTGTCAGCTCCCTCAGAGCACAGGGAATGTGAGTTGGGGACAGACCTTGCCACTGCTGCCAAGTTGCCCTTCTGGAGGCTGGAAGGGAATTTAGGCAGGAGCTAAGCAGCAAACATGAGATTTTCCTGCCAGGTGGCTGGGCATTTAGATGATGCTTGCTCTAAAAATCAAACAGTTTCAGGTGATAAACAGGTCATAAAATTGAGTATCAAATATCTGTCTGTGATAGTGATCTGTTGGGGCAATATGTGAGAAGATTTTCTTCTCTGTAGCCACAGGAAAAGAGGAAATAAAGTGTTAGAAAATGCTGGACTTGAATTATGGCTGTGAATATATTTTGTGTACTCTGTCTAGTAAGAGCAAATGTCTTTTGCCAATCTTAATGTAAAATTTTGACCTGGAGTCACTGTAAGTGATTCTTGGGAGATCCTCTCTGCAATCTGTGAAGCTGTCAATGGAATAGGTTAGAGCTTTTCTTTAGACTCTGCTTAGATATTTTGTCCTTTGACTTGATAAGTCAACATAGAAAGATTTAAGCATTAAAAATAAGAACTTGTTATCAAGTGGACTTAATTGGTACAAATAATGAGCTCACTGGAGGTCTCTAGGTTTTTACATTATGAAATTTTTCCATTAGGTTATGGACCTGTGTTTTTCTGGGGTTTTCTCATTTCCATCTCCTTTCTCCTGCAGAAAACATAGATTGCTTTCCCTCCCTGGACCCCTGCCTATTACTTATTAAATACAGCATGAAAAATGAATAGCATAAAGGTCGAAGTAGTCTGAGTAATCAAGAAAGCTAATTAGGAATTTTTGTATTTACTTTTAAAAGCAATTAGTCATTAGAACAAAAATGCCTGGAGGAAAAAAAAATGGATTTTCCTTCACTTGACACCTTTAGGTCTGGATATATGTTTTACTGTTCAAGCAAAAGCTAATTTTAATTTAGGCATTCCTGGATTAGATTTTAATCTAGTCTAGTAAAATAATAGAGCTTATATAAGGCATTTAAAATAACACCTCTTAGGTAGTGAATTTAGATCTATCAGTGGTATCATTTTGCTCTTTGATCAGTGATGGTAATCACCAGATTGCACTCTTGGAGAAGGATTAAATGTTGTTTCCTGTTTAATGAAAATAGTTGGCAGAAAGGTGTAGTCATCTACTGTGGTCAGTAAAAGCTCATAAAAACCAATTGTCTGTATATTCAACAGGAACAAGTATCATGTGAGATGGCTTTGGCTAGCACAGGAGGCTTTCCTGAGCTAGGGAAGGAAAGGCTTTGTAACAAACTCTCAATCAGGCTTTTCAGTTCAGAAAGGATGATATAACTGTGTTGCCCAGTTGAAACATTTTCTATTCCTGGGCCCTATCTGGGCAGTTTTATTTTATTTTTTTTTTTATTGTCATGAAATCCTGTTCATCACTGAGTATCTGATGGCTGAGATGGGGTGATGGGCATTTTAAAGGTACTTGGTGTTTATCCCTGTGGAATGAGATACAAAATCTCCTTTGTGTTGTGTCAGCACCGCCATGTGTCACATTGTCACTGTGCTGTTTCATGTGCTGTTGACCTCTCTGAGAGCGGGCAGAGGGGATTCAGTGTTGAAATTCCCCAAGTCCTTCAGTCTGTGCCAGTGCTGTGACAGCTTTGTGGAGAGGGAGGGCTTGGCGAGTGGATCTTGAGCTACAGGATGTGAAAATGATTTAGTTTTCTTTTGTGTAGACAAAATGCACAATTTCTCTGTACATTTCTATCCAGCAATGCAGCCAGGCTCAGAGTGATTATTTTTGTGCTTCTTTTCTATACTCAATACCATCTGCTACTGAATTAACTGTATTAAGGAAATTTTTTGTTTATCTCATGTTGAGCTGATAGCATCTATAGTTAGAGCTGACATGGTTCTTACTGACTGGTAGGTTAATTTATGTATGTATCAGGTGAAATAAATCCAAGCCGTGTAAATGCATATTCAGTGAGAGCTGGAGAAGAGTGCCTACTCCTGTGTGATGGGCTGGAACAGACTTGGGAAAAAGCTGAGTATACTTTGGCAGAAGGGATGTAGCAGGTGCCTGGAGCACTTCCTCTTTTCAGATAGGGTACCCTGTATCTCAAGCACAACACAGGTTCCCACTGACGAAGCAGCTTGCCACAGGACCCAAGCATTTCTTACAGACCCAGCTCTTCCCTGTCCCACACATCTCATAAAGCACCATCCAAAACAAATCCTCCCAGCTTTGGTCTCTAATACAAACATGATTACTGTAAAGCAAACATAAACTTATGCTTCTGTAAACATTGCTAATGGGTGTTATCAGAATTACCTGTGTGTGGGCACAGTGATGACAGGAAGAAGCAAGAAATGCTGTACACTTGCATGGGAGGAGGCTGGACACAGCAGATGCAGCCTCCCAGCCCTTGTGCTGACAGTCTGCCTGCCAGTGTCTGTCTGCAGCTCTTTCAAGGTGCCTCGTGCTCCTGGAGATCTGAGGGACAGCCTCTGGCTATGCCAGGGGTCCTGCTTGAGGCAGAGCTGTTGTACAGTCTCCAGGCTTGGTCTCTGGGAGAGCCCTGGGGAAATCTGATGTGATAAAGATTCAGTTTTAATTTATTTATTTTTTAACTTCCTTGAGAGTGCTGGGAGTCAGCTTGCTCTGAGAAGTCTGTGAATGACTGATATTGCTCAAGAGGAGATTTCAGCTCAAAATGTGAGGTTTTCTAGGCTCACTGTGATGTTCTCAGGCTGCTTTTGGGTAAGTCCAGAGTCAGGTAGCTCAGGATGGCTCACCCTGAGCTTGCTCTCATGGGTCAGTACTTTATCCAGCTCTCTGCATCTGACAGTACAGTTGTTCTCTTTGGTTTTCCCTACCAAACTGCCTTGCAGTGGTGTCATAGTGGGGATGGAATAAGGACATCCAGAATTATCTGTTGTTAGTGGGCACAGGGACTTGCAGACCTCTTATTTCTTCTTTGGATAGATAATAAAGAAACTGCTCAGCAGTTTTCAATAAACAAAAATGAGCTGAGGAAAAAACAAATTAGACTTTCTTTGTTATCTTCCAGCTCCTGGTTACACTTTCAAAGTTGTTTTGTACCATAACTTCAGCTTGTTCAGTCTGGATGGTGGGTTATTTCCAACCCATGAGCGTGTGGGACTGAGTTAGTGACAGGGTGATCTAAACCTTGGCTGATCCTCTTATATGCCATTTCCTACACAAAAAGAGTAAAACCAGAGGAAGTTTTACTTTTTACTGCTACATTTATTCAATCAATGCAAAATTACCTGTCACAGGAGTATTTTTAAACATGAGGCAGTACCTTGCCCAGCTATAAACAGAGGTATGAGTACCCCCAGTCCATGAAAACCACTGCCAGTCCAGACCTCTGGACCCCTTTTTCTGCTTGTAACCAGAAATAATCCTGCAGCCATCTGCAAGCATCAGCTCATTTTTATAAGTATAAAATGGAGTGTAAATGGGTTAAGTGAGATACAGGCCCATCTTCTGATGGGCTTGAAATAACAATAGAAGCAGTTGACTGCAGTTTCTGTGGATACACTTGGTCTTATTCATGTGCCTTCTCTATTGGCAATTGCTGCTCTGCTTTGCTAAAAAGCTGAAATACAAAAATGCTCTGTCAAGTGTCATCTGGTTTATAATGGATAGTTTGCGAACAAAGACAAACTGTGGGCTTTATGAAAAGCAGAATATTGAGTAGAATGAATCCCAAGGATAAGCGTTCATTTGTTTTGTGAGTTTTATATCTAAATCATAAATAAGGCATAACAATTTAAATCTCCCTTCTGAATTAATCTGTTATGGCTCTGAAACAGTACTGATAGTTATGATCTTTGTCTTTGCCTTCAGTGCCCAGGTAAGCACTGTCTTTATTGCCCTTTGTGCTGTTTGATCATCTAGTGGCATTAATTGCTGTACCTTAAAAATAGATTACCATGAATTCACATGTCCTGTGATTGGCTTAAGTGGTAAATCCATACACAGCTACAAGAAATATCTGAGTCTGTTTATGAGCCCTAAAGTGCCCACAGCTATTGACAGTGTATTTTAATGCAGCTATTACTATTGTTGTTTATTCTATTACACTGTGATTAGGTTCCACAATTAATTTTAATTATTACTAACCTTACATTAATTTTCTAAACACCTCAGATATTGGCAGTAAATAGATATGGATGAATAGTGAACTGGAAAAAAATTAAGGCTTGAGCTTTCAGCAAAGTGACTTGAGGGGAATTATGGAAACACCCCCCTCCTTTTTTAAAAAACTAATGAGTGTGCAACATTTTACTATGTAACAGACATGCAAATTGAAAAGGAAGTCCTGGCACAAGGTACAGCCTTGCTCATCATGAGCTGGTATTTGTGAGATTTTTTTTTTTTTAATGTGGACAAAACAGCAGATAGAAGCAGCCACTATTTAAGATTATTTGAAGTTAGCTGAACAATAAAGGTCACAGGGAAAGGAGTGGCGTTAAGTTCTAAGGAAAATATGGCTGGTACTTGAACTTTGCTAATGAAGCAATTGTCTAAAGTGTGGAGGCCAACAGTAAAGCAGAAGAAAATTGGCAAAGAAAATGGAAATGAAATCCAAGGCATTTAGCCCAGCTTCTGTAGTTGGAAGTCAGAATCCAAAGCAGCTCCTACTTCACTCGGGAATGGGAGGAGATACCAGGGCTTTGTTTTTTCTGCAGTTATTCCTTTATTCCAGGCAGGAATAAATGATGTTTCAGTGGGCTGGGCTGAAAGGGAGTTGGTAAGGGTAGAAATGGTGCAGACCATCACCTCCTGGGACCTGCAGTAGAAGCCAAGTGCAGGTTTGTCTCGGAGAACCTCAAAAGTCAGGGAAAACTGAAGGAACAATGTCATCTCTCTTGCTCCTTCTAAGCACCAGCTGAGTCAGTCCAACTGGCACAGTATTGAAGAATAATCTCAGTTGTTTAAGTTATTCTTGTATTGACTGAGGAAGCCCATATATAATGTAATCATGCTGATGATTTAAAAAAGGAAAAGATGAAACACCATTCTGAGCATTCTTAAAAAAAAAAAAATCTGTGGTATCTTTCTTCTTAATTTCCTCATGCTTCTTAATTTGCATGTCAAATAAAACCTCCCTGACAGATTTTGATGACATTGCAAGCGTTCAGCTCTGGAGACAATCAGTGTAAATTGTCACACATTATCAGACAACCACTGACAAACTACCTAACCATGTGCTTCACAGCCTAATGTGTAATGATTTTTCTCATGAAATTAAGAAAAATCGAGATCACTACAAAACTGTACCCTGTGTTTGGGAACACATTATGTGCAGAGCTGGAAAATGAGAGTCGGGTCAGGGAATGTGACTGGGCTTCCTTTTCCCTCTGCCTCTGAGGCCTATTTAGCCTTGAGACATTTACCATATGCTGCAGATTGTTTTAACCATGAGTGCTCCATATCTTTATGGATATGGAGCTACCACTGGGCTTTCACTGTTACTGGACTCTCAAGGTTATTTTTCTGAACCATCAAAGAATTATGCTGATATTGCATTCATGTCGATCCTGATCTTAGCATTGTTTTTCCTTTTTTTTTTTCCCCCATGAATAAATTTAAGCATCTGTGAACTGCCATTGGTTACCTTGCAGTGTGAACCTGAGACAGAGAGAGCAGAGTTTGTGCATATATATATTGCCTGGCTGGGTGTATGTCTTCCTTTAAACTATGGGAAATGTAGATATTGCATTTTCATATTAGGCACGTTGAGCTCAGCCAGTTATCCCACTTGGTGAGGTGAAGTGATCCATACTCAAGGTATTTTTCAGCAATATCTCTGGAAATGTCATAGAAACCATCTCTTTATCGATGGCAGTTATTTTTTCCCAGTGGAATGACATCCCAGTCATATAGGACAAAACGATAGGAAGGTGCAAAATTGGCCTTGTCAACTCTGATAGACTTGATTGAATGCACAGCAACAAAGAATAACTATATATATATATATATATGCTTTCTTATCCTAGGATATTTTTTGTTTATATCATGAGAAATAATTTCACTTTTCTCTATATTGTGCTTAGCAGAAAGAGGGAAATATCTCAGCTATGCAATGCTATTATTAGGTGTTACCTATAAACATGATTTGCAGTAGTTTGATGAGCTATTTGATACCATTTGTTAGAAATTCTTTTCTCCTAAGAAAGACATGGTCAGAACTTTTTTTCATAAATGGGATTTGCATGTTGTATATCATTTAACAAGGAATTAAAAGATGCAAGGGCATGTACAGGTTTTACCTCATTTGAAATATAAGCTTGAACTGCTTAAGGTTTGGTAACAAAGAAAAAACACCAGAGTGAGAGCTTTTTCTCTGGCCTGTTCCCAGGATTTTCTGAAGGGCCTCCTTGTCTTGTCCTTCACTTGTCTGAGTCTCAGGTCACTTCCCCATGGCTCATGGAGGGCTCATGGAGAGCCCATCACATGAGGCAGGAGCGTTCCTCAGCCTCCTGCTTCAGTACTTTATCCTTCAGCTGCAAAGGGACCAGAAAACAACTGAAAAATAATGTAAAATGTTTGCCAACAGACTGCTGTTATTGTGTGAACAGAATGCTGAGCTTTGTGTTGCACACACACCTCTTCTCTCTGTTGATAAGAAATTATTTGGGTGTTAGTAACTTGCTGGCTGACTGATATGAGAAGCATTGCTTAACAGCTCCTACCCACAGATGTTGGATTTTTGCCTTTTGTTTGGATGCAGACACACTTGAGATACTGCAGAGGACCACTGTGAAATTTTGTTTTGAGGGCTTGCCTCAGGTGCTGCCTTCAGCCTGTGGCTCAGGGTGGGGGAAGAAGGGGACAGTGGGGAACTGTGCTCAGACACCCATCAACTGTGTCAGAGGGGTGCTTAGAGGAGAAGGCAAGCCCTGAGATCCCACTAGGGCAAAGCAGCCCTGCAGCCCCTCGGGCTGAGCAGGACCCTCCCCTCCTCTCCCCCTGTGCTCTCAGCCTGGCCTCTCCCACGGGGATGGGAGGCGCTCCAGCCAAAGGGATGGTGTTCACTTCCCCAGCAGCTGGACAAACCTGAATGTCTGGTTCTGCCCTGGTTCACACGGGCTGCTCACCGAGGAGATCAAAGCCTGTTTATTTCTGGCACAAGACTTGATACAGATTCCTGTGGCTCTGTGGAAGCAGGGCATGGATGGACTCTGACCATCGCAATAACCCCAGATCCACCAAGATGTCAACGCTCCCCACCATGCCGTTTGGAAAATGGTCTTTATTTTACCTAGCAGACCAACTTTCTCTACCAATTAGTTTGTAATGATCAAAGACATCAAATTCTCTTGAATATTTGTTGTTTTGGAGGTTTTAGGGATTAAGTCATATCAGGTTTTCAGGCGTCCATGTGAAATAGTTGTGAAACAAGATGATCAACTGACTGGTTTAATGTTATGCCATAATGCATGGCTTGATTCAGCTTTGAGCTTCAGCTGTGTCTACCTGCAGTTATAACTGAGGGGTGAATCACTATGTTTCTTGGTCACTGCCCCTTTTGGTGGTGTTTGGGATGTATGACTAGAAAAAAAAGGCTTGTCCTGTTGCTTGGTCCTAATCTGTTGTAGTTAATTATCTGCGTACCTACCATCCTAATGTTCAAATTCTACTGTTCAATGTCTATTTGTTTATTTTCCTTACTTTCCTAAGAATTTTTGCCATCTTGTGAAGAGGCTGGTTAGTTCACAGCCTGTCCCCCACACCTCTTTACCACATCACAAGCTCTGTCACATGTTAGGGTGACTGGCACTGAGTCATACTTTCCTTTATTGTACCTGTATTTTTTTCTTCCATAATCAACTTTACTCATATTCTTTCCTGCCTTTTCTTTATTCAAGTTATAATTCACATGCTAATGGGATTTTGTTTGGGCCTGTTTCTAGAAGAGTAGCTCTTAGCTCAAGTTTGTCTATACTTTCCATTGTGGAGATCAGTTTAGATTTGAGAGGGTTTTTTGTGGTTTTTTTCCCAATAGCTGACATGGGTGATGAGCATGCAGTGTGCTTCTCTAAATCCCTTGTGAAAAACTGAGTGGGATGCTTGTACTATTTGCAGTACTTTGCCAGAGGTAAAAGCAATGTTAGAGCTCTCATGCTAAAACCATTGCTCTCTCCTCTGCCTCATGATTTTTTCTGGCAATCCCCCTTTGACAGAGGCTGATTTGACGTCTTAGAGGGTCCACAGACAAATGTCTGTCATGGTAAAGATGCTCCAGAGTGCAGCAGGGCTGGCAGAGTAGCCAGGGTGCCCAGCACCACCATCTCAGGATTCCCACCTGTGTCTGAGCACTCACTGTGTATTCAGCATTCTCATACAACACTCATTGTGTATTCAGTTGGACATGCAGGCTCCTTTGAAAAAAGGTTAAGAAAGTTAGAGAATGGGATCTTCTCAAACCAGGAAAACCCATGCTGTTTGTGACAGCTAGGAAGTGACTATTAAAAGAAAGAACTGGAGTTTATGTATGTGCCACACTCCTCTTCCTTTGGGCTCCCAAGTGTGACCCTTTGCTGGGGGTTTATTCCAAAATGTGAGAGTAGTGAAATACATCTTTGAATGGCCCTGCTTTGAGAGGGATTTGTACCTGGTGTCTTTCTGAGATCACTTCTGACCCAAATAATTCCTGCCTGGGGGGAACTGGGTGGAGGGACATGGAACAGCATTGCCATGTTTCCAGGGATTGGGATTAAAGCAGCAGCATGTGAGAGACCCAAGTTCATGTTCCTGTCCTGCCTGTTTCACAAAAACATGAATCCTTCTGTTCTACTCCTCAAGGGGCTGTCCTGACAAACAGGTTAATAGACACTCTGGAGAGCTCAGGTTTCTTCGTCTGGGGGAGTTTACCTTGAGAAAGAGACAACTGGCTGTTGGCTCCATAGGTTAGGGAATCTGCAATTCCCTGCAGATGCAAAAGACTGGGTCAATAAATGTGGAGTTATTTGTGAAGTGCACACAGGGAAGAAAAGAAAATAGCTTTCCATACAGTGTGCTTACCTGAGTCAGACAGCTGGGTTGAGGGGATCTGAATATTCTTTTCTGGCTTCACTGCACCAGTAGATGTTTTGGTATTTGCTACGCCTTGAAAAGCTTTCTAGCTCTTTGGGCAATGTCCCTGTATATGCTGTAAACTGCATATCAGTGTCAAAGCCATGTTTACAAACCATGGTAGCAGCCAGCCCAGTAGTGAGGGATAGGAGCAATCTCTGAATGAAGCTAAAAGGTATCCTCCTTTTTCCTGGCAAATCTCATCCTTGGCATGACTGCCATGAGGTCCAGGAGGCTTTCTGCCTGTTTTTATTTTGTTTTGGTTTGTTTTTTTTTCTCAAGAAAGAAAGTCCGACTCTACAGTATGAAGACACTTCCTTCTATAAATACTGCAGTTATGGGCACAAGGGTGTTTCACAACCAGTGCTGAACACAATCTTTTCGTTACCTGCTAGGTAAATACTAGAATCTGAGCTTCTAGAAATGTTTGCTGCAGTAGGTGACAGCATATCCCCACAATATGGTAAGATTGATCCAAATAATTCTATGCAAAACTCTAAACTTCTACACACGTGCATACATAAATTTCTATTGATGTAATGGATTTTCTACTGCAAAGGAAAATGTTTGGTTTGGATTTTTTTCCCACTCTGGTTTGCAGGAGTAAAATATTTCCGTATGCATTAAAAAGTATGCACTTAAATTGAAAGTCAATTGACTAGTTTCTATGAAAAGTAAAATCAGTATTTTCAGGCATTTCATTAGAATAAAAAGAAGTCTGCTGCAAGAATAGCTTCAGCCCTCAGCCCAACTCACATGCTTGGCTAAATTAATATGAGAGGAACTGAAATAAGTGAGTCTGGATCAAGTCCAAGTCAAAATTAGAATGGAGCAAACCCAACATTGAAGTCAAAGGTAATTTTCCAATTGATTTTGGTAGATAGAGGATGTTAGAGCCAAGAAAGATGCTGAAAAACCTGACATTTCTGTTAATAGGTGTGTGTTGAGGATATACCTGCTTCAGATTTTGCCACCTATTTTCTGCACAGGGAAAGTGCAGGCAGCAGGCTGAGAGAAAATGGTTGAACCCAGGATTTAAGGGCTGAAACTCTAAGGCAACATCCTCTTAGCAGGCTAGTTATGGAATTCAAGACTCTATAGCCAAACTGGCTGCTTTAGGAATACACTGTTAAATACCTGATCACTCTTCTGCTGAAACAACTGAGGTATTTCCACACTAGAGCACATCCAGTGGCATTATTTCCCTTGCTGTGAAGAGAACCTGTGAGGTCCTTTTAGATAATTGGGTTGCTGGGCTTTTTCACACTAATTAAGCAGAAAATGTTTTGAAGTGCAGTCAGTCACTGTGCCTGGCACGTTGCCATGTGGAATGGTGCAGGGGCAGATGCCCTCACAGCTCTTCACTGGCTGCAGCCTACAGAAATTGGTAGGAAAATGACTCAGTGGAAAGTGGCCAGTTCTGTGGAGATGTAAGAAATAGCAACATCAGACCAATAAAAATCAACAGTGTGATTTTTTTTTATAAGCAGCAGTAATTATTTTCCATTGAAGGAGGTGAGGGAGGAGTACAAAGCCCGTGATTCCCGTTGGCAGCAGCCTGCCTAGCAGAACGCCTGCCTCCTCCTCCTCGCTGCCTCTCACAGACACACATCAAACAATTGCATTAGCACTTCTGCTGCCTTTCTTCTCCCACCCTCTTTTTTCACACTGTTTAAGAGCTAAAGCAGAGTGGTGTTGATAGTTGAGCCTGACAGTGAGTTTTGTTTGAACACAGCTTATCCTATCAGCGATAATTCAGAAATTTCTGCACGCGTTTCGAAGGCAAGTTTAAGCAATTTTTAAAGATGCACTTCTCCGTTTGCAAATAGTAAATAATTTGTTCTGTTTAGTGCTTCTCAAAGCGTGTGTTTGTGGAAAAGCTTGCTGTGGAACGTTGGAATAGGATAAAATTCTGCCTCTAATCACAGAGATGGGCTTTATGTGTTTGTGGATTTAGAATATGTGGAGTTGTAAAAGACGTTTTATATCTTTTATGCCTTTTTTAAAATTAAAAGACCATCATTACAGATGAACAAATTTTAATACTTCATCTTTATTGCCACATTTACTACTGTGGGAGCAATTTTAAGGAGTGGCAGTTCAGTAACTAGGTGCTTTCTGCAGACAACTGCTTTTTTTTTTTTCCTTGACATGTTTTTAACAGTTTTTGGATCAGGCCCCAAATATGTGTAATTAGCTTTTTATAAAAGCTATTAGAATGTAATCGTCCTCCCATCTGGATTTTATGTTCTGGCTATTAATGCTACAGATGCTTTAAAATATACAGCTCCTAGCCCTGCTCTGATCCTATTAGCTAAAGCCTAAATTTCACTTTATTTTTGAAGAAGCGTGGAGAAATTATTGGGATTTTAAAAATGTACTCACCTGACATATGGGGAATGTGTTTAATACTGTGGTTTTACATAATTCACATAATGATATGAGTCCAGTGCTGCTCCCACTAAAATTACTAGGATCTTTGCCATCAAGTTCAGCATATACAAGTTTGTGTTCTTGTATGTATTAGCAAAATACATGCACGTTTGCTTATCAGCTTCCCTGGCAAGCTTTCTCTTGGACTAAGTCAGTGTATCTTCTACAAGGGGTCAGGTGTTGTGGTCTTAGATAATCAGGTGATGATCACAATTTCCAAGTAAAATCTGTGGGCATAACTTGGTATTTTGAGCGGTCCAACTTTTGCAAGAGGAAATACAGACTCAAAAGAAAATGTAGTCTTGAAAAGAATGTTCATTTCAGATGGAATATTTGTGGAAGTCTGTGGGAGTTAGTATCCAATTTCTGGTATTTTAATAGGATTTAGGTCCCTAGCTTCTATATGGTCTTCAGAATCTCTGGCTTATTTATTCCCCCAGATTTGCAATGAAGACCAGAAACCTGCTGGGCTAAACCACAGACCAGTATACAATTTCTGCCTGAAAGAATCCTCTATATATTACTTCAAACATAGGATCTGGTCAAAGCACAGAAACCACAGGTTTGTGTAAAAATGTCCTATACCTACATTATAGAAAAAAAAAATTGTCCTTCTATAGTGGTTTTTTAAAAAATAATCTTTTAATGAATAGAATTATCTATTTTTTTTTTCCCAGAGATTAATTCAGTATCTTGGAATTAACTAAAGGGCATATGATTCCTCAGGTTTCATGGCAGGTATACAAATGTTTATTGAAGAGAGAAGCATTTAGGGACATAAATCCATGCTGCTTGTTGAGGCATAACTTACTGTTGCCCTTGGGAGGGAAAAACATACTGCACTTCTGTGTGTGTCTTAATGAACACATATTTAATATACTGGCATGTTTTACTTGCTGCAACACTCAGATTTTCGTTTTCCATTTTTATTTAATGTCAGCTCCAGTGGCACTAGGATGTCTATGGTCTAGGTTCTGATGTGTTAAAGTAATCTGAACACTAAATAGAGCTAGTAAGAAATATCTGTGTTTATTTCATAACTATTCTCTACATGTATCTCAGAGGGATCCTGTTTATTGTCTGTATATTGTTGGAAGATCATAATGATAAATAGAAAAGTATACTCAGGGGAGAGTAAATAGGGACATAAAAGTCAGAAAATGTTGTAATGTGTGAATTATTGTCACTATATATTAATTAAATAAGTTTTGTGTTTTAAACTAAAATTATTTGCTTGTGAAGGGTATCTAGCTGGTCATGTTTGGGCACTACTGAACTCCAGCAATTTCTGGTACCTTTCTACCCACATCCTCTAGGCTTCTGCATTTGCTAAACCTTTTGAAATCCCACTACTGAAAATGTCTTTTTAATGGCAGTTATCACATTTATGTGAATATAAATAGCAAAAATTAAGAAATTACCCAGGGTGATGTTAACAGACCTTTCTGGTGTCATCCTTCAGGTCATTTAAACCCATCACCAACTGAATAGAAACCTCCACAAGAGAAGTGCAGTAGGGAGCTGCTGCCTCTTGCTGAACACCAGACTTGTCCTGTTAACATAGATTCTCTTTTCCAGATGCATGTTTCCTAGGAAGGGATATGTGCTTTAGGGACCTGAGCCAAAATACGAGCTTGTTCAAATATTCAGTGCATGAGGCAACACTCAGCATTTCTATATTTGGGGAAGTGTGCTGATTTTTTTCTCATACTGACTATGGTGGAGCTATACATCATGGGTGCTTGTGATGTTCATAAAAATAATACTGTGTAATAATAGAGTGTGCTATTGAATAATAAATATCCTTTAGGATGTAAGACAAAGCCTAATAAATTCATTAAGCAGACTAGATTTCCAGCCCCTAGCAGCAGACCTTGCACTTAAATCAAAATCACAACATGCATTTGTCTTTGATAGAGACTTGGAAAGAGACTTTGAAATGAGACATCTGAATAAAGAAAATGCCCTTGCTTTCATAAATACTAAGTATGAATCTAGACTTAATAGACATGAATGTGGAAATGGAGGCATCTTATCATGTCTTTGTGTCTCTGATTGCACATTGTGAGGCCTGGTGGCTCCATGCCTTCTCTCCTTGAGCCTTGTGATCACACCAGCCAGGGCAGTGGCTGATGAAGGAAACCCGTCCCTGCTGTGATAGAAACCTCATGTGAAATGCAAGGCACTAATCTCTTCTAGACTTTGGTGCCAATTTGGATATTTCCATGCAAATGCTGCTCTGTAAAAATGAAATCTCACATTTACATAGACCTGCCTGAGACTACATCATGCATGGCAGCAAATACCAAGTCAGGGTGGTGCTGTGGGAAGGGCAATGACAACAGGCTGAGAACATGTTTTTGTTTGGGTTTTTTTTGCTTGTCTTTTTTTTCTCTAACGCCAGTTCAGCAAGGGACTGCCAATTCAATACTCTCAGTTCTTTTAGTCCCCCGAGGCCATTCTCCAGCTGCAGCCTCAGACAGGGCTCAGGAATATGCACATTGATTATTCAGACACACCATAGTTCATAGATAATCTGCCGACTGGCTAAAAAAATTTTCAAAGTTTTGCCTAAGTCTAAAAAGTTTTAATTTCAACTTGGGCATATGTTTACTGTTGTATTGCTATTTGAGGTCTGCCACAGGTTGGTTTATGTGACTACTAACGATGTAAAAATTCTGTTTTTTCCTGTGCTTGGGGAAATATGGAGCTGGTGTTTTATGTGAAGACTAAATCCTTTGCCTCCCTGAAAAAGCAATGGTGACCATCCAAGTTCAGCTGTCTAAATTCTTGCCAGTGTCACCACTGCATGGTAGAACCCAGAAATTATTGCATATTTATTTCTAGTCTGTTTTTCAGGTAGATCCCTATTCCTGAACACCTAGCTGAAAGGCTGTGTGGAAGAACATCAGTAATGGAATGAGCTTACACATTTTTCTGGGTGTTGCCAAGATGCTGATACAAGCCAGTTGAATAGAATAGAATTTGTGACATGTTCTTCTGATTTTGGCATTAATTCTTATTCTTTGACCAATATTTGAAGGCTTTGTAGACATTCTTACTAGGAGAAAATTTTATTTTTTTAATTTAACAATCTGAAGGATTAGATAAAAAATGCTTTCTCTTCTGTAAAGTCTGCATCAGTTGAGAGGCACATGAAGAATAGAGGTATTTCAGGGGAGAAGTTAAAAATACAGCTGTAGAAGTGAAAAGGAGAATTTGGGAAGGTAGTGCTGGAAATCTGGCTTTGCTCTGCATGGGAGAATGGTACTGAGAAAATCCTCTGTAGTATGGAGTGTCTGTAACAGCTGCAACAATAGACTGGGGGCCCTGAGCCCATCTGTGCTGGAAGCCTTTCCAGTAACTGGTCTTTTAGGTGTTATTCCACATAATATATGTGTGCGCTTTATATATTTTAGTGTATTAATGTTAACAGCTGGATATTCTACATTCCTCTGCATAATCTCAGATGATGTCTACTTCTCTTTTTTGGCTCTTGTCTCTGGTCTTTTGTCTGCAAACAGAGAAGTTGCTGCTCACTAAACACATGAGGAAAACTTTAATAATTCCATGCAGACTGAATAACTTGAGGTGCTATTTTGGCCCAAGGCAAGACAAATTAATGAGACTTAAATGCAGAATTTGCTCAGCCCTCCCAGATTCACTGATACTGAAGAAAGCTCCTGCTGTGATGATGTATTGGAGTCATAGACACCATAAAATGCAGCACATATTATTCTTTTTTAATCCTCTATTTTCTGGTACAGAATGCCATGCTCAAACTATGTTTTCAATGCTAGCACTCAATCTATTACAAATAGAAATACAATTTTCCCTTTCAGCAGATTTCCTTCCTTTTCCTATTTTGTACAATGGATAAATAACAAGGCTGGAAAGAATGCTTGTCAACTTCAATTTTGCTGAACATGTAAATGTTAAAAAAATAATCTGTAAAAAAAAGCCCTAGATAAACCAAAATATTTCCACAATTTAAGTAAGATTACGAAGATAAACAGATAATTTACAAACAAACCCTGGTAGCCTGCAGAACCAAAATATTTTGTCATGGGGATCCTCCAAGTGGAAGGGTTTAAAATGAGAAGTAAAACATCATTGAGACTCCTGTTGTTCAAATCAAAAGGCATGGAAACACACAAGGCAGCCTTTGGAGGCTTTTATCAGCTGCTGTTTGTGAAAATACAATGCTCAAGTCCTTTGGAGTCCTTCAGGTTTATGTGCCCATGTGGAGCTTTGGGGATTACAATGGAGAACCAAAGTTTGCTCACCTACTTCAGGATTAGACTCTCAGCCAGTGTGCACAGATTTTACTGGGGAAATAGGCCTCTGAGTTGGAAGCATTTTTTCCTTTACCAAGACAGTTTTGACAGTGATACACTGAACTAAATAAACAAAATTTCACTCTCCAGTTATGACATGTTTCTCTGTGGGCATGTAAACAAAGTTTACCACTAAACTAATTTAGATGAATATCAGAGCTGACAAGATTTTTACGCTTTCGATTATACTGATAACAGCAAAACAAGCAACTTGCATATTGACAGTGTTTGAAATCAGATTAACCAGATAAATATATTCACAAAGCTGGTTTGTTAAAGAGAGATCTTTTGGTGCTCTTCTGTGGTAGTTAGGCATTCACTGGCATCACAATTTCCAGAGATGAGCAATGATAATATCTGCACTAACTGTTTGAAAGGAAATAATAAAGCCAAATTAGATGAGCTGTTCTGACAGACTAAACAAAGAGAAAAGTACAAGTATGGGGATTGATTCTTTTTTAGTGCAAAACTGGAGATTTTTCATCAAGGATAATATCGTGTCAGTTATCTCACCACTGGGAGTCAAATAACATTTCTTTGTTCAATTTATTAAACTGAATTTTGAAGTGCAAGGAGCATTTATCTTTTTGAATGAAAAGAAATTCTGTGTTTGTAGTTGTAATGGTTCGTTCTGGCTTCAGTAGTGAATGTGGTTATAGCTCTAGAAAGTGGTGCCATTTTTGCCATTGGTGCTGAGGGAGCCAAGAGACAGAGTATAAATCAATTTACAGCCTGTTTAAAAGTGGGGAACAAAATGCATGAACCTTAACTCAAAAACTGCTTCAGATTATTATTTTTTTATTATTAACTAAAGTGGACTTCAACCTCCTTGGAGTTTTCAGTGTTAGCATGATAAAATTCCTAGCTTTTAACAAACTGTCTGGTTTCAGTGTTTATTCAGTACATTACACATACATGGAGCTATACAGCAAGGGGAAGGTCAGTCGATTAATCCTTGCTCCAAAGGTGTAAGTGGATATGATCACATGCAATACAAAACTAATAGATATTGATTAGTGTGACAATGCTTCACTGAACAGATGTCTCTTGAAAGGAGAGTGGAAGCAATTTGGTACTAGAGGTTTTCTTTGTCCTCTCCTCTGGTGGTAAGGTAAAGCAGGACCTGGCCAGAGCGCTCCATGCTTACAATGGTATGAAACGTCCCTAATGCCAACCTGGCTCAAACAGTACTGTAAGAGAAAAACATTTAGTGAAGTCCATACATCCCCTGGACCTCCCAAGATGTCTCAGTGTACCCCAGTGCCAAGGCAAGGTTCTCCCAGCCTGTGGTCATGAGTCGCTGCTGGGCATACTTAGCCCCTCCAGCATACCTGTCTTCCAAAACTGGTTCCTTTCAGGGTCATGAAATGCTCCTACAAAACAGAAATGAATCTGTTTTGTCCCCAAGGGCTGTTTATAGCTCTGGCCAGACCCAGAATTCATGCAGTTAAGAAGACAACCACTGCATATCTGGTCAATGGAATAAGACAGACTAATGCTTCTCTGTGCCCTGAAACTTCTGTAGAGAATAAAGAGATGCTTGTTTGGTTGAGGGCTGAGACCTTCAAGAAGGTCACACAGGGATGCATGCTCAACGCTGATGGACATAGCTTTTCAAAGCAATTTGGTCTCATGTGTCTCAGCTTCCCTCGTGCCTGCCTATGCTGGATCCATACATGTGGAAACAAAACCACTAAGGGATAAAAGTATGAAAAACTTTAATCCTTCTGATTTTTGGAAGGAGACAGCATCAAGCATGAGGATAATATGAAATCCTTGGTCAGGCAACAAGGAAGGAATGCCAACAGAGAGAATACAGAGAGCAGATAGCTGATGCAAGGGAATCAAATGTATCAGTTGTAATGACTTCCACGACGTATCTCAGTGAATCAGAATGTCTTGATCCTGGTGAATGTGCACTTCTGAATCTGAAATTTCCTTTTAAGTCTTTGTTGTGGTAGCAAAACCTAGTGAAGATTTTGGTGAAACACGCTATCGTAGCCTCAAAAGAGAGGCCTTCTCCTGAAGTCACCAGGGCCACACCAGTAGGAAACTGCAGGGAAAAGAGAATTATGTTACATGTGCTTGGGGACATCTGAGGTGTGGTGACCACAAGTGTTCCTCCTCCAGTAACTCCAATTCCTCCTCCAGTAACTCCCATAGCTATCTGCTCAGACCTGAGGTAGCAAACCTGCTTCAGCACAGGTATTGCTCAATGCTTAAGCTTATGACCATTTTGTCCCTCCTAATCTCTAGAATTTGGAAATGGTGACATTTTCCCATACAACCTCTAGCTGCTGTCTCTGTTGTTTGTCTGTCTGTGTCACTGGGCTAATCAAAGCCTTGACAGCTTCAATGGAAGCATCACAAGTGAGTGTGTCTGGAAATTCTAGTTAATCACAGAGGCTTTTTTTGCCCTTTCAGGGCAATGGCAGAAAAGAAAACCGATAGAAACCAGAGAGCTTGAGTTAATAATTGTGATTAACTCTGTGAATCTTCTGCTTGAATACAAGGATGAAGGAGGGTAGGGAGATGGAGCTCAAAAATAATGCAAGACTCTGAGGAGATGCCTGATTCAGCAAAACACAGATTTCTCAGCCTCTATAGTCAAGGCTGACTCAGCTTAGCACAGAGGCTAAGTAGGCCCATAATTTTACTTGTGACAAATACCCTCCTCTTCATTGAGACGACTCATGCCCTTGCTGTTGCTTAACTCCTTTGTGGGTTGTGAACCACCTCTCAGTCAAGTCATCTGGTTACTGCATACTCTCCTCTGAAATATCCACATTGTGAAGGTAGGTACTTTCAATAATGAACACTCTTGGGGCTGTGTCACATGAGATCTTTTGCCTTTTAAATGCAGATGACAGGTTACTAAAAATGTTTCTCACCAGGTAGCATTTTTTGTACTGCTGCTATGTGCTGCATATGCCTGTAAAATATTTTATCTGGTTTAAGTTTATTATCTGGCCCAAGATGAAAAAGAAACACCTTGAGATTTGGTTATCACATTTCACTGAACAATCCTGTGAACATGTTAAATAGATTGAGAGTTATATTTCAATATAATTAGGTATGGTGAACTCACTACTTTAGTTTTGTAAGACTTGTTTAGTTTTGTAAAGTTCAGTTTTGTAAAGACATAAGCATTCCGTTTCTTGTTACTTTCATGCCAAGTATGACACTGACCTGTGCACTCTGACAGAATTCTTAGTCAGAATTTCAGTGGAACCTCATTGTAGCTGTTAAGTTGTACCTGTATTTTTGTCAAAATCTGTTTTACTCAAAATTCTTCAAAACTCTGACTCCATTCTGGATCTTCATTTTTCTGTAGCCTAATAGTTGAAATTTCTTTGGGTTGTAGTTGCAGCATAAGCACAGATGTTACAGAATGAACAGACTTTATTCCTGTTCAGACTGAAGTCTGCAAAGTTTATGTGTTCCTTCAGTGCAAGGAGTTTCACGTGTTTTATTTTTTGGTATGAGAGGATAGTGCACGTATCTGTAGCCTGTCACTTTTGAGTCATCGCTCATTTTACTCAATTGTTTGTAATGAGGCAAGGTAGCTCATTTTGGTGGGTGATACAGGAGAGATGCTGTATAAATTGGCAAAAAAAACCAGGGTATGAAAACTCAGTCATAGTCCTTAAGTATTAGTCACTGAGAACATGGCTATTTCTCTGCTTTACCTTATCCTTCTGAACTGAATAAGGAACTTAGATGTAATGAATTAAACGCCATGTATTTGACCTCTGCCCTCGCCCGATATTCCAGGGAAATCATTTCTGCTCCTAGACCGGTGCCGCTGAGACCTTTCCTTGGTGTGGAGCTGTCTCTTCATCGTCGCTTCCTTATTCCCTCCCAAGGACAAGGAATGCACCGGGATGGCCACGCAGCAACCGGGAAATAATTACAAAACACATCTCTGGAAAAGAGGACGAGGAAATGAAATCAGAGGGCTCCGCCGCCCTTCGGGAAAGGGAAAAATACTTATAAATCCCTGAGCAGATGGTGAGTGTAAACACACCGGAGGGAGCTGAGCTCCTCCCGGGGGAACTCGGACTTTCTCCTCTCGCCTGAGGAGGCCGGGGAGCTGCTCCGCCCGGGGACACACGGACAGACACGGGGAAGCGCGCACACAGCCGCACAGCGTACACGCTCTGTATCATCCCTTGCGCACACACAGAGACCGAGGCAGCCGCGCTCCGCGGAGCCCGCGCCCCGCACCGGCACACGGGCGAAGCGCCGCCCCGGCCCGCCCCCGCATCCCTCCCTCCTCTCTGCCGCCCTCCCTCCTCCCCGCCCGCCGCGCACACACACACACATACACATACACGCACACACACACACCGGCCGCAACATGACGGGCGGGCGGACGGATTGACAGACCGGGGCACGGCCGCTCCGCACGGATTATTCTCCCCGCGTCGGGGCGACGCGGCGGAGCGGCGACCCAGCGGTGCGGGGGCGGTGCCGCGCCGCGCTGCCGGCGAGCGGCGAGCGCCTCGGGCGCTGGAGGAGCCCGGCCAGGTAACGCGTCCCTACCGGGTGGTGTCGCCGGGCAGAACCGGGCCAGGCCGCGGGGTCTCGGGCGTGCGGGTGCCCCGGGGCGGCGGGACCGGGTGGCCCCGCTCGGCAGGTGCCGAGGTGATCCGGCGGGTGTCGCCCCGGGGCGCGGGCGGCCCCCGTGCCTTGGCCTCGCCTTCCCCGCCCGCGGGGCGGCGGCCGCCGGGCGCCCTGCGCCGACCCGCGGCTGCGGCGGTGGGGGCGGTGGAGGATCGGGGCTGCCGGTGCCGCAGCTCCGCGCTGATCCCCGGCAGCCGCGCTCCGGGAGCGCCGGGGATTTGCGAGGGCGGCGCGGGGGCAGCGGCATCGGCGGCTTTGTGGCGGGGCGGCCGCAGGTGTCCCCCGGGGCTGGCCCGGCCCGGGGAAGCGGCGGTGCTGCCGGGGTGGCCTGGGGGCAGCGCGGGGCTCGTCGGGCCCGGCCTGCGGGGGGCACGGCGCGGGCAGCCGGTGCCCGGTGCCCTGCTGGCCCTCGCTCCGGCCTCGCTGCTGGAGGTGATGGGGAAGAAATCCCATCCTTTTTTTGTTTATTTTTTGGCGTTTCTTCTTTCCGTTTCCCCCCCGCCTCTCTCCGTGTGTGTGTGTGTGTTAAGCAATCTGGCATTAACCAGGGAAAACGACAAGAAGTGGTTTCAGAACCACTGGGAGTGGGTAGGGCCGGGCCGCTGGCGGTCATGTGTGACCTTTGCTAGGGATTTGGAGGCAGGAGCTGGAGGATGCTGCATGTGCTTTCCAAAATCGCATGGCGAGTTTAAAAAGTGGAGCAGATGGTGATGGTAGTGCTTATTATGGAAGAGGTTCATGGAAATCCTTTATTTCCTCTAGACAGTTTTTATTTTGCTCCTCCTAGTTAAAGAGATTGACTTTTGGCAAGGAAGAGATGTTGCTGCAAGTTGTCTTGCAAAGGAGCGGGGTTATTTTGCTCTTCCACAGAGAAGGGATCCCCCCTCCCTCCCAGCTTTATGTCTCTGTTTCTCCTTTGAGATTGACAGCAGTAAGTGTCTTGGCATAGACAAACTGCAGTGTGCTTTATTTTCTTATTGCACACCTTTATAGTTGAACGTAACTAGAAAGGAGACAGAGTATTCTCTTATCCCTCTCTATGCCAGATGTGTTTTTCTATCTAGTATATATTGCACTTGAAGTGGTAAAGTCTCAGGGGGCACGGAGGTGGGGATGTGAGGCAAGGTCTGCTAGGTACTTCAGACAGTTCTCCTTGCTCATACTTAAGAAGGAGAGAAAGGAACATGTTGTAAAAGCAGCTGAGGAATATATAAAAGTGAAATATTAATGAACTGAAAAAGCTCAGATAGCAAAGACGTTGTGCCTAATCGTTCAGGAGGGTTCTTGTCCTCTTTACAACTTTTCATTGTATGTGTTCCTCTACTACAAATGCAGTTTCTATAAAGGATGGTAATGTTTGTGTTTATTTAGCTGGAAGCAGTAGTAGTACATGTTGGGATTTTTTTCCATTAGTGATCATCTCTGGAGTAGCTTCCTTTAGCTGTGATTTTTAAGCCTGCTGTAAGAAAGGGAATTATTACAGAAACAGTAAAAAACACTTCAAGAATGTTTTCTTGGAAATGTAAATGGGAAGGTCTGACTCAGCCCTGGAATAACCCAGAGGAAGAACTAGTCTTGGAAAGTCCTCTTAGAGACCTCATGATGACAACTGAGACATTATTAATCTCTTGCATCCCAGAGAGCAATGTCCCAAAAATAGGCAGCCCTGTCTGAGGAGAAGGTAATAATACACAACTGTCCAGGGTCTGCTGAAAGTGAGACATAGAAGCAAGGGGTGTTTTCTGCCAACTGAGGTTCCTTTCCCTCTTTGAGTCTGGAGTGCAGTGGTCCCTGTAGTTTGATTAACTTCCCCAGTTTGGCTTGGAAGGAAACTAAGTGCAGCAGCTTTTTGCTATGGCTTGGTGAGGGAATTTAGTTCAGTGGGAAAGTCAGCCTGCAGGGTGAAGTCTTGTAACCCTGGCTATAATCCTTGGCAGGACTTTTTGGAGTAGCTGGTGGCTTGAGTGAGGCCTGCCTCTGGAGAGCTTGGCGCAGGCAGCAGATACAGGGAGCTGGACCAGGAGCATGAGCTGGAGCAGCACACAGGGCATGTACCATGTCTGACTTACACAAGTTAATGTTTGTTTTTTAAGTCTGTTAGTCACAGAAGATGCTGAAAAAGCATCTTGTATCCTCAGGTTTGTGAATGTGGTTGTGATCGTGAGAGCACGATCTCTTGTTAGCTGTGTGTGGTTGGATTTCTCCTTTTTCATTCAAACCTAATGTCACATGAGCCTTTGAAGTTGACATTGAAGAAATATTTGGCAGTGTTTTGGAGCTTTTTTTTTTTTTTTTTTGCTTGAGTGTTTCATAAACTGAAAGGGAGATGTAGAGAAGTTGCTTCATTGGGAAAAATTCCCACTCTTCCATGAAAGTTCATGGAAGATACCATGGCTTTGTTGGATTAGCCCATCTGGAGTACTAGAAAGAATAATGGCCGCTGTATATTTTTTATGATGTTGGGAATTACTCATACACAAGTAAGTTATTGAGAAAAGAGTTTTGTTACATTAAACTCAATGATAGTTTTTAAAAACCATAAATTTATCTGCATCTTCTAGAACCATGATACTTTAATAGTGTTTAATGGGATTGTTTACACTGTAATTTTGGAGGCCTCCTAATAAAAGGAGGCCTCCTTTTACCTATTTACTTTCCCCTGAGGCAAGGGAAGAAGTGAATGTTGCACTGTGATTTTTCTGAGGTTGATTGACACTACTAAAGCATGACATGAAATAACATTCATGTGTCAGTGAACATATCAATGGAAAAGAAGCCACATGAACACTTAGTCAAATGAAATAGCTACCAGCTTGTTGTGGTGAGAAGCTGAGCTACATCTTGTCTTCTTCTAAGAAGTTACTCTGTTGTAAGTTTCAGTGCCTCAGGTCTTCCCCTTGAGGACAGTTTTGCTGCAATCGAGGGGCTCATCATCAGGTGGGAGGAGGGAAACAGAAGGAAATACAGACATAAATAATGGCAAATGGGGGCTGGGTTTGTTTCCTGGAAAGTGACTGTAGTTTCTTTTGATTTTTCCTCTCAATATTGCCTTTATTTGGCAGTTTTCTGCAGTGACAGTAAACTGGGTTACCTTGATAAAGTAAATATGCTTTTGTATTAGACTTTAGCTATGGAGTGACTGGCTGTGTGAGATGGCATGTAAGATAACAGAATTTGTATTGTCATTTGTACTGGTAAGATTTCATGTGTATTCCTGTGCCTGTAACTTTAGGAGTATGGAAGATGCAGCTGTATATTTTACAAGCATCAATATTAAACCCCTAAGGCTGTTTGGTAGTTAAATATGTGGTTACTTTTACTTGCTGCTTCTTGGCTTGTTTTCACTGCACTGCATAGTGGGCTATGTTGGTTAGAGAGCACAAACTCACTGAGTAGTATCTGGCTGTAGTATTACTTGGCTGTTGTATGGTGGTGAGATGATAGTAAAAATAATAGTAGAAGTAATAATGCTTTCTATGAAGTCTGCTGCCTTTACCTGAAATGTGGCTGTCTGACAGAGGATAGTTGGTTTATAGCAAGGGAAAGGAAGCTACAAGCAGGCAATAAGTAAAAGTAATAAAGTCCTGGATGTGGAAGAAACAAGATTTTTATTAAATGTGCATTGTGGTCCTGTTGCCTATGTTTGCTAACTGTGCACAAAAAGTAAAGCCACACTGTTGAGAGGGATTACCAGATCTGAGTGTTGATGGTTTTGCATCCAAACATTGTATGTTGCCTATACTTGGTGCTATGTTTTTGCCCTGATTATGGCTTTAAAGGCCCACATGAGTGTTGAGGTATGGATGTGTAGTTGTTTTCCTCATACTTGGGACATTGAAGCAGTGATGTGTGGAAGTCACACAGCTGATTTGTGATAAAGATAGTGGAACTGGAATATGCATCCCAAGTCCCACAGTCTTATCTTAATGGATTAATTGTATTTATATAGTTTGTTTGATAAGCTGGCATACATGTGGTAACTTGTTACAGTTCCAATTACAGGACTGTGTGTAAAGTTATGCAGCATTTTCTCAATAAAGACTAATTACTATCAGGTGATTTATTTCTTTTCAGTCTAGGCAAAAGAGCTTTTCCTGGATTTTTTTTTGTTGTTGATAACTTTGAGAGAAAGCAGTTCTGCACTCGTAGAATGTAATGATGCTTTTACATTATTTAAGGAAATACCACTTAATTTTTTATAGTGCTCTAGCATATCAGGAATTTGAGATCTGGCTCAGTCAGTAATGCTTCTGAGGACCACAGCTGTTTTCCAGTGTGAAGAACCAGTTGTGACAGACTGGTATGAAGCTTTTAAGAACACTCCTTTACAAATTTTGGTAGTGCAAATCATTGCTTCTGAAAGTATATTGTTTGGTTCTAGTGCATATCCAACTGTGACATTTTTTTGCTTATTTCATGCTTATTTTTGGGCTACTTTACTGATCCTATTTTGATGTGCCATGTTTATGTGATCTCTTTAAACATTTTAATAAGAAAATAACAGCTCTAAGTGATGTATTCATTTTGAATAGTACTGTTGGATTTAAATTTGGGTGGGGATAGAAGTATTCAACAGGTTTCTCATCAGTGTGTTGCTTGTGGCATAGTCCAAGCCTTATAATTTACCTAAGAAGCAGCGACATCTGTTCAGATGTCACCTCCCAGTGATATTAAACTGTCACTGTGTGCCATGCCAGCCAAATCTCACACTGAGAGAAAGATGGAGTCACCCAGTACCTCCAAAATATGGTCAGAGAGGTATGCTGTGCTCAGGTGGCAGGCTCTGCCTACTCTTCCAATATCCAAATGCACAGCAGTTTGTGCCTTGTGTTTTGTTCTGTGTGCTAGGTACTAACTGAAAATTCTAGACTGTCTTCTAGATTTGATTTAGTGCAGTGCCAATTTGTGGGGCTATTTTTCAGAACTATACTGCCTCATTTATTTATTAATTTACAGTGTTTTTTCTTAATTCTTTTACTAAATGACTGGTGAGGAGAGAGGAGAAGAGCCAAGTTTTACCATCTATTCTTGAAGAAGTTTTGGCAAGTGGCAGAATTGCTGCTGATTTGAATAGGAGCCTTGGTAACTGTTTTGTCAGGTTTTATGACTTTAAAATATGCTGGCTAAATTCTTGATGACCAACTCAACATGTTGTGGCACAGAGGCAATGGAAATAGAGTAGCAGTCCTGCCAAAAATAGATTGCCTTTCATTTTTTTTATTAGTTGTCACCACACATATTTATTTCATTGTTAACACAGAAGCTTTAAATAAGAATGCAGTGTATATATTGGAGGGATGAAAATGCTAAGAAGCTAATTTCATTTGAAGTGTTCAGAAATATTAATAAACTGCTTTGGAAAGCAATTTCTGCAGTAATATATTCATGTTTCTTTCTCTTGATTTTGCTGAAGGGAGGTGAGTGGGAGAAAGTAGCAATAGGGAAAATGATGTGGCTTTCTCCATGTTTATTTCCATTAAAGGGACACTGCAAGATGATGTACATTATTTCACATTCATGGAGACCTCTCAAATACCTTGAGTGCATGTCATGCCTTCAGCTGTGAGTGTAAGGCATCAATTGTGCTTGAAGTGACATGTTAAGCTTTTAATATTTCTTGACCCTTAAACTCAGTATGTTTTAAGTTGGGCCACCCAGCATCTGCAGGAAATGGCATGTCCATGTTGATATCATGCAACATACATTAGGTTCAATTTGCCTGTAGAAGCACAAACATTGTGGTATAATAGAATCATAGGATCATTAAGGTTGGAAATGACCTCCAAGATCAAGTCCAACCTTTTATCAAATACCAATGTGCCCACTAAACCATATCATGAAGTGCCATGTTTCATTTTTTTAATACTTACAGGAGCTGGGACTCCACTTTCCTGGGTAGACTGTTCCAATTTACCACTCTTCCAGTGAAGAAGTTTTTCTTAATATCCAATCTGAACTTCCCTGGTGCCAGCTTCAGGCTGTCTCCCTTTTTCCTGCTGACAGTTCCCTGGGAGAAGAGGCTGACCCACAGCCTTGGGGTGCCTGAGCCACAAGCCTTATTTCAGGTAGTTGTGGAGAGACATAAGGCCTCCCTTGAGACTCATTTTCTCCAGCCTGTAGAACCCTCAGCCTCTCCTCATAGGGTTTATCTTCCAGACTCTTTCCTTGTTGCATGACTACTGGGCTGTTTGGGAATAAACCCAGCCAGCATGTGAAGGCACACCTGCATGTCTTCCAGAGGCAGCCTTTGAAAGCATTCCAGTTAATTTCTTCTGTTAGAGGTTACTGAACTGTCAGGGATCCTGGGCTGGGAGAGCCATGCAGGGATCTTCCATTCTCTTCTGGTTTTGCTGTTTCCCTATGTAAAAGTAGATGTGGTACAAGTAAGGTATAAGGAAGGTATAAGCAGGCTCTGCCATCTCTGTGAATAGCAAAATAAAATGATTTTGTTGTACGTGAGTTTAAATTTTGAATTATGTGAATATGTAGTGTTTTGTAGCTAGTTACTACAGAGGTTACACTGTGAGTAGGACATTCAAGCATCCTAATTTGTTATGGTTTTGAACCTGTTTTTTCAATGTAGTGGCTGTGAGCTCAGAGAGAAATGTTGGCCCCATAGCCCAGTGGCAAAACTGCTAGTGTTTTTAATGAGGCCTTAATTATACCCTTAAATAATATTTTAGTGTATGTCTGTTTGCTTTGTACAACATTTATTTTTTTCAAGGAGTGGTTTTCAAAAGTTACTGAGCTTGTACTCTTTTGATGGTTTTTGTTACATCATTAAATCTTAGTACTTCTAAAAATTAGATTATAAGAATGTTTTTCACAATAATTAAGTCCAAAAGAACAGGAATTTTAGAATGTTTAAGACTGGAAATACAATAGATGTGAATAAGTTCAGTGTCTGAAAATAAACTGCTTTGTACCTGTAGGTACCTGTTCTATACTAATGGTGATTATGCAAGGGGACAACACAAGGCATGTTGAGTTTTTATGAAGTCCAGCTGGAGCAGAGATTAAAAAGACCAGGATAGTTAAAATGATTGCCTAAATTTAAAATTTTCAGAAATAGATCAATGATGTGTAAGTAGAAGGAAGAATATGAGATTTAGGACAACTGTTGCAAAATAATATTGACTGGAGAGTTGTGAAAAACATGCATATGGAGAAGATGAGTAGGAAATAATAGAAATATGAAGAAATTAGTTTGTCAAGTGATAAGAGCTGATGCCATTAATGGCTTCTTTTTACCTGCTAATCTTTATTTTATAGCTAGCAGAGTCTGGGACATTTGCTGAGATGTGAAGAAAAAGTCTCAAAGGAGAGATGGTGGGGAACGAAGGGAAAATCAGCAATTCTGTTCTCCCAGCTCTCTGCCTTTACTCTACTCAACCACAAAACGGGTGTTAGGAGAAATTTAGGGATTAGTTACATGAGCTGCAAGGTAATCTTTGTTTTTAAATCCTAATCCCAACGTCCTGATCTTGGTCAATTATGGCTTTGGTGTCTGTCTGTGGCAGCATCTCAGCAAGTTTCACACCAGTCTTTAGTACTTGCTCATGGCCCTTAATAAGGGAGCAATGTACAATTGCCTGTTAATGATAGGTTTTGTTACAGATTAAACTTTTAACAGGCAGAAATCAGAACCAGAAGCTACAAGGCTGTTTTACACTGTCAGGCCTGCAGCTTCTGCAGCACTTGTGTCTATTTTTAATAGTTTGTTTTGCTAGTTAGCTCTTTTCATTTAGTACTTGCCATGAGCTAAGAGCATGCAAATAACCACCTTACTGGCTTAGCTAAAGGCCTAATAACTTATGCATCTGAATCCTCTTTGGCAAGAGACACATTTCATTTTTACCTGTAATAGTTTCAATTTCAGGCTGTTAGCAGGCGAAGAAGACTAGGATGTCAATATTCTAGTAAGCAACTCACAGGATATGTTAGCTAAAAAATTAATTCAAGTCATTATTAACATAATATTCCCAAGACACTGTGGGGATAAATTTTCTGAGGTAAATACTGCATACATGTGTGTGTTTGTGTGTATATATAAAATACAAATGTTTTCAGTGAAAGGAGGTCAGCAGTCGTGGTTTCAGTTGAAAGCTATGCTCTTTTTATTATGGAATAGTGGATGGTTCATAAAAATATGATTTCTTTCATTTATTGCTTTAGAAACAGTAAAATTGAAACAGAAATCCACTCTCAGATATGCAAGTAGGGGGCAGGGGTAGGCAGAAAATAACAAAAGCAAAAAAAAAGAAAAGCTACTTATCCTGGTTTTAAGTAGTTTATTTTGTTGTGGGCAAGGTGCTTCTCAAAGCTGTATATTGCAATACACACGTTATTTGTAGCCTTGATTTGAGAGGGCCTTAGGATGATACTGTCTATTGAAGAAGGTGAGCTAGAAGTTACTGTTGGAAAAGGGTGTGAAAATTTTAGGTTTTTCGTCTATTTTCTCATGCTTTCATTTGAATTTTATTGATGTCTTGCATTATAAATCTTTCATTGTGGTTCTGTATGCTTTGAAAATAGTTAGCAGGGGGATAAATGTGTGTATAAAAGAAGCAATTCCCTAATCACAGTAATGATTCTTACAGTTGGTATAGGACAATGCTTGTGACTTCCAAAATGCTGAAGTTGAACACCAGAGAAATGGTAAAACACTTACACAGCACTATATCTTCTGCAGCATTTTCTAAATATAAACTAAATCCTTGTCATAAAGAATTTGTATAGTTAAAATAAAATAAGACTTGACATGACACAGAACAGCTTGAGAGAGGCATGAGAGCTGTAGGTGAGGAGCTGTGAAAAATGAAACAACTGTTTCAAGTGAAGGACTTAGGGGAGGCTTGGAAGGTAGTGAAGATGGTTGCCCCCTTTTACCTCCCCTTGGGAACAAAAAAAAAGAGGGACTTTAAACTCCTTTTGTTGCCTACTTTCTTTATTAGTAGGTGTTTAGAAACCACTATTTCTTTCTAATTTAGATAATCAAAACAGTAACTATATGAAATCCACAGAAGTTTTTTTTTTTGGTAATAAATAAGAAAGGAGTTTAAAGCTGTTGTCAGATGTTTACGTGTGGATCTAGATCCTCAGCTACTGTTACAGCTTCCTTCAGTGGAGACCGATTCAGGTATTGCTTGTAGCTCCTGTTTGTATTTATTAGGCTGAGTACTAGCTGCTGATGGCAGTGAAAGAAGGATGGAGTAGGTAGAAAATGCAATAGCTTTTGATCTACAGTGCCTCTTGCAGCCTTTCCTTGGTATGTTGTTCATTCTGTTCTGTTCATCTTGAAACTGGTTTTCTGTCCTAGTGGTTAAAAATGAAGCTTGCAAACCTTTGGTAAATTATGCTGCTTGGACAAAAAAATGAAAGCACATTACAGAGAGAACAACTTATCCTGATTTTCTGTGGAAACAATACTTGTTTAGCCTGCTGTCCAAGGATCCTACTGCACAAGCTGCAGCAGAAGTGTTTGAACTTCTTGGTTTCAGGGACGTTTGACAAAAGATTGAAAGTCTTAAAAATTAATTGAAGTTTGACTGAGTTTTGAGAAGTTGGAGGAGAGACACTCATGTAAATTCTCTGGCTGAGAGCAAGGCTGCATTTTATGATCAGTATCAAAGAGTCCACCTAGGAGAGGAGTCTTGTATGTGTCCCGCCTGCTTGCAGCTTCTTAGACATTGAAATGAACCGACCACAGCATGCAAATCTGTAGGTAAATAGGCCTTGTTAGGTCTGGCATTCATAATGGCATATGAGGGAAAAAAACCCTGAGTGCCCTTCTTAAGTTATTTGTTTGGGGCTTGGTTTTTTTTTTCTAATGGTCTTCCTCCCTTCCCCGGGTTATTTTATATGGTCTTTTTTGAAAGTGGGGGGTGGAGCACTTATTCAGGGTGTTGGACTGACGCCTGCTTGATGAGAATTGATTTGTTTAAGCCCTTCTGTTGTATCCATTTACAACACCTGCAAATGTGCTTCTCTTTTTTTTTAATTACTTACCTGAGGTCCTCAAGCAAGCATATTGCAGCCATGGACCTTTTATTTAATTCACCTTTTGACTGGAAAGATATCAGGTATTGTGTTTGTTTAATTGGTCTGTTCACATTGACACTCAGTATGTCTATTGCAGAAGCAAAGAAGGCCAGACTTCTTTTTGTTCTGCCGTGTCAGAAAAGAATAGAAAGCCCAAACAAACCCTGCTGTGAAGAAGGCACAATTGAATTGGCTTTGCTTTGAAGTAACCTGAGTGCTTGAAAGAGCAGACAGAAACTGTGCCTACTTAGTGAAGTGTGTATTGAGCGGGCTGGCCATAGTGTAAAAACTGAGGGCAAGATCCCAGTTACAGATGCTCAGCTGAAGGTGGGAAACCAGTAATTTATGTATGCTCTGTTGCAATACGGCTTCTCTCTGGCTCCTCGGGGTTGAGAAGGTTTGTTACACATAGGGAAGTAGGAGAAAACTTCAGAGGCATCTGCTTTTCTGTGCAGTAGCAAAACACTTAGCAATTAGTCATGAATGCAGAATCCAAATATTTGTATTCAAATAGAGTGCATTCCTACTGAAGCGTTTTGAGTGGTTTGTTGCTCTAGTAGAAAATGAGCTTAGAAATAAAGCAAGGGAGTCTTTGTGTGAAGAGAAACTTAATGGAATGTTATGTTTCAGTACTTCAGTCTTTATGCTAAGATTTAGAGAGCATATTACTTTTCTGAACCGTACCTGAGCATAAATTGTGGTGAAGAACATGCAGAAAAAATGTTGAAGAGAGTGACTCTGAGAAATAATGGTATTGTGTGTTTGGCACAGTAACAGCATCAAACCCCTCCTCGTGTGTTTATTTTGGAAAACAATTTGGGCAGGGCAGTACTGTGATTATTCAAGTCATGTTTGGATATAAAATGAGCTTGGTTTGCTCTGCATTCCAGTAAAAAACGTTTGCTGAGCTTGTGTGCAAAAAATGCACCTGTTTATGGGAGTGACAATTTCTGCTGAGATAAACTGGTTTGCAGGGTACAGCAAAGTGACTCAAGGGTGACCCATCCTTTTTTAAGCTGGGATTCTTCCTTTGGCACTGTGATAGTTTGGCCTTTGCTCCTGTTAGTTGTGCTTCAGTCAGTGCTGCTTGTACTTCAGTTCAGCTCTGGTTATTGTATGTGTGTGTTAAAAATACCTTGTGTAATTTATGTATTATGAATGATGGTTATTGAGGAAAGTTATTTCATGGGCTACTTTATTATCTTGAATACAGCAGCTTGTAATACTTATGGGTTTACCAGAGGGATTTAACGAAGCTGTGACAATAGAAACAATTACAGGGATGGTAGAAAGAATCCTTGAATGCATTATTTTTATTTCCCTGGAGTTAATCTTGACATATCAAAGTAAATTAACCAGAATATGCTGTGTCGATGTCTTCTGGATTCCCAAGTCAGAAGCTATTATGAACAAAATGTGATTCTCTTTATTCCCTGTCCTACAATCCTCTCTCATAGAAAGCTCTTAGTGAAGTCTATATAAGTGAACAAAGTAATATTCTGGTATTAAGGGAAACACTAGTCACTGGGATACGTCCAGGTAGGATTGTTTCAGGAGGTATTTTTGCTTCCTGAATCTTCAGCTGCTGCCACCCTCTCAGTCTCCATCCCGCTGGCTGGTGTCACCCATCTTCACGCTCTTTGCGATGGTTGGCAGTTCATGGCCTCTTGTCCGGGTTTCCACCCAGAGCTCAACCTGCAGCTTGCAAACCGAGCTACCTGCACCAGGTGTATTCCTCAACACTGCTATAGAGTGTTTGCATGCCTCACTTTGTCCCTGAGATGCCCTCAGGGATTGCTATCGGAGTGGCATTTGCTGAAAAGGTCAGGTTTGATGGAAACTGAAATTGTAACTTAGCTGGAGATGAAACAGAATATATTTTGTATTTGTTTATTTGCCTAGGAGTAGATACATGCAGAGATGAATTTCAGTGTAATCCTCAAACTGCTTGCTATGTTGTGCTAATCTCTATAGCTACATCTGATTACAAAAGAAAAAAGGCCACTGGCAGGTTTTAAAAGTTTCTGCCATCTGTCCTGGTGCTTACCCCCTGTTCACCGTAAGGATGTGTTGTGAGAGGCTAGACAGCCTCCCCGTGTGAGGCTAGCAGCCTCTTAGGCTGTCTTTACCTTCTGTCTCTCTTTTGGACTCTGTTCAAATGGAGCAGCATGTGGGTCTTCTGTTTTACCAGGACAATGCAGATCCTCATAGCCTGTGCTTCAGTTGTTTAACCTAGCAGCTTTGGATTTGGGACCTTCTTTTTATTGTGTACCACAGCTTGCAGTGGAGTTATCACAAGGAAGAGATCTTGTAGGTTTGTTCTAGCAAGAGGAACAGTGTGTTTTCTTATTAAAACCTTGGAATTTTAGTTCTTGTGGAATGGTTTCCCATGGCATCCCCTTGTTAGCTGAGTGTATCTCTAGATCCCTGCCATGTAAATGACTGTATCCTTTGGGTGCTCTCTGGATCAGGCTCCTCCTTTCTCCTTATGTGACACTTGACAGAGTCTCTTGGGGAAGTCTGCCTAGATTTGAAACCACAGAAGGAGGGGGATGGCATGTACTTCTAGCAGGAAAATAGCTTTCCTGCAGCTCCTACCTGCTGTCTGGTGTGCATGAGTTAGTGTAGTTGAAAGGAATTGGAGTACTTGTGACTGTGTGGAGGAGCAGACTGATGTCTTTGGGAGAACTGAGGGGATGCACTATTTACAGCAATGTTGTTCATGCTGAAGTACATCATTCATCTAAATCACATTTTGTTCAGGTCCTGAGTGTAACAAACACCATGTTATTAAAGCTAGTAACAACCACCATGGCTTTTCAGAAAATGCTGTCATTACTGAAAAGCTGGGTTAAGCTCTTCCTAAATCCAAAAGTAATTCAGGCTGCTAATGGGGTTTCAGGACTCTTCCCTAGAAAGCACAGACCAGGCAAGTGATGGAGATGAAGAAAAGAATATACAGATAGCAAATTTGAGAGCTAATTCCTGTATTTTTAAACATTCAATGAATAATTTAGCAAAATATTTTAAATATTTAGAATGTATTTAAAGCACCATTTCAGCAATTCCTGCATCTTTAGAGTCTTGTTTCTAATCTTTTTGGTTCATGATAGGTTTCAGGTATGCTGTTATTTCCACCCCTTAGGCTATAATGAAATGAAGTATTAGTTGAAGATATTAAATTGTTGATGTCACTGCTTGGGCAAAGTTAGGCATGGAGACCTGAAGGATTTTAATTTTATGATGGAAATCCATTGTAATAAAGCTGTGGCTTTCATAGAAAAATCTGGGCTTAATTGGAGTTATTCACACAGCTTGATGGGAGGAAAGAGTCCTCTTAGAAAACATGATGAAAGAATGATCAAGTTTTAAAGTTTTTTGCCTCCACAATGTATACATTCTCTAGATCAGTTGTGGTATGAAAATGGTATTGGTAAGGTATTTTATGCTTAAAATATATTTTTTAAATTTTTTATTATTTATCACTGGCTGTGGCAAACGAAAGGAACCAGTTTAAAAAAAAAAGAATTAGCCTACTCTTCATGCAGTGGGTGTGTAAACTTGAAGTTTCATGCTGAAATGTGTGTTGATAGTTAAAAGCATGTGTGTTCTAAAGGGAATGCAGGACAAGTTGATGTGAAGTCCAATGAGTGTTACCATATATGCAGAAATTCTGGCATGAAAATGGAAGGAGAATATTTTGGAGGGGATTGGTATCTTACATTCTTCCAGAGGATAAGATTTTGCAGAATATGTGGCCTGGCTGCATCATAGGAATGGCTGTGCCAGATCCAAGTTTACAACACACCCTCAAAAGTGTTTAAAACTGTAGAAATGTGGAACTGGAAGTTTCCGTGAGAGCTGGCTATGTCTGAAGTGCCCAAGGTAATGCAAATTGCATGAGCTGACAATCTTACTCTGTGAGCTCAGGGAATGCTGCTGATCTTTTTGTTTTTTGAACTTTGATAATCCACTGTCCCTCGTGGCTAAACAAGGGAGAGAGATCTTGTTTTCTACGTAGCTAATGATGGCAGCAATTTCTTGGCAGCTGAATTAATTTCAGATTCTATTACATGACTTCAGATTAACATGAGATTTCTCACTACTAATGGTATTTTAGACTCTTAACTCTATTCCCAGGAAGAAAAAAATCCTCTCTTTAGAGGTATTTGTGTTTTGCATCTGATCTCTCCTACTTTCTTACATTGTGTGTGTGTGTCACAGTTTGACCCTTTAATAGACAGAGGTGTGAAAAGCACCCTGGTTGTGACTAGCATCACTTCCTTTCAAAAATTAGTTCTTAAACTTTGAGATTCTACATGAACAAAAAGGTTGTTGGTGTATACATAATAAGAAGAATTCAATTTCAGGGTGATCTGTGCTGCATAATAGGATGAACTCACTTGTACAGGGTTCATTTTAATAAGCTAATTGAAACATTGGATGAATAGGAAGCAAAGATTTAGGTCACTCTTAAACTACATTAGAAAAACAGTGACTCACTGGAGTAGTGGGTCACCAATCCCCTTGTCATACAGGGGATGAGGTTACAGTGTGTCTCTGCATGGGGGACTACTCAGCAGAAATAAAGGAGGTGTTTTTTGTGCTGTATATTTTGATAGTGAGGCTTGCTGGATCAAGTCAGTTTGGTGTCTTACATGGAAAAATAGGATGTTCTTTCATGGAGGATTTAAAGAAAATGAGGGAAGCTTCTTCACAAATCAGAAAATGTTTTACCCTGAGGGCTTAAAAAAGGTCTGCTTGTTTGATTTAACAGGGGAAAAATAAAAACTTTATGAATACAAATATGGAAGTGCAAGTGCAGGTGAGAGGAAGGCTCTGGAAAATAATGATGTTTAGTAGTTGGAAGTACAAAAAGTGGTTCTATTAAAGCTGGAATCTGAATATGAAGGAACTAATTTGTGTAGACTGTTATATGGGCGGTCAGAAGTCAGAAACAATGCTCATTTTGGTTACTCCATCCCTAAAATCTGAGAATAATAGAACTATTCCTGGGATGCACACAGTCACATGGTAAATTTTATTTTAAGGTTCTGTGATGGATTAAAGAAGTAATTGTTTTAGGAGAGCCCAGGTATTTTCTGTTTGAAATATTTAAAAAATAGAAGCAGTTTTCACTGTACATGCTGATTATTTTCACTGTTAATTTATTTTTTACAGCTTAGAATAGGGAAATGATCTAGCCTTTTCCATCTTGATGTTCTTACACATGAGGACAGACTTAATAGAAAAGATGATGGAGAGAGGTTAATTAATTAAATTGGTTTCTGTGGGACTTATAAAAATAAATATGGATACAGCTCATTTTCTCATAGAAGGCTGTTTTCTGTAGGCCTAATAGAGTGGGTTACATTTGGCTTAAAATCTGTTTGAAGAAACTTGCTTTGATGTGGCCTAAGGGATAGAATGGCTCATGTTTTTGGGGTAAAGAGGGATCCAGGACCTGAGAAGTGCTTTCCTACCTTCCTTGGCAGCAAATGTCATCCCCCAGGCCACTGTAAAAGTGGCACCTGTGTCGTGTGCTGGACTGTGCTCGAAAGGAGGTGTTCAGCCCTGTGTGTGCGATCCCTGAGCAGCTGTTCTGCCTCTCCTGCAGGAGACGGGCCAGATGGAGGTGTCTCCTGTGCCTGGTGCAGCCCACAGGCTGTCCTCTGCATGGTCCATGTGGCTGGCCAGTGCTCCTGGGGGCCTCTCCTGCTGGCATGAGTGGGTTTTCTGACAGCTATTGGGTGTCAGTGCGCTTAAAAGCCTTGCTTTGCTGAGAATGCTGGATGGAAAGCATCAGGATTCTTTCTAACACAGAAACTGACTGTTTATGAATTTTTCTAGCCAGAAACTTGTTTCTTCTCTCTCACTCATGACTGAGAGTTTCTTCTCTCGCACTTTCCGTGTTATCTGCTGGGTTTTTGCCTTTTCCATCTGTGGTTGCATGCAGATAGTCAGTCCCTAGCCCACATGAGCATTCTGTGCTGGGAGGAGCCCTTGGAGACCCTGGCTTAGCTCTGCTTAGGCTTTGCTGTACAAGCCTGTTGTTGGGCAAAGCTTCACATCGAATTCACATTTTCATTATGAAAATGTGCATCTAATTGGTTCTTTCAGCTAACTGAAATGAAGGATGGGTGGCATCTGTTCAATAAAGTCCATTATGATCTGGAGATTAAAGAGGGATCTATTTATAGTTTGCTGTATCTTAGTGTATCAACTCTATGTTTCTGTAAGGGGTTCAGTGCTGACCTGGAGTTTTGTAAGAAACTTGATGCAGTCAGTACAAAACTGTTATGAACATGTGACCATATTGATATCTTCTTGGACTCTAGTGGATATCTAAATATGGTACCTGTAAATTTAAACCCACAGAGAAGGGAAGTGTGTGAAAGATAAAAAAAAATTACCAGTCTTTAATCTGAGCTGTCTCATACACACATCCTAATTTAACCATGAGTCTCTCTCATTTGCTTCCACTGTGATGCACTGCATTTTTAGGAGCTTAGCATATTATATTTTTTCTTTATTTATTTTTCACACTTTGAAATAAATTTTTGTGCTGGGAGTTGGAGTCAAACATTGACACAAGCCTGAAAAAGTATGTAGGTACTTGAGGAATACTGTATGTTGTCCTCAACTTTGCTGCAGCTGCATATTTCAGGAGCTTGTCATGGAAACATTTCATGGAGGGAAGTGTATGGAGGACACATGCCATGTTTTTTGGCAGATGTGGACTTCTATATCTTGTGTATAAGCAAAGACATAATGCTTTCTTTTTATAGGTAGTGCATGTTTGTGTGTGAATATGTGTATGTGTGTGTGTATATATATATATGATATGAGAGCAGATTTTATGCTACACTATTGCAGCGTAAGTGTTGTAAGGTATAATTAGACAAGCTATCATTAAACTACTACAGAGTTATGTAGTTTAGGATTATACCTAATTTCATTTTGGATTGAGGCCATTTCTCTGATGTGGTTTCCATGTCTGTGATTTCTTGTTCTTCAAAATACAATTAAAGACTCAGCAGACATATACAGCTAATGACACAGAGAGAAATTCAATGTTTTAATGACTTGAAGTATAAAGCCCCATCCATTTATTTCTTTATTAAAATATTATTAACAGTTAATTTGTGCTCATGAAATAACAAAGGTGTAACCACGAAAATACACAGCATCTGTGGTGAAGCTGAGCCTGAGATATTTAGGATGTTGTAAGTAAAGGGTGTGTTTAAAGGCTGCCCTTTGTGCATCAGCTAAAACTGCTGTTATGTCATGTCATAGCACTGGTTTCTGGTTGAGGGGCTGATTGTATCTGTTTTGATGACTGAGGGATTTTGGTGCAGTTCCCCTACTCCAAGGACTGTCCTTGTTTCTGCCCAGTCAGCTGTGGCTTAGGATAAATTGCTGGACTGGTTTGGATCATCTTCTTCAATACCACAGCTCAGGTTATAGCAGAAGAGGAATTCTCAGGACATTGCTGGTGCCTGGGAGAGAAATGGAAATGTGCCCTTATGGAGAAGTGTGGACAATGAGTGATATAGCTAGAGAGGAACAGCATTAAAGGGCCTGTGAGGAGGAAATGGAGAAATTTGGCCTCAAGGGAAGAGAGCTGTTTTGGGTGTACATGAACAGGTTTTGTGCTAGGAGCTTGATATTGTCTTTAGGGGATGACAGTAGAACTGCTGATTTTGAATGATGCTTATTTTGCCACATCACAGCTGGACAGCTGTGGCTCTTTGGAATTAACCAGTTCAGCTGGACAACTGCAGAGGCTTTCAGAGAAAAGGCAGTGTCAAAAGGATAGGTGACAGTGTACATTGCTTCCCTTCTCTTTTTATCAGGAAAAAAATTCTGAACATAACTCACACTGTGTTTGTGCATATATGCTGTTCAAAATGTACATATTTACATAAGCTGCAATCCTTTTGCATGCATGATTTCTATGATAAAGGTATTTATTACTGCCTGGTGAAAATTTTATGTTCAGTTTAAATAAGTGTTTTGTCAGGATTTCTACAGTAGTGATCTTAGAAAGAGGTTTGCCTTTTAAAAATTTACTTTTCTCTGTGGTTTAGTTAAAGGTGGCTTAAGACTTAAGAACAAATACCTGTTCTGCTATAAGAATAAAGAATGCTTTATTTGAACAAAGTGCATATATTTTTCAGCTACTTACAAGCTTTCCCTTCTCCTTACCATAGCAATAACTTTTTAGTTCTTACAGTGCTTGACTTTTCCAGAAGCACTTTACAAATATTAATTAATTGTTTTCCTGGCTTGGAAAAGCTGCACTGTGCAGACATGTGGGTAGGAGCAGTTGGGGACAGCCAGGCCAGCAGAGCAGTGTGTCTTGCTACACCTCATTATTTCCAGTTGTAAAGATGATTGTCAAAGGTGCCAGCCACCTTTCATTGTCCTTCCCTCTTGACAGCTCTTATCTGGAGGAGTCCACCCTGCATATTGCTTAATGAGTCTCACCTCTGAGAATGCACCATCAAGTCTTGCCTCATATATAATTTTAGGCACTCTGAGATTGTCACTGGAAAACAATTAGTACTGCAGTATTTTCATAGTGTGCCTCAAAGTAGCAGTAATTAGCATTTGTGTGGTGCTTTCCAAATAGTGATCTCGAGGAGTCTAATGAAGTTGGCATTTCCCTGTTTTGGCGATATATAAAAAAACTAAAGGTCAGAGAAGCTGGAATTAGAAATAGCATATTGGACTTGTGGCAAATAGCTTCTCTTAAAGTGAATGAATAAGAATTATCTTAGTATGGTAATCAGAAGTGCTTTGAATTATGAAAAAGAGTAAGATTACAGGAGTGAGGAGATGCAATATATTTCACATCCCACGCTCAAGTCAGAGAACAGGAAAAGCCAATACCCATGCATGTTGAATTGGGTTCACAGTAAAATGATGAAAGCATACACCTAAGAACTTGTGTAGAAATAAATTGCTATTTAGTTTTCTTAATAGATTAATTAGCAATTAATCTATTGCTTAATACTAAGTTAACTGAGTGGCAACAGCCAAAACTATTGTCTTAGACCACACCTATGTACTGCAGTCGACTTCGTGTTGTGTTTTGGCAGCAGAGGGGGCAGCACAAATCTGTTTAAATCCTAATTTTGTTACCAAGCACATTAACCTGTGTTCTTCCTGAGCACATGAGAAGCACTGAAATTCTTCTTTCCAGTGCTCTTTTTTCACTAGTACATCAAAACGGACTGCTGCTGCTACTACAGTCTCCTCACCTCCAGCTGCCAGTTACAGGTGTGGATTTAGTGTCATGCTTCCGTGTGTTTGGAGAGGTGTGGTTATGATGTGTGTCCTGGATTCCTGCTGATCCTTCTGTGTTAGTTGCCTGGACTGCTTCTTGCAGGTTTGAGTGTCCTTTTTTCTGTGCATCTTGCCCCATCCTGTCCAAGGAGGGCAGGATGTAATTTCCAGTGATCCCACTTCGAGTAAAAAGATTGAGTAGGAAAGGGAAGAAGGTATCAAGAAAGAAGGAAATTCAGATGAATTAAGGGCAGAAGATTACTATTCACATGAGTCAGACTTTTTTTTAAATCTGCTATTAGGTTTTTGTAGAAAAAAACCTGTCTGCTACAGATCAGATAATTGTATATGCAAAAAAAAAAAAAAAAAAAGGCATTAAAGACTCCAGTCATCAGTATATTCTTCTTTGTAGAATTGAACATAATTTTTGATTCATTCCAAATTCTGGCCTTTACAACTGGTAATGCTCTGGATAGCTGCAATTCTTTGTACCCTCAAAAATGAGAGCTTGAGACATAAATCATTGTGTTGTCAAGTACCTAAAAGTGTGCTAAAATCCTGTGGGATTACAGATTTTGATCATTATGTGCAGCAAAATGATTACCTTTAAATGATAGTGAGATTTTTTTTTTTCAATTAAAAAAGACAGCTAGACTCTAACACCATAAGTAGCGCAGATTATCTTCAACATTTGTCTGTTTGTGCTTTTACTTCAAGGGACACTTAAGGATGGATGAATATTTGTTGGTGGCACCTTGTTGTAACCAGCTGGAAAGTTAATATATACACACACATGTTAGTTGTAGATAAAAGCAAACTTTTTAGATCTTAGTTTTAGTAGTCCTCTTTGCTTAATGATGCTCTCAAATTATTTTCAAGTCCTCTCCATTTTTGTATATTGCTTTCTCTGTGATAGTGCATCCTAATATTTAGGAATTTTTTTTTGGAAAAAAGCTGAAGCAGCTAATAATTTTTTTTTTAAAGATTGGTCTCAGTAGGTGTAATTAAACACCCAGTTTGTCACCTCAGCAGGCAGCAATTCTACTCTTGTCCTAGTATCTTGTTGCGCTGTGTCTGGTCACACTTGGTAACGTGTTATCTGAACGTTTTATCTGATCCGAGCAGTGATGAAGTTCTTAAGTTGATCTTTGAATTACTAAATTAATGCATTGCTCATGTGAATATAAGCAATGCAGTGTTGCACATAGGCCTATACTTCTAGTCTTCTCTTAATTCAGAGAAGGAGCTGTGCTTTGTTTTCTATCTACTTATACTGGAAGACTTACCTTTGGAACATAGGATTTTCCCTTTCATTTTTTTGGCAGCTGAGGTTCTTTCGAGAATGGTAAATCCTTTGATTGCAGAAGGAATTCTGAAGTTTTTTTAAATGTGAGGTTCTAATTGCTGCTTATTAGGAAGGTTGAATTTCCATATTAGCTAGAAGAAATTAAAAAAAAACCTTTATGCTGAAATCGCTTATTTGCAATCCTAAGCTTTTAAATTATCTGAATATCAGATATGATTTGTTTGTACAAGTTTTTAGAAAATTGTCAGAATAGTGTTGTGGATAGTAGCCCTAGAAGCTCAACAGAAGTTAAAACATCTCTGCAGCCAAAAGATACACACCCTGGGATGTAGATAGAGTATCACATATCTCAAAACACAGGCTTGGACTATTGGCTATACAAATCATGCTATGATTTCCGGTATCAAATTAGCTATGATGTCCTTGATAAGTAGTCGACCAGGGGCTGCTTGGAACACCTCAGGTCATAGGAGGAATGATAATGCATAAAATTCGGCCTCAAATTTAGGCTGTTATGAGCCTGCAGTAACTCTGCCAAGGACAGTAGGGTTATTCTATGCTTATGTCCAAATAGATGATTATCCAATTAGCTCAATAGAAGAAAGACTAGAAACCATTGAACTGAAAGATGTTTGGCTTTATGAAGGATGTTGATATCATGGTTAAATACTAAAATATAAATGAATATAGAAAAAAAAAAGGAGTGCTAAGAACAACCTGTTTCTTCTAGCCATGTGAGATAAGTGTTTTGCATCTGTATTGGGACATTCCTTGTGGAAGCATTGAGCATAAACACTGCATGCCCAAGCAATTTTTGCAATTTAAATCATGGGATATTTTCTAGCAGGAAATGTCATTGCACACAGCCTGCTTGAGGTCAGTGAGTTAAATATTGGAGTCGGATTCTAACGGGGCTGGATAATTTAATAACCCATAACAGCATTAGCAGTTAGGCATGCAAAGATAAAGGTTATCATGCTTTGCTCTATAAGCTGATTGCATTGGGACCTGTGGGCTCTCTTCCCTTCTCTGCTCACTTCAGGGCAGTGCAAGAGCTGCTCTCTCAAGAGTCAATTCACCTTTGTAATAAGAGAAACAGTAGACTTAGAAGTTGACTGATCTCAGCTTATACAGTGGGTGTTGCATCACTGTCTATTCCAATAAGATGCTGGAAAAGCAGAGATGTTACAGGAGGGTTGGCATAGCACCACGGAGAGATAAAGTACTCTGCCTGCCTAGTACCCAAAATGTTATTTAGGGTAAAGGAATAGAAGCAGCTTTGTATAAGTTAGAGAATTTACAAGTGGATTAAGAACTCTTCATCTCCATGTCAGTACAGATGGATACCTTGATAGAGGGAATCTGGAAAGCTGTTGGGGGAAAAATGGGCAGAGCTGCCATACTGTGCCTATTAGCTCATCAGAGCTGAGCAGCTTTGATCTGTTTGTTTAGTGCTGAAAAAGTACACACAAGGAAACATAGAATAAAAATTGAACTTAAAAGTAAAATGTTTCTTGTTTGTTGATTTATCATAGTTTTAAAATAAAATTTGCAGTCAACTAGTGATGTGAGAGAAGGAAGCAGGGTACCTGCAGCTGACAGTCAGATTTGGAGTAAAACCCTTCTGCTTCTTAGTATCTGCTTATTCAGAACTGTCTGCAGTTTTTAAGCATGTACTCTGTTGATCTGGACTTTATTAAAGAATGTTGTGCAGAAGGTACCAAGTTCTTTGGAGATTAATTGATGCTAAGACACGCTGATCCAGCAGCTGAGAGTATGTGCTGAAATGTGTTACACTCTTATAATCAGTCTGGGCATAAAGACTTCATTATAGTTAGCTTTTTAGTGGTTTGGGGGGAGCTGTTGGCCTAATATATAGCTACCTTGTAATGCAAAATATTTATTCTCATAGTCTGCCCCCCTCTTTATGTACATTGCTACTATTTTCCCCTCACATTTTGCTGGAAGACTGTTTCCTTCTTTATATTTCCTTTTTTCTTCCAGATTTCTGTATTTAATGGGGTGATGAATGAATATTGGAAGTGTTGAATTATTGTTTACTGTCTACTGACCTTGCAGTACAGTGAAATGTGGGCTTTTTACTAAACCAGATGAAAACTATAATCAAAAAACCACAGCTATATTCTGTTTCAAGTCATTTAGAATTGAACTTTATCCCTCATTGCATATTTACCTGGAAACTTGGAACCTGCCTAGGCTGAGATGCTTTATTGAAGACAATGCTCTGACCTGTGTGGGCTATTGCTCTCCAGCACATCTGTCTTAATCATTTAGTGCATTGGGGTACAGGCCTACCTAACATTACTCACTGTCCTGATCAACAGATACTTCAAGGAGACTTGGTGTGTGAATAAGATAAGTTTTAATGCTGTGCACATTTAATGGATAAGTGAAAATCAAATGCATTGGTTTTTCTTGTTTGATTTTATAGAAGCCTAGGTAGAGGATTGCAGAGGGACTTAGGGTGTTCCCCCTTTCCACCTTTTTTTGGTCTTGTAGTCACAAAAAAAAGAGCTGGGGATGTGCAGATGTCTTAAGCTTGCCAGTAAAAGGGATTCCTTCCCCCCTTTCCAACCTTAAGCTGCAGAGCAAAAAACAATCCCCTCATCTAATTGAGTATCTCACTCCTTTTTCATGCTGGTGGTGGTTACTGTAATTCTCACCTTCTGAAATTGGTCTGGTGGTCTGTTACGGGACACAGTAAATGACTTCTTATGTAGAAGTCATTATGACACTACTTATGACACAGAAATCAGCATTTCAGCAAGGATTTTTACCTAAGTCTTTGAAATTGCAGAGACCTTTTAAATCTGATTGCTTAGATTAGAAGCATAGGAGATAGAAGCAAAGCTTGACTTTGAGTGTGACTGCATTGCTAAACAGCAATCCTCCAATACTATAAATATTAGCTCTTTTATTCTCTTTAATTAGTGAGAACTAGTTAGAAATAATGATTTTAAAAACTGCTTCAAAAATTGAAAAGTATTTCATGCTTCTTCTGCCTGCTCAGGAAGGGAGAAACTGACTCATCCAGGAATAGTGAAGTTACTCTAATAAATGTAGAGTGCAGCTTTGGAAAGAGCAAAAGACAGGTGTATTTATATTTATGCAGGTGCAACTTCTAAGCATGCATCTTTTGCTACTGCAGCTATGATGTTAATTTTGGAAAAATACTAAGTAGAGGTTCTGTTAATTATTGCAATAGGTGATGGCATTCTCTTTGTGTATGCCAAATCTTCCATAAAAAAGACTAAGTCCTGTGTCTGAGGTGAAGACTTGTTCAGGAGAAGCCTATCAGCAGTTTATTTAGAATTTGGTGAGGATGGTTACTAACCTTCCCATGTGAATTTTCCCTTGGGAATTGTATTGATGGCACATGGGCTAGAAGGTTTTCATCTCTTCTTACCTGACCAGAGGTTAAAATGCCTGCATGGGTGCCTCACTGGGGAGCAGCCTAGTGTTTGAGCAGTAAAACCTGTAATGCTGTTTAGAGTTCATTGCCAGAAAAAAGACTACCTGCCTTGTAGTGGTTCATATAATATGTGAATTTAGCATGCAGGAATTATACTTGTGGAGAAACAGACTGGCTTCTCTAAATGGGTAGAGCTGGCAAAATTGCCAGTCAATATGCAAGTTACAGTATGAGCATGGGTTTGAAAAATCTTGGTTAGCTTGTGCTTCAGGTGAAATAAAAATAAGACACCAACTCTTTTCCTTTTGTTTTCCTCCTAAAGTATCTGCTGTTACGTTTTTCTTTAAAATAAACTAAAAAAAAAAATCAAGTGAAATTGTTGCTTGAAAATTGGTATGAAGTTCATTATGTGTCATTTACACAGAAACAGCCCTGGAATGGAAACCTTATCATTTTCTACCAAGGAATTCTATTTACTTGTATTACTGAAGTTGTTAATTTAAATGTTTTGGCAGTAGTCATGTTTCATTTTAAAAACCTTACTGGGAATACTTTGTGTGGGCAACAATTCTAAACTTTTATGCAATGGACTGTATCTCATAAAATTTTGCAAATTAGATTTTTGTTTTGTTTTCATTTTAGAGTTTGTTTCAGTTTTTCCTATTGATTAAGAACAGATGGTTAGCTTAGTACCATCTAAGTGTAATATGGCCAAACAGGTTAATTTTCTGGGTTTAATCCTCTAATACATGTCAGGAAAATTTTAGAGTATTTTCTGCTGCCCTCAAAATATGGTGGGCCATATTTCTAAGATTTCTAAGGTAATCTCTGCATATCATTGCATTGTAGATAATAAATAATTTGACATTAGATGAACAACCTCCTGGAAGTGATGTCTTCTCCAAAACCCTTCCTAATCTCTCATGTCAGTAAATACAGGCTCTGAGCCTGCACCTCTCTGGGGCTGTGGTGCTTGATGACAGCGTTATCACAGCAGTGGCAGGAGCTTGCTGGTGATGGTTTAGCTTTATCAAACTGAAATCAAGTGACATCAGACAGAAGGTTTGTGGAGAAGAGAGGGCTTCTTGTCACCTCTGCTGCATGTTCGGGTTGGTGTGAAGTGAGGAACAGGTGAGAATGGCATTTCTGCTCATGGTACTGGTGAGAGATTAGTGTACCTAATATAAAACTCAGTCTGGGTTATCTCCTCAGAGAAGGAGGCAGGGTTTTATGTGACAGCTGCTGTCTTGGCTTACAAGCCAGTGAGTGAACTGGTCCTGTGAGTTATTACAGTGTTACAGAGCAGAACTGTGTATCTGCAATTGCCACAGGTCCTATTAGCACTGGTATCAGTGGGGATGCAACCCCAGTTGTTTTCTTCTTCAGGGAGAGTGAGGTGTGACATAAGGATTTATGTTTTCAGAATGTGTCTTCAGCTTTGCAAATCAAGCAGTAAGTAGTTGTATTTCAGAATGTGTTTTGATTTTCAGGATGTGCATTTTTGAAGGGAAGAAGCATCCGCATCTTCTAACTTCAGCCACATAACTGAGATTCTTATATTAGAAATTTGTTCTTCCTCTGTGGTCAGTGGACACTGAGAGACTTCTCTGTAAAGCAATTCAGAACAATTGAGCAATTCAGAATTGATTTCTTCCATATGGAGCCCACCGTTTTTCACATAGGAAACTCAGGGAAGCTGAAGTTATTATATTCTCTCTCATGTCAGGTATGATAGAACTCCTCTACCCAACTTCAATAATATTTGCATTACATGGTGGAAAAACACCTGAAATTTGGTATTATTCCTATATATTTCAGACAAACTTTTCTGTGAAAGATTGGTGATAATGAGCAAATATTGTAATTACTATGAAACGGTGCTTACAAAATGTGTTATATATTGTCTTGGAAAGTAGCAAACTCCAGATTCTTTCAAACATCTCATTCGAGATGGGATTGTAAAGTGTTGTGGTACATGCTTGGAAATATTTATCACAATAACGGGACAAAAAGAACTTAGTCAATCTTAATGAGTGTGTGATTATATCTCTGCAAAATTAGTTTTAATGCTGTCTGGGACATGTGCATTTCAGTTTTGGATGTTTTGCAAATGAGAACGACTTAAAGTGAGAGATGCTTCTTAAAGTATTATGCATGTACTTGGAGGTATATGTAAAGTGACTTTGAGTAAAACTTCTTTGTATGTGGAGTTACCTATCTTACTTATACATTAAAATGGTAACAATTACAGTGTACAGAAGTGCTTCTGGGTCTCCATCACTGACCTGCAGGATTGGCACAGAATTGCAGGAATAATTGTGAGCAGTCAGGCTTTCTCTATGGCTGACAGTTAAGCAGATTTTTTAATAGCTTGGTGAGAGCTGTGTAGGATCACTTTGTGTACTTCAAGTTAATAATTGGCAAAGTGCTTCCTTGGATCAGGATCAGCAGTTCACTTCCTCAAGGAATCCCATCTCTACTTTCCATAATCTGTTTTTCTGACTTTGTGTAATTTTCAATTCAAGGGGGACTTGCTTTGGTGTTTCCTTTTTTTTTTTTTTTTTTTTTT
>JAHXMQ010003319.1:32045836-32061411 GCA_020466415.1 Ammodramus savannarum pratensis | reverse complement strand
TTTTTTTTTTTGTTTGTTTTCAAAAAGAAAAATCTGAAATAATTTTTTAGAAGGTGCCTGGCAATAAGGTGACTTCTCTCACATCTATGTTCCTTAAAGTACAAGCAGCAAGTTCCTAGTCCTAGGGGCTTGCAGCCTGATAGGAGGCCATGGGAACCAGGGAGGCAGTGTTCATTTAGCTAGGCCTGGGAAAGGAGCCCAAAGGTTGCTGCAGTGAGATCGTAAAGTTGCTCAATTTATGAACATTTGCATCTTGATTCAGTTCCTTTGGTGTGAGAAGTGAGTTTCTCACTCAGCTGAAATAAAAAATACTGAAATGCAAAAAATACGTTCTTGGAACTTCTTGCTTTAGTGATTTTCATATGAAATAAGAAATGTTAAAAATTAGTCCCAAGTTGACGGTGTTTATACTATCTGTTATTCCTATCTCTTGTGGTAGCATATTCCTAGTGCTCTTGATTAAACAGGGTGTTTTCATGCAAAAGACATGTGCCGTGGTGAGCAGCAGAATGGCCAAAGACAGTTTGGCTGACATTAGAGAACAGTGTTAAATGAGAAAGTGTTTAGAATGATGTTGTCGGTTTGAAATATGTATGTGTATTGCTTTATAATCCCATAATGAAAATAACATCAAACATATAAATCTGAGAGTGCTAGATTCAGTTGACAAGTCTGGCTTGTCAGAAAGGACATAAACCAGAAAAATATTTTAATGAACTATAACTCTTTCCTGGGAATATTTGGGTTTACAGTAGAAGGAAACACAAATAAAATAGTCTTGGAATAATTTATATGATGCTAGGCTAGTGAGTGCAGTGGACTTGCAAGGCTTCATCCCTTTGGAGAATAATACATGCATCTATCTGGAGATAAAGTATCTCAATGACTGAATTTAAAAGCTGTTCCATTGTCAGAAGCCCAGGTCTTCAAATTTAGGGAATTCAAATGAAGAAAGCTACTTTCTGACTTAGAAGATTGAATTAATTACAGACTGCACAGGCTTTGGCAGTATTCCCTGCATCCTTCCAGACTGTGGAATAATTTCATACCAGCAAAAGGAGGTGCATGACAGTGGAAAATGGCCTGAGAGCTGAGAGTGCTGCATGTGGCAGTGACTTATGGCATGCTCAGAGCTGATGGGGGAGCCCTGCAGTGGGAGTGGGGCTCACCTGGCCCCCCCGTGCTCAGGGAGGCAGCAACGCCCCTATGAGCTCAGCACAGCCTTTGGGCTCTGCTCCAGCTGCTGTGTCTTCTGTGCACTCCTTCCCACACAGTATAACAGCAGCTCTTAAAAGGTCACAAAACCATGGATTTTATAAAATGACTTGATAACGCAGTCTGTTACATGGAAACATCAAACAGGGTACAAGTCTGGGTTGTAGTGGTGTCTTTTTGTAGAATGTGTTGATGGAATCTGCATTTTTTTGACAAAATGTTTTATGGATATTTTCATCTGTTACTTGAAATTAAATTACTGTAGGTGAAAATGAAAAACAGTTGTAATAGAAATGAAGGCAGACTAGCAGTCATCTTGTCTTCAGGTTTAAGACACTACTATTTTCTTGGGAACAGGTATTTTCTGCAAATAATTATATTTGACTTCAAAACTCTTTACTTTGAGAATGTTTAAGTGGAAAATTTTATCCCACGTGGGGAATATTCTTTTCTGTTCATTATTTGCAAATGTAGGCAGTCCATATAAGATTCAATCATATAGACTGCTTCCTATTTTATGGCAGTCTCTGAAGACAGAACAGGGAGCGACAGGGCTAATTATCATCTGTCATGCTTAGTCATCCACATACACTTCTGTTTTCAAGGGTGAAAGTCACACTGTTGTAAGTGCATCTCATTATAGTCAATAAAGGTATATTTTTCTTGGAAATATTAAATATGTGAATTTTAAAAAATATTTTGAAAAAATCACATGTAAACGGAATTGGAAAATCACTCAAGTTTCTCACTTGATTCTGTCTGTGGCAACTCTAAAAGCAAAAAGTAGGGAGGATGCAAGCTTTTTTACTGCTTTTAGTTTGAAGATCACAGTTTTGAAAAGCTAGTGTCTCTTTTTAAGTGAGCCTTATTTTTTTTAATAAGATTGTGACAATTTAGAAGAAAGCATAATATTTTTATTGTATTATAGATTAGCTGTCAATAAGATTTGGGAATGCCCAGTTGAATGTGACTATTCATTGGTAGAGATACTGCTTGCCTATGAAGTTGATGATTAGCAGAATTAATTACATCGAATTGGGTGATCATATCCCAGTGCCGTGTCTTGAGTTCAAAACATTTTTACAAGCTGCTGAACAAGTGTTGGCTCTGTTATGGAAGTTTTTAAATCCTTTTCTCCTCTGTGTGAATAAAGCTTCTGAGCTGTACCACAGAGAGATGAGCAGAGAGATGAGTCCAATCTCTCACTGCACAGAGACATTCTCTGGACCAGACCTTCCCAGAGCAATAGCTAGATTCTGATAAAGCCTGAATTATACTCAGTGTGAATGTTTGTACCCTGAGGGCATCTGTCCCCTGCTTGAAGTGGCGTATCAGATCACGTCTGTGAGCATATGTAGCCACTGTTGAGATTGAGAGAATTTAAAATGCAATTGAAAGTTATTTTTAGTCTCCTTACTGGAATAATTTTGGAGTTTTTTCTCTCATATTCATTTAGTTTAAAGCTGTGTCTATGAAATTAAGTTGCCTTTTCTTCAATGCTTTCTTTCTCAGCTTCTCAAGAAGAAGAGTGAAATCTGAATGTAGCGTTGTGACCTTGTAGATTTCAGTTTAGTGCTCCCAATCAATCACAAAGATGTACAAGTTCTGTCAAATCCATATTAACATGCAGTCTGAACACAGAGATGCAATGGTGAAATGGTGCAGAATCAATAAAAATCAGCTCCAGGCTTTGCTGCTTAGCTGCGTTGTGTTTCAGCACTGCAGGGAGAGAAAGCTCAGGTCCTACCTTTCAAAGGAGAGGCACTACTAGCATGGGAGCTGTTAAAACATTCCTCCTGCAGAGCTCAGCTTGTGTTAAATGTTCTGTTCATTCCCTGTAGCTCCAAACCCATTCCTTTGCAGGATTCTTTCCCCCTCAAGAAGCATTTGCATCAAGGGATGTCAGTTCTGTTTGGTACAGCACAGTGAGGTGTGGGGGTTGATTGAATGTAGCTGATGACACAAATGTTATAGCCAGTTGGTGGGAGCACCAGGCTTCTCAAACATCACTCTGATATGTTTGTGTCACTGAAATTTCGTGACACTATTGAAAGGTGTTTGTTTGAAAGCAGGATCCTTCAATTCCTGCAATTCTTTGGTGGGGTTAAGCTGACTCTCGGTTTCCAGCTTCACAAAAAATGCCATTGTGACAGGCACTGTAGTCATGGGGCTATTAACCCCCCCCAGAAAGAAGGTGAATGTTAAAATTAAAGGCACTGTCACAGTAGATGCAGCTTTTCTATACAAAGAAAGAGTCTCAGAGGTGGGGTATAGTTCATTGACTATTTAAAATAATAATTTTAATCGATACATATTTTTAGAGGCATTCATGGGCCTTATTTCAGTGTTCTGACAGCTGGTGTCTTCCTGCATTCCCTGTTCAGAGGAAATAACAATGTATAATAAATTTATGTCTTGTTACATCTTGAAAAAGGAACTTGTAAGTAAGACTGAACATGCCTAAAGAAAAAGTTACAAGAATTTTACCTTTTAATGCAAATCCTTGCATAGATTTAGAGTTTTTTAAAAAAGGGAGAGAAAGACATGGCAAAAAAAGAAAAAATGCAGTGCATTTAAGATATGGTCATAGGACTTGGGATTGGCCTTGTTTTGGTTCTGTTGTTCTGATTTATTGAAAGGAGTGTGAAAAAAGTATTCAAGTCAGTAAGTGTAAATATAAACAGTAAATAAACTGATTATCCTTAGAAGTCCAGTAAAATTGTGAAGACATTTTATTAAAACTTATTACTTCTGTTAGTAGCAATAGAAAAGGAAGAGAAAGATCTATCCTCAGGATATTTTCCTGCAATTCTGTAGCCTTTTTTTGCCTTGCTTTTAAGAGTAATGTGATAAAAGCTTCCAGAAATCTGTTTGACACAAACCTTTCTTGAGCCATCTTCCTACTGTCCCCAGCATTGGCCAAGGGGAGCTGAAGCTCTGACAAGAGCAGGTTCTTTTCCCCAGACTTTCTCTGGCAAATGACCTTGAAAAAAATAACCTTTATTTATGCTTTAGAGCCAGCACATAACTCGTCCAATGCATCTCTTACCAAAGTGCAGTGGAAGGTTGAGAAGGAGGGAGTTGTATTTTAGAATATATGTAAGAAAATGTTGCTTTTCTTTGGTGGTGCCTCTTCTTCTCTAGAGAACTGATTTTCCTGGAGCACAAAAGTGATTGTTTTGGAAAACTAACTGGTATTATGTAACAAACCAGTTCCTTTATCTGTTTTGACTAGTGGAAGCTACTGTTGCAAGATCCAAAATGAATGCTGTGGACAGCTTCAAATTAGAGGCTGTAGAGGAATTAATTTCCCTAAAACCTTTCTAGAAATATACTTTTTATATTAAATGATATCTAGCATTAGACAATATATATTTCTTTCATTCAAATCCTGGGAGTGGAAATGCTCTGGACAGTTCTTTAGTCTCCTCTCACAGAGGAAACATGAGAAATGAGGCACAAAATCAGACTTGGAAGGTGGAAATTTGTCCTGTGTTCATCCCTAAAAGGTAGAAGGTGTGTAATAATTATCACAAAGCCTCATGCATTTGTTCTTCAGACTGCATTTAAGGGCATCCATACTGTTCTCTTTAGGTGGCATGAGCAGATAGTGGCCTAAATAGGAAATGATGTGAAAATTTGTGAAGTCTTCCCCTTCCCCCTCCCTTGGAACTGGTCAGACTGTTCTTGAGAGTGCAAGGTGAATGTAGGATAAGGTTTGACAGCAGCTCAGATTAGGATGCTTGAGAAGTAGGAGGATGTGCATGTCCTAGGTTTGGCTGGTGCTGGCTGCACAGTTATTGTACCTGGAACTCTATTAGTGGTGACAGGGAAGCCTCACTGTGTGTAGAGAAGTTCTCTTTGCAAAGCAGCATAGAATAGCTTGGAAAATTCTCTCTGCTGCAGAACACATGTGAAGGAGAAGAAAGGTCTTTGTGCAGCCTTATGGTTACAGGAAGGAGATGGTGAGAGCAATGTGAAAGCTTCCTGCAAAAATTAGGAAACATGTAAAGGTTAAAATGTTATCCTTTACTCATGTCACAGGAGAACAAATTTTAGCCACTCATTCTGGAAGGAAGGAAGGAATAATTTGTTTGAAACTCTGCGGAAATGGTAGAGTTCCCTTACACATGTACACAGGTGTTTCCTGGGTAGAATGGGATCTATCCATACATTAGTGTATGCATATATTTGGACATTCTCTGGGGCCAAATAGAAAATTGAGCTTTTCTTGGGCTTGAAGTTGGAGAAGTAATGATCGCCTTTTCAGCTGTAGTGTGCACTATGCTGAACATTATTATTATTATAACACTAGCATTGCTTATTTTGTTACAAAACCTTTCTTTGTCAGTGGGTTAAGATGGAGCAGGATGCTTTCTATAAGGATAGCAAATTGGAAGCAAAGAATATTGGTGGTTAGTGCTTTTGACAAAGCCTTACTTAAGTCAACCCCTAGAGGATCAGGGTGAATAAACCATTTGAGACATGTTGTAAAATTAAACTGTGCACCAGTATAAAAAGACAGTGTGCTGCCACTTCATTTTTGACTATTGGACGTTATTACATGTTGCAGCCTTGTTTAGAATTACTTAAATTCCTCAGATGTCCATGCTGCCACCAGAAGGATATTCCTGCCATTGTTTTTGTCCCAGGCCTTAGCATTCATTGTGTGGCTGGTCATCATCATAGCAGCATCATAATTAAGCTTGTGGAGAAATCGCTCTTGTGTCTGATTAGATTTCAATGATTAAATTTTCTAATTTGATTTATTCTGTGCTCTTACTGCACCCATCTCTGAAGGAATGGGCAATGATGCAGTGAGACCTAGCTGAGATGAAGCCAGAGCTTATTTGCAATGGGAGGATGGGTTGAAGTGTCTCTCAGCTGTTTGTGGGGTCATTTGACAGGTCTGAAAACAAACAAAAAGCAAAATAAATGGTGTACTTTTTTTTTAGTTTAAGAAAGGAAGTAACTAAAAAGGAGAAAAATAAAGAAAAATGATTAATGCATTTCTTTCAATACTGAAAACAAAGATGAAATTTGTAGTGCTAGATTTGATCTCAATTACTATCCTTTTACTTTCTGAATATTGCTGGGGCACACACATTTAGGATGGGGAGCTATGTTGATGGAAAGCAGCATGTCCAGACTGCAGTGTGACAGCCAGGAGGAATTTCCAACTGCTGCCAAATGTGCTGGTGCAATAGCCAAGTAGCTGAATTGCTTAGGATGCAGGTTGCCCCTCCTGCTCCAGATGTTGTTCTGAGTCCCTCTGCAATTCAGACTGGGCTGCACTTGTAAGTGTTGGTGTTTACACCCCCTCCCTCAGCTGGCCTTGTGTCAAGGATTACAGCAGAGGAATGTAAGGCTCCATGGGAATTTCCTTTTTTCACACCTAAGGGCTTGTCTGACTTGTGCTTTTGTGTTTTAGGGCATTGCCAAGTGCAAGACTGTTCTGTGTGGCCAGTGCATTGCTGACACATAGAATTCCCATTGCTTACTTTGAGGATTCTTCCCACAACTCAGTGAAGCTTTGTAAAATGTATTTAACACTTCCTGGGCAATTCCTTGAGCTAGCTCTTGTAATTTTTCCAGTTAATGTAGTACTTTGCAAAGCACAGCTACACTGTCCATCTTAAATCTGGTATGTATTCTGTATCTTTTCCTGTCTGTACACATTTGAAAAGGATTTTGCTAATTACAGTTCAGTAGTTCAGACTTACTGCATGTTGAGATCACTCTGATTAAATTCTCAGAATGTGCATTAAGCTTGGTGGTAGTGCTTAGGAAATTTTTTTTTCATTGAAATTGCTGCCTCTTGTTTCATCCATGCAAATGCTTTCTCTGAAACACAGCTGCATTATGATTTTCTGTGATTAATGTTAATTGATAAATGATAGTTGAAGTCTCTTGTTTTGACCTTATTAGAGATTCCAAATTAAAACTCAGAAAGCATGTTCCTGAATGCATGAATGGTACAAGGAATGAGGAAAAATACCTTTTAGAAAACATGTAAAAGATTGCACAAATGGATGGGCAAAACTCTTACCATCATTTTTTCAGCACATGAATGATTCTTACATTAATCATTAAAGCGAGCACTAAGGGGACTCATTTTCTAATAGATTCAAGTGATACACTTCACAGTATGTATTTCCTGTTCATTGGTGTATGAAAAAAATCTTGGTTTCCAGCTTTTGTGAATATATCTAGGAAGCAGGTGATTTATGCTCCTGCTGCACGCAGTTTTATTGTGACTGCAAGCTGCAGCTGCTATGTAAATTCAGCAAAAAAAAATCTCTTAAGGTTAAAAACAGTTTACATATTTAGAAATACAGTAATTCCTGAATTGGGAGAAATCTAGGAGTGATTCTAGAGAGCAGACCTCAAAATCATAACACTTTAGTCAGAAGTGGGATCTTTGTGGTGTAGATTTCTGATTGCATTCTATATGTTAACAAATAAGTGTAACTTCATCTTGACAGGATGATGTAGCTGATGAATGTCAGGTCCATCCTGTCTCCCAGCCAGATCTTTACATCATCATCGCCTTAGGAACCTTGTAGTGGGAGTAGAGTTGCAACATGATGAATTTGAAGACTTAAAAATTACATAGCAGTTCTGATCTGTCAATCCAATTAATGATTTGTTGTCCGTGCAAGTTGTGCTGGATTAGTGTAAAGGTGTATTTCAACACCACCTTTATTTAGGAAGATAGGAAGGTACATTTGTACATACATATATATATACACTATACATATATATATATACACTCTGTCTGTCTATCTATCTGTCTGTCTGTCTGTCTGTCTATCTATCTATCTATCTTTCCTCTCCTGGTGCCAGACTCTTCTGTTGATTTAACTTACTTTAATGCCATTATTCATTAGAACCAATTTCATGGTATCATGTACAGTAAGTGATACTTTGTACTGAGAAGTGGAAAAAGTAAGGATTGTTTTCTGTTTTGTTAATGTGTGTACAGTAAGCACAACTTGGCTAATCTCAGTATAGACCTATGTGCATGTGTCAAATTTAAGATTACCATTTCTGTTACATGAACACCTATTACTCTGCATATTGGAGTCTGTTGACTTAAGAGTGTAATGGTGTATAAAAACATTGTATGACCCTTTCCACTTAATTTTCAGATTTTTGCTGCCTTTTAGTAAACATTCTTGCAGTAAAAAGGGAACTTAATCCCAGCCTGTGTCATGGCAATGCTGTTTTCAGTTTAATAGGACTGCACTTACTACATGCGTTAAGAATGTAATGAGTGTGGTTTTATGAATGTTGACAGTGCTTGTGTATTGTAAAATGAGCATTTTGTATTTTAAAGATTGGATGAGAGGATTGGTAGATTTTAAGAATGAAGTGGACTGGTTTTTGTTACCGTTTGGTGCAGCAGTGTAGCTTATACTTCTTTAGGCTTCTTGCATCATTGTATGTCTGCCTGTCCTCTTTTAATTTATTGTAGAATGCCCTTCTTTCAAAAATGCATAAGTCAAAAAAAAAGTCTACTGGGCTTTTACACAGGTGGGACTTTCACCTAATTATTCTAGATGCTTTAGTCCTTGAAAGCTGTAGAAGTTGTACTGAGTACTAATAGGCTGAGATCTGAAATCTATTTGATTTTTAATTTAGAGGGTTAATTATAAAATAAATGACAAAAATAGCTAGTCAAGGATTATTGCTTTGTTATATGGCAGACTAAAATGAACCAGGAAAAATTGTTTTATTATGACAGAAAAAACAATATTTTATTTATTTTAACATTTAAATTTTATTGTGATTCTTGGCCAAAGATTTGAGTAGAAACAAAAGATTTAAGGTTCCCAGAGTTTGCAGTAAAAAAGATAGGACTGTTGATACTTTTCCTGCAGGTGACCTGATTTGACTTCTATGAGACGAATGACTCTGGGATCACTCAGTTTGGTGGGACAGCTTTCTTTCTTTTCGCCTGCTGAATGTGTTTTTGGTACACAATGGAATTGGTTTGACAGGAGAGCCTGCTGCAGAGGGTCCCAGGATCATGACTCCCTGTCAGTGAGACACTGCCTGGAGAGCAGGGCTTGGTTCACATCTCTTCTCAGAATCATGCAGAGTGGGAAGCTGTTTTCTTATCTTCTCCATCCCTGGCAGCTGGATTGGATCTTGCTCTTGGAAGGCAGTTGTAACCTTGCCAAGGGCCAGCTGGTCCTTCACTCCATTCTAGCACTTCTCTGCCTGCCTACCTCCTTCAGTCACCTCATCAGTTACAGCTGCAGGATGGCTGCATCCACTGGGGAGATGCTGTGGGAAAAGCAGTAGGGAAGGGGTGGGAAGCTCATCACAGACCATGGGTGAATTTTTATTGGTGTTCAAGAAGGTGGAAAATCTGTGAGGTGAGCAGTGCTTCCCATTTTCCCTGCGAGGCAGTGGAAAAGTTTTTAAAAAAGGAATATTGATCAGATTTTATTTTTAAGAATTACAGCCTCTACAGCAATGCAGTTGTTGGTTTAAAAATTGTGCCCAGAAGACCACTAAGAATATGGAATTAAAGGGCATAGGAATTAAAGGCTAATTAAAATGATTGGGCAGTGAGGATATGGGTTTGGAATGAAGGGGAAGGAATGGGTATATGTGGCAAGTGAACAAGGAGGAAGTGGATGATATGGAATTATGCAGTAAGGTTACACTGTTTTAAAAATGTTTTAATGCAACTTTAGTAATGCCCTTCATGTCCCTAAAATTGATCAAATTACTGTGCCATGTAGAAAATGAATCAGGCTTCATTTCTTGGGTCTAATTTGGCCAGATGTAGAAGTACAGTGTTCAGTTAAATTAGTGCAAGCTCCATGTAAGTCCTGGGGTCTGTGCACAGACAGCTGAAATGAGGCAGACTGAAGATAGCTGAGCTTCGAAAAATAGAGGAAACCAAAATTCTGTCTCTGCACTTCTCTTAGCAGTAAGGGTTTTTTTCCCTGTCTCTCAAATGTCTTTGTCTCTTCTGATACTCCTCACTCTCTTCTTTGGAAGCTCACTTCAATCTACAAAACTTATTTTCCCTTATCTTTTCCCCAGTCCTTTTTTTTCAGGGTTCTTATAAGATTCTCAGCTACAACCTTTCTTGCTAACTCTGCTGGTTTTTTACCTGCTGACTTGTGACTGATGACTGTGCTTCTGATGCTTACTCTTCAATTTCTGCAAACCTATGTGGCACCACCCAGAAGCACCTTTCAATGTCTGGAGCTGAAACCTGCATGGACAGTTCTTAGCCTGTTTGCCTTAGGGTGGCCATAAGAGAACAATGCTGGTGGATCTTGCTTGAGGAATGCTGTCTTTCATTGTAAAAAACCTCTAAGAAATGAAGAGTGTGAACCAGAAATGTAGTAGCATGATTTCCCATGTCTTGCTTCTTCATTTACTTATATATTTAAAATTGTATTTAAATTTAAAACTGATTCTAGGAACTTTTTCCATGACTATTGTTTAGATTCGAATTAATTTACTTCTTCATATACTTTCCTATTCTGCTGAATTTTGTAGTAAATCCTATGACAGACAGTCTGCTTAAGAGATAAGGCCATGTAGTTCAAAAGTTATTTCCTTGTCTCACAAGAACTTTTAACTTGAGTGAGTTATATGACATATAATCATATGACACTATTTACTATTACTGTTTCACTTTTGCTATTATTATACCATTGTTTTTAAAGTAGAACTTTGAGAGGTTTTGCTCTTTTATCTTATTTGAGGTAGAATAAGATTTTGCTGTACGAACTTGGCTTCTTTGAGGCAGTTGTAGTAGTTACAATTTATAGAAGTGTGCAGTTTACACATCTGTATATTTACTAAGAGAGAGTGAAGCACTGTACAAATTTAGCAACTGACTAATGCCAGTTAAAGATAACTCATTCTGCAAATAATTAGTTTATTTTCTTTCAGGCAAGAAATGAAGATGTAATAAATTTTCACCTGGTTAAATCAACAGGGTATTAACTTTCTTTGCTGGTATGGATTTTCTTTATCAATATTGATTTTGTGGAGATAAACCTCTTACCTTATTTGCTTATGGGAAAGGCAAAGCAGCACATATTGACTCATTCCTTCATTCCAACTGCAGCTGTAATTTGGTGCTGAGGTTTATAGCAGACTAAACAAGCTGTGTGAACTTTGAGCTCCCTCAATAAGATTCAGCAAAGTCTTACCAGTTTTTAGAAGAAAAGGTACTGAAAAATTGAGTTTTTCATGTACTTTGCTGTACAAGGAGTAAATTTATTTGGAGATCCACACAGACATGAACACATACTCTTTTTAACTTACTTTCAACAATGAACAAATTTTATTCTAAAAATTACTGTGTTTGTGGGTTTTGATGTTTGACTGTCAGTGAAAACCTTTTATCCTCTGTTTATCCTTTGGTAATATCACTGTGTGTAAGATAGGTGTGTGGGTTGGAGAACACCTACAAACCACCACAGTATTAGTATGAAAAAATTGAGGTTGTGAAATGGACGAGGATTTTACAATGTAGTTCTAAAAGCAGAGTGTTGTGTTTTTGTTGGTTTTGGGGCTTTTCTGAGGGTTGTGGTGGTTTTTTTTTTTTTAATGTGTTTGTTGTGAGTTGTTGGGTTTTTTGCTTCATTTTTTTGGTGTGTGTTTTGTTTCTTTTGCATTTTTAATTTCTCTCTTCCTGAAGCATTCTTTAAAACCCTGATAAAATGTACTCCCCTGACCTCGCAGTTATTTCTAGGTGTGTTTTGTTGGTAATAGTTCTTGGAGGCACTTTGTGGCTTGCTGATTGCTGGGTCATCTTGTTTGATTGTAGTATGAACTCTAGTGTTTGGTAAACTGTGTAAGCTAACAGCATTAAAGCAGGTAGAGAGAGAGACAGTAATGTGGTCAGCAAGAAATTATGTTGATGGTTTGAGATTGTATGGGTGCCACATACCTGCAGGAAAAAAGGAAATTTTTTTTTCTTATTTGGGTTTATTTGAAAGAATAATGTAATTCTAGTAGTGGTATGATGGTAATTTTTAATGTTTCCTGAAGTTAAAACCAGTACTGTTAAAAGCATATACTGTATTTTTATATCTAAAGAGAGAGAGCATGTGTACATTTTAAGTGGTACTGGAAGACTGAAGTGTTAATTTCAGCTATTTCACTTTTCTGATTTCTGTTGTAGTTTAGCTCATGCCTTAAGTACTTATGGAGCAGCTTTTTAATGTTTTTAAGGGTACTATTATAATCTTAGAGAAGTAGCATGGGAAGTAATAATGATTGTGAATGTAGTGTCAGAGGATTAAAGCCTAAAGCTCATTTTCCCTGTACAACTACAGCAGTACTTTATTCTGGTCAGTATTATACTGTGGATAGTGATACCAAAATCCTCAATGAATGAAGTCAAGCAGAGAAAATACAATGCTGAAGAGACTGATAACTGCAATATCTCTGTTTGCAAACTGCTTTGAAATTCTATTGATGGCATGACTTGCAGCATCAGACTTCAGGTCTTTTGATGTGAATCCTTCTGTCTGAAAACCCTCAGGGAAGAGATTCACCTATGCCTAGTAGAGTTAATTTGTTCAGAGTTTTGAAAGTAGAACAGGTCTTCTAATGGTACTACTTCCAAGGGCTCTTCTGTTGTTGATTTACCTTACATGTATGAGAGATGGTGCTTTTGAGAGGTTCTTTGGAATTTAAAAGGATCAGTTTTTATAACACAGATGGAAGGAGGTGGCAAAAGGTAGTACCAGCGGTAATAAATTTTGAAATCTTGGAGTAAGCTAAAGTTTGATTCACATTTTTTCATGATTTATTATACAGCTTAGAAAAAATTTCTGTGTAGAGTTAAGTGGGTAAGTATGCCTGTTAAGCTCTCTAGACTCTTGCAATTAAGGCTTCAACATTCAAGTGTAGTCAGGATCTTGAAACTCTGATATTAGCCCTCACTGATGATATGGGACAAGTGTATTGATGAAGGTGGCATCCTGACTAGTAGTGCACATAGGATCCGTGTGGGTCCATGTGAAGGAAGAACATAAAGTCTGCAGATGCACAAGGGTCAGCAGTCATATATTATATTAAAAATGACATGTCAGCTACACAGCGTGTTCCTGAGGTTTCAGTGAGTGCATTTCATGTGCAGATCATTACACCCATTATTCTCCTTCTAGTGACAGGGAAGGTGAAGCACAGAGACATTACCTGCCTAAAGACACAAGTGAGTCCACTGGTTGGACTCCGCATCTCATCAACCTCTTGTCCATCTTATGTCTGCAGAATGAAAACAAGACATTTTATCTCTGGAAGGGCTTCTGTGTTGTTGTAGGCATTGTATTTCAGAATGCTTTTAGATGTTTCTATGCATTATAATTGTTTGTATTCAGAGAAAAGTGGAAAAACCCTGGACCCATTTTTTTTCCATGCAGTGAGAAAGGTATTCTACTGGCAGAACCAAAGGACACTGTCTTAACCTGCACCAAGGGAAATATAGGTTGGATAATAGGAAAAAGATTTTATGGAAGGAGTGATAAATTACTGGAGTCGTCTGCCCAGGGAGGTGGTGGAGTCACCATCCCTGGATGTGTTTAAAAAAAGACTGGATGTGCCATTCAGTGCCATGGTTTAGTTGTGTGAGGGCTGGGTTGGACTCAATCTTGAAGATCTTTTCCAACCTTGTCATTCTGTGATACATGCAAAATTCCATCCCAGAGCAAATTTTACAGCTCAGTTATTAAGCCTGGGTAAGAATTCATAATGAAAATGATGTCAGTTGTTTAATTACAGTGATTATAATAGAACCTGTAATAATAAGGCAGCACCCAATTTTTTGAGCTGCTGTGTCAGCTGCCGAAGCCATGCGTACAAAAATCCCTTTCTGAGTGGAAATGTGGTGTAATGCTATTCAAGGGGGACTTGCATCTGCTCTTTTCAATGAGCACATCAGCTAATGTATGAAACTGTCTTCCTATCGTTACAGCTGCACAGAAAGAATGTCTTAATGCATTTGTAGTTATTTTTGCTTCTTTAAAAGAAAAAAAGCATTTCATTCTTAGACTAGATAAAAGCCACTGTTGTTTGTGACAATAGAGGAAGTATTAGCATTGTTAAGAATGGTAATAATTCTTTTTTGGTGAAAATATCATAACAGCAAACTTTAGTTTGAAGCATTGGCATTTCATTTATGCATAGGTCATAGTGGTGAAGTCTTCTTAGCAATACTTGCCCACACAGTGTGGAGGATGATACACCATTGACCCGATTTATCAAGATCCACCCATTTTCCATTCTGCTCCATGAGTAGAAAAACACTTCTTAATTTGTTTACTTCAGACTACAGAAAACAGGTCCTGAACTTGGTGGAAGCAAGGGCCATGAACTGGCATTGAATGTCCAGTGCTGGCAGTTCATCTGTGGAAGAAGTCCTTTCCTAGGTGAACGGCTAGCCAGAAATGAGTGCTGGGTTACACCGTAGGTAGGTGAACCATGGTTATTCTGAGTCTCCAGGAATGGCTCATATTGGGAGTTTTTTCTGGCTCATAAACATGTTGCCAGTACAATACATGATAATTAGCATGGATTTTTCTGAATTAGGTTTGTTAGCACTTAAAAATGCATTAATGAACAATGAGTATGTGATTATTAGCGCTTCTGTTTCTTTGTTTCTAAAAATATTTCATTTTGGGCTAGTGATGAAGCCTCTATTGTCATCGTCCATCTCAAAGTTGATTTAATTGGGCTTTAACTGTCAAACTCTTTTTGGCTTTAACAGGTCAAACTCATCTACAGCATGACTTTCAGAGTAGGAAGAAGATAAAAAACGATTCCTGCTAAAGACAAACTTCTTTTTTGTCTGTGATTTTTTTAAAAACATACTTTCAATATGGTATGAAAAAAATAGCTTTTTAGAATAATTTTGTGTGTTAAAGGAATGTGAGATAAGTCACGATAGTGTTTGTGTGGGGTCAAGGAGGTAATTCTCTTAACAATAAAAACTTTTCAGAAGCCTCTTTAGCTGGTCATACTAATCACTTTGCTAATGAGACATATACTCTTCTTCAGTAACACTTGGGGTAAGTCAATATATAAAATTAACTTCACTTTTATTTTTCAAGTATTGTAGTGTTAAGAAAAATAAAGAACTCTTGACCAATATTTAAAAAAACAGTTTTATTTGTTATACGGTAATTATAAGATTTTAATTGACATGTCCTTAAATAGTAAAAAAACCCCAAAACATCAAAATTATATTTACTTTTTGAAGGTAAGCATTTCCTTGGAGGGGAAAGGAACTCATTGCTTTTTGCAGGTGGATTCATAAACATGGCTCTAATGGCTTGTCATGGTTTGAGCCTGGCACAAAGCCAGTGCCCCCA
>JAHXMQ010003319.1:32025196-32045736 GCA_020466415.1 Ammodramus savannarum pratensis | reverse complement strand
ATCCCAGAATTCCTACTTCTTCCTGGTCAAACCACCACATGGCTCATAATGCAAAGTCTCCTTTTCTTTATGTTAAGTGACAAAAGGCCACTCTGGTTTTGATGCTACCATGTGTCCTCTGCTGCTGACGTTCATTTGGGAGGAATAATGACTGGAAAATTCTTAATAAAGGTACAAGGCCTGGGTTGAGCCTTCTCACAGACAGCTGCTTCTTCAGGTCAAGTCCTTGAGGAGCCCTCTGAAGTATCTACAAGCTGCCTTTGACTCCCACCCGTATTTATGCTGTTATACAAACCAGTGGGAGAGTGGTGGCTGCCCTGGAGTCTAACCCAGGGGCACAGTAAGCAGTTCCTTGTTGCTAACATAATGAACAGTATTGGTTTTTAGGTGCTGGGGACTGTGGGTGCCTGCACAATTTGACAGCAGTCAGTCATGTCTAGTGCTTTGACACCGATGCCACCAAAATAACAGTTCAGAAAGAGACATCAAAGTGAAAGCCATGCTGTGCCCTACAACCACTAACAGACAAGTTATTGCACTTCTCTTACTGTTTGTATGTTTGTCCTGTATTGATGGTTGTGATGGATTCTTGTTGCAGCTTACTGATAAAAGCAGCATTAAACAAAGATGTTGCAGGAACCCACTTCTTTTGTGAACTAATCAGCAGACAGGCCATTGTGGTGATGGATAGTGAACATCTGTGTTTCACATGGAGTCCAGTAAAGCCTGGCCACAAAACACAGCTTCTCCAGATTTTGAAGTGGCAGTGATATAAAACCGTATTAACATTAAATGATGTGGGTAGATGGGCAAGCAAGATATAATTGGATATAATCTGTCCTTCCTTGTATAACTTGGTGTGAGTTGTGCACTCTGTTATTGTGGGACCTTTTGTGCAGTTGTGATTGTGAGCTGTGTACTGTGTTTACAGGTGAAACTGAATCCTGTCAGGTTGATGTCATTTCAGCTGAGGTGTCATCTTCTTGTGACACAGTTGTGGCCATCCTCTCCTGGGAGCATTTTAGCTCTTCACATCCTTGTGCCATCACTGCACCTGGCCTATTATGCTCAGACAGTTGTCAGGACAAAAATGTTTCCTCCTTTCTCATACTAGAAAGGAGGAAATATCTTCTCAGAAGTTGAATTGACTGTTTATTGACCAAATTAATGAAATATTTCCCATTTGGCTTTTCTCATGCAGTTTAAAGTGAGGTTATCAGAATAGGAGCTTGTCTTTGGGCTTTTATTTCTCTCCAGTATTTGTCTCCCTCAAATGAGGACACAAAATAATTAATGTAGCCCAAAAAAGAGCATCAGGAAATTGTTTCAATTTACTCTTTTAGTTTTGTTTTGGAAATGCTTCCTCATAAATGTTGTATTCCTGTATACCTCATTCCTAAATTGGGCAATGACTCAAGTAAATATTCCTGGCCAACCTTACAAGGCTTTTCTTCTCTCAGTCAATCTTGCCTTTTACTTATGTCTGGCAACAGTAACTTTTGAAACTATTAAATGGTCTTAGTTGTGTAGAAAGAGAGAAGACATTGTAAAAAATCCAGCTCTCTCACTTGATCTGCCTGATGTATTTCAGCACTCCTGTTCACAGCACAGAGGTTTGGTGTTTTCATAAGCTCCTGAGGAGTGGTATAAGCATAACATAATGTTATGTTATACTGCTGTCATCTGTACACAGTCCACATTGCCCTGGAATTTGTGTCTGCAGGCATTGCTTTTGCCTTGGTACAGTGCATTCTGCCTTTACTGCTTTTCCGGAAGCTCACTGTGCTGCCTGGTATTCTCAGCTTTGGAAACTGCATAGGGAAACCTGTGTTTGTGCTCTTTGGTCACTTCTATCATTTCTGTTTGTCAGAGCCAGAGGATTATAGTATTTTTTTGGCTATTCACTTGGGAACTTTTTGGAGGTCTTTTAGATGCTACAGACTGAAGCTGGGGTATTTTGGAGTAGATCCCTGGGCATGGTGTGAGAGAGTTCTGCTGGAACCATGGACAGGTGTCATGGCCATACCATGGGGCAGCCATGCAGTGTGTGCCTTGTGCTGATGTCCCCAGCTTGGAAACTTGACACAACATGGGCTACTATCCTTCCTAAAGAGAATAAGGCCAGAGCAGGAGTTGTGGGAACAGAGAGTAAAAAAAAAAAACAAACAACATGGATTCACTACTTTCAATCAAGTTTATTCTTTGACAACAGCTTTAGTGATTGCAGTGATTATGAACTGGATGGTCAGGGGCAGGATTAGTACTTGATGGTTTGCTCTTTCCATGGAAATTCAGCTGGTCTGGATTAAAGAACAGATTCATGTATTGCAAGTACATGTGTGTGTAATAGCTTAAAATTAGCTGCAGTAGGGCTGGAGTTAGGCTACTTGGGTTTTTTTGCCAGTATCTTTGGTGTCGATATTCCCAGGAATCTTTGGTTTTTGTAGACTGAAACTTTTGTGTTGGGCTGTAATGGGCTATCTGTAGTACTTTCTTTAATTAAATAACTATAATTACATTTTCAGTGCAATCTGAATTGACTGTCCACGCCAATTTCCTGTGTGTCTTTAGTACTTCGATAGTTTGGCTCCACCTCCATTTTTAGTTACTATGTGCCTAAGCCTCACTTTCCTTGTATTTTCTGTTTATGATTCCTATGTATTTTGTTCCTTGTATTCAAACGGCCATCTTCCTGAGCAAAGTTTAATGTCTGAGTCATTAGCTGTTTTCTCCATTTCATGGGTGTGTCAGCATTTTATTTGTAATTTTCTTCAGATGCTCCTTATAAACAGAGACTCTTAAAGCTGCAGTCAGGATTCATAAAGATAAGACCATAATGGTTAATGTAACCCATTGCAAATATTTCCTGGTATATGGTATCCCCAAATCAGCCAGGAGTGAGTGCGTGAAAGTGCCTGAGAAGTGTTTGTGTAGGAATGCAAATAACTTTAAACAGGCACACCAGCATCTGAGCTTTGATCTGTTAATGACTTCCTCATTCAATCAAGTGTGGAATGCCAAATCCCTGTGCTTGGCAAATTCAGACTGCTAATTTGTCAAAGCTGAATAAGAGGAAAACATCTATTTTGCAATTCATTGTAAGAATGTAAGGAAAACAGAAGTCTTAGTAAAAGGAGCAGTAAAATGGTGAATATTCCTTTTATCTGCTGAAGGCAGATAAAAGACAGTAGGATTAATCCATAGTGTCCAATATTTCCACTCTCTTTTGTGTCAAATTAGACAGTTCATCTGCTGAAATACATACAGTGTTTTGTTTTGCTTGGTGAAGAGTGGGTGGTGGTCCAGAACTGGAGTAATAAGAAGTTCAAGTAAATGTGAAATTGTTGACACTTAGCTATACATTTCAAATGGGTTAATCTAACAGAAATTACTTAGAAGGTTTTTTACAGGCTTATCTTACTTGCAGACATTGGTGTAAATTTCCAGAACAGATTGTAAGTCTGATGCTGTAACTTGGAGACTCTTTAAAAAAATAATTATCAAAACAAAGATGATTCTAAAAATGCTTACTTTCTCTGGAGTTTAGCCTGAGGTGAGAGATATTCTTTACTTCTGAATAATTTGATCTATTGAGTGACTTTGTGTCCTAGCTACATATTTTAAAAAGAAAAAAATACAGATACATAATATATAACAGTTCAAAACAGGGCCATGAAAACATGTGCCCAAATCCTGATATGCAGTGAGTGGAGAATGGACTGAGAGCAGCCCTGAAAAGAAAGATTTTGGGGCGCTGGTGCATGAGAGGCTGGACAGGACCTGTCAGTGTGTGCTTGCAGTCGGATTGTATCCTGGGCTGCATCACAAACAGCGTGACCAGCAGGGTGAGGGAGAGGATTCTGCCCCTCTGCTCTGGTGAGACCCCACCTGCAGTGCTGCATCAGCTCTGTGGCCTCAAAAACAAGAACGACCTTGTCCTGTTACAACATGTCCAAAGGAGTGACAAAGATGATCAGAGGGCTGGAGCACCTCTCCTACTCAGGCTGAGTGAGTTGGGGCTGTCCAGGATGGAGAAGAGAAGGCTCTGGTGAGATGATATAGCATCTTCCCATGTCCTGCAGGAGACCTACAAGAAAGCCTGAGGGGGACTTTTTACAGGGGCATGTAGGACAAGGGGTAAAAGGCTTTAAACTGAGAGTAGACTTAGATTAGATATTAGGAGGAAATTCCTCAATGCAAAGCTTGTAAGACACTGCACTAGGTTGCCTGGAGCAGCTGTGGATGCCCCATTCCTGGAGGTGTTCAAGGCTAGGCTGGATGAGGCTCTGAGCAGCCTGGTCCAGTGGAAGGTGTCCTGGTCCATGGAGTGTTGGAACTAGATTATATTTAAGGTCTCCTTTAAACCATTTTGTGGTTTTATGAATGGCAGAGCAACTTGTATGTGGTCAATGTAAGATGATAAACAATACAAGTGCTTCTCAAATAGAGTGCTGTATTTCCTTAGACAGCAGTTCCCATTACAATTGCACCATATGTTCTCTGCAAGCAGCAGATGTACAGTCTAACATTTAGCAATGGAACTTTCCCACTTGAACGTTTGGGATAATGAATAATGAATAATGAATCTTTGACATTTCTAAGGCAGTTTCTTTTTGTTGCTGTTCGTCCCCAATTTGCTGTGCCTATTTGTTTCAGAAAGTCTTGCCACTTAATCATTTTAGAGCTCTTACATAGACATTTCCTAATATCTCTCCAATAACCCTGAAAGCATTATCCATTTTAATGCTTGGATGACTAGGTGGCTTCCCCAAGATCAAAGCAGGCACCACAGAAATGCAGGGGGCGTCACTGGTGTCTTGAAGACTGATGTTTCTGTCGGACAGCCACAGCTGCAGGGTTGATGGGGAGCTGCCAAGGGCATGGCATCTGGTAAATGACAAAGTGCCACCTTGAAGGCAGTGCTCAATGACATTGTCTCCTCATTCTCTTTCTTTTATCCCTTTTGAATACTTTATATTTCATTAATAAAGATGATTCTGGGGGCTGGATGTTCATTCTAGCATTCTCTACTGGTAGAAGGAGCTTGCTTCCTAATGCCGTGGAAGGTAGGTATGAAGTTATGTCAGACTAGGTTGCAAGATAATTTAACCAGGGGAAAATGCCAAGTTTCCACTGCAAGTTTTGATATATCAGCTCATGCTTATAGTGGTCTGAAGAATATAATCTGATGTAAAAGTTCACTAAAATCAGCTTTGCTTTGAGAAGTCGAAGGGGATTGGCTGGCTATAAGAGGATATGTTTTTGAAAGTGTCAGGTAAAATTGTTTTTGTCTGGTCATGTTCTTTAAGAGGGATCTTATTGTGGGTAATATGTTAACCTTTATAGTCTCCTGAGGAATGTATTGATTAACTTTCTTTTTTCAATTCAGCCTTACAGGTCTATGTAAAAATATCCACTATGAGTATAATACGGAGAAATGTGTATAGTATTTCCTTCATTGGAAAACTCCGGATCTTCTTGCATTGCCCTTTGCTAGAAAGACATGTAGTCTTGTGGGACTTTGGTTCTTGAGTTCCTGAAAATAGCAGCAAAGCTGTAAGGAAGGAAAAACACTATGTTTTTATTGACTGTTTTATAACTGTAAAAGCTTTTTTAGCAATTTTGTCAAGGGTGAAACTTGATCTGTTCCCTGCAAACAAACTGTCTCTTTCTACAGTTTATTTACAGTTCATTAGAAGTTCATGACCTGCTCTTTTTTTTCCCCCTTTAATTCTGCTTAAGGCAGTCAATAATTGTCAGATTTTTTCTTGGTAGTATTTTTGCAGGCTGATGTTTGATCTCCATCCCTTAGATAATTGAGGATGAGTCAAGGCTAAAGACTCATTTCTTTGTTATGCACAAAGTTATAAAGAGTACAGTAAATGAGGACAAATGGTAGGTGTTTTGTACACAGATTAACTTGTAATAGATTTATTTGTTGCCTCTTGAATTATTTTGCCTTATTGGATCGCTGCATAATTCAAAGGGTCTTCTGAGAGTAAAAGACAAGAAAAATTCCTTCCTTTGCTCAGTGATATTTCTTGATGATCTGGATGAGTGATCAAAAGAGAGTGAGTTAGTTGCATTAATATTCTGTACTTTCCCTGGATATGGACTGTAGTTCTGGTGGTGAAGCCTGCATATTATTTTCTCTATGAAGATAGTCATTAAGTTTAGCATTCAGCACACCTTGTTAGTTGGACTTGCTTTTTCTAATTGAGCTGAAGGAGCGGCCACTCCAAGTCACTCTCACTTTGTTGTAGTTCCCGACACCATTCCAGACCTTTTCCAAAGGAAATGCCATGCTGTTATCTTTTTTTGCCCTGGACCTTCCTGAAACTGCCTCGAGCGATGTTGACCTCATTTTTGAGTTGTTCAGTTATAAGATTGACCAAAATTAAGGGATTTGTTCTTTGCTACCTCTGTTTTCCTACAGTTGTCTACAGCTGCATTCATAGAATAATAATTTTTTTACTTCTTGAAAGGTTGGATTTTTTTCCCCTTGTCCAACCTCTCTGATGTCCCTCGAGGTGTGAAACATGCAAGAAATATATAAACAATATGCTGCTGCTCTAAGCTTACTTTCTATTAGATACAAACATGAAATCCTATCCTTGCAGAGCTTTAACTCTGACCATTACTAGAAAAGAATGCAATTTAATCAAGGTGTGTTCTGTTAAAAATGAAATTGTTGTGGTGATAAGAAAGTTGCTCTGTCATTAACTTTCCTCTCTGCTAAAGATACATGGTGTGATTGTTGGGGTTGTCCTATGTGGGCCAGGACTTGGACCCATGATGCTTGTGGATTCTTTCTAACTCAGGATATTCTGTGATTTTATGACAGGCATCTGTTAACTTCTGCCTTGCTCTACATTTCTGCTGGATGGTCAGATAGCTGTGGCTCTTAAACACAACTCTTTTTCTTCCTTGTCTTTTCTTCTGAGTCTAAGTCACTTTATTTGATGAAAAAGTGAAGCTCCTTGGCTTCAGATTTGAAGGTTATCAGCTCTCTTACAGGTATGAAACCACTTGTCTTTGAAGTAATTTATTGAAGAAGTGGTGTCCCATCTTTTCAACTGAAGTAACCTGCTTCATATACTTAAGTACTTTGCTTTCCTTATTAGCACAATATACTTAAAAAAACTCAAACCAGTTTTTTCTGGCAGTATTTCTTCATTTGGAGTCTAGCAGGCCTCAGATCCTCTGTGCTCCTGTCTCCAAATTGCTAGCTGCTGACTTTAAGGCTCCCCTGGTGCTTTCTGCAGGAAGGTCAGTTCTCCCTAACTGCTGTGTATGTTTTTTACATCTTGTCCTGTCTAGGCTGGTCTGAGGGCTACTGCATGAACTGTGTCACTGTTTGATTTGTTTGAAGGCTTGTTGCTCAGAGCCCTGTATGAAATTGTTCTTCTTCTGGGTCACTTGACAGAGGAAGCTGGCAATCTGGCAGTCATTTGGAACATGGATTTTTTGGAAACCTACAATGCCTAAGAGAGCTTGTATGTGTTTCTTAGTAATTGGTGGATATGCAGGTGTGATTTTATTGATCATACCCATTGGGATCTAACGAACTGTCTTGGCATTTCATTCTTGTGCAGATCTCTTGACCTTACTTAGTTTAATGGCAAAAGCAGCTTTCAGAAAGATTTGTGGTATTTTTTCTGTTTCTCAATAGCTTCTTCTGCTGTATTACCCGACATGATGGTGTCATCAATTTACTGCGGGTGTTCCCGAACTTCTCCTTGTTCCAGTGCAGCCTGGATTGGTCCGTGTGTCTCTCCCCCAGGGGTAGGGGGTTCAGGGTATGCTGGGCACCCCTCCAAGTGCAAGCCAGCTCTATTGCCGAAGGGATTGAGAAAAACACATTAGTGGTACCAGTTTTGGTACAATTTGACTGTGTTGAAGTGTGTCTGGTATAGCAGCAGGTTGATTTCAGTCATGTCACAATAATCTACTGTTAATCACCATTCTCTATTAGACTTTGCCACTGGTCACATGGGCCTGATAAAGGGTGAGCAGTTCCTACTGATGACTCTTTGGTGATCCAGTTGGTGACTCAGTTTATGAGTGAGAAGCATGGACTATTGGTTCATGTGATATTGCTGCTGGTGCAGTGTTATGGTAGAGGTCAGTACCTGCTGGTCCTTCGACCTTCATTACTCCTGTGAGAGGAGGGTCGTCAAGAGATGAGCAAAGATGGGTAGCTGTTTAATTTCCTTTGTCTCCAAAGCTATACAGCCAGCTCACTGCATAGTTCAGTGCCATCAGGGCCCTCTGTGCTGGTATCTGCTAGAGCCTTGTACTCCTGTGTTTCTGATGGTCCAAGCCACTGGATCCACACAGTCCAGTAAATCCAGTTATCCTTCATATCCTCTTGGCTGGAGGCAAGACCCCTCTAATCATAGGATCCTTCACTTGGCTAGAGGCAAGACCACTCATCATAGGATCCTTCATTTACATCTTGTAGAAGTGAGTTAGAATTTCTTTCCATAGGATCAGGAGTAAAGTCAGCTTTACCTCTCTGCCTGGGAAATTGCCCGCTACAGACTGGAGCAGCAGCAACAGCTTTCCTGAAGGAACTCCCATTTCTGATTGTTTTCCCCTGAAATTCATGCACCTGTGTCTCTAGGGGTGAGGTAGGTTTTCCATCCCAGTTGCTCACATCTTTTCCATGGTCTTACAAGCAAAACCATAGGGTTTGTGGTTATACCTTCTGTATCCTCTGTCTTCAGCAGGAGTTGGATGAGTTTTCCTTATCCACAGTGGAAAGTCTTAGTGATGGGTTCCCACACCCCTGCATTGATTTGTAGTAATACTTAAATTGGCTAGAATGTTGTCCAAGACATGGTTATAATGCCTGCAGTGTCCTGCCCCTAACCCCAAGCCTTGCTGGAGCTGTAAATGTATGTCTCTTTCTAGTCTTCCCACATTTTTTTTTTGTCAGTGGAGAATATCTCCCTGCAGGTAGCAATGGAACAGGTGCCTTAGGTACCTCTTCATTAAGGCAGAGTTTTCCTTAAGTGTGCAGATAGCTCATAGTTCTTGCAGGAGCAGTCACCCTGGCAGCATCTTCCTGGAGAACCTGAGGGGCTCTGGCCCATGTCATGGAAGGCCCAAGTAAGGGAGCAAAATCCAAGAGACAGCATGGTCTGAAGGGGCTGAGATCTCTCTGTCTGGGCTTGGCCTCTCTTGGACAAACTCAGGCCTGGCTGGGCTGACCTAGGCAGCAGATCATGTGGAAAAGAGTTTAGTCAGGCTCTGTCTCCTTCCTCTTGTTTGTCAGGCTATCCTGGTTTCCTCTGCAGCAGCTGAGACCCACCTCTGCCTCCTGGGATAGGACAAAGGGCTGGGGAGGAGGCAGAGGAGCCTTGGTGCCTGCCCAAGCTGTTCCTCCTCATGGACGCTCAGCCCTTGCCCTGCGTGTTGTTGGCTCCAGGCTGTGGCGGGCCCTGGCTCGCAGCCGCCTGGCACCGTCCCACCTGGCTGAGCCCCGTCACTCGGCGCTCTCGAGTGTCTCCTGGCTTTCCGGCAAAGGCAGAGGTGAGCCAAACCCCACTGAGCTGCTCCAGCAGGCCACCTGCCAGCACCTCCAGGTGACAGCCAGCTGGGCACAGGAGGACTGGCTCCCTGTGCCAGGGCCTTGCCGCTTCAGGTCCTGGGGAGGCACATCCTACGTGACCATGGCCCAGGTGGGATGGCTGGAAAGGCCAAGGCTACTGGGGGAGAGAGTGGTTGTGGAGAGAGCTGTCCATTCTACCTGATTTGTGCATGTCCTACCTGTCTTTTTTGCCTGAATTTTGTTGTGAAGAACTCAGAGAGTTCTGAGTCGAGGGTGAGATAGAGCACAAAAGTAGTCAGCTGGGGTCTGGACTTGAGAAAAGCCTGCCCTATTGCTTTAAATCAGAGATTAATCTAAGAGAGACATTGAGCCTGACCATGGGAATCTGAGGGAATATATATATTTACTATTTCAGCAGGATGAGGAATTGTGTGTTTATATTTATGCCATGTACATAATAAAGGGAAGGTAACTTGTGAGGCTGCTGTTGGACTTTACTGAAGGACCACCTATTTTTCAGCGGGCTATGTCTTCTGAAATTGTTTGTGATGGGATCTAAAAGAGAGACTGAAAGAGAATGCATTGTTGTGACAGCTACAGCTGGTCTGTAAACTGCTCAGATAAATTGGCCATAACAGACCTCACCTCAACCAGCCTCCATCAGGTGTGTAAGCATGGGAAATTTGAGGCCCCTATAAAAGGGAGTGCCCATGAATAAATTTTGGCAGTGTCATATGAACTTCAGTGTGTTCAGTCGAGTGCCTGTCTCCAAAACTGCAACACACCGGAATATTTTACTGAGTGGCCTTTGGCCCACAGTAAAAAAGTGCTGTAAACCTTGACATAATTATTAGAGTAGTAATGATCTTAAGAGGTAATAGAGAGTGCAATCTCTGCCCTTCTTGATGGGAGTTGAGGACTAAAGCAGAAGTACTAATTTTATTGATATCATTAAGGGAAAAGTAATACAGTCATAGTCTAATTTTCTACATGGGATGGAAATCAAGGAACTCCATCCACTTTGCACCTGGGTTGAAGACAGAGTCACAGATAGGATACATGATCTTTTGAAAACATTAATGAAAATGTGAATTTCATATGTGTAAAACAACTACAATAATTTTATAAAATTGGTTTGATAATTGGGCATTAAATAAACAATCTAGACAAACCCGTTAGAAGTATGCTTTATGGGACACTTTGGAATTCCTCAGGGACTGTAATTTGCACAGTAGGTGGGAAATGGCAAAAGTCAACAAGGGAGAAGACTCAAAGGATAGTGATACTCCACTTCCTTGGGGTACTCAGTGAATGTGTATAGGAAAATTAGTACCAGGAAGTGTGCTCTCCAAGAGAGATTTCCTTAATTTTGTTAAGCCTTTTGTTTGTCTGTGGACGACCTAAGAAATCCTCATTTGAATTATAAATGATGAGTAAAAAACTTAATGGGAGCATGAAAGAAGAGGCTACAGCTAACTAAAAAAGTGGCAAAATATCTTTGGTACCTCTAGAGTCAAGGCAGAGGAGAAGAAAAATCTAGTTCTATTGACTTTCATTGAGGTCTGTATAATTTATAATCTCTGTTTTTAAGACTAATTTAGAACCCTACTAGCAAATTTTATACCATCACAAAAAACCTAGCTTCTGTGCTATCCTTTTAATTTTATCCTTCGTCTTTGCTTGTTCAGATTTGTTTCATATTTGAATTAGAAGCTTATTGAAGTATTGATCATATTTTTTTTAAATGTGGGTGTGATTAAATAAATAGGATGACTGAGACAGGACCTACAAACATTGATCTAATCAAAATAATACATGGCTTCTGAAATCAGAAGCTCTTTTTTTTTAATACAAGATAGTTTCTCTACTTCCACTGATGATAAAAATATCTTGAAGCTTCTTGTAGCAGCATTTTCTTTTTAAGAAAGGACTTAATTTCTATTCAGTGTTTACTCTACTAAGTTGCACTGTCTCGTCGCTGTCAGATGCTGGAAGATTATTGCCTCGTTTCTTAGACATCTCCTGCATGTGATACTTGCCTTTGTGACATATGTTCTTGACAGAAGAAAATGAGGGAGATTTGCTGTTGTCATCATCTGTCACCACTGAACATCAAGACATTGGATGTAACGCTCTGGGAAATCAGCTCAAGAAGCTTATGCATCTTCTTGCTGTTGTTTGTGTAAGCTGTAGTCAGATGTAGTAGATTTTTAGAAGTCCTGTTTGTCCCTTTGCACAGTTGTCATTTTTTCAAAAGATCTCAGCAAGAACTGTCTAGTTAAGACTGTGGTGCATCAGGTGTTGTTAAATATCTCATCCAAGCTGGTGGATGGCACAGTGCTGTCACTAGTTCAATTTCTTGTAACACTTGTAAAGTTCTAGAGCTTTCATACAAAATATATCCTGCCCTGCTAAAGCAGAAGGCTGGTTTAATGGCTCTGAGTCTGGCAGTTTGCTGTTCAGGAGAAATCTTCTCCTATATTACTTGTGATTATATCCCCTCTGTGGACTTTAACTCCATTTCTCTGTGTCATTTTGTTAGCAGTGCTTTTACAGTGTGCAGAAGGAGTTTGCAAGCAGGATGCTTGCTTAAATGTGACATTTACAAGTGCAAAGTGACTGCCTGATGTCTAATAGGAGCTACTAGATTAAGTATTAATATACTCAGCCTCCTGGTGCTACTTCTAGACACTGTGTGCTTGCTCCTCATTCATGCTATCTGTATTTTGGCTATCTGTATGTGCCATCTGTTTGTATCCTTACAAGAATTACAAGCTGGTGTACTCTATCAAGGTTCAGGACATGCTTTAAGTTTTCTAAATAAGATTCTTAATCTTAGTACTGCTGTTGGAATCAAGGTGATGTTCCTCTTTTGAATTGTGGTTGCAGTTCCCATCTTCTCACAGAATATTCCCTCTTTATGTGTTTAACAAGTGGCAGAGTGATTTGGTTAGATAATTTTGTCCTTTTTTTTTTCCTGAAGACATACCATTTTTGGAAAATAAATTCATGAAAATACAAGGAGAGCAAATATGCAGATTCACTGTTGCTCATTTAGTTCAGTAATAAGAGTTCTTATTCATAGAAGTTGGTAATATCAGTGGCTTACAAGTTCCTTAATTACCTGTTGGTTCTAGTTTGGAAACTTCATTATGTAAGAAACAAAAAACCCAAGGCAGACATGAGAATTAGAATGTATGGCTACCAGTTGATGTTTCTGTAATCAGATGTAAGCAGGCTGTGTTTTGGGAATACATTCACATGTTGTGCTGCAGTGTAGGGAGGCCCTGGTTCAGCAACTGTGTTAAGCAGCTCTAAACAGAGGAGCATTTCCCTCCTGGTGTGCAGAATCTGAACTGTGGTGCAGGCTCATTTTTATGTTGCTTATTGAGGGACTTCTCCAGCACCACCCATCCCAAAATCAGTTCTGAGGTACCTTTGAGGTTCACCTAGAATTTACAGTTGTCATTAATATGCTGGGTCTGGAGAGTTGTTTTAGCAGGCTTTGTGTAGCTGACAGCTTTTAGGTGCCTTTCAACATTGCAGCTCTGGCAGTTGGGCAGACTCACAGAATGGTTGGGGTTGGAAGAGACCTTTTCACCTTGTTCCAACCCCACTGCCATGGACAGGAATATTTTCCACTAGACCATGTTGCTCAAAGCCCAAACCATCTTGGTCTTTAACACTTCCAGGGATGGTGCATTTTTTGAGCAGCTTGTTCCAGTGTCTCACCACTCTAATCATAAAAAAAGTTTCTTTATGTGCACTCTAAACCTACATACTTCCACTTTAGACCTGTTCTTGGTGTAATCCACAGACCTGTGGAGGGTGCACTTGCTTTCACTGTCTGTCTTAGTGATGAAGATACTCAGTTACACTGGTCCTAGTCAAGACCCTGAGGGACATGACTGGTTAGTGTTGTCCATGTGGACGTTGAGTTATTGACTGTAATTAATCATTTGTTGGCTTCACTTTCAGGCGCAGTAAAGCTTTCTGACTGATATTTTTCATTGTGAATGAGATACACCTAAGCAGAAGCACCTAAAATTATTGACTATGTCAAAGCAAGCCTTTAAAATGGGAAGGGCCAGTCTTTGTAAAACCAGTTGCAATAGGGATGATATTTACTGCCAGGAATGAGTGTTGTTATCTGATCATTGAGGGCCATGGAGAAAGATGGGTATGGAATTACTGCTTTTGCAACAGCTGTGAGAGTGTACAGTGCATTCACAATATTCCCTCTGATATTTGTAGGCAACTTGGAGAGTGTAGCAGCTCTATTGCTGTTTAATACTGAAGAGCTTAGGTGTGGTGAAGTAAGTCATAACTTGACAGTGCCATAAGCTAAAACTTAAAACTGTCCAAAACTTTTAGCTATGAGCTTTTAATGACACACTAGTGAATGCTGATGTAGTAACTGAGATGGTCTAATGTCCTGAATTCTCGTTCCTGTTTACTGATCTCTCTCTCCCCTGCAACTCTGTTCAGACTCACCCGGTGCTACTAAAGCAGACAGAATATGCTTGTGTAAAATGAAATATGTGAAAACAGCTCATCTCACTTACCTCTAAAGAACATAACTAAATCAGCAAAATTTCAGATTTGTGTAGAATCAGAGGTCAGGGATATACAAATGTTGGTATCTTCTAAGTATGCATGCAGGAATGAGCTAATATGTCCCTCTGAATCAATTTTTTAAAACCTGGTATTATTGGCCTTTAAGCAATTACTGTGCAAACAGTTTGCTTATTGAGATAATTGGGAAATACCCATAGTTGTTTTTTGACACCTCTTTAATACATTCAAGGCTGGAGACCTGCTGTATTTAGCTGTCTTTTAATCTGAGTTTTGTGTTCACACACAAGTGTGTGAAATCTGCTCTTATGTCTCTGATTTTTGGAACTGAGAACCATATGGTATCTTGGTTTTGCATTTCTTAGATCTTCTTAATTGTGCCTGCATAGCAATTAGGCTTGTGCATAAATTTGAGAAAACAACACATTCATTTGTTCTTAGTGTATAAAGTTTACTGAGAATTTATTTCAGCCTTCACAATAACCGTAAAAAGCATTCCGAACAGGACAATTTGTGTTACAGTTACTACATACTTAATTTCACCCTTTAAGGCTTGCTTTACTTTTTTTTGGTCTTTTGTTATGAAGTGGCAAGACAAAAGGATGTCCAATTCATCCAGTGAAGGGGGCTAAATTATGTCTTTGTGCACTGATCCAGCAAAGCACTTGGCGTTGTGCTTATATCCCATTTGAAGTCAATGGGATCACTTATGTTTTAGAATAAGCATGTGCTTTTAAGTGTTTTACTGAATAGGGGTGAAATTATTCTCAAAGTCAAGCATGTGCTTAAGTGCTTGGCAGAACTGAATTAGTTAATGTCTATGAGTTAGCACAAGAAAAACTGAACCTTGTAGCCTGCTTGTTTAGAAGATGCTTTTTCTAAGTTCCACTTGAGTTTGACAGGCTCTGAGAGAATGTCATTATGCAGTAAGTCAGATACTGTGATGTATCTTTCAGTGGAATTAAAAAACAAATTGGGATGACTTTAGGACTCTTCCTCATTCAGACATGATTTTATCACCAAACTTCTCTTTTCAATTTTTATGTCTTATTAACTTTTTAAAGAGATTTTACATTTCTGCCATTTTTTTCTTTAACTCTCTGTTCTAGGTATTCTCTCTAGGTTGAGAAGTGAGCTGAATTTCTTCCTTGAGTTTCTGAGCAGTTGTCTATCTCCAATAGGCATCTCTCCTGTTGGGAGACAGGTCTCCAAGTCGCTCGCTCTCAATCAGCCATCATTTCTCCATTCCTATTGGCATCCTTGCTGACCAAATTTCTGTTTGTATATATTTGTTGATCCTTTGTATATGCTAAAATTGTTGAAAGCAAAATGTTGACTACAGATTTGTGTTGCTTAGATGTGAGGGAACATGTTGTAAAGAAATAGCAATTTGTTTTCCTACCAAACTTGTAGGCATGGTTATCTGTGCTTTCTGTCATCCCAGCCAGGAGGCAGAAGACAAATGGATTGCACCCTGCTAAGAATTATTTGATTGGACTGGCATAAAGCACCCGCTCTTGTATAAATGCTGTCCCTTAATGTCCCTGATGTTTCAGGAAATCAGACTAGGTTTGAGAGTTATGTTTGGTGATGAAAGGGAGCAAATGAGACAAACTTGGACATAATGATGGATTCTGACTAAACCCTTTTAAAAGCTGTACAGTGGTTAACAGTGACACAGCACACCAGAGACATCCAGGAACGTACAGTAAAAGAATTCTTATATCTAAGGACTCTAAAATCTAAACATGAAGTTAAAATACTTATTAGGTTAAAATATTCCTGGTATTGTAATTCTGATGAGAGGGATAGATTCTTATGGGTCCCTTGGTCACAGAGCAGGTCACTAAGTAGGGGAAACAGCTCTGATGGCTTCAAAGACCTTTACTTTTCCACTTAAACACCTGGATATTTATATAACAGCTGGGATAAATAGAAACTGTGATATCCCATCTTTTTGTAGACTTTTCTGTGTTGAACTTAGGGTTGAATACTAACATTAATGGAAGTTTATTTTGAGTTGTGACAACAAGCTGTGAAATGCCAGATAATTGGGCTCTTAAATCCAGAGAAACAAATTAAACTAGGTGTTCGTTTTTTCTGGAATCCTTGGGAGCTGCCATGATGATTTTGTTCTCTTGAGGCAGCTCTGAGTTTCAAGCTGGTTTCTTTTATTTCTTTCTGTGCTTGCTTTGTGGGCTCAGTTTATGCTTAGACTTGGTTAACCTTCAGTTTTCAAAACAAAATGCAGGTCTTTACTGTGTGTGTGTAAACTTTTACACATGGTTCCAGGCATTATTGTGGCACTTGTCTATCTTCAAGTGTGCTATACTCAATGATAAAGAAATGTGAGCTACTACTGTGTTTTAATATTTGATTAACAACTTGCAATTAGAATTTAAGTATATGAATATATTAAGTTGTCTGGAGTGTTCTTTTCTTTCATTGTTATTATTAGCAAGAAGACAGGTGGAAATGAGTGTGATAAATTTAATCTAGAAACAATATAAATTCAATGTAACAAAAGGGTGTTGCCTCAGTCTTTGTTAAAGTTCATGGAAGTCCTAGGTAGAACATGGTAAGTATCATGATTTAGTTCTAAATGTAGTGTGTTTGATTTCTAAAAATATATTCTTCTTATAAGTAGTGTCCAGTGGAGTACATTAGCATATAAAGAAATGCAAGCAGTTAGTTTGCAATTAAAATAAGGAAATTACACAGTATTGAGGATAGTAATTATGAATGTATTTAATATGCATCCCCATGAGGCACACATCTTATGTGTGGTAAAAACTGCAGGGAACAGGAATCATGTGATTCCCTTTCATTAGAGTTAGTAAGCTGGGAGTAGTTTGCCTGGAAGTTTTCAGTCAATCTGAAATCCTCAGTCTGAGTGTTATCAGTTCATTTTGCATCACCAGATTTCTTTCCTGGCATGAGTTAGGAATTGTTCTTTTCTGTTGAACTTAGAGACATTTGGAAAAGAGCTGTTATATTATTTTGTAGTAATGCAGTCAACAGCTGTAACAGTGATATACTACAGTTAGCTTTTTATTGATCAAAGACCAATCTGTAAATTAAACTGCCTCGTGTTAGGCAGAGTTTTCACAGTTTATTTAATGAATAATAATAGCCACAGATAGGTTGTATTTTTAAAATCCTTTCACTCAAAAGCAAATACTTCTTTCAAGACATGATTGGTCCTGTTGACTTCAATGGGATGTAAACACAATAAATCCCTTGTAAGAGTTTTTAGCACCCTGCCTTTTTGGCTGTGAGGATGTGAGATAAATGGATCTGTCTGTCTTAGTGCTGTTTTTAACATAGCTTTAAGCAGACACATGGGGAGAAGCTGGAATGGAACACAGGTGTACGGCTCTTCAGAACTGCATGATTAATTTGCTAAGGTTTTATTAATTTTCATTGTAATCCATTAAGGGATTCGTCCTTGGTCAGCATATAAAAAAAAAAAGACAGAAAACCTTGCTTACATCTGTTTAAATTGCGAGTTTGTGTGCTGGGAGTGATTGGATTATGCACATCCAAGTGTTGCTTTCGCAAGAGTTAATGAAGAATTGCAGATGGGATGATTGAGGCTTATAAGGATGAAAAGCCAAATGGTTTAAATCAGCATGATCCACTTCATTGGAGCCTGTTGAATTTACAGCAGATGAGGATTTGGTCCTTTTTAATGTGACATTAAGGTCACACGCTGAACCAGTGACAGAGGTAATAAATGATCCCAACCCTTGTTGTCACTGTGGTTGCCATATACACAGCAGAGGCAGTTGCACTTGAGACTGAAAAGGAGCCAGAGTGGGAAATGTGCAGGAAGCTTTTATTATAAAAAAGTAAATTGCTGCTGACATTGGAGCTGTGATTCAGGAAGGTAAGAGGAATAGAGAGAGAGCACTGAACAAAGACTTGCAGCTCTGTTGGGACTGCACAGTGCTGAGACAGTTGTGAGGTGGTTGCTTGAAGTGATCAAGAGAAGCAGATTTAAGAAGGAGCACATTAAAGCTGAACTTGGACTACTAACTGTGCAAATCAAATGGATTATGCTTTAGAGCCCCTTATGATATCTTGCAGTCTTGTGAGACAGCAGAATATTTTCAGGAAGCTGTTTGTTTTTTGGTGTGTGGTTGATTTTGTGTTTTTGGGTTTTTGGATGCGGTAGGGGGAGGCAGCACTGATAGAGATGCTTTGAATGCCTTTGGGAGTAGTAGCCAGTATTGGTGCTTTGCTTCACTCTGCCAACAGTTTTTATGCACTGAACAGCACAGAGCTAGGGCTTTGTTATTCTGAGTATTTTCCTCATGAGAATACCAACTGTCTTGTGCAGTGGTGATCTGTTCCACTCAAATTCCAGAGCAAATAGCTGGCAAGAATTCTCTTCCTCTTTTTATGTCCTGGGCTGAGGCAAATGCTAAATCTGCTGTTTTTCAATGTGCTCTAGTAGGCATCTTACACCTGTTTTTCATGCATGAAAGAAAAAAATACCCTTGATTGTCTGTAGGTGGCTTTTCCCTTTTAGTTAAAATAAAGCACAGCCAAAAGTCAAATTGCTGTCTATATATAAACACCTCCTGGGTTTATGACTAAATACTGTTATTTACTGTGAAGTCCAAATATAATTATTTTCCTTAAAATGTTGTTTGAACATGCTTTGCTGCTATCTCTAAGCACTGTGAAAACACAATTGTGGGCATTAAGAATGGGAATGAGAGGAGAGAAAAATATGAGGGAAGAAGGATGGCATCCTATTCAATTCTTCCCAGTCCCCTGACTATCTCTGTGTCCACCCAAGATGTCTCAAAATTAGTCCATTTCTCTTTGTCCCTTCATGGTATAACTTCCATGTGTACTCAGGGATCTGTGTAAGTCCACTTCACTTGTTAAAAGTGAATAATTCATTGTAGGCAAGCATATTTGGGGAAGATAATCGGGGAAGTTGATGCCATGGCATTTGAATCACAAAGCAAGCTCATGCTCTTTGATGCTTGCATTTCCAGGTTATTACTTATACTTGTGACTGTTTCTAATTAAACTGTTAAATATTGTGAATACCAGATGCTGTAAGAAATGCAATGTACGTTTCTCCAGAATCCAGATGAGTGACAGAGGTGAGAGAGGGATGGTTTCTTCTCTGTTGGAAAAGCAACATAACACACCAAAACATGAATGGGACTGCTTCTTCACTGTGGTATACTCCTTACCCCATTTCTGACCTTTCCTGTGTCTGATTGTTGAATGGGTGAAAGTTGATCTTCTTCACACAATCAGTTTTTTGCTAGTTGCTTATCCCAGCTCTTACTGGAGAGCAACTGGCTGCTAGGTATATGTAAGAATAAGAATAATATTGCTTCTCTTCTGTTATTTTGTATATTATACTGAAATTCTTTGAGATAACCTTTGCGGTGATACAGAGACATTTGAAATAGGGCATAGCTCAAATGTGAGAGAGCTGTAGCCTCTAGGTTTCTAAAGATCAGTTATCCTGGTTCTCGTTTATTACAGCCACAGTTCACATGGTAGAAGTGGGATAAATTTACATACCCAGTGATAATAAATGATAGAATGAGTTGTGTGTGACTTGTCTTACGATTTTCTTCTGGCTAACTTAAAGTCAAAAGGGTATATATAGATAACTTACCTTGGAATGATTATTGCACTTACAATTTAATCACAACACTGGGAATAGCACTTATGGATATATGAAATCACTGTCTTCAACTGGTACAAGACTTGTCAAAATGGGAGATGCTCTTTTGATGTATTTGTGTAGCTTCAGACTTCTTTATTGCAAATTTATCTGCTTGTTTCCTCGTTTCCTCTCTCATTTCCTGAAAGCACAGGAGTATTTGAAAATAAAGGTAGGCCTGAGCTGCAGAATGCAGGAAACGGAAAGCAATCTCATCTCTTGCCTTAGGGTAACTCTGGATTCTGTGTTCTTGGTTTTGTTTTTTTTTTTAGTGTTTTTGTTTTCCAAATATATAAAAGCTGTTCCTAGATATATAAAAGCTTTTTTGCCCAATTAGTTTTTCAGTGCAGAGGGGAATAAGACTGGAATTGTACATGTGTGCATATGTAGACATACATAACTTTTAAAGGTCTGGTGCCCTGTGTTAGGTGCTCTTCAGTTGTTTATAAAAACTGTTCAGAAAAACTAACCTCCAAGCAGGTGTGGACATGGTAGGAGTTTACACAATTTCACTGTGAGAATGATGACTGTGGCTGCTGTTCCACAGACTGCACTCTGTAGCTCTGTACCATGCTGCAAGGGTTACATGCACAGGGAAGGAAAAGAGAAGTGTGTTATTCACAAAAGCAAGTGGAGCTGTTATGTATTAGGAGGAGTTTCACTCATTTAATTTGCAAACCCAGATTTTTTTAGGATCACAGTCCCCCC
>JAHXMQ010003319.1:31958086-32025186 GCA_020466415.1 Ammodramus savannarum pratensis | reverse complement strand
CCCCCCCTTTCCTAGCTAATGCCTTCTATTGTTCAGGCATTTGGCTTTGCTAGTGTTTTCAGTAAGATCCTATTAATTGGGTTATGTTGTCCTTGGTAACTGCTAAAGCCCTGAGTATTTATCTGGTGTTTGTTTGTTTGCTTTTGTTTTAAATGCAAACTGATTTTTAATGGCTTTCTTAGACTCCTACATTGTGCTCATGGACAGGCTTGATCACACACAGTGACCTCTGGGAGCTGTGCAGGTCAAGTCACAACTGTACTAGAGAGACAAATAATATTAGAACTATATTGAAGGCAGTAATGCTTAAATGCTGAGGACAATACAGTGCTGGAATCCAAATGATGGGACCTTAACAATTTGGGTGGGAGCCACCGGCTACAATGTTACCCATGGACTAAGGAACTGCTCCTTACAAGTGTATCAGCTGTGTCAGGACTTCTGTTGACACACCGACATTTAAAAACATTTATTTTCATGCAGTTTTGTGGGTATTTGTAGTATCCTGGGGCAAATTTAATTTCTGTGTAAGGTTGGAGCCAGCTGGTCTATAGAGACTGTGTCTGTGAGGTGGTCCTTGCCTCCTGCTGCATGGTAATGCTTGTGTGAGGGACGGAGGCAGGATATTTGCAGTGTAAGGTGCACATCTTAGTCCTGTGTGTTCTTCTTTATTGAACAGTTCCCAGTTCTAAGCAATAAAGAAAATGTGTCATTATCCTTAAACTATATGAGTGAAGCCTAAAAATCTTCCAGATGCTTACTGATGTTCTGCTCTGATTTAAGGTTTGAGGTGTTTCAGCTATGTGTCATGTCATCTCCCAGTTTAAACTTTGATAGCTAATTCAGTTTTGTTTCTTGTTTCGAAGATGTTGTTTAATATTTCTAGGAATTGCATCTTTAAGGAGAACCTCTTTAGGAAAGCTTTGTTTAGAAAGTATTGAGAGGTAGTAGTAGGTTTGATTTATTTATGAAGGGAATGTTTGCACTCTCCTACACACTACAGTGTTGAATAAACATATATTGTCTTTTGGTGTGTACTTGTAATTATGATAATGGTAAAATTCACAAATAACTTCAATTCCTAAGTTTTGCCTCAAAGCCAATAAGAAATGTAAAAGGCACAGACTGTTGCTTTTTCAAATTTGCAGTTATTGAGAAAGTAGATCTATGGCTCCATCTGCTGGAGTTCAAAACCAGAAGCACAAGGAATTGCTGTTCATTGAAAGCACTGAGTTCTGGCACACTTACGAGAGTAGCTGCTGGGCAGAAGCTGAAATAAAAAGTAGTGCATTTTATTTTTCAGCTGGTGAATTGATGGAGTGTGTTTCTCTGGAGATATTGGTGTAATGTTTTGACAATTTTTCCCATCTTAAAACTTGTGTTTTTTTCCCTGCAGTTACATTCACTGTCTGAGAGTTGAGTAATTTGTCTCTTTTGACAAGAGACATATAGAATACAGAACTGCCTGTATAATTTTACCCTATGTGTTTTTTATAGTCAGAAAACTTCTGTAGGCTAGATAAAGACCTGATATTACAACATTAGCTGGATGATTCCTCCAGAGATCTCCTGTGGGGAAAGAATAAGGCCAAAGTATAAAAAACTTGACTTCTTGGTCTTCTCTGGCAATTAAATATGTGACATTAAGATAGTTTTGAGATTAATTTGCATTTTGCAATGTCTTGGTGCAGATCAGCATGAAAGGAAGCTATTTCCATCTAATTTAACTTTTCAAATTTCTGTTAAGAGAGGGAAATATTTTGCTCACACTTGGATTCTCATTTCCATTGGTCTGAGAACAGGAGCTCAGAAACTCTGAGCTGTACCTTAGCTCTTGAGGAAGAGAATATTCTGAAATAATCCACTATTACTCTACCTGCAATTGTTTTCAAAGCAGCTTTGTCATTTTCTGTCATTATATCAAAATCCGTCTTGTGTAATGCCAGCTGCAAGAATATGCATCAAAAATCCATTTCATAAAAAGCAAAAAATGGTCTGTCTTGTTCAGCACTGAGTAAACACTTCAGTTTCAGTGGTAACTGGATTTTAGAATTCACAAGTATTACAAAGTAATGGCTGTGTATTTGATCAAGATTCAAACCTCCATACAGGATAGTGTGCCTGTTTTCTTGAATATTCTCATTATGTGCTAGCATATTTTGTCCTAAACAAGGAGCCTAAACAAAGGTGTCTTTCTCTGGTCTTTTCTTTTGCCTCTGTTGAAGGTTTTAAGAATGATGCCCATAGGGACAAGGATTTTAGATAAATAAAACTAATGGTTTTGCAGAGATTTAATCTCACTCTGGAGTTAATCTCACTCTGTAAGGGTTACTACTGTAAAGCTGCAAGTAAAAAGACTCATGTTAAAAGTGGAGACTGAAAGGAAACACGTCCTGTGTTAGTCATAACAGGATATATATGGCAGTTTGTAACTCCTCTGCTGTAAACAAAAAAATTAATAGAAGACCAGACTTCAGTAGTATCTGAAAGTATTGCTATCTTGAAATACTTGTTATTTTTCCTTCTGTTGCAAGTAGAAAAGTTGTCATTTTAACTTAATGCTAAACTTTGGCAGGTTAACAGTGCAAAATGTGTGTGTATGTAAATTGTATATAATTCTATTGAGTAATAAATAATTAAAATATTCCTAGAACATTCACAGCATTCAAACAGTGTATGCACATGGGCATGCAATATACAGGTATATTTGCAAAATAGTGTATTTTGTAAGAAATATTCTCTGATAGCTATTGTAGACCTAGAAACAACAGTGTATTGTACTTAGTTCATATTTTATGGGTGAGGATTGCTGCTGCTTAGACAATTAGAGAAATGCTGACAGTTTGTGTTCTTCCTTCAAGAGACAGGAAAGGAGGAATCAACTGAATAAATGCTATTTTGTTATCTGCTGTTAGAGGCAATGTATTCTATTAAAATTTATTACCACCTGGAAGGCCAAGGCTATGTTTATTCAGGGTCAGTCCTAAGGAATAATCTCTTATTATTTAGACACAGTCTTTGTATTCACAGTGCAAGTTACAGACTGTGCTTTTTGCTGAGTTTTCTGCTTCCTTCTGCTCTCAGCTTGGAAAATTTTGTAGTTATAAACTAGAATGGCTTGTTCTTCAGTGAAGTGTCAATTTAAGCTGTGGGCAGGCGAGAGAAAAACAGCAGCAAATGTTTCATACACTCAAAATGCCTATAGAGGTTTAAAATACTTTTTTATCTACTGATATGGTAAAATTGCATTCTAAAGTGTTTTTTTTTTTTTCAGCAATTCAGATCTCTCCCTAAAATACAGGAAAGAGTCCTCACAATCTCTAAAAATCTTGTGTGTGCTTATATGTACCAGTAAGCCTGCAGGTAGAGATTCACTACAGCAAAGAAATCCCAACACAGTTATAGTCTTGAAGTGGTTAAAGAAGCCAGAGAAGCTTGAAGGGGAGGGATGAAGAGTTTGATGTGGCTTTCAAAAGTCCATTTTTGGTAGGCAGAGTTGTGGACAGGTGAACAGGCTGGCTTAATGCCAGCTAAATGCAAACTTTCCCACTTGTCAGTGAAATGGAACAGCTGGCTATGCTTCAGTTCACTGGTGAAAGTAAAGTTTTTCTGGTAAAGTTTTTCTATTTTTTTCTGAATTCGATTGGGATGTCAGTCACAGAACCTGGGCGTTGTCTAGGTCAGGCTTTAGCTTGCCATCAGAGATCACCAGTGACTTCTTGCAATTAGTGACTATTCCCAAGCTGTTTTTTTCATCCTGAACAGCAAAATTGCTTATTGATTCCTGGTGCTTGTGAATAGTGTGGCTGTTTGGTACTGCATGTTCAGAGTGGAATTGTACTAGCATGTAAAAAAAATATTAACAGCAGAAAAGTGCAGGTCAGTCTCTAGTCAGAAACAGTCTTTGAACTTGTTACCCTTTCTTTCACAGTTAAAAAACATATATGTAGTTTTATTAATACTTAAATGTTTTCTGTTTCCATTTATGTATATTTGTGTGTATGCATACACTACCTAAATATATACATTGCTCACAGATACTTGCTGAGCCACATAACACGTATTAAATTGCTCATTAGATGAATTACTTTGTTTTTGCAACTTGACATACAAACATTGCCTAGAGAGCTGACTTGGGGTTTATTTTCATGTGCTGAATACTAATAGCTCAGGAAGTTACATAGGGGCATAATTCCTACAGCCTCTCATGTTCCTGTGATTATATATTACATGTTTTTACTGCTGTCTCTCTGTGGTCCTGTCTTTCACAGTGGTAGTTTATTATAACGAAAACATAAAGGAGATAGAACTGGTATATATTCCATAGAGATTAATATTCTTCAAATACATCTGTGGTGCTGATCAAAATAAGTTTTGCTTAAATATTTATAAAAAAAGGCCAAGTGTCTGTGCATGGAAGTACTTATCCCTAATTTCAAAAACCATGAAAAACTAGCTAATTATAAACAAATTGGCGGTGAGAGAATTCCAAAGAAGTGTTCAAAAAAACACGACAGTTCAAATCTAGAAACATGATCCCATATTTTGACAGTAAATTCCTTGAACTTACAGTTCTTTAGGAAGAATTTTTGGTGTTGCATATTTTGGCTGGACTGCAGTGCCATCATTTTCTGTACTGCAAAGTGATACAGCCTTTAAGAAGACATAAAGTAACTGAAATCCAACTGGAAGTTCTGTGAAGATTGAAAAATTTAAATCATCTTCCTTCATGCAAAAATCTGATTATTTGGAAATTCAAAATAATCACTTGTTTACTCAGATCGTGAAAAATCAGCTATCTTCTCAGAGTGCTTACACTTTATAAGAACTTAAAAACAAGGATGTTTGGATGGTATATTTGTATATCTCTTAGCATTTAGATTTTATACCATTAGCCAGTGTAACAGTATAAAATACTGTATGATATTGTAAATAAGATTGTATCTTTTGTTGGTAGAATATTTTAAGTGACATGTTTGCTCAGTTTTCAGTGCTGGCTATTAAACGTCACTTTGAAATGCTAGAAGCCTTCAGGAATGTGCATGCAACAAATTGATGTTGACGTCTCATGTATTTAGGCTGACTGACAAATCTGTTTGCGTGGTCTTTGAGGTTGAATAATTTATCTTCTTTCCCCCATCCCTTTGTTTTTCTGTCATCCCAGGTTATTTTATTGGCTGTGAAGAACCACGGACCCTTGGTGCCCTGATGGGGGACTCGGGATCCAGACGATCGACTCTTGTATCTCGGTTGCCAATATTCAGGAGAAGTGTTAGCCGGAGACACGACTCCCTTCCTTCCTCGCCTTCTTCTGCCAACACCATTGGTGTCCACACCTCCTCCCCATCCAGCACCAACTCCAGCTCAGGGAGCACAGGAAAGCGCCGGAGCATTTTCCGCACTCCTTCCATTAGCTTCCATAACAAGAAAGGGAGTGAGCAGAAGCCTGACTCAGCAAGTCAAAATGTTACCGTTTCAAATGGTGCCCAGTCGTCTCTTAGCACTTTTCACAAACTCAGCTTAGACGAGCACATAAAAAGCAGAGGAAGGCATTCAGTTGGCTTTGGCAGTTCACGTAACAAGAAGATAACAAGGTCTTTGACGGATGATTTTGAAAAGGGAAAGGAGTCCTCAGCTAATAAGAATGTCTTTATCAATTGCATAAGCTCTGGGAAGAATGAGGGTGATGATTCGGGCTTTGCAGAAGAGCGGAGCCGATACTCTGTCAAGCAGTCCACACGAAAACTCCTCACTAAGTCTTTTTCATCACACTACAAGTTTTCCAAACCAGTTCCAGAGAGTCAGTCAGTTTCCTCTGCGCAGCAGCCCAGGTGCTTGCTGGAAGTTAAATCCTACGTGGAGAGCGAGCCTGTGATGGCCAAGTCGTCTCCTCCGTGCTCGGCTGAGACGACGGAGTGCGTGGGCAGCTCCCCGCAGTCCCCGCGGCTCTCGGCTGACCTCACGGCTGCCCAGACCCCCTCGGACTTCATCGCTCTCACCGAGGACTCTGTGTCAGAGGCTGATGCCCTGCCCAGCAGTGGGCCTGGGGCGCTGCTCGCAGAGGATTTTGGCCACGATGTCTCTGCCTCTCAGGTCTTCTTTAATCCTGCTGCTGCTCCTGCGAGGGAGAGAGATACTGTGCAAAGTGCTGGCCATTCTGCTGGTGTGTCTCCTGTGAGTCATGCAAGCTCATGCAGTGTGGAGTCCAGTACCTTATTCAAAACCTCACTTGCTAATCAAACAAAAGCACTGTTGCAAGCCAATGGACTGCATATTAATGATACCAGGCACATAGAAAAAAGTAATTCAGAAAATGCACATTTAGAAACCTTGACGTTAGAGTGTAGGGATGAACCAGTGATGCTCTCTCCAAAGGCACGGGGCTTGAGTGGCAGCAGAGATGAAAGCACTCCATCCAAGCACATGAGAAACACAATTCCTGTAGTGGAGTCTAACACTGTTCCATGTTCTGAACCTCAGTCCTTTAAAATACAACAGGGTTATGAATCAAACCATTCTAAAGGTATGTTTCATGGTCTTTTCATTTCTGAGTTTGCTTGGGTGGGCTAGCCTCATTTCTTCTATAGTGATTGTTTTGTCATAGAATGTTTTTTAGAATTGCAAGTATTAACTATGAAGTTCAGAAAGTACAAATTGTGTCCTCCTCCAGAACTGTAGGAATTAAAGGCAAAGTCTGTGATTTGAGTTTGTGTTTTAGAGTTTGCAAACACCCATAACTGCTGTTTGTGTCTGTGCTTTGCTTAATAGAAAATGAATTAAGAATGCAAGTACTGATTCCCAGCTTGTGTTAGAGGCTGAAGCTATGATTCCTTGAGACATGGCTATTTTGGACCTGAGCCTTGGAGGTTGCATAATTTGGGATGAAAACGTCACCAGAGAAACAAATGTTCTTGTAGTCTGATTATGGGAAATAATACAGTTTATTTTATATTGATCTGAGTTTAGAATTTTATGGAGTCCTGCTTTCTCTATTCAAATGATGTTATAGAGTAGCTCAAGGTGGATATTTTGTCACAGTATGAAATATCCTGTTTCTGCTTTCATCTGAAATAAGTGTCCGAATTCTCATTTTGTCATCTATCTAACTGAGGGAGTTAATTACCATTTAAATTTCACACTGTGTCTTTAGTTTGTGCAGAGTAATTTGGAAATACTAACAAGATTAAGTGGAAAGACTGTGCCTAGAAATCCCAATCTCTAGAGATACAGATAAATAGGGCACTAGGCCCTTGAGTGAAGGACACCTGTCAGAGGTCATTTATCTCTGACAGTTGATTTTTCTTGAGCCAGCTTAATGACTGGTGCTTTCTTGCTTAATCCTGAGGCTCTATGTGGTGGGCCAAAATTTGAGAGTTAACAAGACAGCATTTGTAGTGATTGTATTAGAAGATGAATGATGGTAAGTATAACCTCATATAAATTCACACCCATCATTTTGCTTGGATGTTTATATAGGCATGTGGATTATAAGCAATCAAAAGCAATCTTGATTTTTGAATTGTTAGTCACTTCTAGGCTTAGTTGGATATCTTGTCCATAAATGGCAATAGAAAGTCATAATTATCTACTGAATTAGCTTTCACCAGAGGGCTCCTCTTTCACTCAGAACCTCCGTCACTTTGGGGAAAAAAATATTCCCATTTATCTATATTACTGGTCCTGAGCACTCAGTTTGTCTTCCTTGCCACATTGTCCCACCTGTAAGTAGCTCTTACTTCAAAATCTATCTTGCAAGAGTGTACTGCAGAGCACTAAGTGAGCAGCTTGGAGGGGTGTTTAGAAATAGCCCCTGCATTTCAAACTCATGCATTGGCAATTTGATATTTAGTCTGTATTTCAGTAAAGCAGATAAAGGGAGTTGAAACTGAGATATAGATGTTTTTGTAAATTGGATTCATGTTCACAGAAACACTAGAGCTAATATTGCACTATATAAAAGTTGTTGATTAATTGTTCTGTCCTTTTAGTGCTGTTCAAAATACGTTTTTTTTTCCTGGTGTTGTGAAGAATGTATTTCCAATTAGCAATTCCCCAAGCGTACAAAGGAACCAGTGAAAATACGACAAAATCCTGCCATATGAAATGAGTCAAATACAGGAAAAGCTAACATAGCCATCAGTAAGATATGGTTAAGCAGTTACACCTGTTGCAAGCAGACTGGTTTGAACATTTGGTTTTCTAAAACAGTATTTAAATCTAGATGTGAATACAAAATACTTCTGTGCATTTTCTTTGGTAATTGATGTTTTCTGTACCTGGTCTCATAGCTGATATCATTATAGATAGCATTGTAAATGTGACATTAATGTATGAGCAGGTTTGATGTGTCATATATTTCTTCGTATGCCTTTATGTATTTTTATGTTATATGGATTTTTTTGAGAGCCTTAAGGGAAAATGTCTCTTCTCTTGCAAAATGCAAAAGAAGGTAAGATTTTCTGTATATGTGACATTTATTATGCTACTACTCTTTTATCTGTCTCTATCTCTAAATTTGCACTAACATGTCAAACTACTTTTTTCATTTTTTTCTGATGTGTTATTGTTTTAACTGGACTGGGATTTTGCCCACTGACTGCAGACTGATGGAAGGTGCAGGTTTAAGTCTAAGTTAGGAATGCTGAACAGAAATGGAAACCTGTCTATTGTGCATCCTTGTCTTATGCAGGGGTAACAAAGTTGTTGCCTGGTCCTTCACGAACTAGACTTACTTGACCTTGGGGGCCTAGGCAAGGTTGAGTTTTGGCACCACTGGGCAAGTGATAATTTCTCTGGTAGATTTTACTGTGATGAAGGGAGAAAGAAAAGGATGGAGCAGACTCTTTCTGGACTCTATGAGGAGCCCTGGACTGGGCTGTGGTGTGCTGAGCATGCCTGTCATTGGGGCTGAACTGGGGACACAGGTGACACCTTAGTCTAGGTAAGCACGGTCTGATTTTCACAGAACATTTCTCATGTGATTTCAGTGTAATTATTTCAAGCAAAGCAGTGTTCTGATGAAAAAAATTGTTGTCATCTTACTGCGAAAGTTCTCACACCCTCTCAGTGATTTCTCATGGTCAGCTCTTCACAGCGCTGACTCTATCCCTCTTCTCAGCACAACCAACAAACTCCAACTCTCCTCACCCAGCTAACCCGCTCTTTTGTAGCACTCGTCTTCTTACTGGACACAGCTGTGGCCTGTTTAAGGGCAGGCCTGTTCCTAATCTTTGGTGATTAGTACAGCAACTCCTCACGTGTGAGACTGCTTTCTGCACTGCCTTTATTTTCTTACGTCCTATCCCACTACAGAAAATACTTGTAGAGAGCAGTTCCCTGTAGCAATTGCTGTTTGCTTCTGTCTTTGTAGTTGATGTTGCCAACAGCCTCAGTCCGTACCGAGAGGGCAGATTTGTTGAGAAACGCCTGAGGTCCTCTTCAGAAGGCACCGCTGGAGGCAGCCGGCTAATCATTAAGCCAAAGGATGGAAATGCAGAAGAGCTTAACAGCCTAAGGAAGCAGAGAGCAAGCTCGTCCTCTTCCAAAATGAACAGCATGGTGAGTTTTATTCCCACATCCATAAGTTTGTTTTTCTCTGATTGGTGTAGCTATAGTGAGAAGCAGTGACTTCACAGCTAACAGTAATAAAGAGGGCAGGAGCTGTCTCAGCCTTCCAAAATGTGATCCAGGCTCAGCTTCAGATATTAAAAGTATTTTTTGCAGGGTGGGGTGCTGGGAAAAGGTTTGTGTACTTTCTGAAGAGTTTCTTGTTGACATATTCTAGTGATTTGCTAGTGCTTGGAGCTTTTTGTGTTTCTCTGTTTTTGTGGGAAGTTTGCATGCAAATATCAGTGAATGACATGATTTTTCAGAGCCAGAAAGAACGTGATGATATTTAAAGATGCTGTTTCATGTGGGTATACAAAGCATTATGCAGATGGAGTTATGCCCTAACATACTGGGTAACCCTGACTCAGGCATATGAACCTTTTTTGGGTTCCTAGACCCAAGCTGTTAGGCAGATCTGTGTTTATTTAAATACTAGGTTACATTGATGCTATTGCACTTCCTTCTGTTTAGCTCCGTATTAGTGATGGAAATGGGAAGGTGTGACAATCCAGGAACAGCAGGAAGTAGGAAAACTACGGATGGGATTAGGTGGAAATCTGACCCCTTCTTTGTGTTTTGTTTGTGAAATCTCTGAGGTTTTTTTCCCCCCACTGCTATTAGCAAGTTTGTCCCCATATCAACATGATTTGGTTATGCTTATTGGTATTACAGTCACAGACCAAGGACTTCTAAAACAAGATTAGAGAACATGCTCATGAGTGAAGGTAAAATTATTCCTGCTTTCCCCCCAGTACATATGGATATTACCTTCCTATCTTAAGAAAAATAGAACTTTTTTAGTAAAAAGTGGGGTTTAGGAAGTAAATCAAAACCCTCTCCTCGCCACAAACAGCCCAAAGACAAAAGAAAACCACTGAGTTTTCTGGAAGCAAAAAAAAAAAAGAAAAAAAGAAGAAATTGCATGTTCATAGTAATACATATTTGAACAGAAAAAATACCTCTTCAAAATACTTGTCCCAATCAATTTGTGTTTAACACCACAGTAGCAGATGGCTACCAATGAGTGATGCTAATGAGGAATAAATACTAGGTAAAGAATCGATGTTACTACACAAGGTATTATAAAAAGCTTTATCTTTCTTAGATGGCTAGAACAACATTAGTCACGTGGCTGCCTTTATTCATTTTTTTCAGTTCTGGAGAGGAATGAACCACAGACATTTAAGGGATTACAAATCCTTGGGGAAGAGCAGAGGCCCCTGTGGCAAGGATGGCATTGCTGTGCAGTTCTGCTGAGGCACTGAGCAAGCAGCTGTGCCTGTGGATGCGGTTTCCTGGCATCACCCAGATGTCTTGTTCAGCTGAAGAGATTGTGTACCTGTATCTTTGCCCCTGTTTGAGTCCTTTTTCTTGTTGGCAGGCAGGGTGTGCTGCTTCTGCTGAGGGGCTGGGAGTGAAGAGCAGTGTCTTGCTGAAGGGGTGTGAGATTTTTCACAGGAGACAGGAAGTAAAAAAACCCAGCATCTGAGAAATTGTTCTTTATCCTGAACATCTTGGTCAGCAGTGTATTCTCACATAATTGTCAGTAGTTGTTTCGAAGATGAAAGGTAAAGGCTTGGATAGACTGTCCTAATTACTAGGAATATGTGTCAAACCTACAAACAAGACCACTGCTTCCCCTAAGAGTGGCCTTAACTAACTTGTGAGGTGCTGAAAGTAATATTCTGGCTAAGACCAGTGCTGTTTGCAAATGAAATTTAGGGAAGAAAAAAAATCTTTCAAAATAACTCTGCAAGTGTGCCTATTCCATAGTATTGTAAATACTGATGTGAAGGAAGTGTTTCAGATGGATTGGATTGCCAGCTGTGTGTTTACAGAGCTGCTGTTCTTGCAGTGGCTGGTTCCTGCTACAAGAGGGCACCGTTTCACCAGAAATGGTTGTGAGCAGTGATTACTGCAATTCAGGACGTGTGTTTGAGCAGTTTCATGTTCTTAGTCTGTGCAGTATAATAGACCCTTTGCAAATGAGAAGTATTGATAGTGATGCAATTTAAAGAGATGGATATTGCTCTATAAACTCTTGTAATTCTAATGCTTTAACAATGAACTCACGAGTTAACAAATTTAAATCTTTTCATATAACATATAGACTAGTTAACTATGCTTCAGAAGGTTGGTAGAAATTATACTTTGCCCGCTGTTTATACCTGGGTGGTTCTTCTTTTCCTATGTGTAAGAGAGACAAAAGGAAAGAAAAAGGTGAATTAGTACAGGCAAAAGACCTGAGTGGTCTGAAATATGCAGTCCTGCCAGACCAATGAAAAGAATGTCAACCTGGATAGCTGGCAAAATGAGAATTAGATTTGCCACATAAAAAAAAGATCACACCACCAAATCACTCCAAGCAAGTTCTTTAAAAGGCTTAGGAGACAGAATAGCAGGGGAAAACCCAAACTTAATGTGTAACAGAACTTGGAGCTAGGAGAAGGTGAGATGTGTGTGAGCAACAGAACTATCCATCACTTGTCATAGTACTAGCTAATATGGAAAGGTGAGTATCTTGAACATCACATTTATCAGCACAGAGAAAAGATATTAATTTTTTTTCTATGTATGATAGAGATTTTTAAATGCTAGCAAATTCAAGTCATTGAGACTGGATAGTCATGAAGGATGGTATGACTGGCACTTACTGTGAATTACTCCAGATGCAAGAAAAATCTTGAGAGAATGGTGGGAGCACCTAGATGACACTGCCCAATTTCAAGGCATGAGCTGCACTGTGCTGTATGCGTACATGTGTTTTCACTCTGTGTATGTGCAGTGGACCCAGACTGCTGGCTTACATTTGGCCCTTGCAGATCTGCCCTTCTGCCTCTCTGCTGTTCTTTACAAGGAAAATAGTTATTTGTCTTTACAACTGCTCCGTTTCCCATGCCTGTCTGTCAGCATGTGTACTACTTAACTAAAAACCCCTTATTTCTCAACTGCTTGTCTCAGTGGGTGAACACTGCAGGACTGTGTTTCTCTGGGCACTCTTCAGCACAGTTTTCTCTTGAGTTTCTCATACTAGAATCTTCTCTAGCTGTTGCTTGTTTCTTGCTTCTTCAATTCAGCTTCAACTTTTCACCTTTGCAGGTAAAAACTTTTGTGCTTGCCTTCAGTGCTGCATCATCAGCTTCCTTTGCCTGGAGCAAAGCAGCCTTGCTGACTTGTGCCAGCCCAATTAGAGCAGCACAACTTATTTTTCTGCATTGTTGCTTTGGCCGTGCCATTTCTTCCTTTGCATCTTTCCTGTGGTTCCTATATATTAGATATGAAACCAGGGACTTTTGATGCCTAAGGTCATCCCTGGCTTGTTCCTCTCAGCTTTAACAGTGGCCCTTTTGCCAAGCTGTCAAATAATTGTATTTGTCTTTTCTCCCATGCTGCCTATCATGCACTTGGGTAACTGTAGTTACCTCAAAATTTGCTTAATTTCCTTTCTAAATTTTCAGTTTAATTTTTTGCCTTGCCCAAAGATAATTTTTCAAGATGCATGTTGTTACTATATTACTAAAGTTTTTACTGAGCTTTTTTTTTACTTATCCATCCAGTGCTGATGCTAAGCCAAAATCCCCATTTTCTCATGCTTGTTCCATGCTACTTAAGTGGGGATGCTCCAAGTGCTGAGAATCTCAGTACATGTACCTACAACATAAATTAGGAACAATGAATGCAAAACTCAGTGTCAGAATACAAGGCAGTATTTCATGGGCAGGAATTCAATTTGATACTGGAATTATTTGAGTATGTTAGTTAAACATTAAATTTAAAAAAAATAATAATTCACTAATTTAGTATAGAGGGAACCATCTGACATTTTGGGAATTTAGAATAAAGGTAAGTGATTGACACAGAAATATGCTTGCAAAAGAGAGATTAACTGCAAATATTTGATACTCTTAGTGTGTCTGGAGAGAGCAGAAGGCCAAAGCAGAGGTCACTAATGAAAGTGTGTTATGGCCCGAACATGTGTGGTAATTATTCAATTAGCAGCTGGGGTCTAAATTGTGGCTGGTATCCTGGATATTGTGTGTGGGTAACTCCACCTCAGTTGTGTTACCCAAGAGATTTGGGGTGGCTTAGTAGTTTTAATAGTAAGCCTTTTAGTATACTTCAGAAATGGTACTTGGAATGATGGAGCTGTTGTCCAAACCACTCTATTCAAATCTCTTCCTATATTTGATGTTGTGCCTTATCAGGCCATACCCAAATCTGTAGCTTGTGAAGGTATGCTTATGGCTTCTTACAGATGACTTTATTTTTAATGTTAGCTGATCACCTGATTTATGATCAAGCACCATTTTGAATCCAGTTGCTACATCATGACAGAAACAGCAGGATGCTGTGCCCCCATGGACTTGAGTGAATGTACATGAATAAGGGCTAAGATGTTTTTCATGTTCCCCTTGCTTATGCTGAGTTGTATGATATTTTGCTGATGTGTGATTAAGCACAGAGTATGAATCAGACTAGGCTGGCTGCTAGTCTAGAGAGAATTGAAGTAACTTTCATGTTTGCTTGAGGTTACTTTAACCTTGACCTTCTGGAAGCTGTGATTTTTATGCAATGTGTGGCTAGTGCGTGAGGTGGAAGCTGCTATTGAAAATCCTGGAGTTGAATGAGTTTCAGAGAGTGACCAATGAGTAGATTTGAAAGTGAACTTGAATGTGGCTGTTTTTGTCACCCATACATGTAACCTGTAAAGACCTGAGAAAATCTTGTGGGTTATGCTCTCCTTCTACAGACTAGCACTAATTATTAATGCCTTAGGAGCCTGCCTGGAAAGGCAGTGAATGAAATGTTAGAGGGAGGATTTGGGTGCTTAGGGCTTCAGTTTAGGTTGAAAAATCCCTCAGACAAAACAGCCTTTTTCAGGTATGCCAAGGCTGTTAGAAAAATGTGAACTAGGTAAGTGCGAGGCGCACAATTCTTTATTGTCTTCTGCACAACCTTCTTTACAACTAGCAATGTTACGTGTGCTTGGAATAGCTACAACCTGCTTTTAACTTGCTATAAGGGTGTATCTGCTATCTGTGGTGTTAAGAAAAGCTTCGTCATAATGAAAATAGATGTGCTGTTCTTTTTCTGTCACTGAATTATGATATTTCTGCTTAATTCAAATTCATCTCTGCTATGCTGAGCTTTTCGAGGGAGAATATTTAGGAACATCAGTTGTTACTGGGCTGTTCAAGCAAACCCTGTAAGACAGTGGTTCACCCTTCATGAGAAGTGGACTTGACAGCATTTATTTATGACTATATTGATACTAAAGTAACAAAATTTTCCCTTTTGCGATGAATGTGGCATTTTGCTCCTTTCTGAAAAGAAACTGTGGAAGCCACTTAAAGCAATAACTGTCAGGACTACTTTGGTTGAACACTGCTATCCAGATAGAAGTAAATTGCTGACTATAGGTACTTAGTAATTTGAGCCTTATATTTCTAATTTAGCATGGAGAAAGTGCCTTTCACATACTAATAGGATAAAAAAAAATGGAAATGGCAGATAGGGATTTAAGCATTTTGGCAGTGATTTTTAGGTCAACTCAACTAGAAGCTTCTTGGGTAACTACCCCGTGGGAAATTAATGTCTGTAGTGTAATGTGTCTTTCTTAACAAATGGAGGGCTTGTGAAAATCAGATTGCTGTTGTTAAACACTTTGAATTAATTTTTGAGATCAAGTAACTAACAGAAATTAATTTAGATGTGACTTAATGCTTATGCTGTGATGTTCTATGCTCTTCTTTAAGGACATAATCATGGCTCAGAAAAGAGTAAACTGTTAATCTAACATTGGAGTAATTATTTAAATTGAATTGAGTTATATTTATCCAGGTAGAAGGTAGAGCTATTATCAGTTTTAAATCCCAGAATCATCGTGGCAGTGGGTGGATGCATTTGATTTGTAGCAAAAATAGAACAGAATTAGTTTTTTTCTGTGGTTTTATGGGTTAACTGCAGTGGGTGAAACTGCACCCCTCAGCCACTGGCTTACTCCCTCTGGCAGCATGAGCAAGAGAAGTGGAAGGGTAAAAGTGTGAAAACTTGTAGGCTGAGATAAGGACAGTTTAACAGGGAAGGGAAAAGCTGCAAACCCGAGGGAGTTCATTCAGTAGTACCCAGGGGTGCACAGGTATCCCTCCATCCATCCCCGGGAAGCAGGGCTCTGTCACACCTCATGGGTACTGTGGAGGATAAATGCCATGAGTGCAAGCATTCCGCCTTCCTTCTTCCTTCCCAGCTTGAACTGCTGAGCACAGCATCATATGGCAGGATCCCTTTGGTCGGGTGGGGGGTCAGCTGTACCAACTGTGCCCCCTCCAAATTCTAGCTCACTCCCAGCCTCTTCAGTGGCAGGGCATGTGAGGAGCAGAAAAGGCCTTGACAACTGTGTCAGCCCTGCTCAGCAATAGCTAAATCACATCTTGCTGTGTTGATAACACTGATTTGGTCACAAATCCACAACACAGCACCATAAAAGCAAGTGGATATGAAAAATTGTAACTCTTTCCCATCCGAACCCAGTACAAATTGGGTATCTGGTATTTTTTCTGAAGACTTGTAGGAGTACTTACTCTAAGTGTTGTTTGAACTAATTTACAGGACACTGAACTTCTTAAACTGTAGGTAGGTGTCCCAATGCATTGTGTTTAGTTTTCTGTTTTAATATTTTTCAGAAAAAACATACCTATTTATTGAGACTCAAAATAGAAACTACAGGCAGTTGATGGATTTTTCTAACAAAACACATTTCTGTGCTAGTCTGACTACATCCCCAAATATTTTTGCCAGTTAATGTAAGAGGTAGCTTGTTCTGAAGCTGCTCATCATTTAGAGTTGATATTATCTTTATGGATTTCTTTTACCACATTAAGGGAAAGATTTTTTTCTGCACAGAAGTATCTGGTAATGTGTTAAAATACACCCTAGTCATAAATATTGTTTAAATAGATAGATACGTTTGTCGAGCAAAATCAGCTTGGTTATTTTTCTATTTTATGATGACTTTTACATTTTACTTTCCTGTTCATTACCATATTTTCCATGTTCTGAATACAGGTGAGTGCTGCAGCAAGATTGTTATGCAGTTTTCTTGAAGTAAATCACTCAGTCTGTTTGTGCATGCAGGCTACTAAAATCTTTGTCACCCCCTATGGTGCCACCACCAAAGCAGTAACTCATTTGTGGCCAGGATAGTTACCTTCTGCTCGGTGCCTGTCATGCTGTGGACCTGTGAGAAGGGTCAGAGATTTACCAAGGATGAAATAATCCTGTGAAAAATCTCATGAATGCTCCTGGCCAGATCTCACAGTATGTTAATCAATATTAGAAGAGAAACAGTCGCTGATGCATGAAGGCACCTTTGGGCATGATCTAGTCCAACACCTCTGCTCAAATCAGTGTCAGGGATGACATCCCTACACCCAGAGATGTGTGTAGCTGGATTTGGTATCTCTCAGGGTAGGGACTCCAGAGCCTCTCTTGGCAGCCTGTCCAGGTGTTTATCCAGATTTATGGTTTAAAAAAAAGAACAAAACTTTTCTTGGTTTTCTTGTATTTAAGTTTGCACTTCTCTGTTCCCTGGGCAGCACTAAGAGGGGTCTGGCTGTCTTTATGACACTCATGACCACCCTTGTGTGTCAGATACTCAAAGGCCTTTGATACTGGGAAGAGGTATTGAAGGATAGGGAGCCAAAGGGAATTCTAAACAGAGCTCTCTTGACACTCCCATTGTGCTCCCAACTTGTTTGTTGTGCCTTTAGGCTCTGCCTAGTCTTTCTGCCTGCAAATATGCTGGGTTGGGCTGAAACTGTGAAGTCACAGGAACTGGGATCACCCTCATGTACACACAGAGTCTCCTATATTTCCCCGTCCTACTTCATGGAGCAGGTGTGCCAGAGAAAGGAGGTGGTTTACAGGGAGTTGCTGTGATATCCAGTGATGGCAGGTGGGAGGTAGAAGTATGAAAGAATGGAGAGGCCACTGGGACTCTGACAAGTGTTTCTGAAAGAATTGGAAGAGGTGGAAGAGGCACCTGATGTTCTTAGCTTGCGTACTGGGATCTCTTCCCTACAGAAGGACAGAGGTCAGGGGAACATGGAAGTTACCATTGGTGGAGAGAGGTTAGAGGGTTATCTGAGCTATGGTGGCTGATCTAATGTCTGTGTTTTATTACACTTGATTTTTAAATAAAGGAGGGGTCTTCATGCAATGAGTAATACTTAAGTGGAAACAGTTTTCTATCCAGTATTGATAAAAGAAAGTACTTGCTCAGAAAAAGAAGGTAAAGGACTTTAATTGAATGTCTGCTATGCCCTAGAAGATTATCATATCTCTTATCTTGGGAGCTGCCCTTAGCACAGGCAGCATTTTTGCAGCTGTGGTATGTATCTTCTTGGGTTAGCATGTACAAGTAATACAGACAATAAGAACACTGAAATTTTTAGAGGACTTTTCTAAGGGAGACAATTCATGGACAGCTAATTCACTGAACTTGAAATTTATAAGAAGTGAATAGAAATCAGTGTCTTGGGTTTATCATCTTGTAGGTCAGATGATTCATCGGTGATTTGCACTCACTTATTTTTTATGAAAATAAAAACAGAAAATTGCCCTGGCTTTTTTATTGAAGTCACTAATTTTGCCCTTTCTTATGCACATCATTTCCTGCTGTGTGGGTCCCTTAAACAGTGTGCCCATAAGTGGTTCTGTAGTGTTAGTTCTGGAATGCCTTACTATAAGCTGCCTGTTTGTATTCTTTTGCTCATGTGAGAATAAACTCAGAATAAATACAGTATTTTTTTCCCCAGGCTACAACAGTTCAGGGTAGGGTGCTTCTTCCAGGCCTTTGATCCCTTTGATTGATAAAAAGAAGGTAATGGGGTGAGAAATGGAAATTCTGTTGGGTCACTTGTTAGGTCATTTATTTTGCAGTCCTTCTTGTCTTGCCAGTGTGTTGCTGGAGGCAATACTAGATGAACCCTGGATTAAGGATTTGGCAGGGGCTGGAAGACTAGCTGTGGACTCTGAAGCTTGCCGTTTAGAACAGGAGAATTTTCTGGTTTAAAGTCAAGTGCATGCTAGCCCTGAAAGGCTCAGGATTGTGCTTTGTGATTTGACACCTGGAAATCAGGTTTGGGAATGTTTCTCTAGGTTCATTCACCTTTTAGTGAAGGAGTAGGCAACAGTATATCATTCAGGAAAGGAATTAAATGCTAAAACACATTTTGTTGCACCTGAGATAATTTTCTGTATTCATAGCATTCATTCACTAAAACTGATAAAATTAAATTAAATAATATAGACCTGGTGAATAACTTACTATCTATCTTGTAAATTTTTTTTAACTCACTGTGTAGATGTTTTCACGAACAAACTGCACACAACCCCCCAAACAGCATAAACTTTCCAAAATTATTACGCTTTTAATGTGTGTTTTGTATTTGAATTCTTGATAAAGTAAAAAATACTCCATGATTTTGTTCTATGAGAAGCTTTTTGGACTTTGAAGAGTACTAGTGTTGGATAAATGTGTAAGGTTTATATTTGCATTAACAGTCTGGATAGCTGTTATGATTTGGAGCTGATTTGCAATCAGAGAAACGTTTGTACTTGAAAAGTAGTTGTTAGGAATAGGTGGAGCAATTAGTTGCACGACACAAAATGCCTTGTTTGGTACCCAAGGAAACCCAAGGAGGGAAATTAAGATGTGTAGTAACAGCCTGCTTTGGGATCTTAAACATCTGCAACAGGATGGGGATTTTAATCAATTGAGAGCTAATAGAAAGTTGTTCACTGAGGTCTATTTCTGTTGCTCAGACAGATATCGTGGATAGGAAGAAGGGCTTCAGTTTTTCTTACTTAATTGTTTTTTATTCATATATGTTTTAGGTTACTCCCACATATGCACCCTGTTGGGTCTGATGCTGTGGAACAGGCAGTAGTGTAGCAGAATTTGTCTCCTACAAATGACTCCAACAAGATTCTTCACTGAATAACTATTTTTTTAGTATATCTAAGGAAATGAGGTTAGTTTTGACTGCTCTAAAAATCAGAAGTCTCTTGTCATCTTTTTTTTGGCATCTTTTAGTTGATAAAAGTAAAACCCAACAATTTTGACTTAGTCACTCTAACCAAAATTATTAGATTCTAAGTGTTGGGAATATATTTTGAAGAAACTATCCCAAAATAAGCATTGTGAAACTTGAGATATGTGAAGCAACAGGAGTAAACAGTGGGAGGGAACTCTTAGCTAAATGAAGTTGCCTTTAGGAATCTGTAGACTTGGCAGACAGTTATCCTGGAAGACTTTCATCTTTCTAAATTTGCCAGGTTTTGAAATCTGCCTCCTTACTGGAGTGGAGGAAGTGCAGTAGGAAAAATAAGAACCTGATCCAGGGAGAAGCAAGGAGGAGACTGGGGCTGTGTTGCCATTAGAAAATGGGTGGGGTTATGAAGTGCTGATTACAAAGGAAGAGTTAAATGTAGGAAAATTGTGCTTTAGGATAGGATGGAGTTCACTGCAGGTGCTGTGGAAAAGGAAGAGATGAAACATTGGGAAGGAAAAAAGTTCAGGAGAAAGTTTTGACTAGGACATTTGAAAGTTAAGAGGATGGGAAGTAGTTCAGTTAAAGAAGCTGGAAAGATTGGAGAGGCTATCTATATTTTTTATAAATTAGGCAGGAATTGAGGGAGAAGCTGGAAACTAGCAAGGTCAAGAGCTTACAAAACTGGTTGTCAAAAGAAATTTTTAATCCTTCTGTTACCTGAAACATTGAAATTCAGGAGTTAGTTTTATCTTCTGTTATTGTTCCCTATCAGGGACGTTGTTCAGAGGAAAATACAGCAGCCTCTAAAGTAAGCATGGTTGGCACAAACCTGTCAGGCATTTCAGCTGGAAGAGGCAGTAATGCAGTTTTCCTGCTGAAAGTATGGCAGTATGCACAATAGTTTAAGTATTTTCATTAGTCACATTTCAGCAGAGTCTTTCCTCCAGATGAATATAATTTCAGCAGAGTCTTTCCTCCAGATGAATATAAAATGTTGTCATTTTTGTCTTTATTCTTTAAGGACATATGTGACATGGTGAAAGCAATTTGATCTTGTTATCAAAGCTATATCTCTTCTTTTGAAATACTTTGCCTTCTCTCAGCCTGTAGAAAAAAAAAAGGAAAAGGAATATTTTTGCATCTTTATGAATAAAAATGTATGCCTGTAACATCTGTTCACGTTGGCTCTGATTAAAGTTAAATCACAGTGTTTTTCTGAGATACCTAATTAATATGCCTTGCTCACACCTACACTGTTAAACTGATCATCACAGTACAGAGTCAGGACAATTTTTTTTCCTTGTGTCTGAGAGAAGGTACCTTTTGCAAAACATTTGCTTTCCTCATAGCTCAGGATATCCTTTGTATTCCCCATTCCTAGTCTAGAGGAAGTGGGTGCAATCATTAAAGATTATGCAGAAAGAAAAATTAATAAAGGAACGTAAGACTCAGTCATGATGGGGTTTCAGATATTGTGTGCTCCCAGACACACGTTAAGGATGTGTTTTTGATGTTGTAAAATGCCTAACTTTAAGGTAACTTAGTTCTCAGTCTATCGAGTTATGCATAGGTTAACTTGTTTTTACACTGAACCACTTCTAAAGTTTACAAAAAAAAAAAAGTGGATTATTTTCTGTGACCTGATCACAGTGGGAAAATTTGTTTATCTTTTAAACAATCCAAAATCATCATCAGTGACAGAAAACTATCTCTATAGACAAGCTGTCAAGCTATTCATACTGTTTTCCAAGTTCTAAGAACAGAAAGGATGCAGGAGTGCAGTTAATTCCTCAAAACAGTAGTTTAGTAAGATGGTATGACCAAATCTAATAACAGAATATTAATAACAAACAATAATAGGAAAGTAAATGTCCTTCTTCCTTTACTGTGCCCAGACACAAAATCAAGACTAAAATATTCCATTGAGAAGTAACCAACAAAGCTTATTTGTGCAAATGAAACTGTCAGAACAGACAGATTTAGACTGGGGGTTTGTGGATGTCAAATTTTTCGTTGCCAGTATTAGGCACTGATAAGATCAGACATTGAATCTCAGCGTGTTGGTGTCTTTGTGAGGTTTTTATTTCAAAGAGATACAGTTACATGAATAAAAATCTTGAACCTAAGTGAAAGGAATAGTCAACCACTCAGCCATGGTTCATGAATCACAGTAGTTTGCTTTAATAACTTCAGCTGGGAAAGTGGATGCCAAACTATTCTATCTGGATGCTTCAAGTGGACTCAGCTGTCTACTGGAAGGAGCTACAGGTGGAAGAGAATAGGACTGAATCAGGGATGCTATACTGACTCACACAAGAAAGAAAAGCACTGTGAATGCATGGTTTTGCTCTCGGGTAGCATTCACCCATCTATACAGTCTGCATAACAAAAGCAATTGTGGCATTATTAAATGGTATGAAGTGATACACTGATTTCTTGAGGCATATTTATTGCAGCTCAGTAGGAGGCCTGTAAGGTCTATTAACCAGAGGAGTTCAAAGATATCTCTTGTTGTTCAATATTTATTTTTTAAAAAATTCCATGCAGCAGGGTGTCTGTTAAAAAGGTTTTAGGATGCTTTGTTGTTTCTCTAATATGCATTTCAGTTTGTTTAATGGAGCTCTCAATTTTGGAGCTAGCACATGAAACTGCCAAAACTAAATTTTGTGAGCCTGGTTGTTTTTGTAAAGAAAGAAAAGCCAATGTTCCTAATGGTAAATAAAAACATTTTCATGATCAGATACTTTGATCATTGTTGCATATTTTAATAGGTGGTGAACAAACTTATCATTGGTTTTTCTGTCTCTGTGTTGTGATGGCAAACATCTATTTTCCAAAAATAGACCAAACAGTGCAGAATCTGTCAAGGGCTTTGTTTAAGCTTAGAATTGTTTGGCAAATAAAAGAAATTTCAATTTTCATTCATTCTGCATATTTCAAAGGCAGGCAGAGTACATTTTTGCATAGATGTATTGCAAGCTCTTTTCATATTTGAGGTGAACAGAAGGGTTTAGCAGAGCCTAACCTGAATTAGGATTTCATTTAAGACCTGAGTTCCATTTTGATGCTCTATTGCTACATGCAAGGTTTGCCCAGTAGCATTACAAAAGCCAATTAGCCCATTACTGCTCATAGGTATTTATGGGGAATAGCCATACATCAAATTTCAAACACTATGTAATATTGCCTGATGTTGAGAAACTTTTATTTTAGCTTTTTTTTCCTCTGAGACTCACTGTTGGAAATTATTTTGCTGACACTATTTCTGGACCAAAACCAGGCTATTTTGTCGTCTTCTGTACTTGTGTTTTAGTAGAATGCGGGTGGTCAAGTGGCAGTGCTGTGTCCAAGCACTGTGCCCTCTGTGTGTTGAAGTAAAAGAGATGTTGGGATCTCACACCAAAGGAGAGCAGAGCATTTGCTTGTGTGTGTGTGTGGATATCAAACAAGTGCCTGGCCTGTGTGTGCCCACAGATTTCAGCAGGAAAAAGAGCTGAGAACTTTTTAGAAGTGGAAAAGACCATTGGGTTCTCTGGTAGACCTTTTGTATGCCACTTGTCATAAAAGGCTACCAGTTACCTCTGGGTCAAGGACAATGAGTTCTGTTGGATATGGAAGGATATGAAAAATACTCAGAGATGGAATAAATGTGACTTCACTTTCTAGGTTATTCCAAAGCTTTAAGAAGAGATTTAAAAAAACCCAAAAAATCAAACCAAGCAACAGCCAATGGACCAAACCATGAAAAACAGACTGTGAAAAAAACCAGGACCTGATTCCTAAATTAATGGCAGCTGTGTTTTTACTTCCAGCCGTTAGGCTTCAGTTTGTCTTCTGTACCTAAATTTAAGTCCATCTTTTTACTAAGTTGCATTTTTCTGTCCATTAAAGCTGCTTGTAAATGATAAAGCTACCTCCTTGGTATTTCTTCTTTTTATTTGAACATTTTACTTTGCAAAATATTTTGAGTGTTTTTATTGGTTTTATAACTTTTACTTGGCTGCATGAATTTTTTTTCGGGAGAATAGTTTAAGCAAAAGGAAAAAACAAACAACCCCTGTTTAATTCCAAAAAAAGAAGTGAAATATTTATGAAAATAACTGGTACAGAAAGACAAAAATCACCATCGTATTGCTGTCCCACTCTGTATGTGTAGTCAATAGCTACAATAGCAATGAATATCTTAATTCTGCACCTCCCAGGAAGATAAATTTTTCGCTGTGAGGTATATTTGACTGCACCTGGATGTTAACTCATGCAAATTATATGACTGTCTAGTCTCTCATAAAGCATTTTTCTCAGTGAAGAGAATGGCTCTTTGTAAATTTGTGCAAAATTGATAAATTTCCACTGCTGTTTCCTGTGAGGCTGATCCAGCTATATATGCAATATATACATATTTAAAAGAAATCAAGTAACACACATTTTGTTTTATCAGTAGTGTTCATTGAAGCAGGAGTCTGTTGTAGCTCAGTGGGATGAAATAGGAAGTTAGTCCAGTGTGCCAAGGGAAATTATTTGCTTTGGATTTTCTTGCTGATGTTCTTCATGTTTTTTTTGTTTGAGGGCTACATATGTATTTTATGGAAGGGCTGCTGATCATAACTGCTTGTCTGTCAGCCTTTAGGTGAGTGTTCTTCATCTATCATCCACATGAACTGAATTCCACAGATCCTGTGAAGGGATATTTGTTTTTGTCAAAAGATGTGCCGTGGCATGGTGCAGAAAGATGTGCCGTGGCATGGTGCAGAAAGATGTGAGCAGTACAAGTAATGTAATTTATTAGTCTAATTAGTTTAATTGAAACAGGAAAAAACTGAACAAGCTTTTGTCACAGAAATCCTTTTCAGGGCCAGTTCCTTAGGTAATAAGTAATTATCTTGGAAGAAGTGTTTGTGTCTAGGGAATATGTCTGGTTTTTTTAGCTGTGAAACTGGTCTGGCAAAAGATACTGTTTCTTCTAGTAAACTTTGTTTTTCATAGCTTTTTAGTCAATCATGCTTGCAACAATTCTGCTAATGTAGTTTTTCAGCGGCCTATCTCCCTGCATTTATGTGCTTTCAACCAACACAAACAGAATGTGAACTGTCAGTCACACACTGAAAAGTCTGGAAATGTAGTAATAGATCAGAAAAATAAAAAATATATCGGTAGTTTATGAACTTTTTTCATATAGCTGCTTTTTACAAAGATAATGCTGTTGCTTATCTCCCATTGCAGCCATTCACTGTAAACTCCTATTTCTTTGTAGCTATTATCTGGATTTAAAGGAAATAAAAGTTGGTGCATTTCTTAATTTGGCAGCTTTCATCGTTTACATTTGTAGGTGAAAGCTGCCAAGCCCTATTAAGGGGCTAAGCTCACCAGGGGGATACTTTTGTCATTTCCACCCACTTGTCATGTTATTTTCTCTACACTTGTTAACTCAAACTGTCAACCTGTAAAGTGCTCTTATCACATCTGCACATGAGGTGCTGCAGGAGGTGACATAAGCTAATAGGAGGAGTTCATGGTAACAGAAAATCTCATTGTACGTAGTGGGAGTGATGAGCTCAGGGACTTGCACTTTGATTGCATTGTAATTAACGATGCTTTGTGTATCCTAGTGTGATAGGTGCAGAGACTGCTATTGTCTCCCTGGTGCTGTCTGGCAGGGCTGTTTCTCCTAAGAGGTGTGGATAGGAGAGAACAACAGACAGGTACGCGATATAACCGGACTGATTGCAAGTTTCTCTGCTAATCACAGGCCCATCACTCATGATTAATAACTGAAAGCCAGTCTTCAGCCTTCTGTCCCAGTTGTGGACATGATGGCTGCAGAACTGTATTTTGAAAGCATTTCTTTTATTTATCAGCAGTAGAAAGGTTATGTAGGTATCCACAGGAATAAATGCATAGAAAAGAGAACAAAGAAAGAAAGTTACGTGATAGTGCCATGTAAAAGGATGGCAGGATAAACCCCTGATGCTAAAGGTCCTGAACATCAAGATTTCTACACCTGATGTTGCTGAGAACCTGTGGACTGTTTGGTTTCCTTGTGCTGTTTATGATTACCTCTTTAGAGAGCCAAGACATTATCAACTGAACTTCTTATTATGCTGGGTTGCCATTTCTTCCCTTTCCTTAGGAAAAAAAGGTTTGTCAAGGGAATGAGTACAGCTGTCCTTGTCTGGTAGCTGCAGTCATCTGGAGTTTACTTTGGTTTGCCCTGGTGGCAAATTGGCTCACTTCTCTCTTTGTGAGCCCAGAGGGATCCACCCTTTTAAATGATAAATACCTGTGTGAATGCAGAAGCCTGGTTAAGGGGGAGCCTATTTGCTTTCTCTTCAAGTCTGTGTTGGCCCCACATATTTTCCTTCTGATTTGTAATATCACTAACCCTACTGGTTCTTCTATGCAGAAGGACTGCTCATGCTTTTAACTTCTTGCAGGGCCTCAGACATGTAACATTTCCCTTGTCTTTTCTCAAGGCTTAGTGAACTTGAACTTGACTGAGTGTTTCAAGGAATGGGAATGAACAGCTTTATTCCTTCTGGGCCATCTTGCAATTAGAAAGCAAAATTGATTATATTTTGCCTAACTGCCCAACATTTTTCATTTATATACTGAAGATTACATCTCTGTTTTCTTACCGAGCAAATATTTGAGCCTAGAGCTAAAGGAAGAGAAATTTTATCTAGCTCTTGAGAATGCGTCATATTAACTATAGTGTAATAAATAAATTATTTATCTACTGCCTTATTTCTACTGCATATCTCATCTCCCTACTCTGGGCATTTTTCCCCTGTGATCTGGTATAGCAGCTGTCTGTAGGACCTAATTATAAAACTTAACTTTTATCAGATGATTACTATCCCAGGTGGATTTCATAGTCAGTGGAGAAAGACTCCTCCAGGAAATAACAATGGCTAATGTCAACCTCCTTTCTAAAGCATGTGTAGGTTTTCTCACTGTTCTCCCTAAAAAAAAACAAATCTGGAAAACCTGGCTACAAGGGTAGCAGAGGGCATTACAAACAGTGGCAGTGAGTCAGTGGAAAGAGTTCATTTGAGGTTTTCTTTCGATTTGCTGCCCTTGGAAGCCTTTTGGTAGAGGGATTGACTCAGGGAGAGGGGATGGAAGACAAATTTTCTAAGGAGTAGAGTTCATCCAGATATTCTTGTGTTCAGCAGTAGGGTGTTATTCATCATTAACAGAAATGGTAGAAACATGATTTGGGTTAACTTTCAGCACAAATACTAAAAGTCATGAAACAAATCACTAAGCTGCAGCAGTTTTTTTACTCCAGCTTTCCTCCCATAGCCCAACGTTCCTTGAAGTCAGGAAACCATATTCATACCTGAATATGTGTTTGAATATAATAATCTGAAAAGTCTGTGGTTACTACACATTTACATACTGTTCATACTGCCCTCACCCATGTCAGTCAATCTCAATCAGAGATATTTCATTGCAGGCTTGCAAGATTAAACTGAGACTGGCTTCTACAACTGTTGCTTTGAATTTCTTAGATTTGATTAGCTTTTTTTTTAATAACACTCCAAACTCCATGTCAAGGAGATTTAGTTCTTGATGTTATCTGAAATAAGATTCTTACCACCTTGGGAAAAAACACATCTTCCCTCTTTAATTTCCTAGAGCATTAATGTATACAGAGTACATGACGTTTTGTCTTGTGATTGTGTTTTTTTATTAGACTAGAAGAAATATTTTGGGAATGGCTAAGAAAAATCAATTGAAATTTGTCATGAGGAAGGATACAGTGTAAATGATTGGATATAACCAAGACCATACCATTATTCTTCATGACATTAAAATATAAACTGCATTGTCAAAAAGTTGAAATTACCTTTAGTAAGTAAGATTGCTTACTTTAGACTTGATTTAATCCTCTTTCTCAGTATGGCATTTTCATTTAAAGTCCAGGAAAAAATAGTACAAATTTAGTCAAAAGCTTCTTTATAAGGTTATATTTTTATGAATTCTTGCATGAACTGGAGTGGTACTGTAACCTCTTATTTTATGACCCTGGAATTGAAGACCTGAGATATTGGTGAAGGAGCACACTAGTTTTTGTGGTGAGTAAATAAGCCTTTAATGTCATCAACACAGAAATGTCAATCACCAAGCAAGTAGACTACTTTTTGCCTGAGAAAATAAAAACATGCTTTCAAAACAGTACTTGAAGTCCTTTTTTTCTTAACCCACTCTCTAGAAAAACATGTTCAGTAAAAAACAAAAAGTAACATTGCTCTCAAAAGTGCCTGTGGTAGTACAAGAATTTTCTCTTCTCATTTTTGCAAGAAGACTGACAACTACTTGTTGTAGTAAATGCTCGTACTGCTGGGGAAAAAACCCAAAAACAAACTGAGATGAAAAATGCTTGCTGTGTCAGTGGCCCCTCACAGAGGGTTGAAAAAGCATGCAACAAGAATAGAAAAGAGATTATTGGGATTGTAAACAGGTATTAAAATATTCTAGTAAGGCAAAGCAAATGTTTATCTCTGTTCAGCCAATGCATTGAAGATAGAGTTGGAGGTAGAAACAAATATCAGAATAACAGATAAAGAGATAACATGTTAAGATTTCAAGAGCAGTTATGACTCTTTCATTACCTCATTCCCTCTGTTGAGTGATAGATTATGGTAGTTTGTTGCTCTCTTTGGGATTTATTTCTAAAAGCATGCATATTATATAGCACTTTATCATCTACTTCAGTTCTCCTGCTTGCTGCTTCCAGGGTGAAATCTGCTTTAGGCTTGATGCACTACATTTCATTTATTACATTCCTAAGAAAGACAAATGATTGTAGGCCTTTGCAAGTTGACAACTCATAAATAGGACCTTTAGGAATTAGAGGCTTCTTCCTTCTGTCCTTCCTTACAATGATATAAGCACTTGGTAAGAACAGTAGAAGAAGGATCAACAGTGCATTATAACAACAAACAATGAAAAATAAATGTACATTGATGGTTATTGTGCATAGCTGGCTCCCCCAGTAATATCAGGGCATTTTGAGCAGTCACAGTTCACTGTTAGATGCAGACATTTGGCTCCTTAACACAAATACATAGGTTATAAATAGGAAGCTTAACATTGTGATAGAAAGTTATAGCCTGGCTGTTAAATTGCCCCATTTCTTTGTGGAAAATACTGCAATTACTGTGCCCTTGAATTCTTCCTGCTCACAGTCCTCTTGCTTGAAGCCCTTCATCCATCCTTCATGGTGATATCATTATGATAATGATGACATGGATATCATCAGTCATGTTTATTTTCCTTTTTATTTTTTTTATGTCCAGGACTGATGGAGAGCTCCATGTGTCTGATCTGTTTAACTTGAATACTCGTTATAGTCACAGCCTTATCTTTATCTCTGTACAAAGCTTGTGGTATGCTTGAAATGCTGTACAAACTTTCAAATATTTGTTATAATTTCATCCAGATCTTTGGGTAATACAGGTTTGATTACTGTAAAAGAGAGTATTTCCAGTTAGTTATACTCTCTGTAGATAAGGTACAATGCAGCATGAGTGTCTCTTGTTTTTCTGAGATAACACAGTGAAGGGATATAAAAGGGATAGTAAAACCTGGACAGATTTTTTTTCAGTTTGTGTTTCTTGGAGAAGAACTTTGGTATGCAGTGCCTGGGACTGTAGGCTGTAAAAATATGAGGAGCTGGTAACTGTGAGGCTCTCCCACAGCCTCATTGCATAGCCTGATTTGAGTTGCCATATTTTTTCTTCATCTGGGAAAAAAAATAAAAATACAGTAATCTTGCTGGCTGTGAAAATGCTGATTTAATGAGGGGTTATCTTCCCAGAAGCATGAAGTGATAAAAGATATTTTACTGAGGGGTTTTGCTATTTCCTAATCTGTGCTTTTCAGTTTAGTGTCTGTGAATGTATGGCAGAGCAAAAAGCCTGTATGAGCCCTGGATTTTGCTGCAATGAATAGTGTCAGAAGCAGCTGTACATATGTGCATGACAAAGGAAAGATAAAGATTTATGCTTGTAATTCTGAGGTAGCTACTAAATATTCTATTCTCCAGTTTATTATCGTTATAATTCTGCTAGTGCTTTTGAGGCTGGAAATATATTTCAAAATGTTGACTTAACTAACAAGTTGTTATTATTTTGTTCAGAATTAATTTTCCATTCATTAAAAATGTCATAGCTAATTTATAGGTATCAATCTGTTTTATGGGGCTATTGACATTTCAGCCTTGTGACATTTGTTAAGAGGAAAGTAATTTCTTTTCCTGGTAGCATTACAAGCAGTAAACAAAAATCACTTTTTTATGTCAGTAAAACATAAATTTATTCCAAGAACTTATTTTGAGAATTACTATTCCCATGGGAGAAGGAGATACTTTGATGATTTGCTTAAGGAAAATCTTAACTTTCTTCCCAGATGAAGGAAATCTCACTTTGTGTCCTTCCTATTGCACTTAAAAAGCAACCAGCTGTCTCCCCAGCCAGCCCTGTTCTCCTGGTTTTTACTCTAGTGCAAACCTCCATTAACTTCCCTGCCTTTATTGCATTTATATTACTAGAGGAAAAAAATGAGGTTTGTGGTGCATTGACTGGCCAAGCGCATCCAATCTTAGGTTGAAAATGAAAACTCTGACTCCAGTTAGCCTGCAGGCATGGCTGAGCTGTTACAATGAACCTAAGCTGTTTATCTGGTGCAGAGAATTGCATGTATGTAGAACACAGTTGATAGGAGAGACCTGTCAGGGAAATACAGCAAAATATTGTGAAGATGAATCATAATCTATTTGTTTGGCAATTAGAGGCTTTCACTCTTGTGACAGAGGTACCCTTTGTAAAGACACCAATGTTTTGGTTTTTAAAACTAACTCCTGTTAGATTTTGAGTTTCTTTTTCTCTGTATAAATATAATGCTAAAATTTGCCATTAATTCTACAAGTGCTATATGGAAGCACATGGTGGTCACCTTAGACTACACAACAATTTGGATGCAAAAAACTTCAGCGTAAGAATGAGTATTCTGTTTTGAAAAGAAAAACTGGGCCTTGCTAGAATACTGCCTCCTGAGAAACAATTTGAAGGATGGATCTGAAGCCGGCAGTCCCAGAATTTTAAACTTAGCATGTGTTTTGACTGCAGTTCGCTGGGACACCAGGAACAGTGATGTTCATGGAGTCATTGGTAATATTCAGTCACAGTTGGTTCAAGTATGAGTTTTGCTTTTCTGGAAACCTTGGGGTGTTACTTTGTCTGAATGTCAAGCAGGAGTAGGAAAGCAGCTATCCATGGTAGAGGACTACTATGCAATACAACAGCATTGCTTTATTAATATTACTAAAAAACAAATATCCCTCGCACTGTCACTTCTGAACCTTTTAGTAGCCTGTGTGAAAAATGCTGAATTTAGGCTGGCTTGATTCTATAGGCTCCAAGTGGAAGAGTGGTTTTGTCCAGACTATTGGATAAAAATGTTTCCTCTTTTGAATTGTGATCAGTAGTGATCCTGTTGCAAGCAATACTTCTGTGGCATGTACAGGTGGTGCGTTTTGCTTTTTCCATTTGAAATACTATGTTTCGTTTGTTTATCTTTTGGTAATTTTACCTCTAGACATGAAATAAAAATTCTATAAGGTCAGATAGGCAGAATGGAGTATTTAAATTTCTTATTGCTGTGTACAGATAGCCATGGGTTGGTTTTCTTGACTTTTATGTATTTATTTATGAAAGGGAAGTACATAAAATGTTAAAACAGAGGAAAAAAAATCCCTTAAAGTTTGCGATGGAATGGGGCATAATGTGATGTTAATTCTGTGCATTCACTGAGATGTGCACTTTTATATGGTTTTACTTGCTGATGTGTGTTCAAATGTTGTTTTTATCAATATAATTGCCCATACTAATACATTTTAGGGGTGTGAGTGTCTGTGCAAGAGCTGCAACAGGCAGTGATTTAAAGGTTTACTTAATGCTTTAATACAACCCTTGATCAAGTTAACAAAATTCTGCATCACCAGAGAGCAATCTTCCCTGGCTGGGCTCTGCTCTAATCTTACAGATCAGCACAGCCTGCAGAACTGGGGATGAGAAACTCGAGTTGGGATTTGCAGTACTGAGAGTACATTATACAGGGAGGTAGCTGGTCTCTCACTCACCAGCATCATAATAAACACACTTTTATAGATTAAGAGATACTGGTGCTGAGCTCCATCTAGCCTGTCGCGGGTAAATAAAGTGCTACAAAAATATTGCTGCTTCAGGCTTAGAGCATGAAATAATGTTTTTTGGAACACAATTTTTCAGTTATATTAAACTTGGCCCAGCAGAAAAAAACACATTGCTGGTGGGTAGTCTGAGCCATTGGAGGTTGTATGTCCTGAGTTTATATTCAGGAGAAGAGTATGAAAAGCCAGGCCCAACTCTGTGCTTATTGCATCAGGGCAAGAGAACAGTGGAAATAAACTCCTTTCCTGGTACGTCCTCCCACACCCACTACAGACTCCTTTTGTATTGAAATACAGATGAGTTTTTAGATCTATCCTTTTGTATTATATATGTCTGAATATCTGAATGTATCTGAATTTTTAGAGATTAATTTATCTTAATTAGTGGCAGCATTCTTCCAGAACTAATAATAAGCTGCTTTGGTGTGTTATGCTAACTTGTGAAGAACTCTCTCTGACAGTGAAAGGTATGGGCAAGTTACTAGTGACAGGATAAAAGGGTTTAAAATGGAAATAGATAAAATTTGGCTTTCTCTCGTGTTGCTCATGTGACATCTGGTCTCCTTTAGCCAGGTCTTATAAGCTCTTGGAGATCTGTATCACACCTGAGATAGCTCAGCCACCTCAGATGGCATAAAATCAGCAGGATGCCTTCTGTGGCAGTGTTGGGAACAGAAAAGTTTTAATAAAAGGCAAAATAACAAAGCTCTTTACAGAGAAAAACCGAGCCAGAGCAAGAGGTTCTTGCTCCTGGTAAAAAACACCTCAGAAAAGCGATTAGTTTCTTTGTTCTCTTCTTTTTCTAGTAAATTGCTTAGGTGGGACTTTTTGGCTTCTGTCCAGTTGGCTATCCTTAAGTTTGAGGTGAAGTCATGTTTCAGTCATGATACAGATTCATAGGTGGCAGCCCAGAAATACTGAGAAGCAGCAGAAGGCAAATAATTGGCCACTTTTCCATGGCTTTTTCCTTATGCATCTGGAACTCCTCTTTATCATCCCCTTAATACCTCAATTTTAACTTAAGTGTACTCTAGCACATCTGGTTGTAGGTGCCTTTGTTTCTTGATGAGGTTCCTCTTGATATTAATTTGATTTGCATTAAGGAGGGATGAGGAAGTATAATAGGAATTTCTGAGGGTAAGGGTGGTAAAAACCAGATAGGCAGACTAAGGATATTGTGGAATCTATGTCACTGTCAGTCTCTTCAAGAACATTTTGGATAAGCAGTGGATAGAAGGTACTATTAGATCACCATTAACTGAAAGTATTTTTTCTGTTGGGTCTGTTATGTTACTGGACACTTGCATTGTGTCTAAGAGAGGTTCTGGAATGTAAATCTGTGTATGACATAAATAGTTCTATATTGGCTCATGTGTGCATATATGTGGGTATAAGTACATGAATTTGTCATGAGTTCAAATGTCCAGAAACTCATAGAATGTGTTTCTTAGCATCACAGTTGCTCAGAAAAACTACATTGTGAATGTCTCAGTGTGTTTTTTTTTTTTTTTTACTTTGGCAACCATTGTGTATCTATAAACATTCTTCCTGCAGTGACGTTTTGCAAAACTCCCTCAGTTGCACATTCCAAGGTATGCTAGCACATCAGCAAGCTGCTGGGAAGCTATCTGCAGTTTTCTCCACCAAACTGATGTCATTCCCCTCTCTTTTCCAGGGGCAAAGTTTTCTGTTCTGAGTCTTCGGATGTTTGAAATATTTCAAGGATTAGTCATCTTGAATTGAACTAATTTCTTCTGCCTTTAATGCTTCCTGTTGGCCACTGAAGACCCTTAAGACAAGCAGCAGTAGCAAACACTTGGTAGAGTGACTTTGGTGGAATTGAAGCAATCTGACACTGAAACTGTATATGGAAATATTCTTACATACTGTTATTAATGAGGGGAAAAGATGATAATTTGTCCTGTGTTCAGAAATAGAATTCACATGATTTCTCTTCCCCAAAAACACAGAGAAAATCTTTCAGTGAACAGAGTATTGTTTTAAACCCTCCCACCTATGCCTACACAAAAAATTGCTGTGTAAGGCCATTCTCTTTGTTACAGAATTGTCCATAATTCCTGCAGCAGTTAATTTACCATGTAACTTACTTTTTACATAGTTAAAAGAATGCCTTAGTATTCACTGAATATATTAACTGTAGTTTAGAAGAAAAGTATTCAGTATTTTAAGATGGAAGATAGCTCTGCTAAGGGTGTGCTGTCATTTTGCCCATTTACCACTTCATTTTCTATTCCCTCTCTCTTTCTACCCTTGATTAAATACTGTGCTATGGTGCTCATGAGAATAATTGGGATGAGCAGAAGCATTACTAACAGGAAAAAATTGCAGCCTCCAGCAAGTACTTTTTCTTATTAGTCAATGTGCCACCTTATAAGAATGTGATTAATTTCAGATCAGAACTTCACTTTAATGATGTGCTGATGTAATACTGTATGTAGGTCATTTGTTCTTCTAGCCCCCAAAAATCTGCTGGGCATTGAGGTAGTCCTTGTCTTTTTATATTTGTGATGACCACTGATGAAAGTGTCTTCATTGGAGGATTTATCTTGGTCTGAAGCCTAACACTACAGAATTAGTAGTTATACAATATTTGGAAGTTTTACTTTATTCAAGTAAAAAATTGCTGGTAGGCCCATTGTGCTAGAACTGTCCTCATGTGCAGAATTTGCTGTAGCACAGGCATGGAGACTGCATTTCTTTTTTTTTTTTTTTTTACTGTGTGATTTCAGTAGGGCATTTCAGAAATGCAGTTTCTGCCTAGTTGTTAATTGTTGTCCATATCCTGAATTATCTTGGATCCTGAGATGAAAAATGAAAGAAGAGCAAAACATTGATACTTGCTAAGCTTGGCTTTGGTCAGGAGTGTTGATGATGTTGGTACTAGGATTGGGTGGTAACTAAACCAGCTGAATCAAAACTATAACTTTTGTGGATTATTCCATATGGTCAAAGTATTCGTATTGTGGAAATTTTAAGGCAGCTATGTCTCTCTACAACAACCTTGGACACTGCTAAAAAAGGCAAAAAATTTGATTCTTAATAATATGAAATTGGTTTGCTTTCATTCAAGATTTGCCTAGTATTTCTCTGTTTTCTCATTTAATTGTATCAGACTGTCAGACTTGGGGAAAGAAGGGTTGAATGTCCAGCTAAAATGAAATGGAGGTAGGAGGATTCAGAAATTTTGTTGGTTTTAAAATACTCATATTTCACTCAATTTACATCCTTCTAGTTTCTGGGACTTAATTAGAAGCTTCTTTCACATTCATTAGTGCTTCTTTCACAAAAAAATATCCATTTTGCTGAGGCTTTTATTGTGTTTTTTTTTTTAATTCCAAAGAGTGAGAAGAGCTTTTGTCTTGTACAGCAAAACTATTAAACAGCACTTCCATTCCATGTGAGCCCTTGTGAATCCATGAAACAGACTTCCCTAAAAGAGTAAGGAAAGGGCCCACGTAAAACATCCAGGAGAGGCAGTGATGTTACAGACTCACTTCAGAATAAGCACTTGGAAATAATTGTGCTCATGCCCAGCTGTTAGTCACACATTTCTGCCCACTTGCTCCTTTAAAGGTAGAAGTGTTTTTCACTGAAGACTGCGCTGTTGGGAAAGTAATTTAATTTGTAGGTGAATAAATTCAAAAATTCTGTTTTTTGGTCTTGTTCTTGGGTCCTGTTAGGTCGAGGCACAATTCCAGTCCTAAAGCGTTTCCTGAAATTTGATTAGCTTTGCATTTTAAGCTGGTAGAATGTAACCCTTTGTCCTGAGAACAACTTCTGTTTAAATGAGTATGACGTAAGGGATAGTTGAAAATGTTCTTGGGGTAGTGTTTGATTAATTTGCAAGTCTGTGGGATGGTCTGAGGGACTCTGCATGCAAACTCACGTCTGCCTTGTTGTCTTTACTAACCAGATGATGATTCCATGAGCTATTGGTTTAGGATAACTTTGCAGAGCACCTGCTATGCTGTGAACTTTTTGTGATGTGAGCTCTGAACATACATGTGGACAGACATCACACTACTTTGATTTCACATAGAGAGTTTTGCTGCTCATTAGAGTTTACTGTTAAGACACTGAAATCAAGCATTAAAATTAATTGCAAAAGCCTCTTTTTATTTGCTAACTTTTATTCTTAAAATTTAGTAGTAGTCATGACTGCCTCATCTGTCAGCATAAAACATAATCATCTGATATTTTATCAGCAGATGCAAATGACTTGGAAATTTTTCTTCAGCAGTACTAAAATAAGAAATTGTGGTGTCATAAAGTAATTTCATAACTCATAAATTTGGAGTCTGACTCTGAAGAGGAGACTCCTTTTTCACAATCACAGAAAAATACTCAGTGCATGAAACAGCCAGAGAATAGAGAAGATGCATTGGTTGCTGGTTTGAATGTTATGTGAATTAACTTCTCCTTCTGTACCATGTATTCAGGAAAACAGTTGTCATGTGTATTTGTAATTGCTGTTGGTTGACCCCCAGCCATGAGCTGGGAACCAAGAACATTTATCAGCTGCCTGACTAGAAGTCAAACTTTTACAGGCTTACACATGAGTAGAAAATGAAGGACTTCTCTTAAATGTAAACACAAGATGTGACTGATGATTAAAAGAGAAATATAACATCAGGAGTCTGGTGAATGAAAGAATAGGATGAAATTTGACATGCAGAAGATTGTGGATTCTTGGAAATTATTGAAAGTACTACCTTATTTGGTAAGGAATCCCGTTTAATTTGCCCTAATTATTTCCCAAAAAGTCTCAGGGTTTCTACAAAGGGGAACCTCTGCTGTTGCATGTATTTGATGTGAGAGTTGTCTGAGGAAAAACCCTCTTGTTTTATTACCTTATCACTACTAGAATGCCAGAAACAACAATATAACATCAAGTGATGCCCACTGATGAAAGAATAGCTTTTTGTAATAATACTGTCCTTCAGGTCAGATGGGACCTTTTGAGGTCTCTAATCTGACCTCCTGCTCACAGCAGGGCCAGGTATGAGATCAGACCAAGTTATTCCAGGCTTGATCCGGCTGGGTCTTGAATGTCTCCAAGGCTGGAGACCATGCAGCCTCAAGGAAGTGTTCCAGTACCTGTCTGTCTTCCTATGGAATGGGTTTCTCCACGTGTCAGGTCTGAACCTCATTTCAATGTATGTCTCTCTTATCTCTTGTCCTCTGGGCCATGCACTACTGTTAAAAGTCTAAATCTGTCTTCTCCTTGACCTTCTCCACACTAATGATGGGCTGCTTTTAGTTCCATTTGTATCACATTGTGTTAAGGGCTGTACTATCAGCTAAAGCAGCAAAGATTATTACTTATACTGTAGAGATTAAATTAATAGCTCTTTTCTGAGTGCACAGGCAATCTATGAATAGATTTATCTTGATGTGGAATTTCACTACCACCCAGTATTCAAAAAGAAATGCAGTCTTTAGCAGCTTTTCTTTTTGCCCGTTGCTGACTTGAGTACAATATGAATGCATGTGTCAGAGGCTGTTATTTTCTCTGACCTGAGTAGAGGCACTTTCAGATGTACAAAAATAAACCTAAAACCATAATTTTTCTTTGCCTTGTGCTTGGGTTGAAAGTATCAGCTAGTACTGTATATCTCATGAAACAGAAAACAGTGTTCATTACTCTAAACTCTTATTTTTATTGATAATGGAACAGGGAAATTTAGAATATCTATGTGGTGTAATGCATTACCTGTGATGTAATTTATATGGATACAGAAAGTTAGTATGGTTATTGTACTAGGGCTTTTTATATCACTAAGAGAAAATGACAAGTTACTACTGAAGAAATTCCACTGTGTTTTGTAGTTATCTTCAAATCAGCAGGAATGGGCCAGAGTTCCATAACAAGATTATGCTTAGTTGAAGAACTCCCATGAAGAAATAAGGAGTGAGACAGATGATTGTCAATCACAGGTTGAGTTCTTTTTTTTTTTTTGAAGGGGAACTTTCTTCTGAGGATTTAAAAAAAAAAACAACATTTCGATATACCTTTTATTCAATTCACTTCTTAGAAACTTGTTTTCTTTGCAGTGAAATTTTGAAATATAAAGTTCATATACATCAAAGGCAAAAGGCAGTGACTGCCATATCATCCTGGTCTTAATTTAAAAGGAAAGCATGTGTGGGTTTGGTTAGAATACAAGTATAACATAGAATGCACTTTGAACTTCTGCACCCAAAATTAATTTTAACAGGATGCCAGCAAGCTATCAAGTCTGCCACTGATAACGACTATATTGTACTTCTTACATTCCGGATAGCAATAATATTTAAATGTGTAAACTTTTCCATTTTACTCTAAATTTATGATACAGAGCTCTGATGCAAAATCTGAAGGCTGTTACTCTGTGGTGCCAGTAGCCCATTTGTCTCTTTCACAGATCCATGAAATTGTCTGTTGATTGTTGTGCCTAGAAATTAATTTTTGATTACCTGATTTTCTCAGCACAAACAGACTGCCAACTGCAATTCTAAGTCATTCTTTTGGGAAATGTGTCTGCGTTCTGCAGATCAGTGCGTTTTACCCAGGAGCTAATTTTTCCACTTAGCCACGTGGTGGCACTAGGATTCTTCAGAATGATGGAAGCTGCTGTAAAATGTGCCTGGCTTCCGAGCAGAGGGTTGCTCGATTTCTTGTGTAGCATGATAGCTAATCCTTTTGATTAAAACATGGTTTATGTTTTCCTTATTTTATACAAATAGCAGTCAGATAATATTTGGAGAGCATTTAGGAGCAGCATGCCACTGCAGTGTAGAAAACTGTGTTGAGGCTTTGGGAAGAGAGTAAGCAGGGTTCTTTTGATTTCTTGGCAGGTGAGGCCCGTGGCAAGGAATTCTCTTTGAGCTTTTTATTTCTGATGATGCCACTGTCATAACCAGAGAGCTGTAACCCTGCAGTGCTAAGAAGCTGGCAGTGCTTTGTCCTTGGAGTTGGGAAGGATATGGGATCTCTCAGGAGTAAAGAATCCTGACAGATAAAATACCATGGCAAATGAAATCCTTATGCTGGAGCTTGGCAAGGTCATGTGCCAAGCTTCAACTTGAGAGTTCTGTGGTGTTGCCTAAGGGGAAGAGCTGCCTCAAGGCTTTGGGCAGCTGGCAGGCTAAGGAGTTCTCTTGTGATGTGGAGGAATGCTTTGAGTGAGGTGATGGACAGGCCAGCTCAGCATGCTTTTACTCTGCCTCTGTAAGCATCATCTGGCTGTAAAAACAAATTTTTAGCTTTTTGAGTAGCAGAGTGAGAGTATCTAATTGTTCAGAGCTGTTGCTTAGTAGCAATGCAGGTACTGTATAGAGGGGAAAATAAAATCCTACTGTATTGAAGCATAACAGTTTAGATTTAGTTTCCTTTTTACTATACATTGCCTCAAGACATTTTAGAAAAAAATTATTTAATAATAGACGCTGTACCCAAACGAAAAAGTTAAATTTCATGCAGTATGACATCATAGCAAAAAAGATACTATGTGAATTTTCTTTTTTAAATATTGCACTATATCTTTTTTTTTCCAGTATATAAACACTGCATAGAGATACTGATTAAAAGGCACCTGTGTCATTCTGCACAGGCAAAGGATGCTGGCACTGAAGGAAGCCATTATGGTCGAGGCAGTTACAACTCTGTTTTCTTCTTGGTTTTTGCTTGTAGCAGATGCAGTGCTTGAATCTTACTCTTACAAATATCTGCTGTAGCTCAGCCTCTGCATTTTGCCTTTGAGACTGTCACTTTCCAATTCAGTAAATGTTGGTAAAGAGGTTCAAAATTTCCCACGGAAAGGACAAAAAAATGTTGTGATTAGACAATGGGAAGACATCAACCTTGTTCATGAGGAAAGTAGGCTAATTAGGTGTTAATTGTAAAAGTTCGTGTACTCTTCCACTGCAGAGCTGGGAATAATAGCACTGCATAGTACTGAACTCCAGAACAATTTTTACATGTGCTGGCTTTTCACAATGATTGTTTTCTTTATGACTCCACTAAGTGGAAAGAAAAAAACATCCCTAATTTTTTCTTGATCCAGTCTATACATACAGAATTAAGGCTGCAGAAGGGATGGGCTTTAATGTTTGATCATATTTTTTTGCTTGGCACATTCAGTAGTATCTGTTCTTTATGTGGCTTCTAATGCCTGATTCATCAACATCTTCACCTCTGTACTTGTATTTTACACTAAAAGCAACAGCAACTAGGAGGAGCTTACATGCAGAAAAACATCATAAAAATAGGGATATCGACCAAGAAGGAACATGTCACTGTTTCGGTTATGTGAAGATGTCTGCTAATCCTTGTAAAAAGTGATATGGGAACCTGTTGACTGAAGTTAGGTTAGAACCTGGTTGAAAATAAGTAGTTTGTAGTTTTAATGTCACTAATTTTGATACAGTGCAAGTACTCCAGAGTAAGATACTCAGAGGTATAGTACAAGTATTTGCTAGTCTTGGGAACATTTCTAAATAATGCTGGTCTGCCAACTCTAAGACATCAAATACTTGCTGTTTAATACTTGAGCTTATTCCTAAAGTCCTCACTATATAAATGTGGAAGACTGGTTTCACTGAAGAGACTAAGTTCTTTTTAGTATAAATTTGAAAATTGTTATATGCTGAATAAGATTTTGTGGCAGGTATTCTCTAAATGAGCTTATTGTGATGGACCTACTGAAGCTTAGCCCACGGGGATTCATCTAATTCATGTTATAGGATAAAAACCTGATGCGCTGAGCAAGTTGGGGTTTTTGTGGTGTTACTTCAGAGTGGGAATGAAACAGAAACAGTTTATCTGAACCTATAAATGCCACTATCTCATTGAAATCAGAAGACTGTGTTTTACTTAATTCTGAAATAAAATTATAACTTAGCCTGTGATCCTTTTAAAGTCTAGACTGTTGACCTAGAGACTTTTTTTAGGCTTCTTAACAATTTGCCCTGAGCACCTAGCTGTTAACAAATAATGAGAGCATTGATTCGGTGGAAGGAAAAAAAGTCCCAAACTGGAACACGTTAGACTATTAAATTAAAAATTTATTCCAATTAGTACTGGGGAATGCTTTCTACTGTAGCAAATTAGGCAGCTGCGAATTAATGTCAAGTGAAAATCATTATAATGAGAGTCTTTTTTGATTAAGATTTGAGAAAGTTTCTGACAGTGTCACCATGACCTCAAAGAGTTTAAGTTGCTCTCTAGACTGGAGATGCATCAATGTTGATTAGTGAGAAAAGTGTTTGGAGTACATCCTAGCGGAGCTGAGCCTTCCTAGACTGTCTGAGGTCTAACTCCTAAGTGTAATAAGCCACCCATCTCCATTTGTTCAAACACAAGGCTTGTCGCATCCCCAGGATGAAGACTTCCACTACTTCATATATGATATTTATATGGCAAACCAGAGAACCTTTAACAACCAAGTTGCTGATTCAGTGACTGCATTTTTTCACTTACTGTCCTTCTAAGCCAAAAATGTGCTATTCTATATTATATATCCATTATTTGTGTTAAATCTATAGGAAGAATGGGAATCATCAAAGAAACACAGCAACTGTTTAAAAGCAAAGCCACATTGTGAACAGAAAGAAATGGAAACAGAATTGGAGACAAAAGACCTACAAGCAGAGTGAAAGACAAGTTTTGTGCTTTGCTTTGTGGTAAATCCTGTACCTAATGTTTTAGAATTTTGTTTTCTTCTGGTCTAGACACTGATCCAATCCCTACTGTACTTACATGCATATGGGGTCTAAATGTCATATATATATATATATATATATATATATATATAACATTATTATTTGAACTTGGCTGGTTGGGATGCATCAGCAACTACATTTTCTCAATCTGATAAGTGTGACATCAGTCTGATTCTTTAAGCTGCTATATTGACTCAAATTACTGAAGGATTGGATGTCCTGCAAGCAAGTAACAGTATGTGAGGCAATTAACATTGCTGAGGGTTGTGTTGTACTTAACATGAACTCTGAGTTCATTGCCTTACAGAGGGAATCATCTTCAGCTTCTGTTTTAGGCTCTGAAGCAGTGATGAAAGTAGCACTGTTGTTGTGGTAGGCTGGAGAGACAGAGGTGCCCAAAAGCTTTAAGCTAGCCTAATTATCTTCCCTGGCCTTAGTTCAGGGTGTGTTATACCTCTCCAAGAGTGTTGTGTTCTCAAGCCTTTCTCCTTTGCTCTGGCAAGGAGATCACCATCTAATGGCACACTAACTTCATCAACAGATAATTCTTTTGTGGGAGGCGAATGCTGTGACACAGCCAGATTCTGTTGGTTGTCCCTAGTTGTGTTTGGCAGGGTGAGTGGCAGCTTTGATGCAGTTTTGGTCATCTCTGAATTTGTATCTAAGACCCAGGTGAACTCTGATGTGCACATATAGTGTTCTGTTGTTAAGCTGGGATGCCTGGCATGCCAAATTTTTCTGTGCAGGTGTAGCACCTGCATAGATCATGGGAAAGAACTGGACACTTCTATATATATTGAGGCTGTTCTTTCATTCTGTGGTCTAGAGCCAAGTATTTGCTAGAAGATATGCAGATGTTGGTGCTGAAAGAGATAGGTGTCTTATGCATCAAATACTTCTGAAAGTACCGGGGAGAAGTAACAAAGCCAGTCAAATGGCTGCATTGCAGGATTTCCTGCAAGTGGATTTGGTTTCTGTCTCTGCAATTTCGATACCTCTCCAAGATGGGATGCTGCATTTTGTATTGCTGTTGTTAGAGAAATCTTGTAATAGTTTGCCTTGCTTCAAGTTCCTAATTTACTGCCCACTCAGCTGTAGTAATACAGTAAAAAAAATCTTCCTTCTGGACCGATAATTGACGTTACAGTTTTTCTTCCAATAAAAAAGAAAAAAGTATGCAGTAGTGGAAAAATGCTGTTTGAGCAGAAGAATTTCTCAAATAATGCTATAAGCCTCTGTTTACCAGAGCACTCGTAGGCCAAAGTTGCCATGGAAACAGAAAAAATTCAAACAATATTAGCCATAGCATATCTATTATATTTTGCATTAATGACACTATACCAAAGGGTCACTTGTGGTTTCATTTGCAAGGCTCACTTTGCAGTGATTTATCACCAATATTAGAGGCTAGAATTTAAAATTAGAAATGGAAGGTTCAGCCCTAATTGGCTTATAATAATATTGTGAAGGAAAAAATATTTATTCAATCATATGTCTAGAAGAGTTTTGAGGTTTTGATATGCAGAAAGTTCTTAGTCTTTTCTTAGAAATAAAATCATGCTCAAGCCATAAAACAGATTATTCTCACTTGACATCCAAAAGTGCTGACTCCAACTGTATAGCTGATATAACTAAAACTGGAACATTGTTTTATTTGCAAGGAAAATCAATCAATTCTTGAACTTGATATGTACTTGCTTGGGGAAAGCAGTTTGAGTTCAGCTGTGTCTGCCAGGTGACTGTAGCTGGTGCTGGATTGTGGCAATAGGTGAATTGTTCTGATGTAGTTTGTCAGAACAATGATATTCTTTAGGTAAGAGTTTGTCACAGGAGTGGTTGGGGTGTGTCATGAGTATGCATACTGAGGTTCTTCCTATTGTATCCCCTGATATTAAGTTTTTCTCTTTCTGGCAGTCAGGTTCTCACTAGTTCTATGGTTATATTCTTTTTTCTTCCCCTCTGTGTACCACTGGTTGAGAAAAGGCAAAAACAGAATTGAAGATTCCTTAGGTGTCATAAACCAAATTTTGACCCTTGAAATATTGACTGAAGAACTGACTTGGGTCCTTTCATGACCCAGACAAAGTTTCAAGTGACGAAAGTTTAGGTATAAGTTATGTTTGTAATTTGAATGGTTTTGGAAAAAAATAAGCAATCTATGTGTTGAATAACCTGTTGGACACTGTTAAGATGTGCTCACATTTCTAGGGTATATACAAATAAGCTTCACAGAGGGGTCTGAATTACATCCTATATAAATGCAGGAATGAGACACTTGAGGAGCTTTTTCTGTGTTTGGCAGAAAAATCTGGTGAGAGTGTAGAAAAATTACACGAAGCTGTGTTCTGATAATGACTGCACGAGAGGGCTTGCATAAAACTTTGCCTATTACAAAAGCTGTAAAAATATTAACTAATCCATAAAGCAGACTACATGTTGCAGATGTGTCCCTCTGCGGGGAGGAAAGCATATGTGTGTGTGTGTGAGGAGGGGAAAAAAAGTTATTAAAGGAAGCTTTGTTTGGTCCATTTAAGCTTCATTGAATTTTTTGGATTGTATTTTCATACTTCCCTAAGAGTGTTTTTTTTCCCCTAGGATTCTGTAGATGAAATTGCATATTGATGTATGAAAAATGTATACACCTTTTTGAACACAGAAAATCCTCTTGTCTTGATTCTGTTTACAACCAAAGTGAATCTCAACACTCTAAAATTATTTGGAAGAGTGGTGACTATTAAGTAAAGCACCTCTCTGATAGTTTTTTCCTTTTTTTTTTCACAGATGCTGTTCTCAAGCTTTTTGCTGCATGGAAGCTTTGGCACATTTTCAGTGTGGCTTTTACTTTAAAAGTCTTGACAAATAGTGAATTCAGGGGTTAGGTGACTGTTGTCTTTTATCACGTCTGTCAAGAGTTGATCCTTATCTAGGTTTGACTTGAACATTAATTTAGAATGCCATGATAGATGCTTAAAATTGCTTAAATTGGCTTAAAATTGTATAAAACTACAATCTAAATGCTGAGGCCACCTGTTGCCTCCCAGCTCTCTTCAGAGCTGTTTATCTGTGCCTGTGTTGCAGGTGGGTGTGTGCACATATGTGTATGAATTAAAGATGGCTGCTGAAGTAAAAATGGGATTGTGTAGGGGATGGGGAACAAGGTCAGTGTTGCTGGGATGGTCCTTGCCATCGCCTTCATGGGGTCTGTGGAGGCCAGGCTCTGCTCTCTGAACTGTTGGAAACTGGATCCAGTGTGTGCTTCTTCTTCCTTCCTCATCTTTGTGCACTTGTCCTTGATGGCTTTGTCCCTGTCGGCCTCCACCCCAAAAGGAAAAAAATGGGGACTTTATTCACCTCTCCTATAGGTCATCTAATTTTTTTGAGTGAGGATTAGTTCTGATTCCATCGCTTGTCTCTCTCTTCCTGCCTGTCACATCACCTTTGTTATCATCTTTCTGAGTTTTTTCGTGTGTTTTGCTACACATGGCTTGTGCAAATATGTCACTGTTCTCTGTTGGAGTCTTTGGAATTGTGTATTATTCATATTCCTATTCTTAGCAGTGTTACGAAATACTTTTGTATTGTTACCAGTTATACTATTGGTGGCTTTCCTGTGCTACCAAAATGCTGGCTATTGTCCCTCTGTTTTTGACTGACATGGGTAGTTCTTGGGTTGGCTGCATTCCCTTTGAGTGGCTCCGGGGAGCTGGCCAGATCTGTGGCACAACGAGCCTGGTGAGGGTGAGTACCAGCCTGAGACCTGTTGGGAGACTCCATTAGTTATAATCACTCAGGCAAGAGGAGCATCACTGTAGACATTGATTTAATGCACAGGGAGAGTCGAAAGGGCAGAAGCACCAATCAGGTGGAAAGTGCTGCTCTTCCCTTACATGGCTGAAAGAGTGCAGAAAATATTTTGAAGAATAGCATGATGGATCTGAGCTCTGTAGTTAGACTTCTCCCTCCACTGCTGATTTTCTGTCTTTGGTTCTTAAGGGCACATTAATTTATTAAATAATCTGATTTTTACATATTAGCTAACATGGCAACATTTCTATTTTCTTTTCGAAAGTCTTCAGTTTATTCGTGTAGCAAATAATAAGCTTTTTGGGTGATGCTGTTCAGGAGAAAATAACTGTTTTAAGCTGCTCTTGGTATATGAAAGTAATCCATAAGCTTTACACTTGATGCAAAGATTTTCAGGCTGTTGGCAGAGATTCTGTGTTTTTAAAATTTTTTCTGTTTGCTGGATTTCATATACTTTCATTTTCCCTTTGAAGTGTGTGGGAGAGAGCAGAAGGGGAAATACTTCATTATGTCCATGAATTATTCAGGCACAGTTCTAGCAGCTAACATTACTTTAAATAGCTCAAGGTCTTTCTTTTTCCTTGAGTATGTCTCAGTTTTCATTCTTATGCTGATTGTATGCCACGTTCCTTTGTTGAATACAATTTTGATGAAGTACTATCCTTCGGCAATCTTTAGAAATCATTTCAGTCTTGAAATAAGTATTTAATTTTGTTCTTCTCCAGGATCAGATATTCAGTGACCCTCAGTTGATACAGGTGAATTGTTATACATGTGACTTTACAAAAAATCAAATTATTCTCCCTAGAGGAGTGTGTTTTCTATGTACTCGTGTGAAGGCATTGATCTCAAATGGCCACCCACATATATTTATACAGTGAAGGAAAAAAGGAATCTATAATAGTAGTTATTAACATTTACTACATAATTTCAATGGGAGGCGTGAACGTTAAATCCTTACATTTTGGAAATGTCCTTCCCTCTCCTACCAGTAATATATGAAAATCTGTATTTAGAAAATAGTTAAGAATAGTTATACAGAGGAAGACAATTAGAAAGGTGTCTAGAGGCCAATGTGATGGGAAAGGAAAGCAAAACAGAACCCAAAGTGAGATTAAAATGCTGTTCTTCTATTTCTAAAAATATCTTTGGAAATCCAGTGATCGCTGCATAATCACTTATGCAGATGAGACCCTTGCTATTTTTTTCTGGGGGAAAAAAGTGTTAAAAAAAAATATTCCCCTGAGATTTCGGGCTTTCATGATACAGTCTGAAGAGGCAATGGGGCAGAATTACAGACAGTTGAGGAAAAATGTAGGTCTGTTTGTGTGTGTGTGTGTGTACAAGACTCATGTTTCCAAGAGGGATGCCCATGACCAAATCTCAACTGCTCAGTTTAGTTGCAGCAGCAGTGAGAATTTTGCAAGGCAAGCGTTAGAGGTAGTGCAGTGACAAAAGAGTGTCAAACAGAGCAAAGCTTGACCAAAAGATCCATTAAAGATTGAAATGTAGTCAATATGTTTATGTTCATGACAGTGAGGTTATAGCAATGCATTTATAACCAGAGTTAACTAGTGTATATTTTCTTCGGCCGTGGATGTGTTTGAGAGAAATGGTTTTGAACTGAATAATTGCAAACATACCACTGCTTCAGTCTTGTAGCTTAAGTTCCCTACTGGACCTCAGGTTCTCAAAGCCTTTTAATAATCTCTGAGCAAATAGTTAAGATTGTGTTGCAGTAACACAAGTCAGCAGTGAAATGGAAATCTCAATCTGTGTAAAAGAACCTTGAAGAACTGGAAAATGCAAGACCCCAGATTCAACCTGTGTATGGTAACCAAAAACACTGGTCAGAAAAAAGAGAACTGCATCCCCTTGCTCAGCAAAGCAAGATTTATCAGGCCTGAATCTCTCTCAGGATGACCACTATAGCACTTGAGAAGTATACAAAAGTTGTTTGAATATCATGTTGATCAGGGAGTACATGTTAATTAGAATAAAATTACAAAATAGCAGATACAACATTCCAAAAATGCTGGTAATGACAGAAAATCTGTGTCTGCAGCCTTCGGAACCTTACGGTTACGTGATAATTTTAATTGTTTAGAAGACCAAGAAGTGTAGAGTAAAGATGTGTGAAAACATGAAGAAATTAATATTTTGATTTGTGCCACTGATTACTGACTGGTTTAAATGGAGAGATTTGTTACCTCAACCTGATTATTAAACTGAGTTTTATCTGTGGGTTGTAAATACTCAGTTCTGCGTGGATTTTGCCTACTTGGTTTATATGCATTGTGCAATTAATACAGTTTTGCTTGGTCCATGTGGAATTGAATTATGTTGCTTAACAAAATAATATACACTAGTGTATTTACATATTCATATGTGTGTTTTGTTGCCATTTATAAAAAGCAAAGTAGTCAATTTTTAGAGGACTGTACTTTAATTCCATAAGCAGTAATTTGACTAGGTATTTATATGCTTTAGTTAGTTATTTGGAATAATAATTACGAAAAAAACATAGTAAAGAAGCCTTCATAAAGAGGTGTTATTTGTTTTTTATATTTGTTATTTGTTGTTTAAAGCCCAGTGGTAGATTTGAGACCTGTTACCTTAGGCATTTTATACATATTTACTGCTAATGCTGCTGTTATTTATTCCAGACACATTTTTAGTGTTGTCCTCTGAACCAAACAGGTACAAAAATAATTAAATACTTTGCTCTTCTGGAAAGGGACTAAAATTTATGTATTATGCACTAGATTTCTTTTCATTTGTCCTTCTTAGGAAGGGAAACTGGGAAGAGAAAAAGGAGATAGGGAGAGTACTAAGGTGTAGGAAGGAAATGCTTTTCAAGAAGACTGAGTAAACTTACTAGGTGGGGGAACTGTGTGCCTGGTACATCTGTATTACTAAAAAGTTTTAGCTGTTTCTGAACTATACCTGTGCAAAACACTGGGTATTTTTTAATACTAAAGCTATTTGTAGGTCACATTACTTGAAACTGTTAATGAAGTTGTAACTAGGCCCAGACTGAGCTGAGTACCAATACATTCAGTGAGTCCTGTGTAAGATACCCAGTTGGATGAAAATACCAGTTTATACTTCTTGTGGTTGTTGAAAGAATTTTAAATAGGAAAATGTTAATAAGAAGTTATTGATGCCTTGAAATATCCTTAGATGAGCATCCTGTTCTGCTTACAGCCATTATTGGTTATCAAACACATCCTGAGCCGTTGTATGAACCGCTGCAATTTAGGCTGAGTTTGTAACCTTTAAATTATTACTGCTGAATTCTTGTGTGAATAGCAACTTCTTAAAATAACAGTGGTGGAAAGTATGGCTGGCAAACTGAATTTATTAGTTTTTAAACTGGTTGCAGGCTGTGTTGACCGGGAAAATCTGAGATGTGTGGGCAAATGATTGATTGTGTTCACCTGCTCTTCTCACAGGTTATGATCAACTCCCAGGTAGACTAGAAGAAGAAAGCACCATCATGTTAATTTTGAGTCCATTATAATGTCAAAATGGTAGTAGAAGGCAAGCATACCCTGGAAGTAGGAAGTATGCCTTAAGGCTTCTAAAGGGCTATTACAGGGTGAATAAGGAACTTTTTGCTGCAAGGTTGTGCCTTAACTAAATGGGTTGCCTCCTAAAATAAATAAAAGGTATGCCACCCTAAATAGATCACAAATGTTTCCTTGAGACTTTGATGGAAGAATTAATTTCTTTTTCTTTATGTAGCAGTAGCAAAGCTTTGAAACTACTCACTTGGAATGCTCTTTAGGGCTTGATCTCTCTCTGATTTTATTTTTTTAATATTTAATTGTGTTATTCCTCAAAGACTGCCATGGCAGTGGTTAGGGGAAGAATGGGCAAAGGGTCAAGAGATATTAAACTTTAAAGGAAATTACAATTTTTGCTAATTATCATAGCAACAAAGGAGTAATGAATCCTGGTGGGAGGACGTTGGTGTGCACTCGCAGCGGTATCGCTGAGCTGTGCTGTGACATAAGGCAGGTCATTCTGAGAGCTCAGCTCTCTTATTTTCTAATTATATGTTTTCAGAAAATAGTGCTTAGTTAGAACAACCTTGGGAATCTAACTAATGCTCTCTGCTTGGGTGGGCTTTTATGCATTTGTGAGTTCATTTTTGGTTTGTGTCCATGGAAGAACTCACAGGTGGGCCATCAGAGCAGGGAATCACCTGGACTGCCTTCATTGACATCCTTGGAGATGGAGCAGCCCTGTCAAGCTCTTGTTCTTGCCATGATGGACAGTACTGCTCTAATTTGTTTGGTCCCAGTCCTCTGATTTGTCCCTTTATAAAGAGCAAGTGAACTCCTGGGAGCAGAGGGAGACTCTTTGCCTGGACGGGAGGTACTTGTGAAAGAATAAACCCAGGGGTGCTTTGCTTTGTCACTTTAGCTTGCCTGCTGTTGTTGGTGCACTTGAAGAGGCTGTAGGAAAGGAAAGGCAAAGGGGTCACAGGTGCTTTGGGAGGGCAACTGGGAGCCCTCAGCTCAGGTCAATGAGAAGAGGTTTTGCTGTGTGGAGCAGGATGTACATCAGCCTCGCAGAACAGAGAGGATAGATGGAGCACTGTTTGCCTCCTCTCAAAGCGTTACTCAGGTGGTGAAGATCTTCCTGAAACGCAGTATTAAGCAGGAGGAGGGGTGAATACAACTTTTTTTCTTTTGGTCCCTCTGATATGGTTTTTCAGCTCTTCAGTTTAGAAAATTGTGGTTCTGTTTGTGTTTGTTAATTCCAAATCAAATGGAATTTGTTTCTTGATGAAGGCTGTGAGTCACTATGTTTTTGCAGTCAATCTCTCAGGGTTTCAGATCACACATAAATTACTGCCCAAGATGTAGGAGATGCTCAATTAACATGAATTCATTGCTCCTTGCTAGTGTAGCTAATCAAAGGATGCTCAGCACTATTATGTGTGGCTTCAGTTGGTCAACTGTAGTATAGACAATAATTTTAAGGCAAAGAACAAACCTATGTACTCCAGTCTTTTTACCTTTTGCCTCTACTGGCATGAAAAACTTTTAGCTGTTGCTTAAAAATTTCAGGCATTGTTCTTCTGGATGTTTTCACTAAATTTTTTTGTTACATGGAAAAAACAATATATGAACGAAGTATGTTGTACTTTGTCTGAGTTTAATATACCATTTGATTTAGTTGAGTGCATAATAGCATCTACTTAAAAAGGGAGCAAAAATCTAGTAACAACATTAGCAGTGACTTCTGTATCTCATAAGAGGTTTCTTGTGCTGATGGTAAGTCAGGGAAAGAATGCAAGAAAAAGTCCTTTTGTTGCATGCATGTTGTTTGTGAAAGAGTACAAAACAGAATTTAAAGAAATAAATTCTCCAAAGGGCTAGATAGGTGCAAGTGGTGAGTAGGAGTAAGAGGTGACATCTGTTGTGGTGGGAACATTAAAGAATTAGAAGGAACCTAAAAAAACATCATTTGAACTGAAGTTAAGAAGGGCTTTTACTAGTTTAATGCATACTACTGTCATATTTCTCTACTTTCTATACAGCAGATTGCTATGCAGAGATCTCCCAGATAGCTCAATGCTTTGGGATGAAGACCTGGCCTGTTTCACTTTGATTTATGTTACATTAGTGTTGGGAGCATGTGCAGGGCACAGGGTGCCAGCATCCATCCCATGCAGTATATAATGACTTTCACTTACCTGTGGATGCACTGAAAAATGGAGCCCTGCAGTATTGCTTGTTGATAAGCAAACAAAATGCCAGCTGGAGAAGGTATTGTGTTAGCTTTGGTTCAGTGTTGGTGACTGTGGAGAAAATCAGTGTATTACCACATCAAAAGAAATGTAAAGTAAAATACTAATGAGAAGAAGATGGAGAATTATTATCCCTGTGTGTAAACCTGCCTTATCTGTCTGTAGTTAAGACTTGGCAAACAAATGGTAATGGGGACCTAAGCAGCTACACTGAAGAGTCAGGTATCTTCTCTGTCTGTATAAGCCTTTGCCACCCACATAAGTACCTAAAAACTGACAAGTTGATAATTCATGCCTGAATTTCCTGTTTATGCTACATTTGCATCTCTTTATCCTTTTGATAAATAAAACAGTAAATCTCTCTCTTCAAAGTACATTAGTAAGGGCAGGCAGTGCTCAGAATTTCAAAATTTAATAAAAAACATTCACTGATGCTTTTATGTTGTGCTAAAAATAACATTTTTGTTCTTCATAAAAAGTTATGATTAAACTTGCAAAGGTGCAAAACCATCACTGAACCGGTAGATATTACTAGTACTTCTGGGGCTTTTAGTTAAATGTTTGGGATCCTCTAAAAAGACAATGGTGACAAACACATTTCAGGTTGGACAGTTGTTTCATACCATTTCTCACTGCTCTAATGTTAGCAGAAAAATTTTCTGTAGCTCCTCCTAAAACATGTTTTCCAGATCTGATTGGAAATCATTTTGTACAGAGCAATTTGGCTAAAACATCTGTGTAAGTGTTTCTAATGCTTCTTTTCTTTTTTTTTTTTTTTTTTTTTTTTTCTTAATCTATGCTAGGATGTTTTGAATAACTTGGGTTCCTGTGAGTTGGATGAAGATGACCTAATGCTTGACTTGGAGTTCCTGGAAGAGCAACATCACCAGCATTCTGGTAAGTCAGATAAATGCTGTCTGTCTTTAGTGAGGTAATGTTATTCTAGGAATAAAAAGCAAATATGTTCAGTACAATTACTTGGAAATAAAAAGGAGTAATTTCCTTGGAAGGAGGAGAGTGGTATTAATTTTTTAGAGTTATTTCTAAATGTATTTGTAATTAATCAGAAAAATGCTGTTTATAAAGCACTTGGACTTCATATGGTCAGTTATGAAATGGAAGTGATTTTTACAGCTACAGAATTTCAGTACCAAGGGCAGACCCATCTGTTTTTCTAAATACTTAAAAGGACTGCTGCCTACCCCAGGCACTTAACAAAAGAGCATCGGTGGAATAATTGTCATCACATTTTGTGTATGCCAGAATAATATTTTTCAAATAAAGAATGTTTGGCTTGAAACATAAGTGTAACTTGACGATTCCTCTCTTGTTTGGTTAAAGCCTTGTTGCACTGCCTTGATTAATAGCAATAAACTATTGCTGTATACTGTGTTTACTACCATTTTATAATAGGATTATGCAAGGTAAGTTGTTGGACCTGTGAAGAACAATTTCCTTTGCTGGGATGTAGGACAGCAGGGCCTTGTCTGTGAATAGAGGTCCTGCTAACTCAGCAGGATTTGGAGTCTTCAAACCTGTGTGGGACTTGTGCTTGATCCCAGGTACAGTTCTGGGTTTGTACTCTGCTGTGATGCTCTGTTCTGGCAGTGCCAACAATTTAAGCCCAAGGAATTCTCACTTTCTCTTTTACCTGCTGTTCCCTGATCCCAGTTTGTCCCACATAGATGCCCATAGTGCGCGTTCTTGCAGACTCATGTGGAAGTGGGTTTTTTGAGACATTTGCTGGCTGGTGTGGACCATCTTCAGTTCTTGTTTTCTCTAAGATGCAAATTTAGCAATGGTTACAGGTAAACTGCTGGAACTGTGGTCCTGTTTGATATTTTCTGTGTTGATTGTTCTCTGAACATATCTGAATTATCTCTGTGATAATTCTGTTTAACCATTGTGCTGTGCTTTTAAACCTGTTTCCATATCTACTTATAGAATGAAACATCTGTTCTGTTTGCTTTGGTAGGGAATGTGGAGGGTTGTAGCAGTATATGTTCATGATCATAGTTTTCTAAATTATTGGAAGCTGGGATGCAATAAATGAACTGCACAGAAAAGGCCCTTTCTAACCCATTCTGAAAAGTGCTATTAACTGTTTACAGAAAGTTGAATGATGAGGAAAAAAATGTGGTTTCAAAAAGCTTCAGAAGCAAACATTGATAAGAAATCATAGGGTTTAGACTTATTTATTCCCTGGACTGGTTGGAAAGGAATTAACTGGCAGAATTTTCCATAAATAAACTTCCCTGATGTGTTGCACTTTGCCTGACCTTTGTTTTCCTTCTTTTTTTCACAAAGCACTGAATTAACAGTGAAATAAAAATTATGTCCAGTATATGATTACAAAGATTTTGTAGCAGCTTCTGGAGCAGCTAAAATAATAATGTCTGAGCGACATACTTGATAGAGAAGTAATTAAGATGGAGATGTGATATGACACATAATCTTCCTGCTCTTGGCTCATTATCCAGAGCAAATGAGATGCTTTTAAAACAGAGATCTACATTGTCATCGGAAGAATGGTCTTCTGAATGACCATTTCTATCCTGAGCGATAAAACAGACACACAATGCAATATGCGCATTTAGCATAACACAAATGTATTTATTTTAGTAATATTTACTCTTTGCTTTTATTTTTTTGGTGGTAAACCTAGCTGCAAAAAATTTAGAATTTCTCTAGCTGTCACTGTTTTTTAGAGTCATTCACTTGGAAGAAAGATTTGGAAGGGTAGAGCCACAGTATGAAGTTGACTAAATTTTACCAAAAAAAGCTGCTTTATTTTGCTTGAGGATCTGGCCCAAAATGGTTCATATGGTTGTAAGTCATCACCTTAATTTGTATTAAGATATTGAGGCAGCATGCTTGATTTTTAGTGACTTAGCATTTGAATACCACTGGAGTGCATAAAAGCCTTGAACTAGATATTGACATTTAAAGACTTTTAACAAATTCCTTTTCTGATTGCTTTGTGAAGTTGTGGCCAACTTCCAGGATTTAAGAAATTTCAACAAAAATTCTTTTCAGTAATTCCAAGTCAATCTGTTCTGTGTTTTCACTTCTGAGTTGGCTTTTTTTTTTCCAAGAGGCATCTCTATTCATACCTAAATAGAATTCTTCTAAACTTTTTCAATTAAATTACATTATCAAATTTTTTTTGGTGCAATTTTTTCTTCAGGCACCAGAATTCAGAAGTGATCACGTTAAAGACATACAGTTAATTTAATGAAGAGCTTTACACTTTCATAAATCAATCTGATTGAAACTGATCATATTTCTGGGCATGCACATATAAGCTCTTTCAGGTAATTGGGAGGTAATGTATGTTTTTAAAAAGGTTTTCAATTCTGACTGCTTCAGAAACAAGAAGACAGCTGATAGTACATGGAGGATGAGCCAGTACTGTTACTGTGGAACAAACTATTCTAATGGAATTTGAATTAAACCAAAGGACTGTTTAATTCTTCCTGGCTTGAAAAGTAGATGATTTTCTGTAATTTTTGCCAGTTGCAGGTTTGTTGAACATTTTGTGAAGGCTTCATTAAGACTATGAGCTTGAGAGTTTACCTATGGCTTGCTTCAGTAAAATTCAGTCAGGACATTTGCAGGTGTATAGATTTGTGAGCCTCCTTTAGTTAGAGGTTAGATGGATGTGCTGTCTCTTCTATAGAAGATTCAGCCCTATATAATGTCAGTTTCACATATTTAATCCATTTTATTGCAGTATTTGTCTTCCTAACAAGGTCCTCATGTTTCTCTAATACTTGCAGGGGATCTGTGTATCTGACATTCCACATGCGTCATGTTGAAGTCAGCTGAGAGTTAATCCATGCGTTCTTAGTCTGTGATCAAAATAAAGGTGTTCATGAGTATAAAAATTTTGCACAAAATGCTACTTTTTGAATAGAAACATTAACATGATGCTCTTCTGGAAGTCAAAGGTGTTAGCAGTACTGTGACTGTTTGTTGTACAGTAAAAATTCTGTTCATGTTTTGTGAACTGATGCTGATTGCAGCATTTCTTTGGTTAAAGCCATCAGCTGTATTGCCACTCACCTGTGCTCCATTTGGCTTTTGGTAAACAATTCTGTGGGGAATTACTATGGGGAGACATGTTCCAAGAGAAGCTCTGTTCAGTATTTTAACAAATAGATTGCAATATGAAGAGGTATAATTGGAAAATTATTCAATTCTTTCTTCATTTGTTACAGAGGGATAACTAAGGAATAGCTAGGAATAACTATTCTTTAAAAGGCTATGAAAATTTCTAATGACAAATTACATGAATACAAGGGCTAACATCACGTTTCTAACTTGAATATCAAAAATATGCTTTGGTGAGGAGGCTGTATACATCAAGCTGAGTAATTTAGACATAACAATTCTGAAGGGTACTGCCCCAGTTAATAAACACTGCTGATGAACTGATAATTGGCAAATTGAGAAATTCTCTTAAATGCCATTAGGAGCTCCAGTTTTTTAGAGATTTGTTAGTTAAGGCATGATTTACAACAGTTTCTGCTTTTAGCTGCTCTAGTTTAAAGAACAGTATTTTTTAGTGTGAGGATATGTCTCCGACTTTGTACTCAAGCTTACAATATAATACTAATTTTACAAAATAATTGTATTGCATTGATCTAGCATTGTTTTAGTGACCATTTATGAATAGAAAATAAGATTATATTGGAAGGATTTCTGGGAGAATTCTCTATTAAGGAGCTTTCAAGAGGAGCTACAAGCTAGTTAGTAGGAAAGGAGATGTTCCAGAAAGTGGTATGCTGTGTTAATTAAAACATAGAAATAGAAAGGAAAAAGAGACAAAGTGTTACCTCTTTTGTTGTTTATGGTGGCTTTATTTATTTATTTATTACTCCAACTCATTTTTCACTTGTGCTCTTGTTCTGTCCCCTCAGCTTTTCCCTAATGAGCTGGTTGCCCTCCAGCAGCATCCTCATGAAATGAGGTTCCTGCAAAAAGGTGCTATAAATCCTTTTGAGCACTAGTGAATTAGCAAATTAAAAAATATCCCCAACTTTTTCTCTAACCATGCAATAGAAGCTAAGGAGACACCTGCAAACCTCAGGCTGATGCTTCTACTTTGGACATAGATGTCTGTGCTTTGCTGGTCTTAGCACAGCTTTAGAAGTCTGGAATTCTCTCACTTGCGACTTTCTGTGAGTTTACGGCTTTAATTTACTACTTTTGCTTCTGTTTTAAAGGCTGTATTGTTGAGACAAAGAATGTAAGACTAAGGCATTTTATTATCCTGACTAACACAATTGCTTTGAAATTTAATAAAATAATATTTATATTGTACTTGGTGAGTGCAGAGCGCTACTGCATACAAATTCAAAATATTAATCAATGTGATTTACTGAGAGTTTTGCATACTGTTCTTAAGATGGAATGCTTAAAATGAAGCATAATATGGCATACATGATGAGTCTTGAGGGTGTCTTTTTATTAATCTCAGTAAATTAGACTTTTAAAATATGCTGCAGCTTTGATTTCCGGTTGTAAAATAATGAAGTCAGTGGTTTCTATAGTGGGAAATCATTGCAGGTTTATAGAAAGTGACAGCATTAATTTAACTTCATTCATTTTCCTTTTCCCTTGTGAAACATGATGTATTTGATTCCAGGTATTGATTACTCAAATGAATGAGGAAGACATTTATATTCAGTGATAGAAGCAGTGGAGAATTTATTCAAGTAATGCTCGTTAATGTGCGTGAGTTGTGTGCTGGTGTTGTGCTGTAGCCTATTGAAATCTAAGTGGTTTTATGTGGTTGGTGTTTCATTAAATCAGGACTGCTGTAAACAGTGGCCTTTTCTGAAAGTTCATGACAGCACAGCTATCCAGGGGCTTTGGTAATTCCTCAAGTATTTGCCATGGGTGGCAGGGTGCCCTGCATCCCCCTACAAAGATGTGTGAGATGTGTGTGTGTAGCTGGAATTTGCAGTAAGTGGTGTGGCTGAAAGCTGGGGAACTGCTCCTGGTGCTGAATATTAAGCACATGCTCCTGTCTCTTCCCCATCAGGCTCCACAGTATGCAGTGACTGTTCATGGGTGTGGTATTGATTAGCTGTGTACCCATGCTGGCCTGTGCATCCATCATGTTGCTGCTGGAATGCTTGCTGAATAGTTTTGAATAATGTAGCTTGCTAAAATTTTCAGGAGAGATTTGTCTTTGGCCAGTGCTTTAGGTGTTTTGGATTAAATGCTGCCCCAGCCTCAGCTGAAAAGCTGTGACCCAGTGTATACTGAAGCATAGTTACTTCACCCAGCATATTTCAGAAATGAAATTATTTATCAAATTTGCTGGGGAAAAAAAATGGAAATATGAAACTTTATATTAATATGAAAATTTATAATCCATAAAATATTATTTAGCTCTTAAAAAACAAATACTTTCAGAGATGGAACACATTTTGATCAGACCTAAGTTAAGACCGTGTGTTTTAGAAGCATTTTAAGTGTGTTCTTAACTCTGTGGAAGTACATGTTTTGGTTCTTGCTCCAGGTTTATGAATGAAATGACAGATTACAGCATGGGTTTTGCAGACTGAGGGAAAGGCAGAGAGGGTTTTGAGGTGGATACACAAAAATACTTATGTAAATGTCAAATTGGAATAATTCATTGTATCAGAATATGGTCTTTTAGTAACATGCCTACATTAGGTATTAGCTGCCTCACCAACAAAAGCACAGTGTGCTTGTTTTTTTAGTAAGCAAAAGTCTGGCATTTGTATTGTATTTCTCTGGAATCCAGCTAGTCTGCAGATCAATTGCCATCAGTACCCAGCCAAACTAAATAGTTGGTGTACTGACCCAGTGATATTAGGTAGTTGCTGAAGTATTTTGAATGTGATGAACTAACTCCGTGTGAAAATTCTGTGATGAGTTTGGAGTTCCTCCTGTGTCTTATTAAGTCAATGTATTAATTATTTTTATAAATTTTTTAGTAGGCAGTAGGAGTGCTGAGTTGTGATGAAACGCCTTTGGTCTTTGGGTGGTGTATTTTTTTTTTGACCAGGAGTTTTTCAGTGCAAGGAAAGCAAATTTTTCAAAGGTTTAATTTGCTTTTAAATAGATAATAGGAAAAAAAGACCCTAACTATGCGTTTTTATCAAAAAGTTGCTTAGAACTAGAGCAGAAATACTTCAGTAATTTGAATGTATTGCTTTGCTCATGAATGTGTTGTTGGCAGCAGACTATGTTTCTGCATTTACAAACAAATGACCTATTTTGATTTTTAATTGGAACTGGGCACTCAGTTCCTCGAGCACTTCTGAAACCCCATCATTGCCAAATGCCATCTTTTAGAGTTGTTTGTGTTACAGATCAGGCTCAACTAGAACAGCATTTCTTTAATTTTCTGTTGGGAATATGTAATAGCAGTTTGGTTTAAACTTAAAGGCTTTGAACACAATAAAGATTGTGACAGTAAAGTAATAGAGAACTGTGTCTCTGCCAAAGAGTTTGTTTAAAGAGTATGTAGCTAGCTAGCATCTTGCCCTGTCACTACAAATTTTGGATGATAAGATAATAAAAAAGTAAGAAGTGCTAATAATGAAAAAAGCAGAAAGTGATGTGTAACTTCACTACTTTAATTATACCACTATACAGATGTCCTAACACCAACCAAAAGGCAAAGTTCATATTAGTTTTCAGTTTTGCAAGAGAAAACGTCTTGCTGAATAAATGCCTGCAATTCCTCCACCAAACTTGTTGTGGTCAAGAGCTACATCATGAGCCACAAGTGTGGCCAGCCTGATTTCACACATATGTCTGAATTCCAGCATGGATTTGAAGTATTGAGTGGAAAGTCACATACCACTAGTTTTCATATATCTAGGAAAAGTTATAACAGGGCTTTTTATATATTTTCAGAATGACCTATTCTATTAAGCTGCACATTTTCCCCTGAAGCATTGTTTAATAAATACTGCACAGTAATTAAATAACATAAGGTCTCCAGGGAATGAAATAAAACTTGGCATCTTCTAAACTTTTCTAACCAGGGTGTCTAGCTTCTGAAAGAGCACTGAGCATGGAGGAAGTGGATTTCTGCAGGGTTTGCAAGTGAAAGGATGTGTGGTGCTATCAAATAAAACCAGCATATTTGTGTTAATTGCAAGTAACTGTTGCACACTTGTGGCTAAGCCTGCCTTAGGACTCTGCAAGTGTAAAGTGCTGAGAGTAAGGAGAAGAAATAGTGAAGTTAGTATTAAATTGGAATGGAATTAGTTAGAAATTTTAGGCTAATATAAGGTTAGTCTTCAGGGTCTTGATCCATATTCTGAAAAAGGAATGCTGAATTGAGAGCCCTGCTTCCATTCTCTTATTTATGTAAATCAATGCTGCAATCCTATTTTAATTGAGAAAAACACAACACAGCCTAGGACTACTATCAAGTTAAATTTATCCTAAGTCTCTTTTAGTGTATTTTACTTTAAAAGTTGAGTTGTAACCAAACCTAGTTCATGAGGAGGCATGTAAGTTTAGCTTATAGCTATGCTTTCCTCAGAATATGTTTAAAACGTGTCCAGGATGTAGATGATGTGCCTGTGCTGTGTGTTCTCAGTGGATCAAGGAAAATACTCAATTTCCTGAGCAAACTGGTATTTTTAACCCTGTGTTTTGGTGTGAAGAGTGGTGAAGGACTGATATATTCAAATGGTGTATGTTAGATTCCTGTCTGTTACAAATTTTACTAGTGATATGTACTTGTAAATCCTACTCACTTAAGTGGAGCAGTATCACACAGCATCACATAATTTAGATACCAAGAGATGTTTTCATTAATGGACAAGAGGTGCAAAAGAGCACAGTCGTGAAGAACGTCAGGGTCATTAAAGAATACTTCTGCATGAGATGCACCTGGATGGTTATCATAGAACAATTAGATTCAGAGTCTGTATCTCAATTTCCTGCTCTTTCATAATTATAGTGTGACATTTAGTTACAAATCCTTATTCATATTGGGATGCTCAACCATCATTTACTGAAAGAACCAGGACAGTAATTAAATTAGGCAGATAGCCTTTCTTCATTCCTTTGATTTTATACATACATTGAGATGAAACATCATCTTTAATAATATCTGCAGGCAGAAAATAAATGCAATAATAAACGTTATGAAAAATCAAAGCATAGTGTCCTATTTAAAGGAAATCTACATTTCTAGATGGTAAAGTTTAAGTAGGGTGCCAAATGCTGCTTTTCTCTCCTGCTTTGTAAATTTACAAAGATCTGGACTGAGTGTCTTGCTAAAAGGAAAATGTGATGAAAACTTTGGAGGAGTGTGGCCTCTATTCTTACTTTTGTGAGAGATTTAGGCAGTCAGAGAAACAATTATGACTTATAATTGTTTTACAGAATAGCCATAACTCTTTTTATATAAAAGCAATTGTTCCTTCCATACAGCTTCTACAGTAATCCTACTTCAAGGTCAGACTGAAACTGTATGTGAGTTACTGATGGCTTTTGACCTTTAGAAATACTTATCTCTGGGATCATTGTAGCTTCGCTCTTAGGTAAAGAAAGAAATAGTATTCTGATAGTTAAAACTTGAGTGTGGGTCTCCTGGGTTGAGCTGGATTCTCTGATGCCGCTTTCCAGCGTTACCATGAGCTCGTCAATTAATTTACTTGTAGTACATAAGTGGTACTCCAGAAGTCATGGGAGTTTGGCAATAAAGTCTGGGAGAGGCTCATGATACCAATGGGATGGAGCTGCAGTAATAACTTGAGTTATTTCAGTCTTTAGAGGCCAATTATGTTCTGGCTTGTGCCTCCTCATGTGTCATTCCAGGAAGCGGAGCAGACACTGCCATTGCTGTTGCTGGTGTATCTGCTACTATTAGTGGTCCTATGATTTTTTTTATTTCCTTCTGCAGAGAAAATGCCAAAGCAAACCACAAGTTTCTTCATATAAACAAGAGGAAAAAATATTGCAAAAACCTATCATACTAATCAACTGAAGCATGGGCTCAAATCTAAGTTACCTCTAAAATCTTTCCAAAATCCTTCATTACCCAAAGATTGGGTCAAATCTTGCTGAAATATTTGAAAATATTAGGTGACTTTAGTTCTGTATGTATATATATAAAAGAGATTCTTTACCTGAATCTCTTGTGATGAGAGAGTGTGTTGTCCCTTCTTTTGTCCCTGTGAGTGTTCTATCAAGTCCTTAATATTGTTTGGATTTTGTTGAATTTTATTTATGTTTTAACCTCCAACTTCCCTTTAGGGGGCAGAAATTCAGAAATAAATACTGTGCAGGTAGTAAACCCTGAGATTTATTACAGCTTAGGTTCAGCTTTAGGAGGGAGGATCAATAGGTAGCAAATGCTTTGCAGGTTGTTTGGGAGTACAGGGTCTTCTTGAGACATGAGGATATTTTGTCCTCTCAGGGACTTCTAGAAGAAGGCTGTGCTTTTGGTTTTTATAGCCTAGCTAGTTTTCTGCACTAAGAAGGACATTGTACACCTTTGTTTGCCAAGGGAACAATTTGAAATAAACTCTGAAAGGTAACCTTGAAGAAATTTTCAGGTTGTACCTTCTGTAGTTAGGCTTATGTTAGGAATATTCCATCTGACCCTAAGTGAATAATGCCCAACAATCTCCCTATCACATTCCAATTCTCAAAATTCTTCCATGCATCCCTTCCTGCAGGGTTGACAATGAAAGTTTGTCAAAGAAAGGTTGGCCTGCCACTGCTCCAGTAGCTTCATCAAAGGACAATGCATTCCTTGTGCCTGCTGAGGGTAGCATCAGTGTTACGGGGTTTAGGTGTTGTTTTCCCCCCTATTTTTGTAATGTTGTGATGTCTTTAGGAGATAAAGTCTGCTTCCAGTTAAGATTTAAAGGGAAGGGTGTTTGCAGTGGGAAGTATTCCGAATGCACTTTTAAAAACAGCAAACAAGTGTTCTGTTGCAGGATGGATAACACATATATGCACAGATGTGCAAATGGCAAATCATGCACAAAATGTTACTACATGCTGCAGTTCTGACTCTATAGGTATCCCTTTAATTTTTTTTTTCTTTGTTTATTTTTGGTGGTTTGTTTTGTTTTGACAAAGAACTAAGCATTTATGAGTTTGGCATTTGAGGAGTTGCTGAACCATAGATTAAAAGGTGGCTGTGAAAAGTTGATAACTGGAGAGTGTGGCCCCATGCAGCATCCCTCAGCCTACAGTGCTCTGTGTGCATGTGCTTAAAATAGCTTTTGTAGAAATGTCTGTACCTAAGGACTAGCATGTACACAAATGTGAAGCACACCTGACAGACCAAAGGCATTCCTCTGAGCTATTTCAGTGTTTAAAATGCTTTAATTCCTTACATCCAGCTTTTGATAGCTATGCTTGTTTGTATGAAACAGAAAATTGATGGTAAATAAGTGTGGTGCCTTTTGGTTGCAGGGTGGATAATGTGCTCAATTTCTCTTGCTTTCTAAGTGTTTCCAGCCCTGCAAACACAGTTCACATATGTTTTAGGAAAAAGGGACTATAGCAATGTCTTTGCAAAGGCTAAGGAAACCAGAGAGACCCTAGGGCCTGAGATACTGTTATAAAACAAAATGTTGGTAGTCAACTCTTTTTATTATAATAAATTAATTTTGCTAACTCTCAAAAGCCCAGGCATCATGATTAACCTGTTGAAGAACTTCTGGACTTGACCAATATGTTCTCTGAGGTTTTTCTTAATAAAAAAAGCTATCTACTATAAAAATATACTTATTTGGAGATGGAAAGGCAGGAAGTAGATAAAATGAAAGCACAGCTGTGTTGTAATATTATTTTTGTGCTTCTTCCCAAAGCTGTTAATTTCACAGAAAATAGTTTTGATAAGTCTCTGTATTTCTAATACATTTTCTACTTTAATAAAACATGAAATAACTCTATTTCTAATGTTCAATTTAGTTGTTTTCTTACCTACTTAATCTTTAATTTGTTTGACTCATTTGGAGATTTTTGCAGGTTTGGGGGTTCAGGGAAAAAATACTCTTCATGCTCCTTATATATAATATTACTGATGTAGTGTAAATTATGAGGTTTAAGCTAGAATAACATAAATACATTGCTTAACCATCTTATTGTCAGTATGTGCTGGATTAAATGCAAATAGCTCCTGGTTCTGAGCATATTTCTTCAAACCCTTCAGTTTGCAGATACAGCAGACTTGCATTCACAGATGGGCTGTGCAGAACTGTGTGGAGTTACATGGAAAAACTGTTGGCTGTGTCATTGAGCATCTGGAAGGGTGGGTTTGGCTGGTGGATGAGGCAGACCGGGCAAAAGCCACCACCTTGTACTGAATTTTTGTGGAAACCCACTCTGTGATCCTTTGACACTGAGTTAGCACAGGTAGTGAAGAGTAGGAGTAGGCAGAAAAGGAAAAAGAAATTAATAGAGCTAAGAAGGGAACTGGTATGGAAAAATCTCACCTTTAGCCTCTGGGGAAAATAACAGGTTTTTTTGGGAATGAAGTTTCTCTCAACTTCATTCAGAATGATATATGACAAGCAGCTTAAAAGAATTTTTCAAACTTTCCCAGAAAAGTAGTATTCAAGAGGTTGAGAGGAGCTCAGGTGGTTTGTGTTTTTCAGGCTGCAGGGGCCACGAGCATGGGCTCTGTGGAGCACGTGTGTTCCTCCTGCGTGTGCTGCTCCCCCCATCCCCACAGCACACACAAGGAAGGAGAGATGGAGACCTGTGTTAGCTGGTACATCTGGTTTCACAGCAGCCTGCTCTCTTAGCTCACCTGCCAGAAACACTCTTGGGGCTCTTTCCCCTCGGAATACAGGGATAATGAGCTGTCGAATCAGCTCGGTGGTACGTGCTAGATGGGTCGTGAAGGATCTGCGGCAAGGCCAGAGGAGGTGATAGGAAAGACTGCGCTTTGTTTCAGTTAGAGAATTTATATTTCCCACGTTTTCAAACAAACTGTCGGTAAAGAAAGACACTTCCAGTTGTGTCACTTTCTTCTTAACTAGAAGTGAGGTTGTTTTGCTTCCCCTTCCACAGTCACATTTAACACATCTTTTCCTTTCTTACCTACTAAGCTTTTTGTACTTTCCTGAAATATGCAGGAGCCTATGTTACCTTAGATGGCACTTGGATTTATTACAATTACAACTTTATAAAATTAGTTACTACTTTTTCAAATTCAGCTCATTTTGTAGTTGTCATGCAAAAAAAGCCCAGAAACCCATTACTTTTTCATGTGTAGTCCTTCTCTTGACCTAATTCTGTTTGCTTTCTGTTAAAGAATTGTGGTTTGATGGGCTTTTTTCTACTCTACAATCTTGTCTGAATCTCATATAGAGGAGTGGAGTGCTGACAACCACTATATTTTGTCTGTTTTCAATCTTTGCTTAGTGCTTGATTTCAGTTAAGTTTATTCAGGTAACAGTAATATTTGAAACTGTAGGTAAAAGATAGTGAGTCTTGCTTGCTGTCAGGCTTAGTAGTCCAGACAGCTGAGATAGGTTTGATGGATTTTTATATTTATAATAATGAAGAATTCTGTCTCCCCAGAAGACTGTAGATGTAGAATAGAATTACCATGATTATTTAATAATACTGGCTGTATTTATAAATTACAGTTTAGACATTTTAGAGTCATCAGAAGTCCTTGGAGATTAGAATACTTTCTAATTACGTGTGGGAATAAATTGTCCCTTTACTGACTGCTGCAAAAGCATATTTGAAATGCTGATATTTCATCAGGGCTTAGGTCATCACATTTACTGTTCTATTCAACTTCCTATCTATATGAAGGATGATTCAGCATGTTTTACATTTACCACTTTTCCCTTTGATCTATCTTTTTAGATTTCATTATCGATTCAAATTTATTCTATATCTTCAACCATTTGTATTAATGTGCCTTCTCTATTTTGGGGGAAAAACATTACTAGTGTATCAATGATTTCTAGAAAAACCATATTTTTCCTTTGGGAAACAGGAATTTTTTGGTGCTTCAAGAATTTGCTGTGAGAACATCTCAGTCAGGGGGATCACAGACTTGAGATTTAAGCTCATTCCTAAGTGACCTCAGGCTTTGGAGCCTGGACTTGACACATCCAGTGCCCCCTGTGAGACTGTTTTTTTTTTATAGCTACTCAGTTTCTGTCATTTGCCTTATACATGATTAACACAAAAAGTGGCTGTGGCTAAAAGTATATGTGAGTACAGTATTGCTAACACAGGGTAGAGGAATAAACTCCATAGGAAATTTTTAATTGTATGGACTGATTTATTAGAAACAGTAGCATAGTTTAGAGGAACAAAAGTTGATATTGTGGATAATGATAATTTTTCCGGTAAATAAATTTGGGGATGCCATGTCTGTTTAATTTCAAGTGTTTTCTAGGAATGGATATGAAAGAAAGAGATTTGAAGCTAGCACAGCATTTTTATTTATATTGCAGGGAAAATTAGAATTGGTAGCAAAGCACAGTGTGCTTCCTTAAATTGAAATGTTAATACCTGTTTGAGAAAAAAAGCCTTCAGAAAGTACTCCTCCCTAGTGAGTCTTAGTCCATACAAACTCTGCTGTTTTCCCAAAACAATGAGGACATAATTTCTGACTGTTTCTTAATCATCCAAGCAGTGTAGAAATAGGTAGTAAGAAGGCTTTATTCCTAAAGAAAATTTTTATTAAACAGATTTATTTTTCTTATAAGACTTGGTACACTCACTAGCCTGATCAGACCATGGAAGCAATTAGGAGGAGGAGAAAGAAAATCTACAGCAAAAATAACTTATTCAAGGTTAATTTAGATGAGGTTAATTTAAAATCTCAGCATGCCTTTTAACCCACTCCAGCTCTGTTTAGAAGTGATGAGAGACTGGTTTTTTAATAGAAAGTAGAAAGAGATAGGAAACAGATTAGGTCCTTTGCTATCTCTGATCTTAAAATAATTTTGTTCTCTTCCATGAATATGATACCTTGGTATTTTCCATCTATCAGAAGACATTACTGGGGGGCTGTGTTGCTTATTGTTGTAAGTAATTTCCGCTGTCAGCCTAACAAGTTGAATGGTCTGTGTCTAAGTTTGTCTTTCCTGGCAGCCTTGATCACATAGGTAGATTCCTAAAAAACTAAATGAATTTAAAAAAAATAATCTAAATCTTACCTAGCCTAAGACCATAATGTCACAGTTTCATTTCTGATTTTTGTATCTTGAGCATGTATTTTCCAATAGACTGTCTCACTACTGTAGCAACTGTAGGTGACTACAATTGCTCTCTTCCAAACAAGATTTTTTGAGCCCAGTATTTTTATAACCTTTTCCATCTTTGACATGATCTCTAATACTAGCATCTTGAATACTCCCGCTGGAAAAAATTAGTCGAAAACCAGGGAAAGACTCGGAGGTTACTTTGTAAGCATTTGTGTGTTATGGGATCAAATCACAATTTTGGGAAAAGCAGTTTTGTCTCAACAAGCAGAGGCTAAATCTTCTGTGTTTTAATGGCATCTTAGCTCCTAGCTGAGTATGTAGTCTCTGCCATTAAGTGGTTTAACCTCTGCTCCTGGTACCCTGCTGTTCAGGTACAAGTAATCAAACAATTTATTGAGGTGGTGTGCACTGATTAAAGTGATTTTATGGAGTTATGGAGCGCTTACAGTTCTAGTATAAGGTGTTATGATTTGATAAAAATTATAATGCTGTCCATATTTTCTTTATCTGATATAGTACATGTATACACTTTGTATGATATGCACGGATGTAAAACTAAAGGAGGTTAGGTACAAATTGCTTACAGTAAGGAGTTGTCTTCGAAGGCGTTGTCCTTTAGGTTGTTAATAACGTGGTGAGTTGTAATTTTTCATATGCTGGTGCAGTGGGACTTGGCCTTCTGCTATTTCATGATCTCAGTAGTTTTGGTGGGGTTGTTTTTTTTT
>JAHXMQ010003319.1:31946990-31958007 GCA_020466415.1 Ammodramus savannarum pratensis | reverse complement strand
AGCTGCCCAGATTGCAAGAATAAGCTAAAACCTTTTCCTGCATTTAGTGTACCTAAGTATTTTAAAGTGATGGCCAGTGTGCCATGTGAGCAGAGGATAGGATTTAGAAACATTTATCTGTTTGTTTGTGGTTTTTGTCAGTCTTTCACCCTAGGCTTTCATGTATTAGCATAAAAAGTTGTAATTGTCTTTTCTATAGGAAGTACCATAATGAGTATTACAATGTGGTCATTGTACAGCTTTGGACTATTTCCTGAAATTTTTTTTCAAACTCTTTTCCTAAACTGTTGCTCATTCTGAAAAATGACCACGTACTTAAATAGATGAAGATTTAAGCATGTTTGTGTGAGGTAATATGTAGGGGGATACAGTAGGGGTAAATGAAGGTGGTAGAGAATGTAATCTTATGCCCTAAAGAGTTGCAGCTGAGCCAATTACTAAAGATTAGGAGCAGGCCTGATGTTAACAGGCCACAGCTATAGCCAATAAGAAGAGTGTTATAAAAGAGTTGGTTGGTTGAGAGAGAACTGGAGTCAGATGGCTGCTGTGAGGACAGGGAAGAGTCAGTGCCCAGAGGAGCTGCCTACAAGAAACATCAAGGAGTTATGGGACTCTAGCAATATGGAACCCTTGCAATGTAATGACAATAGAACTCTTGTAATATATGACAACAGTAATATTAGAGAAACAGGATTTCTTACATGCTCAAAATACTTAAAACTACTTGATTTTTTTGCTTAATTCTTGAGGTGGCAGCCATGCAATGCTGCTGAGTCATTACTGGTTATTAGTTGCACTGTTGGTCACTTGCAATGGAAACAAGCTGTTAGCTGTTCTGGAGGTAACACAGCAGATGTTACAAAAAGGGAATTCTCATGGACAGTCCAAGGGTTACACATAGTTTCCAATGAGGTGCAACTGTGAATTTTAGTCATATTCAAGGAGTAATTTTGGTCTTTGTGTTTTTGTAGCAAATGAGAATTTGTGGTTGTGATCTAGGGACCTCTTCGTGCCCTGTAGCGCTTTCTCAATATTTAGGGAACAGTTTGGAAGGGAATGTAATATTCAATATGTCATTTAGGTTAGATTGATTTTTTTCAGCATTTTTGGTAAAAGAAAGCATTGCTCAGATAGTGATAAACTTTTAGATGCATATTGCCTTTGAGAAGAGTAACAAAGGTTTTCTCTAGTCCCTATAATTCTATAAACATATTTACTTCAAAGGAATATTTGTGTTAGGAGCTTGAATTCAGTTTCCAAATTGATGCAGAACTGTGCTTTTGAAAGTAACCCTAGCAAATTGCTTGGTAAAGATGTAGTTTTGCTCCAGTTAAAAAATTCAAATCAGCTTGATTATGTTATTTTTTCAGACTGTCTTCCTTGGTGTTTTATGATGTTAGAGTTGGTTCAGCTCTAATGAAACTGGGAAGGATCAAGAATAACCTGAGTTTCAAAGACTCCTATCTTCTAGTATAGACTTGTTAGCTTCCTTAGGGACTTAGTGTGTTTTAAATGCTAAAACAAAGTAAAGGTTACTTGGGAGGATTAATTGAATCAAGGACTGTCATTTTAAATATGTGCCTGTAGAGTCAGATGAAAGAATTTACTATGGTGACTTTGCAGGGAGTGACATTTTAGCAATGATGCTCTTCTCATTTGCACCCAGTAGGGAACTCTCTTGTAGCGAATGTGAGATCTTGTGTAATTTTCACATAATTCAGAGGAATTCTAGCAGAGGGATCTAACACTCAAGGCTATTGTGCAGATTGGTGCATTTTCTGCAGCACCTCCAGAAGTCAGTAATTAGGCTGTCACAAAAATGTTGTGGTTTACTTTGTTTGATTTCTGGGTTTTTAGCAGGAAAGAAGGAAAGGCTCAGAGGGGAGTTATATTTTTCTTGTTAATTTTGACTTTTTTTAAAAAAAAAACTGTGTAAAGGTTATGTAAAGATTAGCAAAGAATAAATATATTTTTGAACTAGTTTTACTTTATAAATAATCTTAATTAAACTATCACTAACTTGCCACTTATGTTAATAGTTTGTATCCTGAACAGTTTTTTTTAGGGTTTTATGGCCTTTCCAGAAGCTTAAATGGAATTACAGATGTACTGTGGGCAAGCAAAAATGAATCATATAGTTTACAGGAAAAGTGTGTAGTCTCACTTCAGGAAATTTGAGATCTGCTTCTATCTGTGCCACAGGTGGTCACAGAGGTATAACCTTCTGCAAGGTGCTCTGCTCATTAGTATTTATCTCTCACATAAGGATCTTTTTGGAATACATTCTTTTTTTTCATAGGTGTTTATATGCTGTGATTCCTAGTGCTATAATGTATCCTGCAATTTAATATCTTGCAGTCAGTGTTTTGCAAATAAGATTCTGATACCAGCTGGATTGTTTGAGGAATTTCTTGTTACGCCTTCTTCTGCTGTAATCTTGCAAGTGATGTTTGCTCTTAACAAAAGAGAAAGTAAATAGCTTTCAAATTGACAGTGATGAAGCAAACTGCTCTGCAGGGAGCTTGGTGTCTTGACTGACAGTGAATAGAAACAAGCAGGAAATTCTGATCTGGATTATCAGGAATGAGGAGCATCAAGTGCTGTATCCCCAGGCTGTGATAATGAGGCTGTACTGAGGAAGGGGCTGGTCCAAGGGCTCCAGTGTCCTGTGCTGTCATTTTGTCTTTGACAGATCTATAGGTGTGCTCTCATCATGCGTATCCTACATGTGAATGTGTTTTGTTCACAAGTATATTTTCTGTACATGCATCTGTATTTTAACTGAAGCTCTGCATCCTGAAGAATCTCAAAATACTTTGTTTCAAAATAACATTTTGAATTGCATTGCGATCAATACTAATGGAATTATCTCACTAATTGTATTCTTGATTTAAAACCCAGTTTGGAAAAGAAGCTACAACAAGGCAAAAATACTGCAAACCACCGTAGCCTTTTTTTAAACTATGCTTACCAGTGTGCTCCATACCAAATCATGGATGGGAATGTTTTGTGACTTTGTGGATCCTGTGGTTATAAGACCACCTCTGTACTGTTTTGTGATATCCACTAATATTGAGAGTTGAGATGCCTCTAGTGTAAAACTTACTAATTATGATATTGCAAACATCTGTTTATTTGCAGAAGTGGAGAAATGCTTTCTTTCAAAATTAGATGGCAAAATTATGAAAGAACACATATTTGACCATCCATTCTTGTGTGAAAATATTTTGACATGTTTTATCCAGCCAACAAACACTGATTTTATGAGGCTATATGAATCACTTCAGTTCTGGAAAAAAACCCAGCAGTTTGGCTTATGTTAATGAACAAGCATCTGTCTTTCTATGCTGTAGCTGTGAAAAGGCACAACATGATCTTGTTTGGTATTGGGACAGGGAAGTAGTGCTCTTGTTGCAGTGACAGCCCATCCCCAAGACAGAGGTGTTTCCTGCTCTTCCCGTGCTTCCTCATCTAAATGCTGGTCAGGCCTGCCTGATGTAGTGAATGCCTGGAATACCATGCCTGAAAAATGATCAGTGAAATGCAGCCGTATCAATTTACAGGCAAATTGCCTGGTAATTGTTTTTATAAGTTTCAAATATCATTACTCAACATGAATAATTGGCAGAAAGCATGGTATGATTTTATACATAATTCAGCATCATGGGCAGAGCATTTTAATGCCTTACTCTTTTGGAGGAGGTCTTAGGTTCCTCACAGTGTCATGGACTTTAGACAGGAAAGCTGAAGTTCAGAGTGCCTACTGAATGTTTTCTGAGCCTCAGATTGAAGAACCAAATGTGTTTGTTTAAACTGTAACCCAATTAGTCCTGAATTATGTTGATCACCATAGTAACCTACACTGATTGTATTTTGTATGAAGTAATTTAAAGGCACTTAGCTGGAAGAAATAAGTGATGTCAATTATTGACACATAAATGCAGCCTAATTATATTAATGTGAAACATTTTTGTAGGATGAATATTTCTTCATGCACTGGAGTTTCAAGTCATTGTCATAATTAGTGTCAGTCATTTATGTGAACTGGAATTTTGAGAGGTTTCTGGTTTGGGTTTTTGGTGTGGTTTTTTTTGGGTTTTTTTTTTTTTGTTTGTTTTTTTTTTCCTTCCATGTCCTTCTTATACCATATCTTATATTCAGCATTTTTTAATTATTTGCGTTGCTTACTTTTGCTTGCAAATACAACTGGATTGTATTTGATAAGTATCAGATGCCTGTTAGGTTCTGTGGTAAAGCTGTAGCCACATACAGTTCTGTATCTACAGAATATCACTTCTATTATTTGTCTTTTATTATTTTCCTGACAAAACATTATTGATGGGATCTTGTAATGAGTTTTGAAGTTGCTGGGAAAGTTTACTTGATCCTGATTTTTAATGGCTTTTTGGTAATATACTTGATTAATCAAACTGTTGCTTATTTGTTTAATTAATTAAATGCAGTGATGTTTGAAGGTTCAAAAAGCAATGAAATAAACAGTCTATAATTGACTGAAATGGGAATTCCGTTTGAAGAACTGCTGGAGAATCAAGTTCACTATGTAATCTTAAAATGCAGAACACTTTTGTTGTTTATGTATGCAGCTCCTGTTCATTATGCTGAAATTGAGCTGAAAATTGTTTTCTTTTGCTGCCATTAATTTTAGCTTTTAAATTCAAAGCAAATTAAGTTGCTAACTTCAGCCGCTATTGAGATGACTTCCTAAATATGAGATAAACTCAGTCTCCAGCTATGTCTACCAATTCTCATTTTGCTGGGTTGTTTCCAAATACCTGCAGTGAAAGCCAATGTATTTGAAAAAGAATTTGTCATTATTGCTCCAACTAGTATAAGCTGTCCATTGCCAACAGTAGGCAAACAACCCTCAAGCTTTACTGCTCAGATTTTACATGCCAGTTTTACCTCTTCTACTGCTAATCACATCACCAGCAGCATTCAGATGGCCTAGCAGAGCTGGATAGCACAGAAGTTACAGATGGGAAGAGCTAATTACCTCACCTGGTGCCTTTGTTTTTGTTGGTTTTTGTTTGTTTTTCTTCTTTCTTTTTTTTCTGCCAGTACAGGATTTTTCCTCCAGTGTGTTTCCTATCAGCTTTCTGTTATCTAAGTTATGAAGTTGCACCCAGTTGTCTTGAGAGTTTTCTGTGCTTTGTCATTTTTTGAGTTTTTATCTAGCATTCATAGATCTAAGTGATGTGCTAATCAACTGATAGCTTAAACTTCATTGTAAAGGAGATTGAGTTCAGTCTCTTAATACACACAGAGCTAAAAATACAGGCAATTATCACATTACATTTGTTTTCGTTCATAATTTGAATGAAAGGATTTGTATTGATGACTAGAGTGTGAAACAATATGATTTCTTCATTGTGGTAAGGAAAATGCCCGGGTAAATACCATCTTGTTCAGTTGCATATTCTTATTCTAATCTGCTCACTTTCTAACAAAACTGAGTATCTAGACTTGTTCATTGCATTTGATCTTTTAAGTCATTAGAGGAAGAAAGATTTAAAAAGAAGTCAACTATTTTTCTATCCTTGATCCTAATCCAACAGGTTTTTCAATCAACAGAGCTGTGAGTTTCTTTTGATTTTTATTAGCAATGGTTCATTAGCCTAAAAAGAAACCCAGAGGCCCTGTTAAGTATTCTGATGTTGCCATGAGGGAAAAGAAAAGGTTATGGTAATAAATGGAACTTAGTTGCTCTGGAATCATTGTGAAAATAAATGCAGGGCATTGTGAGACTCTCCCACACAGAGTCATGCTGGGATGATATTTTCAGTGAATACACACATGAGCCCCCAGAATAATATAAATATTCTTGTGTCTGAAACTCTCAGAGAAGGCACATAATTTCAGTTTGGTCAGTTGAATTTGTGCTTGAACTCTCAGATCTGCACTTCATCTTTGTTTGCCTGTGTTTGACCATCCATGAATGCATACAAGGTGCCTAAATGTGAGCTTGAATAGTACCAATTTCAGCAGATGGATTTTGGTGCTCATGTCACTCTTGAAAGGTAGCTTGTTCTTCTCAGCCTGGGTGTCATTAAATGAAGTGTATTTCCCCAAGTGTTTAATGTTTACATGGAAAACAAATAACAACAGAACTCAGATCAGTTCTCAGTTTCTCCATCTGAGGGTTGAAGAACAGCTTAGACTCCTGAATATGCTATGACTGAGGAGATCCCAGAAGAGTATATTAAAGGTGGTGAGTATATTATAGTATAAATAGTATATTAAAGCTAACTCTTCCAGAGTTAGAGATGAAGAAATAGGGATGTCAGGATCCCACATTATCACTAAGCACTTGGACAGTGCTCTCAGGCAGATGGTATGGTTCATAGTGTTCCCCTTTGCAGGGCCAGGAGATTGACTTGGTAATCCTTGTGAGTCCTTTCCAGCTCAGGACATTCTGTGAAATAATTTTTGTTTCTTTGCCATAATCCTCAGCATCTTCTGTTTGGTGTCAGTTGCTCTGAATGAATACAACTGCTATGAAATAATAAAATAATGATATTTTGAAATAAGAAAAAACTCCTTCTATTTAACATGATTCTTTGTGCAATGTTTGTTGTAAAAGAGAATTAGGATGCAGCTGAAGGATTTGCATTGATGATTAGAGTGTGAACAGGCTGAATTTTAGCAAACAATGAAGTGAGATTCCTTTCAGATTATCCAGAGCAAGAGAGTTGTAGCTTTTAACCACTTACGCAAAGTTTTTACTGACAGAAGGTTTAAGTTTTATCTGAGTCTCTATCATACTTCTGTATGTGATAAATTGCACCAGCCAGAATATTAGTTTAGAAATTGGAGGAGCATAACTGCTGTGGGCATACAGTTACCTCAGTTACCTCACTTCTTTATTTTAAAGTAACTACTGCTTCTGTTGTTGAAGCTCTTTTTCATATATGTGTCAGCACAGCTTTATCCTTTCCTCCTTACCAAAGGAGGTTTGCTCCAAAAAATAGGTTGTGACACCTTTTAATAAACTGCCTGAACAGCGCAGTGTGAGTTGATTCTTGTGGTGTTCAGGTCTCCAGAGTCAGTAAATTTGAACTGTAAAAGCAGCCTCAACCATCTAACACTCTCTAATAGTCTCTGAAAACTTCAGAGTAGCTAGAAAATGAGTGATGTATCTCCGCAATGTGCAGCATAAATGATAATATGACAGTGTTCAGTTGTTTGAGTGAGTACTCAATAGAGCCTCAGAGGCATTGAGGGAAGAGCTCTGGGGGTGTGTGGTCAGCTGCAGGTAGCTGCTTGTCATGCCTGTCTTTGTGAGGTGCCTTCATAGGCTTTGTTGCCATGCCTTGAATTGGTAGGATGAGTGCGGAGGACGCCAGTCTAATTGGGAGGAGGAAGAAAGTCTCCAAACACTTTCATCTATGACAGTGTCTGTCAGAGAACATGAAACACTATTCCTGTGGTACTTAATTAAGCCTTGGGTCTTTGTAACGAAAACAGCAAACAATTAATGATTAACATTAGCGGTGTGTCCTTTGTGTAGTGATTTATGTACATAATTAATGCTGTAGCATTTTAAGGTGTTAGCTGTCCTTTACAGAGCTGTGGAATAAATGGTGACTTCAGAGGGTGTTACTTAAAAATTTACTCCAAAAAACTCTCAGTGCCTAAGAGGATAACTAGAAGGAGAAGTCCCCCCACCAATTTTCTGTGGGTGTGAAGAGACATCAGTCTTTCACAGGGACTACATTATTCTCCATATCTGCTCTAACTAGCTAGGCAGGCTCTTGCTGGTTCTAGGAAGATTATTTCAACTGCTTCTGTTCTCAGGCTACCAGAGACTGATTAGACAGCCCTGTTGAACTACAGATATGGGTGCTGATGGACTGTTGAAATCAGACTGGAGTTCAGCATCCAAAAAGAGTGAGATGTTGTATTTTTTGCTTGTTAAAACTTTTAGACCTATTAAAGCTCGGTTCAGTGAAGCCATACAGCTTCAGCAAAGCAACATGCACCTCTGTGTTAAAAAGCTGTGCCTTAGCTTTACTTTTGCACATGATGGAGAAAATGTGAGGCTGCAGTTCAGGAAATGTGTGTAAATTACTTGTATCTACTCACAGGGGTTTTGCTGTATTGGTGATGGATTTAGGAATGATGGCCATTTTTTGTTGTGTCCAGCCTCTTCATCTGCACTCCAGTTTTGTGTGAAGGTTATTTCAAGGTTCACTCAAAATGCACATCCAGTTTGATTGTGATACCTTGTACACTTAAATACTTTAAAAAATCCTTAAGCTTAAAATAGTATTTTAAAACAGTTTATTACTATGCAGAGGAATACACTTTTGTCCTCCTGCAAATACAGTTTCAACTATGAGCATTGATTGGAAAATGAAGTTCTAAAGGAAAGCTGTGATTCAGTGGCTGTAAAATGCTTAAATTGAACATGTGAATTAAGGAGGAAGCAATTCACTGGATATAAAGTGCTTGAAATACCAGAATTAAGGCCACAAGGAAAAGGTACTGTAGAAGCAAGCTTTGGTAAAATAGGGTGAGAAATTTAATTCTTTTATTTCTCACCCTACCTATGACTGTCTAGCTACATTTGGGATAATAAGGGGTTAGATATAAATAATTCAGTACAGAGGTGATAATTCATTTCATAAAAATTGATTTGTAAGTACAGGGAGTCCCTATATATAGAAATTATTATAAAAGGGCCAGAATAACATGGTAACCTGGGAGTTCCTGTTCTGGATTAGAGCTATGTCTGTTCTCATTCATTTTCCTGTCTTTACCTGAGAGACCTTAGCAACAGAGAAGAGAAACTCATCTTTTTGTAGAAAAGATCTTGCAAAACTAAATATATTCCTATTATAATATGGCATATGCTCAAAACTTTTTTTTTAACTCAAAACCACAAAGAAAATAACAGCACAAAATGCCAAATTAATCTCTTTTATAACTTTCTGTGCCCTGATAGTATTCTTAAGCATTAGGGAAAATTTGTCCAGCTTGATTTTCTGATACATGGCAGAATGTGGAGAAATTGTATTTTATCCTTCTACCTTCTCATTTCCACATTGTGTCTAGCCCTTCCACCAAAATTGTTTTTCCTGTGTATCTGATGCCAGTAAATTCCAAAACCTGTTGATGGTACAGTTTGTGGTCCTGAGTTGTGACTTTGGACAGAAAGAGTGTTTTGCAGGCAGAATATTCTGATAGTGTTTATTTGTTTACGTGACAGAAAATTTAATCTTTATCTGCATCTTATAAGATTTTAAAATAATTATATATGATGCTGGTAATTTCAGCAGTAATTAGCAGCCTGGTAAGAAGGTAATTACATCTACAGAGACTGTTATCTCACATGTTTAGCAGTCTGCCTAACAAGCCATACAATGAAAACAAAAACCAAAAAGAGTTTTTCATCTAGAGCAATTACAGGTTTACTCCTGTCACTGTAAAATCAACAACAGGTACTGAGAATTTGAATAGTAATCCCTCTCTATCCAATACCTAATTAATGAAGGTTAATGAGATTCTTAAAAAGCAAATCCTTCTACAAAGTGTACCTCTGCCATTGTTCCCATTAAATATCAGGGTCACAGCCCTGCTTATTAATTTACATAAAACCTCCCTGTGGGGTATTTTTACAGTGTAAGGTCTTCATGGTACATGCACTCCCTGTATCAGGAAGGCAATGTTCCATATCTGAAGTCCATAAGAAATTCAGGCATTGAAAAGATGTGAAAAGCAGCTGACATTTAAGGTGTGATTGTGTTTTTTCTCTTAGTGAGCCAAAGTGCTTTTTGACATTAGCAGCAACTTTGCTGATCAGATACTTTGTCAGCATGAAAATCTTAGTCAGGGGGAAGGGCTTTAACCCAGCACCTGGAACATTTTTCCCTCCCAGAGCATCACTGCAGTGTGAAAGGGCCCATGGTCCCTTTCAGTCTTCCTTGTCTTCTGGGATTTCTGCTGGGATAAGTCTGGAGCAGCACAGTGCTGCAACAGGAATGTATTTGGTAGTGTTGAAATCCCTAAACTAGAGGGGGGTTTGTTTTGTTTTTGTTTTTTTGTCTGGGACTTTTTTTTTTTTTTTTAGGGTGAGTAAACTGATGCTCTTGAGTCTCTGTGTGAGAACCTGCATAAATACATTATCCTTAATAAAGGAAAAAAAATACTTTGTTGCTGAGTAAAAGTGATACTTACTTGGTAATAAGCCCAGAAGTAACAAAACAGGATTCTTTTTTCAGACCTTTTATTGCCTAGAAAACCAGGCTGGGTGTGTAGGTTTTTCTGCCTTTCCTTTTCTGCAAATCAAAACTGTTCTGTTGAATTTCAAGGCAAGAAACTGGAGGCTAGAAGGCAGTACTAATGCAGAAGCTTCTTGAGTCATGGTTAGTTTAGATATTTACTGTGGAGCCTGTCAAGGAAACCCTTTCTCTTTCCTATAAGTTCATAATTTCTTCAGTTTGTTTGTACTTGTTTAGAAGACATTTAGTAGGTATCAGTGTATGTTACCCAAAAATTCCAACAAGATGGCAGTGTTTTCCCATCTTTTAAGGACGTGTCACTGGTGATGTCCCCGTCTGAGTGCCCTCCTTGTGACCATATTGTTTTTAGTAGTAGTAGTGTCTTGGCCCACAAACTTGTGGTGTTTCATTGTCCTGTGACAAAGTATAAAACCCCAAATGATTGTTACTTCGCTTGCTTTCAGTGTGTCATCAAGGCAGAACCTGGAGATTGCCTAACTACTTTTCTCTGTGCTAAATTTCAATTTGGTTTTGATGCATTAATTTAGAAATATTTCTTCATTTTTTTTATATTCCTGGCAAGTTGGGTATTCCACAACCCAGGAAGAGATAGCAGAGCTCAGTGTGTGTGTTGTGATTGACTGTACAGTCTCCATACATCTGCAGGACCTCATGAATGCTTAAGTGCCACAGCAGGCTCCACGTCTTTCTGTTAGTCTTTAACTGAGCTGTGGTACACTCTGTATACACATTTTCACTGCAGTTGTTTTTTTTTT
>JAHXMQ010003319.1:31838180-31946887 GCA_020466415.1 Ammodramus savannarum pratensis | reverse complement strand
TTTTTTTTTTTTTTTTTTTTTTTTTTTTTTTTTTTCCAGAGGCATAACTGCATGATTTTAACCTAAGCCTGTTGCTGAACAAAGAAACTGGAACTCAGTTTCTTTCTGGTTTGCTAACTCCTTCTCGTTTGCTAATAGTTCTCTTGCTCTCAACTGGAATACAGGCTACTTCCTCTGTGTTCTTCAGAGCTATGCCAATTGGAAAACAGAGAGTGTGACACATAAGTGTCACCCCCAGAACGAGGAGAAGCTTCCTGTCCTATAGGTTTTAGCTGCTAACTGAGCCACCAAGCTGAGGGCTGTTAGTTCTGGCTGATAGAGCCAGAAATCCTGATTCTACCATCCTGAAAAGACACCACTTGTTGGCTGGTTTTGTTTATTAGTAGTTTAAATTAGTTATGTAAGAAGCAAACTTTCATGTATCCCTCAGTAAATGTGTGTCTCTGAGGCCTCCATGGTCAGCCTTGATCCCACTGTTGTCCTGACTCCTCTCTAGCTTAGTTTTCAGTCTTTAGCTACTTGTTACTTGAATTCCAAGGGATTGAGGAGGAGTGTTGGTCCTTCTGTCATTCTTCACCTTTCTTGTGGGATGAGGGGGCTACATATATCCTATGTGAAGCTGCAGTGAACCCATACCTTACTGTGCAACCTTTGCTTCCTGCTCTATCAGGAGGAGCCATGGCTATGTAATCTTTCCTTTCTTTTATATTTTATGTTCTGTCATCATTAATACTGACAGTACAGGTCTGGGAATCATTTGCTAGTTAGATTGAACAGTTTTACTGCAGTCTCAGCCTTGACACGTTGCAAAATGTTTAATGTATTACTTTGTATTACAAACACATATCCTTAACAAATCCATTAGCGGATGTAAAAATCAAAATACATGCTCAGAATTCAGTAGTAGGATCCATCTAAAATTTTAATGTATCATTCTTTCTTAGCATTTTCATCTGTGGGTAATAGTTCTGTACATAATCATTGCCACCTACATTGCTGAAACATTGGTTCAGAGGCTGACAGGGAAATGTGTAGTCAAATGAGACCTTGGTCATGTGTTTAATCCCAGGGGATTGCAGCACATAAAATAATGTTTTATGCTTTATGTTCTTAGACTAGGCAGTACCTCTGACACCAAAGCCAGTAAAGAGATAGTGAATATATGAAGAAAAAGTGAAACCATACAGTGAGAAATCTTTGCTGAGTAGAAAATGTGTTGCCCGCTTTTTAGATCTAAATTGGTGCTTTAGCACATTTTATGCATGACTTTTCACATCAGAGTACAGGAATTATTCTTTCAAATGCAATAAAGATAGTTTGGATAGCTGATTTCCTAGCTTTTTTATGCTGTGCAGTGTATAAAGCATCTAGCTAGTTCAAATGCCACTAGTGGATACAAATTAACAATATAGGACAATTATAGGAGGTGTTTTTAAGGAAGATGATGTGTTTAAGTGTATGTCCTTCACCTTTTGGATCTTTATATTTTGAATATTTTTGTAGATTAACAGCAGTGCATAACATTTATATTTAAGATTTCATCAGAAGTGAAGTTTTATTTTGATTAATACATATGATATTTAAAATATTGGGTGACTTCCAAATAATTCTCATTTTTAAATTTGAGGGCTTCTAGTAAATGTCAAGTGTTAATCTTAGGCCTGCTCTTAAATTCTAATCAGCTAAGAGCATAATTGTTCAGTAGAGAGTGAAGTAAATAGTGCTCTTAAATGCAGTGGCTTAGAGGACTGGTGGGAAGGAGGTTCCAGAATTGGTGGCCATGTTCTCCAAAATGCAAGAAGTGCTCTGCACACTGAAGATCCCATTAGTCCCCCTCTCTCTGAAGAGACAAGGGTAACCTTTGCACCCTGGTGTCTGGAGTGTTCTTGAGGTTAGTGGGACTCCTCCCAGCGAGTGCCAGGGTTTTAAATTACATCATGCAGGGACTGGCTGTTGACATTTGGCTGCGAATGGAGCGGTGTCATTGAGTGCTCTACGTTTCAGGAACTTTGCAGCCAGTTTGTTCTGATTCTCTGTGTAGGTTACAGCTTTTCTGGAGCCTGGACTTCTTTATGCATCTATTGTTTCTGTGTGCCACCCTTTAGATGCCAGCTGCATAAATACACAGTAAAGGACAGTCTGGTCCCTTGAGAGCAAGTGGTGAAGGCTGATGGGTATAGCTGAGTTTTTCAAAGGCCACATCCTCTGATGTGCAGTTGTAGGTAAAAATATCACTCCAGAATCACTGTGGTTTAGGAAAAAAGGGTTTGTCATAATTTTTAGATACCTCCAGAAATCTGGTCCACTTGCACTCGGCTAACTTTCAGCACGATCTGTTGTACTTGACTGGTTCCTGGGATGCCTCTGGCATGACATCTGAAGCAAAGATGGAAGATTTCTCAAGGGAAAGCAGAGTGTGGGGCTGTGAATGTGTTGTCACTATTTAAATAGTCATTAGGCCAGATTTTGCTGGATTCACAGATGCCCAACCAGTCTTCCATATTCATGAATACTCTTCATCTGCTTTGACAAATGGTGCTGTTTGAGAATTGAGCTTTCATCTTTTTGCTTCTATTTAACCAGTTCACCTTGGGTTCAGAAATTCTGAACCCAGTGAATCCAGAGAAAGCTCCAGGTAAATCTGGCAGTTTAATTTTTATCTTCAGCTGAAGTGTTATTCACTGAAAATCAGTAATGTAGATTTTACTCCTCTTTTCTATACATCTTTCACTGGTTTAGAATATAATGACTCTTTCTGTGGAACAGGTTTTGAGTTAACTTTCCTGCCAGCTCCTACAGAATTTTCCAGTATCCTTTTCTGTAATCATAACATTTAGAGCCTAGTTTATCACCTGGTGGAGAGCAGGAGGAACTGCATGTAGTTCTTTACTGTTGAGGGGGACAAGGCTAAAATATTTAGTGCAGGTTGTAAATCATGCTTGGAATAAAAAATCATACTTCTCAAAACAAATATTTACAGTATTTCCTCAAGTAAATACAACAGTATTAGTGATTGTGTCACCTCTCAGCATTTGCAGTTCCTGTGCTAATATTGTTAGTGTGAGCTACTGCATTCAGTTTAAAAAGTGCAGCAAATCTACCTGACCACCAAATGGCACTATTTCCTTTTCAGAGCCAAAACCAGAGGAAAGGTGTTTAAATCAGAGAGGGATAATATGCAAATGTTTAGTTTCTTATTATCTAGTCTCCAAGTTGTTGTTTGTCACTAAGAGAAAACTGACTTGTTTGTTCATTCTTTGCTTTGCATTTGGTATCACTGGTAGAATCCAAACAGGAGCTGATGAATTTGTTATGGCTTGGCTTTAGCTGTTGCTTTGCTTCAAAGTTTTGTATGACTTCCTTCTGTGGAGAACTTTACCCACAACACGGAGAGAAGCAACTGAATTTCCTAGCAAGTTAAAATTTTATTTGATACATGTCAGGAATTTGAATTACTCTTCTTGGGTAATTTTTTTGATGTTTAATGACGTTAGAACAAATGTAATACGGACCTAGGTTAGACACAATTGAGTTCTAGTTTTTCTGTTTGCAGCATCAGTCTGTATGAATGATGCATTGTTGTCCTGTGGTGGTCCTCTCTCAAGTTTTTCAGACATTTTCATATGGGCGCCAGTATTAACAAACATCTGCATGTATTTACCTATGCAGAGGAAAATATTTTTTGAAGAAGTTAACCCCATGTAGTTTTATATCTCATTTTTTGATATGTGTTTCTTCTTTCTCTCCATTGAGTTCTGTGGGGCTGCAGTGTAAGTATCAATATCAGATTTGAAAATTAGGGCTAGGGGAAAATAGCTTAGGTAATTTCTTAAAGAAAACAGTCTCCAAAATGCTTTTATATAGGTTAATGCTATTTTGCTTGCTATGACTGCTTGTATAATTAAAAACACTGGCTTAAGGGTTGATACAGCTGGAGCATCTATGTCACACCCTTGAAGTGTGACTTGGAACAACCAGTATTTGTGACTCTAACAGATGGAGACTTCAGTTTATCAAGTCCAACCTCCCAAACAGCAAGATGATTATACATTGCCAAGTTGTGTGTTTGTCAAGTATGTATTTTAAAGCTGCATAGTGCATCTTAGTTTTAATCTTAATTTAAGTATGTCTGTAGACAGACAATCACCAATTTTGTTTAGTGTGTGGGTTTTCCCCCAATAATTTAATTGCTTTTAACGCTCTTGTTTGAATTCTCCTTATTAGGGGAGGTCTGGAATTTTCACCCATACAGGATCACATACAGTGGAGGGTATCTTTCAGTCATCTTTCTGAGAAGTTGCAATGTGCTTGATTTCAGTGACTTCAAAGTCACCAATTCCATGTTTGTATATATTTCTATGCCTGTGTTGGACATTTTTGCAGTGTCAGCACACTGAGTTGATGGTTTACTCTGAACCAAAACTACACTTCAGAGGCATAGTGATAGTCTGCATTTTTTCTTTCTGGGGCTGTAATCCTGCATTGGGCTCCATTTAAGCAGTGTTTATTAATCATCTGGTGTAATGGCTCTTCAAGATTGCTCAGCTTGTCTCACATTCCTGTCATTTTGATCTCGACCATTTTTTCCCAGCACAATCTATTCATATTTCAATTTATTTGTCTTTAAGGTAAAATATATTGCTTTCAAAACTTGGTTGTACTTCAAGCTCTATTGAATTTGGGGTTTTTTTAAGAATAGTTGAGACTTTTAGAGAAAGTATGAACAGTCATCAACATAGTGATCAATTGTTTTATTGCTTTTCAGAAAGATGCATATATATTACTGGCATATGCTTTATCTGCAGCATAGATGTATGGCTAGAAGTCTGTACTTCTGAAAATCAATTGGAAAAATTATGCTGTTATTTTGACCATTAATTGGAAGAATTCCTGGAAGAAATTGGAAGAAAACCTGGCATAGCAGTGACCTGAGCTCTTCAAAGTTTTGCATCAGGACTATAATATTGAACCACAGGATGTGCTTGTGCCACATGTCAGATCAGATGATCCCAGTAGTTTCATTTGGCCTTGAAATGTAGTAAATCATATGCAGTGAGTAGAAAGCATAGCAAAATCTGCAAGCTGTGCAAATGGGCAGATTTTTGAAACTGCAGGTACATCAGATAGTATTCTCTTTATTGCTTTTCTTTGTGGCATGGGAAGCTTTGTATCATTTCACAACTGCCTCTAAACCTGTCTTGTCACATAGCCAACTTGTGAACATGATTTCCCTGGTACTGTATGAAAGGCTGTGAGAACAGCCTAGGAAATTGCTGGACTGATCTTCTGGAGTCCATCTTCTGCTTGCTGTCACAACACATCTGTGAAGAGCCTTCACTTGGCAGCCCTTTGAACACCCAAGTGTTTTTCCTTCACACCCAGGTATAGTGGGTGCCTGCCATAGGTGCCCACAGGAGGAAGGTGTTGTGTGTTCTTTCTAATCCCATATTTTGACCTGCTCTTCTTTAAAGCCTCTCCATTTCCCCTCTTGGTTCAGAGGTCTGTCACTAGGGGCTCCTGCTGGCCTGTCCCTTTGCTGTGGGAGTATTGAGTGGTAGGACTGTGGGTGATAGGTTTTTAGGATTATTGGGATTACCTACCCACTTTGCTCGTTTCTCCCCTGCTTTGTGGTTACACTGGAGCATTCAGCTGAAGCAGTAGCCATCTGCTAGCTTGTGCATGCTGGTTTGCAGGATTGTTAAATGACTGCAGGGAAGCTTCGGCCGAATTTGCCTTCCTGTATGTGTGTATCACCTTAAAGAGAGCAAAGGTATAAAATAAATGGCTTGCATTTTATAATAAATAGGGAAAATAGCTTCCCTGAGCAAAGAGTGAGGTCTTCTTTCTTGCAGAATAATTTCTTTCAATGTCTGGTGTAAATTTCTAATACTCAGTTATGTGAGTGACTTCTGTGAAGGCAGGAATGAGTCTGGAAGGGCTGTGACCAATGTGCTGCAGTAGGGACTGATCACTGGGTTGATTGTCACTGGGTTGACAAAGGCTGTCATTTCGCAGAGTTGTACAGCTCTACTGGCAGCTGTACCTGGTGCTCCTGCTAGTGACTGCCAGCACAGCCATAATAGAAAGACAAATAGCCTCATACTCCTGCAAAACAAAAATACCTCATGTAGTTTTCCTGGTGAGCTTTTAGAATCTGCAAGGAAACCTGACATCATGATTTTATTTTATAATTTCTCTTGGGAAACTGCACTTTTGGCGGTTTGTCTGTGTATTAATTGCTGAAGTAAATTTCTCGTGACTACAGCCATTCAATACAAAACACAATAAATTAATCTTGCTTGCCTGTCAGTCTTTATTTCAGCTAGGCTAAGAATAATAGTTGAAGCCAGGAGATTGTGCTCCTGAAAACACTTGCTATTGAGTTTTGACAGTTTTACTTGCAGTGAGTGACAGTTGGGGATATTGTTGTTAGAGTAGTCATTCCTTCAGGGGATTGTATTATGCCTACAGAAATGCCCTGCAGGCCTTTTTATATTCCTTCTTTTAAGATGCCAGTGTCACAGTCACTCCTTTTTCTCTCCTTTTCTTGAAGGCATCACATAACATAAATAGAAACCCAAATGTGATCAAAAGCAGAACTAAAACTATTATTCTTCTCTTGACTGAAAAAAAAGTTTTGAGGCAGACAGCTCTTGCAGCTGGTGGCATCCCTGTTGGGATTTCCTCCATGCCCTGTAGGAAGAGGGACAAAGGTTTCCCACTTCCTGATACCTTATGGCTGTTACCAGGACATGGCTTTATGCTTGCACCTGAAACTGGCACTTTCAGTACTACCTTTTCTATTCTTACTGGAAAACTGGAGTTTTGGGCTGTTCTGTTTCCTTCCATCACCCAGGAGCTGAGATGTTTTTTGTTCTTACTATCCAGTGAGGCAGCTTTGCCAAGAATGGCAGAGGCTAACGGAAGGGGAGGATTGGGTGAGCCTTGTTTCCCCCATGAACCACCCTGCAGCTGTATTCTGTGGTAAATTAATCTAATGAATTGAATTTAACCAGTTGTCTTTAAAGACTCTTTGGGAATTAACAGATGTACTTGTTTGGCCCACATGATGATCAGCACCACACATCCTAGATCAAATGACTAATCCTCCACTTTTTATTCTAATAGATATTAATACTGTTTAATTATGAGGCTTCCTGGAATTTTGCAGAATTAGATATGATTGGTGGGATTCACATCATTAGTCCTTCATTATAACCTTTCCCTCACTCAGTTGTGTATTTATGCACGCAGTTCTTATTCATGCTTGTGTCACAAAACAAGTCATAGACTAGAGGGCTAAAAATACAGGCCTGTGACATCATCCTGAGTGATAGTGCTGCCAAAAGCTAATGAAAGTTAGTACTCATTTTAAAAGTTCTATTATTAACACTTAACCAATGCTTTTGACATTGAGAAGTGATATCTACCTACTGGATACAGAATATGACCTTATTTTTAAAGGCTGATTTTTCAATTCCTGTGTAGGCTGCTTGGAACAATATTTGCTTTAAGTAGTTCACTGTGAATAAGAAAATATCAGAAGCAGCCTCAAGCACAAATAGATATACTTAGAATGCTTTAGGTGTACAGTAGTTACAGCTGAAAAACTAACCTACTTAATTTTCTGGAAATGCAGTTACAGTTTCTCCTGGCCTTGCTACAGTGATCCATCATTGCAGGAACTTCAACAAGGAATGGTTAATTGTGGAGAGGTCAGCAGGGTAATCAGAGCTATGGAACAGGTTTTAAACAGGAGCACATGCAGATAATGCAGCCTGTAAAAGAAATGGATGTCTAAATATCCAAAACAAGTTTGTGAAATACAGAGTGGAAGGCAAAGGGGGAATTTGTGCATTGTCTTCTTCATGACTAAAACTGGGGGAGTCACATGAAACAAAGTGGTGGCAAGTTTAAAGTTGACTGATAGGAGTAATTGTTCACATAAGCTATATTCAGTTTTGGAAGTCTGCAAGACATTGTGGATACTACAAGTTCATGCAACAGCGTAAGTAATTGAACAAATCCATAAAATCCCTGAGGGAATGGTAAATACAGGCACAACCACTTTGTAGAAGAAAGTCTGCTGGTTACTGTAAGCTGTGGGAGGCTGCTTGAGAAGACTATCAGGAGTTAAGGTGCTACCCTTTGGCATCTTTCTGCCTCAGGAGAAGCCAAACTGCAGTCCTTCTCTCAATACAGTGGAGTTAACAGAAAATATGCAAGATGTGGAACATCGGTTTTGTCATTACCCATGTGATTATTTTGGGAGTTGGTGTTTCCATCACTTACCATGTCTGTAGGGTTGGTCCTCAGGTGATGAGGGCATACCCTTTCATTCATCATTCCATCATGCATGAGCATTGAAAAATTAGTTTAATTTCTTATGCGTGGGGTAAAAGTCACCCGACCCAAATTTTACTTGTGGTTCTTACTGTGTTATCACAATGTGGCTTGTGACAACAAACAAACTTAGGACCAAGGGTGCACATAATCCAAGGGTGCAGATCATCACTGCAGAACTGCTGATGTGTAAGAGGAATTCCTTGACTCCTGCTTAATGCTGCATTTTGTACCCCTCATGTGTGTTTGTAGCACAAAGCAGTTAACGTGTGTGCAGCCTTTGTGTAAAAGAGCCATGAACCATAAGAACCTGATAGAAAGTAATTCATTTGCCTATAATGGGCCTGTAATTGTTGCTATTACAAAATTTCTGATTTTGACTATGTTGTGTTTAAGAACCAGGCCTGTGGTTTTATTGCAAAATTATTACAGCAAACCCTTTGGGGACTGTGAGCATATACACTCATTCTCACAAGTATTCACTTGGCCAATATTGTGAAATGTAGCTGTTTCTAGGGAACAAAGGGCTTTAGAAAAACTGTTGAACTAATAAAAATAGAGATTCATTTAGTTTCCTTTTGTTCTCCAAAGACCATCATCAAATCTAGGATCAAGCAGCAGGAAAATTAGGCTTTTTTATTATTATTTTTAATATTGAGTTTTTTCTAATATAAGTAGATGGGCAAAAATAGCTTTCACATAAAGTACCTTGACCTTTTTTGTTCTTTTAAAGAGACTGAAAGTCTCCTTGGGCTTTAGGGTTTAATAACAAAGTAGTAAAAGACTTTATTGTGTTTCTGGGGCTGAGAAAGAGGGTATGGAACTGAATTCATATACTTGGTTTTGTTCAAGTGTTTCATGCAGATATGTTTGGGGTTCATGGAGAGACAAATCAGAATGCTGTTTTTTTTCTGAGCCCTCTGAGTGACCTAGGACGATCAGGGGCCATATCTGTGCAATGAGGAATGGATTAACATGGTGGTTAGTCACAGTTCTTCCTGGACATACCAGAATTAATAGACTGGATTTGAAGATCCTCTCTTGTATGCTATTTCTAATGTCAGCACCTTTCCTGGCAAAATAACTTCAGTTGCATGTTGTAAATGGTTTTTTTCTTTCATCAGCTCTTCACTTGTTCTCATATACTGAAGAAATTTCCAGTGTATCCACTCGTTCTTTTTGGTTGGTTGGTGTATTTGTGATTTGGGTTTAGTTAGCTTGTTTGTTTTAGCAAAAGCTCTGCTTTAAGTGTAACAGTTCTTTGTCTTCAATTTCCTTTGTCTGAGGAACCTGTGTAGGGGTTACATATTTTACAGCTCTTGTTTTTTGTTCAGAGTACCTCAGAGGGTGACTCATGTCCTGTGCCTTTCATGGCAGAGAGGTATTTAGGAAACCATGTGCCAAAATGTTCTCAGTGCCTGCAATGAGAGTTGGTGTTCCAGAGTTATTAAAGCATAATGTCTGGCCTTCAGGAGAAAAAGGGATGTGGGATTTGAATACTTGGCATCCAGATGTTGCTCATGTGCTCTAGTCCCCCATCTCTTACAGTGGCAGCTGACTGATCTTTCAGGGTAAAGCATTTAGTACCTTCCATACTCCTGGCTGCTTGCCTAGTGTTTTACCAAAGCAGAAGGATTTTTGGTATAAAACAGCATCTATTTCCAGATTTGATCTGTCTCTTGAATGATGAGAGCTGATAATTTTCAATTTCATAGGCATAAATGTAAATACTTGGGATTGTCAGAAGTGCCCAGATTTCTGAAATCCAGAAATACTTCCCTGTTTTCGTGTCCCTGTGTCATGATTCCCTTATGCTTCGCTGCACACTGCTTATGAACATTTCCCTTCTGTTTTCTCAAAGCAGGTAGTACTTGCTGCTGATTTCATCTTGCATCTTGTGTCAAGGGAGACTTTTTTGATAGCAAGCAGTGATAACCAGATTTTCTTTCTCCTCAATTAAAAAAAATGGGGGGGGGGGGGGGGGGGGGGGGGGGGGAGTGTGTACAAATAAGTGTTTGAAATAGATGATGTAAATGACATCCCTAGAGCTTAAACATCTTTTTATTCTCTGGAGAAACACATTCTATTCAGTAGCTGTTGAAGGCTTCCTACTGTCCTACTATTTAGGGAATTAAAAATTTTTCACTGGTTGATTCAAATTAGAAGAAAAATGTTTAATTAGTCATTCTCATTGTTCTTGAAAGAAACAGCAAAGAAAAAAAACCAAACTAATGTTTTTCTTCTCCAGATGTAAAAATCTGTTTTGATAGTGAATGATGTTCTGGGACTGCCTAAACCAGCTAGGGTAAATCCAAGCCAGCTCTCCTAGTGATAAATATATGGAGTACTTTTAAAACAGTTGGCAATGGAAGAAAACAAGCTGCATGCATCATTAAACCGAAGGATCTGGGGAGAAACCGTGCGGCTTCAGAAGTAGTACAGATCTTTTATTATAGTAGTCTGTGAAGTTAAGACTGTTTGTTTTCCCTTTCTGTCGAGCACTCCTTTGCATGACTTGTAATTTGTAGGTAGTGTCTTTTGTTTCACTAAGAAAAATATGTTTCTATAATGATTACACATGGATATTCCTCTGGTTGTGTTATTTCACTACAATTATTAGCTTGTTCATGTAATGGTTGAGTTGCGAATAAAGGACTGAAAAATAGCATCTCACTTGCATGCAAATTGCTTTTTTCCCCCTGAAATTACTCAGTATGTAAAACATTCTTAGATACTAAATGTTAGTTTCTTAAAGGGACTGCTACAGGTAATCAAAATTGGCTGAGTTTTCCCTTTGTTGCTAACTTGTACGGTTTTTTCTACCATTCTGCATCAGGAATAATATAGTAGGGTGAGACAGCTGATTACGTTGATGGCTTTGCCAAACACTAACTCAGATGACTGAAAATTCTGCTTTCCTTACCAATTCATGTGGGACAGCTAAATTTTTTAATTCTTGCAAGATGTTAAGGAACAAGTTTGACATGTGAGAGGATTTATGATTAAAAGGAGTGATCCCTTAGAGTAATTGTTTTTCTGATGTTTGTGATATTTTGGGGATTGAACATATTTCAATTAATAAAGAGGACAATGCGTCAACATCATGAATGGTCTTTTTTGGGGTAACATAAGCCACTTGTAGATTAAAAAATGAAGTAGTAGAAATTAAGCTACGCTTAAGAGTTGAGTTTGAAATGTAAAATGCAACCAGTCTTAAGTAAAAGTGTCCATCCCTGTCAGTGTTAAAGTTGAGAGCCCGCAATCAAACACGTTCTCGTTATTTTAATGCAAGTTATGAACAGATAGTAAGAGCACACACTCCAGTAGGTGAAAATTACTTGCTGCTGTGCCATCACTACTTCATGACATTGTAGTTAATTATACTGTCCCATAATGACTTATGACTGTGCGCAGAGAGCTGAGATAAAAAGGTGGATTGTAATGATTTTCAAAAGTGAGACCAAAGAGTACTTCTGTCCAGTGGGGGGATAATGCAGTCACTGGATGACCACGGGATTTGTCTTCAGCTGTAAATTAGGGGATTATACAACTCATGTATAGCATTAATTATTAAACAAAGCAATTTCACAGTTTTATTCCTTGATGAAATTTCTGTGAAGAGTGGGAGACTTGCAGTGTCTTCTTTGTTACTCATGATTGCCTCTTTTCTCTTTGTTTGTAACTGCTCTGATGGACAGTGCCTGATCTAAGGAAACCCTCTCCTGTGATGCTTGTCACCAGACCTTTTACGAGTTCTAAAGTAATAACTTTATACTCTGGTAGTAATACAGGTCTTCTGAAGAAAAATGTGTATTTGCTTCATCCTTTATGTTCTGTTTTATCTGTGTTTCTGGTTGAAACTCAGGTGCTGAATATCACTGGTGCACTATGACAAGCCTATTTTTTGGCAATTCTTTGACTGTAAATAAAGATACAAAGAGGTGTAAATGTTCTTTTTTGTACAGAATCAGTTGCTGATTGTAATGAGAAAATACTGCTTTGTAAATTACTTGGTGCCTACCAAGCACAATTATGCTAGTAGATGGTCTGCTGGTCATACATAATATAGTAGGATATAAAATCACCAAGAATTCGATTTTTTCTTATGCTGTCTCTTTAGTTCAATGTATTTTGCATTAGTTTCATCTTAATCTGTTGTGCATCAAGCTATAACAGAAATCCTGTTTGCATGCCTGCAGTCAATATAGCAAGTTCTCTTTGTGTATGACTTTGTGTATGTCTTTTGAAGATGTGTGTCTATGATAGTGACAAAGGATTGAGTAATGCTGGTTTCAAAGAAAAAAGGAAGGTAAAGTAAAATACTGGGCATCTTGAGTGGCTTAGTCACTTAGCACAGTATGCACATTAACACTGAAAACATAAACATAAACAATGCTGGACAGCATCAGATAAATTAAACACAATTACAAGCACTCCCCAAGAGGTTCCTGACAGAGCTGCCTCTGCTCCAGCCAGTTTTGCTGCTTGCTGAATGGCTCAGAACTGCTCAGAAAGCAAAAAAGACCTTTGTAGAAATACCCAGTCCTGACCTGACCTGTTCCTCTTAGTGTTTCACGGTGTTTGTGGAGCACCAGTGTGTCCTGTTGGTGTGTGCTGAGTTTGGGCTGAAGGTAATTCGTGCCCTTGGGGTAAAATGGCACAGTTAGCTGGTCTTGACCTAGTCAGGTCAAGATGGGTGAAGTTTTACTCCAGTTTTGCTTCTTTGGTAAGGGGAGCATAGTCTATACCAAAGGTACGTTGTCTGTGGGCAATAACAAGACACATGATTGTGGAGAATGGAATAATAAGTAGTCCATGTCACCGTTCAATGTTCTCAGCTGTACCAATCTTGAATAAATGTATGTACTTGTGAAATGTGTTCTTTCTGGTTTTGAATTGCTCAGGATTTGCCACAGTCATTCTGGTTTTGCAGGCTGAGTTGTTGGCTCTATGGGCATGTGTTCACTTTTCATGAAAGAGTTCAGTATGTTACGAAATACTGCTTGTCTTTCTGTTTTAACGTAGGCCCCCACATTTCTTCTTTCTTGTATATAATGCATTAAAGTATCAAATGTAAGATAAGAAGCTGTCATCCTTTGTTCAATGAAACCAACTCCTAATTCCAGCTTTCATTTGTTTCATGCCGTGGCTGTAAAGGAAATCTATAGCTTCAAAATCAGTAGGGAGTGGTCACTGCTAAAAGCTGAATTATTAGCGACACTTGAAATGTGGAATTTAGGAATATTTGTGAATTGTAGTAGGTATAATTGTCTGTTCAGAGGTCAGAAACTTTTGGATACTCATGTTCTAATTGAGCCAAATTCTCAGCTCAAATGTGTGATCGTTTTTCTAGCTCTAAATAATGTCTAAGATGTAACATTCAGCACAGTAATACAGATACAGCTTTTATTAAAAGAAAGCATAAGCCAGTATATCAGATATCACTTCTAGACTGTTTAGATTTTGCCTTTTTGGAGTCAAGTGAGTCATAACAGTTAAAGGTGAAAAATAAATCACTAATTGGGTTTTCTTTAAATCTATTTTCTTAAAAAGTCTAAACTTTTTGAAGTTGGGAGGTTTGCCTGGAAACCACCCATTATTTTCCCCCTCATTTTCAGTCTGTGATGAAAAAGAACTAAGAAGTTAAATCAAACTCTGATGTAATTTATGAAATGTGTTTTTAGGACTCAGACACACAATGAGCTAGAGCAGATCTTGTGCTAGGTAAAACTTAGTGAACGATCAGTCAATGGCAAAAAATGTGCAAAGTAAGCACATTAGGAAACATGAAAAATAATGGCATTTTCATTGCATGTGATCATAGTGAAACCTGATTAAAACCTGATTAATTATTTGCATTTGTGTTTATCACAGTATGAATAGATTTTTTTTCCTTTTCCTTTCAAGTGCAAACTGAGTTTACTGTTTAACACTGTTTAATACTTTTTATCTTTGCAGTGTGCCGGGAAGACTCTTACCAGTCAATAGTGTCGTGTGCTGCTGTAGTACTCACCCCTGTAGAGACGACAGTGGATACAAGGAAAAAAGAACAGATGATAATGCCTGATGTGTCCAAACAGTGAGTTATTCAAATCACATGATCTCTTACTAGTGCAATTTTAACACCAGGCCAGATTGCTTCTCATGGATATATACCCTCCTTTCTCTTTCATCTGGGCTTTCTTAGGTGTTTCCAAAAGTAGAAACTGGCCTGAGGCTAAGCTGCTGCTCTTGTTCATTAGCCTGCATTAATTTCCCAAGACTTTTGGTAATGACATATATAGAGGGATTGGGCCTTTATATACCAAGAAACTGACTTTTAAACAGGTTTAACAAGGTGATTCTTTTTGTTTAAATAGTCCTTTCGTTCTTGTAAGTAGTTGATTTTTATAAAGAAAGTGATTTGTATATGCTCAGCTCATCAGCTCTGCTATATTTCAGTATTTTCCAATGACCATTTTACCTCTGTGTGGCAAAAGAGGCATCTTCGAAAGCGTGGTAATGCATTTTTCTAGGGAAATTTTGTTTACTTAATTACAATGTATTTTGGTATCTTGCATTAGATGAAAATCAGAGTGTGCAGTAACATTTGCCTTGCAATACCAGGCAGGATGCTTATTTCTTAATGACTGAGTCCTTGGAGAATAAAAATAATGTTGTTTTCATGAAAAGAAAGAAAACACAATTGTAAGGCTTTATCACAACACAAACTTGAGGTCTGTTCCTTTTCAAGTGTGGAAGGTATTAAAAATATGACAATGGATAACATCATTCCTGTTGATTTATGTTCAGTTTTCTGCTTCTCTTGGTATGCACAATTTTAGCTTTAAAATTGTCTGTGGAGTCCTGGCTTGCATGCTTATTAGTGTAAGAAAATTAAAACATCCCCAAAATCCCTGGAACATCCAAACCACCGCTGGTGGATTAGAGTAGATTAGATGGCTTGTGATCTTGCTACAGATCTATGACTTAAATCTGTATCTGTCTGTGGTATCTTTTTCAATGTGGAGATAAACCCGTTTCATCTAGACTACCTGTATTTAAAATTTAACACAGTATGTTACCTACTGTCTGGGTATTACTGCAAGGGCCTTGTGTTTCAAATGTTGTGGGCATCTAATTGTTGTAGTGCTTCTGTTGTGTGGTTCTCTGAACACCAAGAGATTGGAAAGGCAATGGACTTTAAAATACTGTGCTGAAATCCAGAATAGTCTTTTTGGCTAGCTCAAAGCAGCATAGAATATTTTTTCTTGTCTTCACTAGAAGGCAAACTCACACTGTTGTTTGCTTGGCTTTTTCATTTACTGGGATGAGATTGTCTTATGAATTCAAAGTAAGAAACTCTGATATCTGTTTAGCATGTGCTGAATGAAGCTACCTCCCAGATTTTTGGCATGGTTGGGTTTTTATTTTTTTAAACCTGATTAGTGTTGTTTTCTAAGAACACAGACATAACTTTTCCTAAGCACTCAGAGGTCTCAGAAATATGCTCTAACCTCTGCTACTCTTCCATTACTAATGTTAAAAAAAATTACCTGGAATTATTTTCATGAGGAACAAGATTGTGCTTAAACAGATTACATGGGCTTGAACTTCTCTATCAGTGCATAAGTTGCTTTAAGCCAACATTTCTGACATGTATATTTGAAGATAAACAGAACAATTTTGCTAGAAGTTTGCAACTGAAATTTGGTCAATTTTTTAGAAACCTTCAAAGTAATTGTAGGGAGGTGAAAGCAGCCTCAGGAAAATTCCCAGCATTATGAGTGAAATCTCAGCATACTGGTTTTGCATTTCACCATGTGCTTTCTACATGCAGATAGCTTTCTTCATATCCAGGTAATGGAAGCAAAACAGGTCCTGATTCCTGTGTCTAAGTGTCATCTGTCTCCAGTGCAAATGTGCCCTTGGCATTTGTTGAATTCCATTGACTGGATTGCAGACTCCACGTATGAGCTGGTCTGCATGTGTGGATTGTATTCAATTCTTGTGGAAAACAACATTGATGCTTTGATTTTTTTATACTTATCATTGTGTACCTGTATAGTTTGGACTTGCATGTCCAAAAGTTGTGCCTATCACAGAGGGCTGAGCTGTAGCCAGCCATTGAGGTCCTGCAGGGAGAAGTTTCTGCCTTCAGGCCCTACAGAGACAGAGTATGTTCAGAATAACTAATGCTTTCTAAAGCTACATAAGAAAGTCTGCAATTCAAACCAGATAAAGTGCATATTAATGATAATAAAATGTTAAACAGTTACAAATAGCTAAAAATAATTCTCTTGTATGGCACAGTAAAATTACGTCCAAGAAATTCAGGACACAAGAAGCTGTGAAAACTGGGCAGGGAAAAAAAAGAAAAAGCTTTTAATGCCACTTGTATAATATTTGATTAATGATGTTATTTTGTTTTAGAAAGAAACTGTTTAGTGGCTTTAAATAATGTATTTGCCTAATGTATTTTTTGTAAGCAGCAAATGGTGCCAGAAGTGGTAGCAGCAAATCTTAATGAGATTTTAAGTGTCTGTGATAAGTTCTTATCAGGATTTCAGGAGTGAAGGGCCAATTTCCCCCCCACCCTGTATTTTTTCTTGGAAGCTCAAACCATTTCATTGGGGAGTAATTTCATAGTGATACCCAGGTAATTGCTGACTTGTTGCTTGTGCACTGGGCACAATTCCTACCTCAGTTATTACCAGGAATAGATTTGGCAAGAGGAAGAGCATGCCTTTGTGGTCTTTCCTCTCCACAACAGGCATTGAGGCAAAAAAAATCAATGGTCAGTGTGAGGTTAGGGTGACAAACAGGGAGTGTGAGCCCTTCCTTATTTTGTTTTCTCAGCCCTCCACTTTGTCTAGGGTGTTGCATTAGCTTTGCAATATTTTGTCGGAATACAAGCCTTAAAAACCTCTTGCTGTCTTCATAGTTCAAGTTACTGAGGCCTCTTTGTGTTGCCATAGTGATACATCAGTCAGTTGTTCTCAAAGGTGCCCAGATGCTAGAAGAATTGGAACATTTTGAACAGTGAATTGTGCTTAGAGTCCTAATTTTAGTCCTTCCTATCTGAATTGTAATATAAATAAATCAGCTGCTGGCATAGAGCAATGGCATGAGGAATCTCCTCACTTTGATTTCTTACAAGGCAGCATGGGAGGCAATGCATGGCCCAGGGAACTGTATGTTATGCTTTTAATTAACTTAGCTTCTGCTTCACTGGGCAAACGCTAGGGCTGAAAGGTCAGCCTACAAGGGGCAGTGTAGAAAAAGAAGTGTCTAAAGACACACGGGTCTTGGAGCAGACAATGTTCTGCTGCTGTGTGCTGTTCATAGGTAATCATGGAAAACCATTCATGTGCTACTAGAGTATAAAAAAGTATAGTGAGGTTTAGGTGCACTATTTTTAAATCAATTTAAAGTTAAGCTGATAGTTGTATACTTCATTTGATGTGTTTCTTTGGATATGAGTGCCCTGCAGTTCAGAATAGTGATGGCAACATGCAACCCTCTGAGCTGGCTGATTTAAAGGTGGTTTGTGCATTAGTACTTCAGCTGCTGTCGTATTTCTGATTTTGATTTTTACTTGAAGATATTATTTGCTGTTAAAGTGTTCTTAGAGCTACAGATCTTGTTATGTCATGAAGCAGACACAGTAATTTGACAGTTCTTTTTCATGCCATAAATATTTTCCTGAGTTTTAGGAGAGATTTACAGATGAAGAGCCTACAAAAATGATAGGATGAGTTCAATGTTTTTAAACTGAAAGAAGGTAAATTCAGACTGGATCTAAGGAAGGAGGCTTTTACATTGAGGATGGTGAAACACTGGAGCATGTTGCCCAGAGAAGTGGTGGATTCCCCATCCCTGAAAAACATTCAAGGGGTGTTGGATGGGTCTCTGAGCAACCTGTTCTGGCTGAAGGTGTCCCTGCTTATTGCAGAAGGGTTGGATAAGATGGCCTTTAAAAGTTCCTTCCAACTCAGACACAGTCAGTGATTTTATTTTATGATTCTAAATGTCACTGATCATTTGACAGTTCTTCAGACTCGTAAGATCAAGTTGGATTTTTTCTGGTAAATGCTTGAATGAGCCTATATAGTGAGTCTTTTCAATATTCTGTCTGTGCCAAAGCTGTTTCACTTGTTCCTTGCAACTGTACTTACCTGAGCAAGGTTCTTAAGTGTGAGATCAAATGCAGGAGAAAGCTTCTTGAAATCACAGTGACTACCTGGGTGCTTGCTGATGGAAGCAGACTGCTAAGGGGGAGAGTTACAGCCCTAATGCCATTCTGTACTGCACTGTTTAGTGCAGATGCTAAACCAGGACTTTGGTACTGATACAGATTGAATCTAGGAAGATTTTGGTGCATATATAGTTTGAATTTATTAGCTGCAGTAAGCATATTCCAAAATTTAGGAGTTTTTTTCCTTTTTTAGTGTTTCAAGTTGTAGGTATACAATTGGTATATTAGAAGACTGGTAATCTTTTTTAACTCTTGAAGCCTTGCCTAATTCCTTTCAAAAGAAGTTCAAATCAAGCTGATTATTATTCTTCACTTAATCAGTTGTGGATTTCCTTTTCATTTTCTTTTCGCTATAATTTTTTTTTTTGCACTTTTGATAAATCCTAGGGAAGATTTTTTTTTCCGCTCAAAGTAGCAGTGATCTTATATTACCTCTGTAATTTTTGAGGCTTCTGTTATGATCCTGTTATTGAGAGATGCCTCTGCCTGCATTAAGGTGTAAACAAGAGGTTGAGGTGATACCAGCAATATGTGTACATGATTCTCCACAGTTTGCAAAAATGGGATCCCTTGTGTGGATGCGTTACATAGGATGTGCCAGGCCTGGAGCCAGGCCACCCTGCCACTTGATCCTCCATGGCAAAGTCCTTCTGAAGCCTTAAATTCACATTTGCCTGTCTCAAAGGCCATTCAAGTCCTTACAGCCCCTCTGTGGTGATGTGAAGTGTGGTCTCTAAAGCTGCTGAGTTGTCAGGCAGTGGTGTCCACATCACAGTTCCTGTCTGCTCTGGCAGCTCTTTCAAAAAGGGATCTTTCAGTGGTGTGAAACAGGAGTGCTTTTCACACTTGTTTGGAAAAGCAGATAAAAGATGGTTGTTCTGTTTCAGTTTCTGGATGATGGGGACAATGGGCTATGGAAGCATGTGTCACTCTTTGGGTGAGAGAATGCAAAAGAGAATAGGGATGTCCAGTGTTGCTCTGGAATGACCATACTTTGAAAGCTGTGGTTCCAGCCCAGCTGAAAAACCTGAGACATAAGCTGGATTGCAGTATACTCTCCAGCACTGCATTTTAGTGAGAACAGGTAGGAGAGGTAGCATTTATATCCATTTCTTTAAAGCAGATACTTTGAAATGGAGTAAACACGAACAGTGTGTTTATGCTGTCAGTGGTTGACTTTTACATTCTTTTATCTATTTTGCTAGTTAGTCTTAAGCTCTATTTAGTGACTTGAAGGGGAACTGAAAATTTGTTTTCTGTGTTGTCTGTCACATGGTGTCCTTGTGCATCCTCTATTGCTTTTTGCACATAATGGGAAAAGAAATTATTCTGCTGTACTCATGTCTCCTTTGATATAGGAAACTTTTCAGAAAACAGTAAAAATACAGTAATTACACTTTTTTTATTGTCTGCTAACTAGTTGAAACTACTACCTGACATTGCCTCTGTCTAGGCTGCTCAAATTGCTAACTTCTTTCTTCTTGCTTTGAGGAAAAACAGAGCAATAAACCAGACTCTGTTGTTTCTACTTTTTCCCTGTGTCCAGCCACTGCAAAAATGCGAATGATTTTGTAAAATCAATTATAGGTAACCATTGTGCAAAGGAAATATAGTTTCACTGCAAAGTAAATACGGAAGAAACCTTATATCTGGTTATAGAGCAGGAGTATCATCAGTTCTCATGTTCCTTCTCAGTCACTGCAGCCATCAGTTTATAGGTGAGATTGATGGGAAAGCAATCTACATATGTAATTTAAATATCTTAGGCAATTGTTTGCAGCCAAGGGATTAAGCAGTTCTGTACAGCTTAATTTGAGCATGAGTTGCAAGTGTTGAATAAGCTGGGTTTTGAGAGCCACTAGCCAATTGCAGTTACTGTACTTAGTATTTTTAATATTTTGTAGTTCGGCTCCTGTCTCTTCCTCCTGTGTGGTGGTGAATCATGCAGGAGGGAGAGGAATGATGGCAATTGTCCTATGGAGGAAGAGTGCAACATAGATTTTATCTATAGCCCTGCCAAGGACTTTGCAAGCAATCCTTCCCAAGTGTAGTCATTGTTTGGAAAGCTTCCTGTTTTCTATGACAAGAGATTTGGTTTCTAATACAGAATCAATTGTGAATGCTTCAACTATTTCCCTTAAAGTATTACTGATGTGACTGAACTCAACTTGAGGAAGAGATATAGCGATGGAATGTTAAGCAAGATACTTAATGAGGTCATTTTGAATCAAAATGTGAAGGATTGAGAAACCTACAGCATTTTCTAGTTGAGATAATTGTACCTGTAAAGTAAGATGTGTGCATTGTATCATTGCATAATCTTCATTAATAAAAGAAAATTGAGGAAATAAAAATATGTAGGGATAATACAACTTTGCTGATGATGGTTCTGAGCACCAGATGGTGAAAATTTGGATAGAACTTTTTGAGTCAAAATGTAGCTACTGTAATGTACATTGACAGAGTGTGGCCAAAGCTGATTTAAAACACTGAACTGCACAAAGGACAGTGCAGTTATAGTAATTGGGAATACAAATTTCCCCTGCTTTAGCAGCAAGCACTGGACAACATAACTGCACTGACAACTTCAGTTTCTGAACTAGATCTGAAGTTATCATAAGAAAAACATTGTCATCAAATCACAGTGACATTTAGAAAACAGCTTTGCCTACAGCAAGATCACTTTGTTTCATTGAGATACATTAAATTATTTACCTATGTGGTACCATAATGTCATTCTGGTTTTGGCCATCACCCTAAAAAGAATATCCTTTGGAGTAAGATTCTCAATGTATTTATCAGATCTGAGCAATGTTTTTAATTTGTAAATTAAATGGTAATCTGTGCATTCCCTTGCATCCTTCTTGCCTCTTGTTTTCTGTGAATCATCACATTCTCCACTGGGTGTTTCTCAAATAGAGGAAGCTTTAATTACATTACTTGCTTATCTTTCATGTTCACAAATTTCCCTGAAAGAGATGCATCAAGATAAGTAATTTTGCACTATTTGGTTATAGAGCTTATTTAAAAATATGCCTTTCTTACAAGCATATATGGGCAGGTGCTTAAGGTGGGCTTGTTTCCAGAGTGCAAGTTTTATCCTATATGTACTGTAGTGTCTGGAAGTGTCTGCTTTATTTCATAACTGAGAACCACAAATACCACAAATTCCACAGTGGCAGTCTCACACTTGGCAACCAAGAACTCTTCCAAACTGATGGCCTTGAATAATCATTGCTAAATATTTTTGGCAAGTACATTGCAAGTATTTTTGGCAATTTGAATTAGAACAATGAACCATAAGACACAGTTTTGAATTTTAATTTTGGGCTGAGATGTTTGCTGTGTGATGAAATTAAAATTATTTTTATATATATCAAAACTCCTTAATATCTGGAACGGTTCTAAAAGGAGATGTAGTTCAAGTAAATAAAATCTTACCTGGTTCATTCAATCTTGAAGAGGATGGTTACTGTAGGTAATGCAGGCAGAGATGTTTGAGACAGGCTTAGGCAATTGAAAATCAATTATTTTTTCTGGACACCTCCACCTGAAGAGCTGCTGTTGTATGTTGTAGTGTTAGTCAGTCGCAGCGTTTGTTATTCTAATAAAATTCCAGAGTTTTCCATTATCGTACATGGCAGCTGCCTAAGCCCTGAAGAGCACACCCATCATCTGGTGGGGTGACTGCAGAGCCACTCAGGACTGCAGTGGGGCATGCAGAAAATGACTCACTCATTGACTTTGGATTTAAAAGAGAAAATAGACTTCATCCAGCCTAAATTCATGCCCAACACAGACACTCAGAACAAGCATTGTTATGCCCACAGTTTCAGATATTAAAGGATATCTACAGCTTTTATTTACCAGATACTTATTCAAAGGTGTGAAAGCACTTAATTTTGGGGCAGCACAAAGAGTCCCCAAAATAATGGCCTTACTGGATTTATGCTTCATTTCAAAAATGCCAATTTTTTTAGACAGTCTGAGTGACAAGTTAGATCATATACCAGTTTTTAAATTTGTATTTCAATAACTAATTCTTGTAACATACTACATCCGTTGGGAAGGCAGTGTTAGCTCCTGTTGTTCAGGAGCCTGGTGTTGATGCCTGGTGTTGCCTAAAGAGAATTTGCTGGGAAGCTTTACTGAAGGAAAATGTTTTCAAGGTACAGAACTGAATGAAGGTTTGGGAGCAAGCCCACTTCACTCAAATGGGGAGAGTGAGAGAAGTGCTCGCTGTGCCCATTTTATTCCTTTTTCTTGTACATCCATAGTCTTGGAGTATACAAAAATTATTTTGCTGTAAAATTGGGGCAAATATAGTTGTTTAACTTCTTTAACTCAAACTTTCACTAACTTAAATGGAAGTGCTCAGCCTTAGGAACCACTTCAGAAACAGAATTATACTTTCTAGTCTGTAAAAGCATGGACTGTTGCTAAACTCTAACTGAAGTTCTGTTTGAGAACATTGGCTGTATTTTGTCCTCTTGCAAGGAAATTTAGGCAGGTTTGGGTCTGTACCTTTGTGCACCAGAAACATCTGTCTGGGGTAGCATTATCTAAATGCTGAAGAGATGAGAGTGGGGCGGTGGGGAGGAGGGACCAGGAGAATATTTGTTTTTTAATTTAGAAGCCTGTGCTTTTTGTATTAAGGTACAGCCTCAATTCTTACAAATTAGATTTCAAAACATAATTGCCACATCAAATATAAAAATTAATCAACTATGTTATTACTTGTGAACAATTAAAGCATCATAAAATGAAAAATATGAGGGAAATACATGTAATGCTAGGATTGCGAAGTACTTTATTTGGTTAGACAAATGTATTGTAGATTCAGACTAGAAAAACCAGTTCAAGTGCGTAGCAGAAATGTATTTGTTTCACTTTCACAGTAATTTAATAATTCCTCTGAAGCATGACAAAGAACAGCATTTCTTATTTCTTACTGTCATTGGAAGGTGGGGAAAGGAGGGATGTCACAGAAAAACTAGGTAGATTTGCATTTATAATTGCATGGTGTAACTATTGGACTATTGTGCTGTGCTTTTTCACAGCTCATTGTAGGATTCCAGTGAAAGCATTATCAGGTAGTCTTTTGAATCTAATGGGTGAAAAATACTGGTATTGTTGTGGTGTTAATACTGGCTTATTGAGGGGTTTCTAAACCAGGTGTTTTGCAGAACATTCCTGAAAACCCATTATCCTCTGCAGTAGCTATATTAGGGTTAGCTTTGTTAGGAAATACACTACTCTTGAGTCATACTGTCATGACTCAAATAGGAATACCACTGCAGCAAATGTAAGTTAAATCAGCATACTGCTTAAAAACATATAGACTGCTTCATGGTGCTTAAGCTTGAGAGATTACCTGCATCCTAGAGGGAAGGAATTACGTGAAAAAATATCCATAACTGAATGCCATGTTTCACATGCTATCAGGAGGAGTTAGCTTTTTATTTAGCACAACTAAATGCAGAGGGATGCTCCAGAAGTGTGCATAATCTAAATATTAGTATTTTTAAGAGCAAGATTTTATCTGTTTTGCAGAGTGAAAAAGAAATACTAGGGAAGGACAGAAATAATTTTAAGAACAAGCTTCTTATCCCCACCTCAAGCTCCAGTTTGTTTTGTTCTGATTTCTTTTTTTCTGGAGTTAACAAAGAAATAGAGCCAATATTCTTCTTTCTCTACCATGTACAATTTTAGTGTATCTGTGAATAGCCCTGGGAGCAGTAATTTTAATAACCTATCAAAATCTATGTTTGCAGTGAGTGTTGAATATGTTATTTTTACTTGCATGGATTTACTGATAGCAGAGTTAGAAGACCATAGCTAAAAAAGGACAAGTGGTGCTATTGTTCGTTCTTTATGTCCTCTTCACCCTCCTGTTTTTTACCAGCCAATACACTGGCTGCATTGGCCACCATATGGGATGTATAAAATACCCACAGCATTAAAAAAAACAGTGAAAAGCAAGATGGGAAATGGGGTGGTAAGAAGCAGGGGAAATAAAAGTGAAAAGACTGTGCATCATCACACTAGGACACATGCAGCTTTGGTGCAGTTGGATTAAGACGTAAATTTGCAATTATATTGCAGTAGTGTTAAGCCATGAAGACAAAATATTGTACCAAATACTAGTGAATTTAAAAGAGCCAAATGCTACAAAAACTATTTGTACAGCTACAAAGTGAGTACAAATGTAAGTTCTTCCTCCTGGGCTCCAGGAGCAGGATTAAGCTCTGTTATACTGAGGACACCAACAGCCCAGCTTTTTATCAGCAATAGCTGCAGTAGTCACCATCTAAAAAGATGCTTGTGAGGAAAGACTATTTTTTGTTTTGCTTTTCCTGTGCTCAAAGTATTTAATGTGCTTCCAGGTCCATTTACTAGTTTTTTGTGGATGTGGTAGGATTTCACTTCAATTGTTTTGTTTTGGTATTTTAATCTTCTCTTACTCATTATGTAAGAGAGTAGTATGTAGCTTTTGTTGCACATGAAAAAAAATATTTTCTGCTGCTACATTGATTAAATGTGTAACAGCATTTATTGCAGATATATCCACCTAATATTAGTAATAATCCAGATTTAGAGTTTTCATCACAGCAGCCCACAGCATCAGCTTGTGTAAAGCTTTTATAAATGTCTTCAAAAAATAGAAGTGGGAAAAGAAAAAGAGGCCAATGCTTTCATTGTAAGTGTGAGGTGGCATGTTCAAAATCAAGTAGATAATACATCAAAATATCATAGGTTCCAACCCCTTTTTCCTCCCAGATCAGCTGTTTTATATGTTCAGTGCATCCCCCTAATCCCAAGAGAGTTTCTGTGATGAGCAATACAAGTAGGAGACAGATAGGATTGAGCTACTGGGAAAAATCAAGGGAAGCACAGGCAGGGGGAAGAGGGAGGTTGCTTTGAGGTAAACGTCCCCATGTTTTAATTAGTCATGCTTACAAACTGTACTCTTGATAAAACTCTTTATCTGTCTGTTTGTTCATTTGTTTATGCAGAAAGCCTATAGAGTATTCATCCAAAAATATGGTAATGTTCCTCCAATTCTTGTAGTCATTTACTACTCCATTCCCAACCCTTTATTCAGACTTTTCAATACTGATTTTTCAAGAGCATTCCATCTTCACTTCCAGTTATGATGTCCTTTTGTAAAATTGACATATTGACATACAATTTTAATATGTGCCCAGATTGCTTCTTTAGAACATAGAAAGTTAACAGGGCTCATCTCTCCTGGCAGCCATAGGTGCAAAGGGAAAGAGACCTCAAGTCAGAGCCACAGAGAAAGCTGGAATATACATTATGAGAACCAAGAATGAAAAGCATTGTTTTATTTTAGAACACATTTCTTGATGTTTTGATTGCATCAATCTAAAAGGTCACATGCACACAGTTTAAAGGCAGAGCAGAGGAAACAGAATTCCTTTTTAGCAGATGAACTAAAAGGTGAGGTGATGTCAAGTTTTGTCCTACAAGAGCCCCCTATTGATGGGGCTGTGTTTTGGGCCCTTTCTTGGTCATCCCTTTTAAAACTTAATCTACTGTTGTAATCTTATTTTTGTATTCTTTATCTGGACCTGTGTAAATGGAAGTGATTGATACTTTTGACTGGAAAAATTTTGATGTAAATATTTTCAGAGACACGGTCTAGATAAACATTGCTATATTGATTATTTGTTGCCAGTTCTAACAAAATGTGCTTCAGTGCTCTAAAATCTGTAAATAAAAACCTCCTCATTTTCTTGCCCAAGGAACAGTGAATACTGTTTGGGATAATTTTTGGAGGAGACAGAAAAGAATATTTATTGATCAATGAGAAAGGACACTCTGAAAGGTGTTCAGAAGTAAGATTACCTATTACTTTCTGAAGCTTGTGCTGGTGTTTTGTTGGAACAAATACACATAAAACTAGTGTTTGATATCAGATGGATTTGCAATGGAACTATGCAAATAGAATGTGTAATAGCAATAACAAATACTACCTCTACTTGCAGTTCTCTTAATTGTGGTGTAGATTCAAGTCAGAGAATAAATACAGTGCTAATACAAACCAGATTATTTTAGAAAACTGAAGCAGCCATAGCTTATTCTGTGATTTATTCTCTCAGGAGTTACTTCTGTTTTTTGAAGATGTCACCTAAAACCAGGAATACATTCACCGGGCTTGGAATTCAGTCCAGATATGTAACAGAAATCAATCACAAAGCTGAGTCATAGTTCAAAAAGGGAGTAATTCAGAGAGGGAATTCTGATATGAGCTCTAGCAAGGCTTGTTTTTCCTCATATTTGAAGTTACTAAAATTCACGTGTTCAAAACAGTGTTTGATGCATCTAGCTTTGTGCTATATCTACATTCTTCTTCCTGAATTGTTTTATTATTGCAATACTACATACTTAAAAGTAGTAAATGCCTTAAATTACAAATTAATGAAAGGAAACCTGAATTTATAATGAATGCTTGATAGACTTCAGGGAATCCATAATTTAGATGGCAAAAGAACACACTGATTCAAGCTACAAAAACAGATAATATTTGAAAAGGCAACAATTAAATACAAATAATGGTTTTGGTTACTATGGGAACAGTTAAAGAAAGGTTTTCCAGCATTGCAAGGTACTGTGTGTATACAAGAGAAATTATGTTCTCCAGAGTCAAAGAAGCTATAAAAGCTTTTCAAGGATAAGGCTAAATAATAAGAAATATTTAAAGCAAAAGCTTTAATATATCTCTGTATTGTTGGTGGTTTTATATTCTCTCTCCTGCTTGCTCCCCATTTTCTGCCACTAATTTTTGGAGTTAGAGGTTGAATTGTGTAGCAGAAAGCGCTTTTTAAAGAGGATTAGTGAAAGAAAAGGCAACGTGGATGATTTATTTTATTTCTGGGTCTGATTATAAGAGACCTAATCCTATCTCATAAATTTGCTTAAGTGAAGGCATTTGTACTATAGATTAACACTTTTCTCACATACTTTTCTATATATTCTCATCACCTGGAAATAATGAAGAGACAAGTTAGAGTAGGAAGAAGTGGGGAAAATTATCAACTCTGTATTTCACTAAAGCTGAAGCGCTTTGTAATGGAGTTGCACAGTCATGTTATGTATGCTGTAGCTGATATTATTGCTAAGCCAGCAATATTTTCTTGTTTTGCCTTTTTTTAAACTGTAATAATTATCATTGTTTCATAATTTCTTTCTATTTGCAAAAAATAAAAGAATGTCAGTCAGGTACTTATTACAGCATCAACTTTGCAGTAGAGCAAATGTTAAAATATGCAGTATGTGTGTGGTGTGTGTGTGTATATATATATATAAATATATATTTTAGATTTTTTTATACTTGATTTAAATCAGAGGGTTTGTTTAATGAGGAAACTTTAAAAGTTGAATCATCAGGAATGCTGAGTCCTGCATGGACTGTCTGCAAGACTTGGGACCATCTGAAATGTGGTCCCTTGGAATAAAAAAAATAGTAGCTCAAGTGAATGAGCATATTTATTTTCATGATATGGCAATGAATTTAACATGAAGAAGGTTCTTTGATTCCTTTTAAAAAAAAATAAACTGTCTGAAAATGTGTTGTCAGCTATTATTTAAATATGTATTAAACAATACTGTGCTATTTCTGTGTATCTTTCAAACTTCAGATGTGGGAATGTGGTGACGCTGAACTACAATCCAGTAGTTATGTAAATTACACTAAATTTGTCGTCTAATTTTCTGTGCTTACTTGTGAGGTGAGCACCTAGCTTGTGATCCAAAGTACCATACAGCTCTTTTATTTTAAATACTGAAGCAAGAGTATATATTTTGAGAAAAACATGTTTAGGAGAACTAAGGAGATATACTTAAAAGTCACAACTCTTTTTGGATGCCATATTTATTATGAGGTTGATGTGCAGCATTTTTTGCAGCTGGATATGAAAAAAGAAGAAAGACTGTATTGTTGCAGGAAGTCCTTCTGTGTCCTTATTGAGAGACCTGGGAGTAGCTGACATCTGTGTGTACAGTCATAGGTGAGGGGAAATGTTGCTGTTAGGTCGGACATGACATACACACGTGATCAGGGTCCAAGAAGAAAAAAGTTTTTTATTCTGCTTGTTCTCTAGCATGTATACTCTCAACAAAGCATGATTTTAAGTCATTAACTACATCCCAATAACTTATTATATTCATTGGTGCAAAGCAATTAATGTCAATATAATTGACAAAAGTTTTACAGAAATTTAATAAGGCATGTACACACATCTACTTATGCACGTAGTCTAGCTGACAAAAATTTTTAGATCTCTTTTCTAATCTGTTTCCATGCTGATGACCTTGTCTTCTTCCTTGCCATGGATACACTCAAAAATCATCAATTGTTATTTCTTCTTTTAACTCAGCTTTGCTTGCAGGCCAGTTGTCAAGCTCCTCCACAGGGAAAGTCTCTAGATTTAGACCCATTTTTGCTTGTTTGGGGCCCATAGGGTGCTTGTGTATGCAGGCTTTGTTTTCTTACTAGTCATCAGTAGAAAGAAAGGGCATGTTCTATATCTCGCAGCCACATTTCATTTATAAAATCAACTTTTCTGGAGTCTGCATTTTGGGGAAAACATATTTCTTTATGGCTGATTTTCACTTTCACCCACATTCATTTGTTCAGATCATTTAATAATTTGTAACTTCAAGTTGCTGTCAGGAACAAGTGCATACAGAACTACTAGGGTGAGAAAATGCTGGGTATCTCAGTGGCCTTCTCAACTTCCCCAATATTCATTGGCCTTGACATCCTCCTCCATGAAGAAGGAGACCAATAAGTTGTGGTACAGATGGTTTTGTGCTGACCTCTGTCAGTCCCCTGTGGAATCTCCACTGCAGGGGGCATAGGCTCCAAATATGTAGCTGCCACGATTTCCATGTGCTGTTCCACTGCCATCCTGAGCCTTTTCAAAGCCACATTGAAAAGGTGATGAAATTTCTTTTAATGGGGACTAAGACAAATCTGTTGTGCTGTCTGCAGACAAATTGTTGCTAGGACTGAAATGAGTTTAGAGCTGAGGGTTGCCTGTTTGAAATCCTTGTCTGAGCTGTGTTTCCCATCATCTAGGCTGGTGGTCATTCTGCTACCCAGGGAAAAGAACAGTGAGAACAGGCACAGCCTGTCCATGGCCAGGAGGAATGGGCAGGGATGGGCTCCTCTGGCCAGGCAATAACTTCAGCAGCACTGACACAAGGCAGGGGCTGTTTCTCTTTGCTTCTTGACAGCTGCTGCAAAGATGACCTCAGAACATGTCAGGAAAAGTAATAAAAGACAGACAAGAAGCCTGGCTTTAGACAAGAAGAGGTAATGAGTACATTTTTATAGATTGCTTCCCTTACCTGGGCTGGAGAAAGCTGACTCAAGGCTAGCCACTGCTGAGGCTTCATAAACAGTGTTGCAGGTACTCAGGGGATTTGGGGCAGTCAATATTTCATAAAATGTTAAGTTTCTTTTCTGTGAAGTAAGAGCTACCTTGCATCCCTTACTCTTACAAGTGGCATTGGCCTGATTGGCCACATTTACCTATTTTCTTAAATAACTTTGCAAAGTTAGCAAAGAGCAAAATGGATTATTCAGAAAGCTTACTTTTGTACCCTGTTTTTGATTGCACCGACTATGGAGAAAGCATAATTCTGTGGAAAGTTTGGTAGATCTATTCTTATTGGATCACATAATTAATTCTTTAAAAATCTTGTCTTAAAAATAGTTATTTATGATCTTGATACATGTTCTTGAGGGATAGAGTTACTTTTCTATGCTGCAGTTTGCCTAAAGTTAGGTGAAGTAAGCAATGTTCCTTAATTTGAAACTAATTTTCCCTAGGCCCTGAATATTTTCTAGAATATTTTCCAAATATAGCTTCCTTATTATATATAATGAAATAAAGGCAGTAGTAAATAGTCAAATGTAAGAGCAGAGATTATAAGTCAGTTTACTTAATAATACATCACACTACCCTGTGATCATCCTCAGAGAACCAGCTTTTGGAGGCAGTGAGAATTTCAAATCTATAGGGAATATACAAAGGCAATGCATCTTTGGGGGGTTTTTAATTGACCATATATGAGATTCATAAAGGTCAGTTTTGGTGCCTACTTTTTCTTTATATCAGGGCAAAACCAGAATAATGATACAGACTTAGAGAAGCCCTGATTATGCTGAAAGAGTTTTATTTACTTCTTAGCTGCAATTTTGTTGGGGTGAATGGGGAGAAATACTTCATATGCAATGGGGTGCCTGTTCCATCTGCACTGGATTCATGTGTGCCTTGCCAGTAAATCAAGCTATTCAAGGCACCTTTGCTGCTTATCCTCAGAGGTGTCTTGTCTCATAACTAAGAAGCTGCACAGATTTTTCTTGAATAAATATATGCAATTATGCCTGTAGGTGTCAGTGGTTCAATACAATGCCACGACAAGAAACCTAAAATAGGTGAGCAACCTTCCCTGGTTTCCAGAAACAACAGTTCACTTAATTTCTTCACTTATTAGCCTTACTAAAACATGGAGCATTTTACTTTGAGTTAAATGCTACCTAAAGTGATTGGAGTATGTCCAGTAGTGGTATACTGACAACTAGCTACCTGGAAATAGTCACAGATTAATTATTTTTAGCAATTTCTTTTTTGGTTAATAGAGTTAATCAGTGTAGGAAATGGTTTTGTCAAGTATGGTTTAGATTTTTTTTTCTTTTTTTTTGTAACTTTGTAGATTCTGTAGGAAAGAACTCGATGATTTCTCTGTTATACTGAGTGATGCATCCTGTAAGGGCTCTTCATTGGTGGTGGTGAACAGAAGAACAAATGTTAATCTTTGTTTAATCATCCTGCTTTTACAAGAGGAATTAGCTTTTGATCATTTTGATAGAGCTGTTGTTTTTTGTAAGGCATCTAATCTTGAATCTGTACTTGCTTACATTAGGACATTGTTTCCTAACAATGCTGTGTATAATGTGGTCAGGTCTGCTGCTGAAAACATACACTTCAGCCCTGTGTGTCCTATGAATGCTGATGAGCAGGGAGCAGGCTTGCTGTCTTGCTGTCTGCTCCTCAGCTTTCTTGGGGCTGTGAATCCCATTGTATATTGATGACACAGGGATAAACTTGTTCATTCAAGCACACCTATGAAAAATTCATGTCTGTTCTAAAGATCTGTCACTTTGGATGTGTATTGGTGGCTCTGTGAGCACATTACATCATGTCTTGGTCAAAGGCTGTGGTTTTAAATTTTTTTTCAGACTGGCTTTATCCATCTGCCAAAGCAGTAATGAAGGAAAACCTTTGGTCAGCCAAAATTTATTAGAAAAGTTTGATTGAAGAACATCATGTCTGCCATGAGGTTGCTACTTCCTCCAGATAGTGATGAATTAAGGTATTTAAAAGTAGGAACTTGAAACCGTGAGTTAAATAGCTGGATAAATATAAATGTGGCAGCTGCTTTACTGTCTTCAAAAGACTAATTACAATCTCCCTTTTCATTTATTAATACACATACATTGATAAAGCAGTTGAACAGTTGAGATTTGCTGTGTAGAATTTAATTTCCTGACATTAAAAGTTTTATGTGTTTAATGATAAAATGGCAGATTCTGCATTATGCTGGATGTTTTTGCCCACTAATTTGTACTGGCCAGGAGTAGTGCTGCTGCTCTGCAAAAATCTAGTAGAGAACCTACCCTTGCATGCATGTGTGCTTGTTAAATGGGGGCCTTCAGCATGTGTGAATAATACCTTTAGAAATCAAGTAGCTATTTATTTTTAGCCTCTTTCTGGAAGTAGTGGAGGTTGTTTTGTTGTGTTTTTTTTTTTTTTTTTTTTTTGTTGGCTGAAACACAGTGACTATGTGTATTAGAACATTGTGAAGTCAAAAAAGTTCATGAGAGCCACTTGGATTCATATGCATGAATCAATGCTCAAACCCTCCACTGACAAGAGAGAAGTATAGGAGAAAATTTGAAAATTCTTTTTTTATTACTTCTGTCTGAAAGTAATAGGTTCTGATGTATTGAGTTTTGCAGAACTCAAGTAACTTTCCATAAATGCTCTTTTATCTGAAGTCTGAAAATGTCACAATGAAGTTAATATATGTTAAAAATTCAGCTACAGTGTTATGAAGATCTGCAAAGTTATTCAAATTTAGGCAAATGACTGGTCCATTGAAATTTAGGCTTGTGCATAAGTCTTTGTGGCAAGCTTGTGCTGTTTTATCCAGTGTTCTTTCATTCAGCAAAGTAGCTGGGATGATACATGTCTGTGAAATGTAAATATAAGTACATTTGCATGGCAATATTTAAAAAACTTTAGGAAAATAAATACTGAAACACAGAAATTAAAGATAAAAGCATTCTTATTTCCAACAGAACTAGTCAGAAATTTTCAGCCATGGGAAAATACAAAGGACAAAGCTGTAATTCAAACAGATGAAGGTTGTGTCCTTGTAAAGAGTGGACTCTTTTAGCTTTGAATAATTTAAACTATTTCTTTCTTTTGAGGTGAACATAGAGCGATAAAATCTCTTGTACGATTTTGGCCATTAAAAAGAAATTTGGTGGTATCTTACCTTTTCTGTCCTTCATTACATGTACATTTAAAATTCACTTTTGATATTAATCATACTTAAAATTCAATTTGCTACCCATAGTGATTTCACTAGGGAAGACTCATATTTTTCAGAGTAATGGAGTTCTAACTAAGTATTAGTTATTAGGTACTTAAGATCTTACTTTTTCCAGATGGCGATGCTTAATCTAGATCTTAGGCACATCTAGATGGATGGATAAAGACTCCAGATCACATTCTGAAAAAGTAAAGAACTTATTCTCATAGTCCAGTTGAATCAGGTGCATTCAGCTTCTGTGCAGCTCTACACCTTGCACAGAAGCTTTCCCAGGCAAGTGTCACCTTCTGCAGGCTCCAAACGTTGTTCATGGTGATTGGCACTGCACTGAAACCTTCCAGCAGTGAGGGAGGTTTAACCTGCAGTCTTACAGCATCCTACCTCAGCATTTAGGGAGAGGTTTCTACACAGCTTGCTTGAACTGGAAATTGAAAACTGTCAGCAGTGTCCTGAGTCCCTGCAGCATTGGCTTAGGCCATAATTATTCTCAGCTATGGATCATAAAAAGTAAGGTTCATGCCTGCCTTACTGCAGCATAGTCCCTCATCCCAGACCCACTTTGAAATTAGGTGGGGCTGGGATGAGCACCTGTCTGCTTGCTTCAGCATCACTTGGGAACAGAAAACTAAACAGACAACTGAGGGAGAGGAGTGAATGTCTGCAGAAAATTTAGTATGCTGCAGTAGGTATTAGCAGAAGTGGGACATTTGTAAAAGCCCATTTCAGTCAAAGTCAGTGCTCTTGAATAACAAAATAGAATATCCAGAATATCTAGTAGAGTGTACTGCTCTTCACATATTTTCTTTATACTTCCTATGTAAAACTAATTCTTCTGTGACAATCATGAAAACAAATACCAACTCATTAGGAACAGCCATTAAAATAAATCTTAACTATGAGCAAATCTCAATACTCATTAAAATAGGTCTCAGCTCATTAGGATTTTTAGTATACAGGTTGAAAACAGAAAATGAGATAATTTTTAAAAAGAAAAATCAGGCATTGAGTCCTTTTCTGTTTCTCTTTGCTCTTTGGAACTGAGGGGACTGGGCATGCACAAGGAGCTGGGAGAGGACACAGCCAGGACAGGTGACCCCAACTGACCAAGGGGGTATCCCAGACCATATGGTATCTGCTCAGTCTATGCAGATGCCATATGGTCTGGGATACCCCCTTGGGGAACCAACAAGGGATGTTTGCATTGTGATGCCAATTGTCTTCCCAAGCAACTGTTGCACATGATGGAGCCCTGCTCTCCTGGGGATGGCTGAACACCTTCCTTCCCATAGGAAGCAGTGAATGAATTCCTTCCTTTGCTTTGCTTGCACGTGTAGCTTTTGCTTTACTCATTCATGTGTCTTTATGTGAACCCCCAAGTTTTGTAGTTCTTGCTGTTCTGTCACTTGTCCTGCTGGCAGGGCAGTGAGCAGCTGTGTGCTGCTTATTTGACAGCTGGGGTTAAACCAGGGCAGCACTGCAGGAACTGCTGGTACCACAGTGTAGGTACACACAGTTTGTGGTAACTGGAGTGGGGCTGTGTCCAGCCTCATCCCCAGTGGGTGCAGCTGTGAGCAGCAGGTGAGGAGCACTGACAGCAATGAGCCATGGAGTGCCCAGGGGCACTGACCCATCACCAAAGGGAACAGAGGGCACACAGGTGCATGGCATCAACAGGAGGTTATAAAAGGTTGGGCTGAAGGACAAGAAGGGCAGATACTTGTGGCCTTCTGCAGTGACATGGTGTTGCTCTGTATGAGGAGATGCCTGAAGCCTTCTGATGAGCTATGGTGTTATTCTGTATGGGTGAATGCTTAAAGCCTTCTGAAATTGTATGGGGATGCTCTGTGTATTGTGGCTGTTTCAACTGCAACATGTGCTGGGAAACCACAGCTCTTCATGACAGTGTACCTTAGCTGGTTTTCCATGAGGCTTTTTGAAAGAGAACAGAGAAGCATGAAGTCATACCAAAATCTTGGTGTATGGGTACAGTGGAAAGTTTAACAGCTGCACGTATATTTTGCTATTATAGTGGAGATGTTTGTCTTTTCTAATCAAAAAAGATACTAATGCTTTAAAATTCTGAGGTACATATTTTATGACAGAACGTTGTTCATTTAAAAAGAATTCTATTACATCAGAATCTTAAAGTATCTTTTACTCACTCTGGATCAAAATCTTTTTAGAAACAGTGTTCGTGGTCACTGCATGTAGTATTTCTTCATCCCTGCCTCCTATGGAGTTGAACTTTGGTCATTGCTTTGTTCTTCAAATTAAAGGAAATTGATCAATGGGGGTAGAAATCAGTGGCTCACCTGAATAGGAGTAACCCGTGCATGAGGTCTGAGTATGAACCATTTATGTTTAATTAAATGTAGTGTTCTAAGTGCAAACCAGATCTAATCTCTGTTTGTTGCAATGCAAGAATGAGCAAATGTAGTTAAGCAAAAGAATAGCATCACTCTGTTGGATCTCAGGGGCTGCAGGCATTGTTAGAGGTCTAACACTGGCTCTTCATCTACACCTGAAATAGATTGTATAGAAGACTTTAATTAGTGCTGACTTGTAGTTTCTGGTACTAATGAATTTCTAAAATTAACAGAACACTATTGTAGGAATGAACAGGCCTATTCAAAGAGTGTCAGCCAAAGACAGCGTGCTCGGCTTTCAGATAAGCATTTAAAGCTATGCCAAATATTTCTAAGGTTTTAAAAGCCTGATCTCTTCCTTGTAATATTTATCAGACTTTGTTGTGAGATTTTCTTGGAAACGCACTGGTTGTGAGCACACTTACAAAAACATGATATGTGGACTCTTTCTGAGGGGTGCGAGAGGGAATGTAATGGCATCTTTTCCTCTGAAAATTATAGTGGTACTTTTTAACCCAAATAATGCAGTCTTTTTCAGATGGTTCAAGGCTGATTTACTTTGCTCCAGCATAAAATCCAGATTTTATTCTGACATCTCATGATCTGTATTTGGCATAGTCTAAGAACAGAACCTGAGGAAGTGTTTATTCCTACTGAGCTCAGAGGATCTGGAATCTGTACCCTTAAGGACAATCCTTCTGCATTTCCTCCAAGATGCTTCTATGGAATGCTATTGGGCAGATAATAAAAGATCAAGTTTTATCAGTCAAAACTATTTTGGCATTATTAAATATGCTTTACAAAAAAAAGTTGCTGAGAAGCCAGATTCTGTAGTTTCAAAACTGATAAATCTTCATCTGTCTGTGGTATATTTGAGAAGACACAGATAAAAGCAGAGGGCAATCCCAGAACAGACGGTTTGTTACTAGGGCAGAGACATCCCCCTGCCCCCTTAGTTGTTAGACTATTGGTTACTTCCATTTACTGAACTCCTTAGTATATTTGATTTATACAAATAATTGCTCTGATTTATACAAATAACTCTTACACTGAAACAATCAGTGTAATAGAATCTTGGGATTTTGCAAGGGTGCAATATGGCTGCCTTTTTTCTCAGCCTACTGTGGAACATATTTCACACCAGTCTGCATTTCCAGTTCTAAAATATCACTGGTTACAGAAGCCATAGCTGTTACATTGTCTTTGCTTGGTGAAGGGTAAACCTATCACTCTATTAATATTTCTTCTCTATAGGTTCATTAGTGACAACCTGGTCAAACAAAGCTCCTGGTGATGTGGTGATGTCCAGTCAGTAACTGAACAAGACAATTTCCTAGAATATCACTGCATAAGGAAGTAGAAATGTATAGTTCTATTTATAGAATTGAAATGTGGTTGGGAAGAAGGAAAAATACAAGGAAATTGATTGTATGGATTGTTGTTTTTTTTTTTAACATACTCACTGTGATTGCCAGCTAAAAATGAATGTGGGGTTTGGAGTTTGTTTGGTTTTGTTTGTTTTTTAATCTAGAATTCATGAGGTGCTTGATGAAGCAAAGTGATTAGGTTAAGATATTTTTTTCTGCTTGTTCCAGGAAACTCATGCTGTTTGAAGCCCAAAAATATTGCTTTAAATCTCAATTTTCTCACTGTTGCAAGCATTTTATTATAAACATATTGAAGAAAAAGAATCTTACTTGAATTATATCAGCATGCAAGAAAAGATGTTAAAATGTTTGAAAGATTTTAATGTTAGTACTGTGCAAGATCTGAGGAGCAGAGAAGTAATTTGCCAAATGTAGCAAAATATAAAAATTTCATTAGTTTTGAGCAAGATTTTTAGATGGTGTATGATAGATTGAAAAAAAAGATATATTGGAAAAAAACTGCTTTCAGATACTTTTTGTGCCCCCTGTCCCTCCACTGGAAGTTGGTTCTCACAGTGCAGTGCCTTTAGTTTGCCTACCTGCTTGCATGAAGATTTTGTGCATTTGAGGTAGGGTTTGGTGATCTAAAAATCTCAGCTGTATCGTCTAAACTAGCTCCAGAGAAAAATAATTTCCTTTATCAAGAGTTCTTTGTTTTCATTCTGAGCAGGGCAGAGTTTATTTGGGATGTTAAAAGCCCATGTGGCAATGAACAGTGTAAGCAGATGCAATCTCTGTAAAACTAAAAATTTTCTGAGTTGCAGCTAACATCTAAGGCAAGATTAAAATCTTCAAGTTTGTATATCTTGAGTTTAGAAGTGGTGGGTGTATGATGAAAAGGCAGAGGCCATTCTTCATCATGTGAAGAATGGCCTTTGCCTTTTGTCAGGCATGCAGAGATACCTACACAGATAACACTCCTTAGTGTAAATTCTGACGTTGTTTGGGTATCTACAGTGCCTTGTAAACTGTTGAAGATTCACTTGTGCGATTGAGAGTTTGAAATGGGCCTCTTTTTTTCTTCCTTATGAATATAATGTAAAAGATCATCTCCTGTGCGATATTATAGTTTCATATAAAAACGTAAGCTTGCATGGATATATTTGACCTTAGGGAATATCAACAGAGATTAACATCAGACAAGATAAATAAACCATTACTGGTTTTGCTGTCAAATCTGTGCTTGGGCAAGAAATTTTATTTTGTTACTGAAACCTTTTATTGCTCTTAAATTTGTATTTGTATCATATATTACGTTGTGTTCTCATGTTGCCTCAGTATTTTAATAGTACTGCAAAGTTCTGTAAATAAAAAAAAACAACAGACTATCTGGCAATTTCATATTACTTTAATGGAATATAGTGCAGATTGCCATGTGCAATTGATAATACTTGTTATAGTCAAGCTAAAATGAATGAAAAATCCCAAGCTCTATCATAAAAGATATCACTGAGCCCTTGATATCCCCCTCTAATGTGGCTAATTACAAGCTAATTTTCTCTTATTCCAAATACATAGTTGGATCTTTACCTCCAGATGGTAAAACCTTACTGAAGATGAGGATCAGCTTGATTTCCCATTGACTAGTTTTTCTTGTTTCTCATGACTGCTTTGGTCCCAGTTCCTGTCCACAGCCGCCGTCTTGAAGGTCCAGCCAGGTGTAGATGCAAGTGCTTTGTTTTTGCCCTTATGGCCGTGCTAAACCAGAGTTTTGCCACCAGCTCGCATTACCCGTGACAGATGTAGTTTGTGTGAACTCATTGCTCACGTCTTTGCCTACTCACATTCAGAGTAACCAAAACCACTGCTGCCACCCACCAACTCTACATTTAAATCCCAGGTTTGGAAGCCTGGCAGTCTCAGGTGCCAAGTAACCTTAGACAGCTGAGTACTTAGACAAGTGAGTGCTGCCTTTGCCCAGCCTCTCTGTCTCCCACTCCTGCCTCTCAGCTCCTTCCTGTCTGGCCAGGTCAGATTGCTGAAATTTAAGACTCTGAGAAATTAATTTATTCCCAGAAGGGAATGCAGAAAAGAGCTCATACAGGTCATCTTCATTTCACTGGGCATAAAGGTGTTATGGTGTGTGTTAGAGTGTGAAGGGTAGAAGTGAAACCACACATGGAACCTGTGCTTTTGTTCTGGTAGAATTCCCCTTGGAACTGTTTCCACTGTACAGTCCTGTAGCAGCACCTTAACCAGAGCTTCTGCCCTGGTGAGTGGCTGAAGGAGGCTGATGCTGTGCAATTGCACCAGCTGTTGTTGTGTTTGCACTGAGGATCCTGGTTTCTAAAAGGATTATGTAGAATTTTTACCATTAATGTTTATTTGATATTTCTTTTGCACTGATATTTATGATTTGTAATGGCAATTCAATTTAATCCTTATTTACAGATATATTTTTCCCTGACTTCAAAAAAACACCTCCAAAGGTGTTTTGCTTGAGGATCAACATACTGGCTTTCATATTTCAAATGATTCTGTATGAAAACATGAACTCTATTCCCTGCACTGTAATCTTGAGTCATGCTAGGAGTCATATGGAGAGCTGTGTTCCTTGCCAAGTGACAGGATGGTTTCCCAGAGAAGCCTAGGAAATTAATTATCCTGGGCAGCAACCATCCGTATGGTGCATGGAAGCTAAATAGGTAGCTAATGTTGAAGGGTGGCTCCTGTGGACAAGTGGATGAGAGCAGTTGCAGTAGCTGATTGTGGGGACACAGCTGGGTGTGGTGGCACAGTAGGCACACAGACAGCCTGGGGGTGTGGTCTCTATACCCTGAAAATCCTAAATCTGTTGACTTGAACGTACTGGGTTGTTTTTCTCAATTATCATTTCTGTTATAATTATTTTAAAATATAAAAAAACCCACACTGTAGAGGTGGGGTAGCATTTCAGGAGATAGCAGGTACTTTTGAAGTCAAACATTGATGCCATCCCTCTCCCCTGTATAAAATGAAGTATTCTGTCTATACCTTTATGGAATATGTTTTTGTAGGCTTTGCCTGAAGGAATTAATGCTCTGCATCTGCATTAATGTCAGATCTCCATGGTTTATTAATCTCACAGTAGGCTGGAATTTAAACAGTTTTCTTATGGTTCTCTTCTTTGTGTGGCCGTGTAGTACTTAATAGTAGGGAAGAAAGCGACAATCTCTTATGCTGGAAAAGAAAAGAATATTGAAGACCTCTGTCACGTTTTTTTAAGCACACTCTTCAGTTACGTGAGCCTGACACAAGGAAGGAGTAACAAAAATTACCTCAAAAGCTGGGGAGGCCCCACAGTTCAGCACTGCTTTCATCATTATTATTCACTTGAACTGATAAGCTTTGAACTTTTGTAAATTATGTGCAGTCAGTCAACAACTGGAGGGGCAAATCTGGAGTGAAATCTGCTTAGTGTAGTTTTTTTAATCCCCGTGTTCTATGTCTTCACATGGTGCTGTGTTTTTTTATGTGTTTCTTTCAGCACTTTGTATGGTGAAACACCAGTTTTGTGTCTGAGTTGCTGGCTGTGGTTATTCTGCTTCCTATCCCCATTTTATTCATGGCACTGGCTTTATATCAGCAATATAGTTACATTTTTCTTGCCCTACATCTAAAATGCACTCATGAAATACCATGAAGAATGCAAAAAACCAACCAAGCTAACCAGAACATGGGCAAAGAAAGGGAAAACTTTAGTTAATACAGTGTTGTTTAAAGCTAACATTGTTTTCTGCACAAATTAATGAGCAGTGACTAGACCAACTGAGGTTCCACAGAAAGTATTGACACTTCTAAATTTATTCTCAAGTGTATTTGTATGTGTTGCTTTAAACTATTTGGTGTTCACATTCAAATTCCTCTCTCAAGGGTGGCACAGAAGTTTTGTGCTGAGTATAGATGGAGTTTGGAATGCCAGTTTATCATTGAATGTGCCTTCAGCTATCTTGTCAGGATGAATGTGATACTGAAGTCCTGCAAAAAGGGGGTTCTTGTCTACTTCAGTGCTGCTTTTGAAAGCCCTGCTTCTAGAGTATAGAGTGATCATGCGCAAAGTATTTTGTCTTTATTAATGATGGGACAGCAAATTAAGATGTAGCAATCGTTTTCTCCTGGGAAATTGCCTGATACCATCCTTTCAGAGCAGGCACTGGAGCTTCATGATATGTATCCAAGATTGACTCTCCAGTGATGGCCTGTCAAAGAATCTTATTATATTTCAGAGGGGGAGGAGGAAAAAACTCCCACACAATTACAGTGGAGAGAATCTGGTTTTCATGATTATTTTTTAGTCAAATGACTAATTTTTTAGACCAATATACTGCATTCACTTAATTGCATAGAGAAGAGTCAAAGTTAGTAGTCAGGTTGAAGGTTGAGAGGTAAAAAACTAAAAGTCAGTTTCTGGCTTTCGGTTGCCTGAATGACATAAATTTCCACCATACTTTGGGGAAATAATGGAAGCTTCAGGCCTGTCATGTCTGTGATGACTTTTCTTATTGTATCCTTTGATAGGAGAGGTTAGGAAAGCTTTTGGGGTTTTCTGAGATTTCATACAGAATGAAAATAAAACACTGATATTATCTCTCTTCTTGCATTTTCTCCACAGAAATAAGTGTGCTGGGTATTTTTTTTAATGGTCCTTAGTTATTGCTCAGTGCAAAGGCTAATGCATTCTTGACTATGTGTTGGTGGTGTTAGTGAGACGCTCATTAAATCCATCTATTTGCAGTTGCACACAAAAACCAGTCCTTAATTGCCTCCCTGGATATGGACAAGAGCTTAAAAAGAAGGAAAATATAAAAGATTAAAAGAGCATAATGACATCTTCTCAAGATGAAAGACATGATCTAAATGTTGAAAAAAAAAAAACAAAAACAAGAAGAGCTTGAAATCTGTGTTTCCCCAAGTTAAGTAGGAAAACTTTGAAGATGACAGTAATTTTCCATTGTGTTTCATCTTTTTCGTAATAGTGTATTTTGAAATCTGGAATGAGTGTATCACCTAATAATGTTTTTTATGACTACATAAGTTGTAGTATAAAGCACAATATAAGCAAGATTTCCTTCTACTTTTTGCCACAATAACTGAAGATATTATGCTGTGTGGTTTTTAATAATTCTAATTTGGATGCATACTTGGGTGAGGCATTCGTAAAGAAAAAGGAGATTGATGCTGGCGATTCATCAGGTGTTGGTGTAAAAACATGATTCTGACCATTTGTGGTCATGAAAGATCCCATGGTACCCTCATGTCCTGGCCAAATTCAGTTTTTGTTCGTTTTATGGCAATTGCTTCATTCTCCCTGCAGTTTTGGTTAGATGTGGCATCCCTTGCTTCCCATTCAGAATACCTGCGACGAGTTGCTTTGATGTGGCTTAGCCTGTAGTTTTCAGCCTGAAGGAGATTGCTGTTAAGCACAGAGCTGTTTGCTAGTTGGGTAAGAAGTTTCTGGATTCATTTTGGAAAAAAATGCTTCTGCTAGATAGAGATTACAATTTCTACACCAGCCCAAGCAGTGTAAATTTACACATGCTGGACAAATGTCTGGCCTGTTGTAATAAACGCTGATATGTATGCAATAATATGATGATGATGTTGTCAGATGCTGTATGTAATAATCTCTGTCCAGGAGATGAAAAGGGATTGTATTTTCCAAATGCCACAAGTTGCTAGAAAATTCTTGACTAATGGTTCAAACCCAGTGTTCAGTTTTTTTATCTGAACATGGAAGTGCAACAAATGTAACAAATGTGTAACAAGTGCCAGTGTTTATGCATGTGCCCACCTGCTATAATGGTATTGATGGTGCTATGACTATAGTAAATGATATTACTACTTCTGTTAAGATTATAACAAGAGGTCCCCCAATTTTAGAAAATCAAGGAATCTGAAGTTTTCCACTGATTTTGACACTGTCTCTTTGTAACAATGTAGTTTGTTCAATTTTCCTGTGCGTTATTTGAAAGGAGTGAATGTGACTAGCATACCGATTATCAAGATTCTCAACTCGTTTGCGTCAAATTTCTTTCTCGGTGAAGAGATGCCAGATTATTCAACAGTGGAGTGAAACGTTTCCCTTATAGCTTCAGAGTCACAGCTCGTGTCAGATGGACTTTGATGACACTTAGCAGAGAGAGTTTCTGTTCCACTGCTTTGTATTTACAAGAATGTTTTTGCTGTACCTCTTACAGGAAAATATTACATCTTTGCAGGAAAATTGTCTGTCTTCGGGGTGGATGGGTTTTGGTATGGAGTGGAAACCCTTTTTCTTGATACATCATCAATATGAAGAGCTTCAATCAACAGCCTTTTATTTACAGGTTGCTTAGAAGGTCCTTAAAAACCATCAGTCAATAACCTTTCCTAGTTATTAGGTGTGTTTTTGTAACGCATCCTGATGTGAGTTTGTGTGCACATAGGAATGCCTCCATTAATATTGCATGCTGAATTTCTTGTGGAGTGATTTATATGTGATTTTGTGTCTGGCCTTGTAAACATGCAGGCGATGATGGATCTGCTTGTTTTCAAGGTGAGTTTGGTGACAGAGCCAATTTGGCCTTGGCAGGAAGAGCCTGAGCTCCATCTCACAGCCTGTGTCTGTCTAGGCAGTGGGGTGGAATTAAGTGCAGTGCCTTGGCCATCATGACTGAAGACTGAAAGCTGGAGCCTGTCTTAGCATGTTGCAGCCATTGCATTGCTTTGCTTTACATGGAGAGGGCAGCTATAAACTGTCATACAACACTCACACCAAATGTGGTTTTAATAAATATGTATAATTCATGTCTCAGAAGACAAAATGTTCTTTACCCTTCTATTCTTGCACAGGTGGGTTTAAAGATGGGGAGAGGTAATTTGCTAACTTGGGAACACTTGTCTTCATCTTACTTAGGCTGAAGTCAAATGGTTGACCCAGCATTGGGAGGAAAAGAGTTTGTCTTACTGTGAACTCATGATTTTGAAGAATTTAAGGGTTGTCCCTAAGTTACGACACCTTAGGACTTCAAATAAGATGTTCAGAATCCCCTCCTTGTAAATGGCATCTCTTTGTTTATGGCGAGGTAGGGAACATGGGCACCTGTCTGGACCATCTGAGCTGTGAGATCCCCCCAGCAGATGAGTTGCCCAGCCCTGAGTCTCTGGCTTGCAGGGGGAGGTGTAAGGGTACAGCCTGAGCTGAGGCAATGTGCCCTGAGAGAGATTTCCATTTAAGGATGCACTTTAAACATGAGGTTTTTGAGGTTAGCATTTAAATTGCCTGCCATGGATAAGGTGTGGTGTGCTTTGTTCTCTTCATATCCTGTGATCTGCCTGAGGCTCCAGCTGAGCTTCCTGCAGGTCAGGTGTGTGACATTTCACTGGCCAGCCCAGTCCTTTCTGTCTTCCTTATGGTCTCCAGCTTGACCCCAATAAGATGAAGACCATCTTTCTGGCTAGGAGGAATTTTGTGCATTTAAAAAATCAGGCTTTAAATGAGGAGTGAGCTTAAATCTTATCTTTGTCCAATGCACTTTGACCATCATGCTATAGAAGAGGAGCAAAGGCTTTGTGTCTCTAACAGCATTTCTGGCATGAGTTTCTTTTATTGGTTTCATTAGCATCTCAATACAGCTCTGCTTTTAAAGACACTCTGCTTTACTTAAGATTTTAACAAAACAGCAAATGAAAAATCTCCCATTTAATTGTATTGCTTTGTGAAGCTGTTCAGCTCTTTTTTGTTATCACATGGGCATTTCACCTCTGTCTTAAGCAAAAATAATTGCAGGTCTTCTGAAATGAGTTACATGAAGAAGTCATTATTATTTTATTCAGATGTTTAGAAGCCAGATTCTAGATGCTGTTTGAGGTGCTGACATGAGCACTTTCAGTGAGCTACAGCAGCTGTTGTGCAGTTACTGCTCCTTAGCTAATGCTCTGCGACCAGCAGATTATTTATATTTCATTAACATTTAATTAGCTCTCTGTACCTATGCCTGAATAATGACAGATGGATACAGTGAACTTGAGGACTGTCTGGCTTTTTAAAATTTATAATTTTAAACCTGTTTTTCTCTTTCTTCTTGTCTTCCTTTTACCAATCTGGCACTATGGTAGATTTTGTTTTATTTTAATCAACTTTTGGGTGCTTAAACTTGGAGAAGGGTAAGCCTCATGGCACTAGCAATCACAGACTGCTGTAAGAGTGTGGCAATTTCACATTCCTTAAGAGAATATCTCAAAATGACCTTTTCCAACAGATTATGGCATGGTTACACACAGAATCATTTGAAGGGCAGGAAATGCAAAAACAATATCATTCATTTCAAAGAGATTGCTCCAAACATCAGGTTATCCTTGAACTACTGAAAGAAAATCTGACCAATGTAGTTGTTTAAAGGATTAATGTTATTATTTCTGTAGTCCTTTAATGGCATGAGATGCCTGCGTGCTTTTGTCAAAATGTTTTTTTTTATCCTAATTAACATTGAATTGAAGATATAGAAAATTATATAGACTCTGCTTCTTTATATGGACCATGTCCTGGAATATTAAAATGCAGGAAATGGCTACAGCATCAAATTCAGAAATATTAAAATACTTTCTAGTATTAGGAGGGAAGTAGTGGAAAGGAAACACTGCAAAATGAGGAAAAACTGGTATTGTTCTAAAATGCAACTGGTTTGGTGTGAGACTCTTCACTGAGTTTAGTATGGAAAAGTAACAGGGCACATTTCTTTCTTGTAATTTTCAGGAATCTAGTAAATATCCAGAAAACTAAAAGAACAAAAGCAATAAACAGTATTGTTGACATCTGTGCATGTTTGACTCTTTTTCTTGTGTCCTTTATTCTCAGAGGAAATCTAAATCTACTTAGAAAAATATTTGTTGTAACTCCTAGGTGGAAGTAACTAGAAGTAGTAGAATTTGCTTTCAGAGTCTAGAACAGCATTGAAAGTACTGTTCATCAGAGTGCCAAGAAGGTCTTTGGTAAATGTGCCTTATATCTGCACATACCCTGTTGATCACTTACTGTTCAGGTTGTGAAGTCAGATAAGCCCAATGGAAGTCATACTCGTTATCACAAATGCCTAAATACTCAGTCTGAGAGGATTTACAAGGACAATGAAAAAGAAGAGCTGTTGTAACATTTGATTTTTATTTTCATGGCCTAGCTCGAGTTTATATTGGTGCCATCAATAAAAAAACACCAATAAATTCAACAATAAAAGATTACCTCTTCAGGTATGGTCAGTGGTGTCTGCTTGGTTAAAGTTATGACTGGTGACTCCTTTGTGATGAAATCCTATACAGAAGTCAGGTCAATATATATTTCTCAGCCTCATATGGCCAACAGGAACACTGAGCCTATCTCAGGAAGGAAGAAAATTTGTCAAAGAAAGGAGTTTGCTAAGAGCTCTCTAGCCTGTAAAGGTGAGGGATGCTGGAAGGACAAAAACCAGTCAGAGCAAGTAAAGGTTGGAAAGACATATGTTGCCCTTAGCTCTGCCTGTTGGGATCTGTCAGTCAGTTCATTTCAGAACCATGACTGAAATGGTTCACCTGGGAAGTTAGTAGTTGAAATGTCCTCATAAACCCAGAGTCTGCCTGGCTGCCCTCTGCCATACATCACCTCCAGGCTGTAAGAAGGGAGAGTTTGTCTGAAGAGAAGGAAGACATTGCAAGAAAAGCTGGTTTATAAACCTGCATCAGGTATCATGTATTATTGACAGTGAAGGGTTATGACAAAACCAGTTGTCTGTCATTTCAAAATGCAGGTGTAAAACCCAGGTGGTGACAGTGTTTCCTATGTCATGTGTGGGATTTGGGAAATGATATTTGAACAGAAGCTGATATAAAATAGCCATTTTAACCACCCCAGAATTCCCACCTGGAGCAGCACAGGGTGTTTGGGTCTGCCATAGTAGCATTTAACTATTTTAATTTCTAAGTATGAAGCCAGACACAAAAACTTACGTTTTGGAAAGATGAATATTTTCATTCTCCACAGCAGGCCATTTTATGTTTTGAAAGATTGAAAGTAACATTTGTGGTTGGAAATTTCTATTTTCAGTCCTCAGAAAAGAGAGAAAATTAAGATGAATACATTCTGGATTAATTTTTTTGTTTTTTTATGTGTGCTTTTTAAAAGGATGAGCTCTCTTGCTTTGTAAGACTCTTACAGCTATTCTTCTATTTTCTAAAATATCATTATGCAGACTGATGACTGCATACCCCTGGGGCTATTGCAATATAAAAAGTCTGGTTTTGTGAAACTAATCTCTGTAAAATTGGATAGAAAGCATAAGCAGCAAAGCTCTTGAAAAAAATGTGTTGATTTTAGCAGTTACATATGCCATTTCAATGCTGCCAAAGGGTGATCACAACTCAAAGGTATTGTTTCCCTGTAGAAATATATCATTCCCTCTATTTAAACTCTTGATCAACACAATTTTTTTTGTATATTTGTGTTTGGTAACCACACTTTGAAGGGTTTCCTTTTCCTGTTCATGATTTTCAGTAAATACCATAATTAGTTTTTGGGAGTTTTGCTTTGAAAACTATTTTTAAATTTTAAAATCATATTATTTAGGGAGATAAAAAAATACCAGGTTCTACCCTTCCAGTTCCTGCTGTCCTTCATGTTGTCATGGGAGAATGTATAAGTGGAACTGTAAATGAATGAAAGAGACTTGATTTCTTACATTCAATTCTTATGTAGTCTCTCTAATTTTTATCCCTCAAATATGCTATTCACACAATAGTCTTTACAGTTAATACTATTTTGATATTAGATGTGAATTCAGGAATTCTTGTGGCTCTGACAAAATTTTTGTTTTCATATACTCAGAGTAAAATGCATTAGGTTCATCTCTGTGATATTTCAAATGATGAAGAAGGATATTCAGCTTTGAATGATAATTCAAATAAAATTATAAGAGACTGATTTTGTGATTCTACTTAAAAAAAAAATTAGAACACCCTGATAATAGACATTATTTCCAAACTAATATTTTGTGCTAAGTAGGAGTGGGGAGAAGAAACTTCATGAAGTTATTTGTATAAAAGTTTACAAAGAGATTGTCATGCATATATTATAATACATTGGTGTCATTGTTTTCACACGAACTAAAAAATGAGAGCACAATGCTTTTGAAACAGCTACACAAAATTATATAACTGCTCTAAAAAGTAAATCTTACTTGTTTTCATGTATTCCTTTTTCACCATATTAAATTTTCTTTCTGACAGCTAAAAAGAAATTACTGTGATTTAGGCAGTGAATCTTTATCAGTAGCTGACAGGTATGAAAAAAATGTTAAGTCCATATAAACAGTTATTTATAATAGCATTTAGCTGGAAAATGACAATTGCCGAGCATTTGATTTATGTAATTTTCCAGGACAGTAGAAATACTTTCTGCAGTCCACCAGGTACTTTTTGTGAGCCTGGAGCATGGAGTCTGCCTGCTGACTCCAGAAAGAACAAGATAAATGTAAACTGGATGTCGTTGTGTAGCAGATAATGTGTTTGCAGATTCTTTTCCTGCTTGGCAATAATAATTCCTTTATAAATTCAAGTTGGTATTTAAACATTTTGGCTATTTTTTGGAAGTGCGTACAGAGGCTAAACTGTGCCTGCATTAGTCTGCTGCAGTAAATGGGAGCCTGGCACAACCACTGAGGATTTGCCTGGTGGAGGCAGACTAGAGATACTAACTTCACTCTCTTTTCCGTCTTTTTTATATTTCTTCTGTTCCAGAGGAGAAATTCTTTGTCGTGTCACTAGATGCTTAGCTGGTGTTTAGGGTGGAGGGATGAGTCCCCTATCTGTGTCATGTGTAACTGAGAAACCTTGGTAAAATGGATTATTTGAAAACTCTAAAGCTGCTGTATTATGTTGCTTTCTAGGACAGGATGGCAACTGCAAAAGCCAAAATGTGGTGAGGGTATATTTTCTTTTTGTTGATGTTCCTGCCAAATACTGAGGCAGAAAACACCAACGTGAGTCTTGACTAGAAATTCATCTTATGACAGAACTTCATGGTTTTGGAAGGATAGGAATAATCAGCTTCGTGCTTTGAGACTCAGCGGAGGGAGCTGTGATACTTTGGGATCACCTCAGCTCTCTTTAGTTCCTCTCAGTTTGAAGGTGACTGGAGAAAATGAATGTTTTGCTCATGCCATACTTTTCCAGCTGTTGAACAAAACTTCCTTCATTTTGCAGTTATTCAGTCAAAGTGGGTGGGCCAGGAGAATCTCTGGGTTTCTGGAGAGCTGGACAGATTTAGTCCAGGATTACAGCAAACACACCCCTAGGGAATTATTTAAGCGGGAAAATATTTCAGTATTGATACAATACAGTTTCATATCTCATGATGGTGTGAATACACACAAGTCAGAGAGGTGATATCAAGCTAATTTGTGGAGGAGCTGTCCTGACCAGCATTAAATCCCTAGGAAAGAACTGATGAAAGTTGAAAACAAAAATTAATCATTCAGTAATCATAGCCAAAGATGACTCATTAGGAATTAGTTTTTCTGTCAATAAACCTGTTTTCCATTTTTCCCTATGAGTTTGCACCCTCCACCAACTGCTTTTGTCCATGAGCAGTGCCTTCTGAAGTCGTGCTGGATTGATGTTGCCCAGAAAGGCTCATTGAAGAAGACAGCATTTGCTTGGGGCCTTAGGTCAGCCTTATTCTGCCCTACAAGAAAACAACAGAATCCTAAAAACCAATTGTTATTGTTGCATTAAGGCTACAGGAGAAAATTGTATTTGACCTTTACCTTTGCATGCAGATTTTGAGAAAAAGTGGTTGCTCTCATTGCAGGTTTCTTTTATCTGTTTGCTAAAGCCTCCCTGTGCTGTGCTGTTGCAGTTGATGATTTTACAGCGCTTTCCCTAGCAAGCACCAGTTAATCATAAGGTGCTTAGATTTTATCCTTAAGTCTCAGTACAGAAATTTAATAGGGGTTTCAGTGCTTCAAGGAAGAAAAGTTAAGTAGTCTGCTAGCTGAGCTTCCTCATTATATTACCTTATGCTTAGCTGCTCAGATGAAATGAATAATAATTTTCTTCCTTGGCAGGATTAGCTCTACAGAAGCACCATAAGCATCCAGTTAGGCAATTCTGCATGTTGAACTGTTTTTAATTCATCCATTTGAATACCAGTTTAATGTGGTTTACTGTGATTCTGCCATCACACATAAAATGGCATATCTTTTATCAAATTTTTAAAAATTAATTTTGAGCTCACTATGTGTTAGGGTGTATATTTGTAACTAATGATTCGTGGAGGTGTACATCTTGCATCACTTGTTTGAATAATTAGATAGAGGCACTGAATGTTCCCTATGAAACGGAAATATTCAAGCAGAAATCCTAATCTGCCACAATGATTTAAAGAAAAGGTTTGTCATTGCCTCTTATAAGTCTTGAAAAGACTGTTATCTTGCAAAGCCACAACAGCATAAAATTTAACTTAGCGAAATAGAGGTGCTTTTTTAATATCCTGGGGTTTATCAGCTGTGGAAATAAGCATTTTGGAAATAATATATTAAAAAAGCACTAAAATTTTGGTGCTTTTTGGTCCACTGATAAGGGAGGCGAATTTCTTCTGAGATGGGTGGTGTTTAAAGTAGAGAGTTAAAGAGATCTAGCAACTAGGTAATAAGGTGGCAAAGTTCTAAATGCTTTGTCACTGGCAGCACAGAAGATGTTAATATATTTAAAAATAATGAGGGGGGGAAAAAGTAATAGCTCCTCCTATTCCGCATACCTGTCACAATATGTTTCCTCCCTCCCAGTTACATGGCTTTTCTGAGAATGAATTTTTCAAGATTTTTCTAGATATTTTTTTCTCTAATGGTTTAGTCTCACGTTTCGGCTTTAGCAGCCATAGCTCAGAAAACAGAACTGTCTGGACTGGTGGAACAGGCTCATCCCATTGGATCAAAACTGCCGACCTTGTTCATATAAGTTGTTTTCAATCCCAGTGCAGAGTTGTAATTCCATGTGATGCACAGCCCTGTGCTGTAGGCAGTGCCCCTGTTGTTGCCATCAGTATGAGCTGACTCCATAACTGTATTCTGTTTTCCATATCAATAGATTACCTCTTGTGCAAGATCATGATGGAGTTCCTTTGGACTTGAGACAGAGGGAAGTGTTTGTCATTTCTTAACTTCTTATCGTGTTATTGCGTGCTCAACTTGTCTCATGGCATCCTGTGATGGGATGGTGATCAAACATTACTTGTCAGAGCCATGTGACAAAACAGTGCTGAATTACTGAGTCTCAGTTGACAGCAGTTAGTGGTGGAGAAGGTCTTTGAGTCATCAGTTTGAAAACATAAGGGTGTCAAAAGAAGATATTCCTTGCTGGGGAAAACTGATATAAATCACTTTGTAGACTCAGCTGGCTTTTGTGACATGTTGATTTGCTTTTCTTCCTCTTCCCCTTCCCCTCCCCCCAGTCATGATTTACTTTGTCAGTATTTTACCATTCTCAGATGAGCATAAATAAATTACCATGATAATAATAGCGTGATTGCTTTCCAAGATTCTAATGGCTGCAATCTCTGGTTTCCATTTCAGTGATCAAAAGTCATACTAAGTTAATAAATTCCAGGATTTTTGGGTGTGAGGAAGAGTCTAGCTTTGTGTCTCTTGAATGTTTTTGTGAGCTAGGTAGGGTTTTCAGTACCTTTTGGAGAATGGCAAGGGATGTTCATTATTTGTGGGGTTTATATGGTGTGTTCCAGAGTTGTTCTTCTGCTGTATTTGGCTGTATTAACATGGTGTAATTTTGCTTTCTGTGAACTTCACTAAAGATTTACTGGTTTATCTGAGTTTTCGTATTAAACTCACTTGGAAGGAGATTTGGGATAAATGACTGCATGAAGTATGCAGAGAAGAGGCAGTTACAGTTTTATTTTCTGTTTGTTTCTTTCTATTTTTGTGAATGTTTGTGAAAGAATTTAAGATATTCCTCTGGGCTGAGAAAGCATTTTGCTTCTCTGAATGAGAGCGGTTGCTTGGAATCAACGAGAGCTCTGTCATTGATACCAGCTGAGTATTAGTCAACTTGTTGCAAGATTTACCAACACAACCTGGCCATGTTAAAATAAAATTTATATATCCAAATATTTCAGGTCTAAGACTTGTTGCATATATTTTTGAGTTCATACTCTTCATTTTTTTGCTACTGTTTGAGAACTACAGATTCACTTGTAATTTTTTTTCCAAAATGCTGTAGCTTGATTGTTTAGCTCTTCTTTGGGATGATAGATTAAACTAGTTTCTCCAAAAGCCTAAGCATTTTTTTTTAAATTTAGTATTTTGTCAAGGTTATTGAAACAAACAACACTGTAGATAAGTAATTAAGTTTTTCACATAGGAGATAACACTATTGCACTGTATCTCTCTTAAACACATCCAGTATTTATCTGGCAGTTAGTTTTTTCTTAAGATAAGAATGAAATCGTATTGGCACTTAAAATTTTAAACACTGAAAACAAATTAGGTATTACCTTATATATTTTATAACATATTTTAGTTTGGAAAGGTTTCAGGTAATTGCAGATTTAAAAACTACTAGCTAGGAATTTTTATTCAAGTTTGTTCAGGAACGTTTTTATGTCTTTGCTTTATTATATTTCTGTTATTATTTTAAGAAAGGAATATTTTTGCAACTTAGCAGTATTTCAGTGGTGTGTAAAATAATAATTTTTTTGACAATTTGAACTTAGAGTGTGGTGTTTTAGGTGTTGTTGGGATTCTTATCATGTTTACATATGATATATATGTTCCTCTTAAACAGTAGGCCAATCAAAGTGCTTCAGTGAATATTCTCTGTTAGCAATTCAGTACCATATGCAAACTATTGAGTGGTCGGCCCTCAATTTTTATCTGCTTTTATGTACTCACACAGTAGAAATCATTAGCAGCACAAGGAAATAAGGAAGACATGCTCTGACCACCCTTCACTTGTCTGTCAGGGAGCAGTTTTTATCGTGTCTGTGCCTGCGCTGTGTTGGTACCTGGTGTAATCCTGGGGACAGGAAAACAGCTCCATTCTTGCTTCCTCCCTCTGGCTTGCACTCATTTGTTAAAGTAAGGATAGAGCATCTTCTCATGGCTAAGATGCCCAAACACAATGAACAAAATCTGAGTGTCAGTCTGACAATTATAATCTGTAACAGAGCAGATGTTGGACAAGGCAGGTTATAATTTTCCAGTTTGGGATGTCTCTGACATCCAGTTTAATCATTGCAAATGGAAAAGATTTAAGAAGGTCTTCTCCTGTAAGTGTTTCTTGTGGATTGTTTAAGTGTTTCTGTTCTGAGCCTGTTCTACTTTTAGGCAACTTCTCTACCTACTTTACAGTAACTTTAGGTGCCCAAGTTAGGGCTGTGCTTTCTGCTCCAGGGAGCTGGGTTCTCAGCATCTGTTGCCTTGTTCAGTGTCACAACCTTTAAGTGTCTTTTGTATCTTACCACAAGTGACTGGATCACTGTGCATAATTTACTTGACATATTTAGCTTGTTTTTTTCTGGTTTAATGCTTGTGAAGAGAGTACATGTTAAATGAGTTATCTGAATAGTCCTAAAGAATGGCTTTGTCAAGTATTTTTAAAATCACAGTCTTAATTGCATGAAATTTATACCCCGCATTCAAAATGTGTGCTATATCATCAAGTTGATCTTACTCCTTTTGTCATGGCTTTTGTTTCTTTTCTTGCACAGAAGTATTTCCCATGATAGGAATCTGAAGATCACAATCTAGCACCACATATTTCCTGTGAGATTTGACTCACTCTTCATGAGAGTAAATGATTCTTCCTTTCTATCAGGACAAGTTAGTGCCCATTATTCATCACAAAAATATGTCACCTATTTGTTTGCCCATATTGGATGTTTTTTGTTCTTTCAAATTATGTCAATGTGCAGATGCATATGTAGAGCTATCAAAAGAAAATAAATATATTTAAAATCCACTTGTTGCTGTTGCTACTGGAAAATAAGACAAACTGACTGGCAGACTAATACACTGATGTGACAAGAATTACTGTGCTTTTTAGATACTGACAGGTTATATTGGATCACTATTTATGTGAATAAACATCGACTACCTTAGATCAGATTTGTTGGTGTGTTTGGGTTTTTTGTCTGCCTCTTTATTTCCTGTTTAGTGTTGTGGTCTCTCATAATCTGTGCAAGTGCCAAGGTTATAGTTATAAAGTGATAATAGAAAACAGATTTTGTAGGCACCTTGTTAGACCCTTCTGTAGCTGGGCATACTGAAATGTTGTGCTTTGCATTTTAAAATCTTGATTTTCAGATGTTGTTTTGTTGGGACTCTTCCCTCTTTTTTTAATTTTTTTTAATATAAGCAAGGTGTAAGCATACATGCAAACCAGGAGCCATTAATTGCCCTCATTTTCTAATCCTAGAATGGGCTGAAGTATAAGAGGATCTCCAAGATTCATTTGGATAGGGAGTAGAGGGATAAGCAGAAACAGTCTTTTGTATAAAGAGAAAGGGAAGCTTGTGAAGAGTGTGGTGTTAAGATTGAGTTTCTTAAAGAAGAAATAATGAAAAAAAAAAATAAATACATGAACAATTACTGCTTCCCTTGTCCTCTAGAGCACAACCTAGACCAGATACAGCCCTGAGGGAATGAAGAGCCTTTTAGCAACAATTGCCAAGAGGAGAGGTGCTGTCTAACCTGTTTTGAGTGTAATAGACAGCCCAGGCTTCTCAAAATGTCAGAATCCACACTCAAGGGAGAGTCAAAAGTGAATGGTGGGGTTAGCTTGTGGAGGGAAGAAGGTTATGCTTAAAAGAAGGTGCCTCTTTTCCTGGGAAGGCTGCTCCCCAGCTGGGTCCCATCTCTTTGTGGAGGTGGCAGCTGTGTACACATCATCCCTGTCCTCCTGAACATGCCATGGTTTTTGTGAAAATCAAACCTAAGCACGAGTGGTCCAGGACTGACTGTAAATGGCCTCTGGGCTGCTGTTTACTTGTAGCCTCTGCATCTCAGAGCAAACCTGAATGGTAACCAGTTAGGTATAGTTCATGTGTCCACTCCAAAATGCATTTGGTCTATTTCTATGATTTATTTCCATGTTTGGTTGCAGATGAAATGTATCACTGTGAAAAATCTGAAAAGAAAGTGTTTTAAAGAAGGTAGTCTAGCAGATCTGAAGGTCTACTGCAGGCAAGCTATTCGGCTGGCAACAGGGAAAACAGGCACCTTATAGTGGAGACTAAACCACACTCAGAAGACTTTGCTTGATGCAAAAGCCACCCTGTATTTTGTGCCATAGCTTTCCTAAAAAAAAACAGAGTAATGCTGTTTCATAATGCTGTCTATCAGGTATTTTAGGAACAACAGAATTCATGAAGTTGGTATGTTTTGTGGTGACAGATCCTAGTAGGATTGGAATTGATTGAAACACATCTTTGGAACAGGAGTGTTCAAAACTGGTAACCACAGGAAAATATTTCGATGAAAAAAGGTAACCTAAGCAAGGAAGACTGATTATAGTAGTCAAGATACTTTTTAAATGAGATTAGTGAAAATGGTGTTTAATTTGTAGGTCTCCTCCTAGTCTTCATAGTCTGGCCTTAGATAAATGTTACATGTAAGTATTATGCTCAAAGTCCTTGTTATTTGTATCAGCCAGCTTTGCATATTTATATCACTAGCATTTTGTCCAAAAGAGTTGTTTTGATTGCAAAATCAGTTGCAGCAAGTTTTGATGTAAAAATCCTTATAACTTTCTAAAATACTACTAAAATCAGATGTTGAAATAAAAGGATAAAGTGTATCTTATATTTGCTAGAGGAAACGTTTTCCAAAGTGCCTGGAAGTACAAAGCACAACAAATATTTCTGCTTCAAATACTTGAGCTCTTAGGTTTCTCTGCGCCCAGTGAAGTGTACAATTAGATGACAGCTGCTGTAAGTCTTCAATTAAGAAATTTTTGAGTACGTATGATTAGGGTGCATGCTAAGCTGCCTGTGTGTTGTGGCTGAATGGAAGGTTGCAAAGAGCCCAAGCCTCTAGGTGTGTGGAGATTCTGTTTACTACCCTACTTGAGTACTTTTGGAAACAGAAGATCGATTTTCTAAGTTTTTAAAGTTTGGTTGTCCAGACAGTTGTATTGAAACTTAGTGGAATTTTGATTGATAAAATGCTGTCTTTTGCTGTTTTTATTGTGGGCAAGAAGTTAGAATAATTGTTTTTTACCTGGGATCTCTCTTTTTATAGGCACCAAAATACATATAAGGTTATCTTAAGCCAGAGGAGACTTTGTTTCTCAGCCAGTTAACCTTTGCTCTTGAGCTGTTCATCTACAGTGTTCAAGTGGAGCAATGTCTGACACTGTGCTCCACACTCTTTCAAGGGCTTTTATCTCAGTTCTGAAGACAAAAGCCTGTGCAGTTGAAGGCAGGACATATTCAGTAGAAATTTTTGGTTTATGAGTTCATTCATGCCCCAGGTATGAATCAGGGGGAAGTGACTCTAGCATGACATGGGGCATGGTGCTTAGAGGCATTTGTGTGGCATCTTGCTTGATGATCTCTTCATGTGACAGTAGAACTGATGCCTTGTGAAGGCTGACCTAGAACAGAGGCTGGACAGAGTTAAAGAATAAAGTAGGTATTTGTTTGAAGGCTTCAATGGATACACCCTGGTGACAGTACAAGAGCCCAGTCAGGGCTACACCCAAACTGAACCCAAAATGGTCACAAAAATGGACAACCAGTCATGAGCTCTCTCGCTTTTAAAGGTTCTTCTCCATTAGCTTATTGGAGTTAATTGTCCAATTTTACCTTTAGGTTATGAAGTCCCATTCTTCTTGTTTCTCTCTCTTTGGTCCACTGTTGTTTATGCTCTTGGGTGTGGAATCTGGATCATCTGTCCTTGGTCCCCAGCTAGAGAAGGAATTGTTTTGTCTACCTACCCTGTCAAGAGAGCTTACCATCCTCTAATATGAAGCTCAGAACTACACACTAAAGCAGTACAGAAAACATAAAAACTAAAACCTGAGGCACCAAAATTCCTGTCTGTAAATGTACTCTGAGCATGAGAAAGGGGCCTGATGGTTCTCCATTGCACCAGATATACCAATTCATTAGGGAAGGATGGATCTCAAGAAAGACTTCAGAATAAATCAAGCAGTCTTTTCAGTGACTGCTTACATTATGTATTAGGTTAGAAAACAATTGTTTGGGTTGTAAGGGACCTTAAAGGTTGATACATGGTCTCCTCGAGCCAGGTCTCATAAGCTCTTGGGTATCTATATCACAAATGAGATAGCTCGGCTACCTTAGAAGGCATAAAATGAGCAGGATGGCTTCTGTGGTAGTGTTGGAAACAGAAAAGTTTTAATAAAAGGCAAAATAACAAAACTCTTTACAGAGAAAAACTGAGCCAGGTGCAAGATGTTCTCGCTAAACACCTCACAAAAGCAATTAGTTTCTTTCTTCTCTTCTTTTTCTGGTAAATTCCTTAGGCAGGACTTTTTGGCTCCTGTCCAATTGGCTATCCTTAAGTTTGAGGTGGAGTCCCCCAGGTCCTATGAGGTGTTTTTTTACCTAATCAAGGAGAGAAACTTTTGTTTTTTTTTCCTTTTTAAGGAGACAGAGGATAGTTTTGCACTCTGTCATCAGCGGGCACATTCCTATAAAAAAGTTCCAACCCTCCTGCTGTGGTCACAGACACCTTCCACTAGACCAGGGCCCCATCCAACCTGGCCTTGAACACTTCCAGAGGTGGAACAGCTGCAGCTTCTCTGGGCTGTCTGCTCCAGTGTCCCACCAGTCTCAGTGATAATTTCTTCCTAATATCTAACCTAAACCTACTCTTTGAGTTTGAAGCCATTGCCCCTTGTCCTGTCACTACCTGGCCTTCTAGAAAATCCCTCTCTGGCTTTCTTTTAGGCTCCCTTTAACTACTGGAAGGCTGCAATTAGATCTTTCTGTACCTTTCTCTTCTCCACTCTGAATAACCACAGCTCTCTCAGACTGTCCTTGTTGTGGGAGAGTTGCTCCAGCCCTATACAGCTTTCTCAAAGTATGACAGATGATATAGTGTCTGTGGACGTTTTTTGTTCCTCTTTTTAATATAGTGACACAATTTAAGATTAGCTGTCAGATTACATTCAGTTCTCTGAAATATTCTGTAGTTTAGATGAAAACAAATCTTCACACAGAAGAAAGTGAGAAGAGCATTTGTGCCAGTCAAGTTTATAGATGTTCTTTCACAAATTTTCTTTGCCTTTTCTCTCCCTATTGCTGGTAACAATTGCATTAATCATAGGAGACCTATCAAGTTAAGCTTCATGAACCCCAGTGAAGTTATTTTTATGCAAATATGGTTCAGTTGCTTTAGTTTCTCATTTGAGAGAATTTTTAGTAGGAAACCTGATAAATCAACACTGGGGAGCAAGTGGGTAAAGCAGGATAAAAAAAAAAACAGAGCTCCTTCTTGAATAATGGCATTGGGGATTTTTTTTTCCAATTCAAAGGGCATTGATTAAGTTTAGAGTAACATAATTTTGTAACTGTAGTTTAGATGAAATCTGAAATGCTTTAGGCTCACCAGCTATGCTGTCATGCTTTGACTGAAGCACAGGCAACTGGACAGACTCCCCCCACAGCTGCTCCTGTGCATTTTCTTTGAAGCCAAGCACTGCCCCCAGGGTTACCCTTGATGAATTTGGAACATTGCATTTGTTCAGCAGGGGAGTGTGTTCATTTGCATCCCTCTGCTTACTAGAGAGATTTGCATGTTCCCTAAAAGCATTTGTCTTAACAGCACAGTTTCTGTCACTTCAGAGAGAAAACAGATACCAAATTGTGGTTTCAGCAAACAGAACAGTGGGGCCACAGGGGCAAACTCTGAGAAAGTGGGAAAAGACCTGCTAGGTGGCACCATCAGATGTTTTACAAATTAAGTCTGACTTTTTACAGTAACTTTTTTGTGCCTGTGGGATTACACTTTGGACAAAGATGACTTTAACAACATGCAGAAAGACGGTAAATTTCAACATATTCTGGAAAATAACCACCAATGTTTGGCACAATTCTAACAAGGGGCTTCTGTACCTTCACACCCATTTAAAGCTAAGCTTTCATTGTTGATAGTTCGGTTTGTGAAATGTTTCATTTCTGCCCAGGAGACTGTAATGGACTCAGGCATGTCATTCTGCACCTTTGAAGAATACAGATGTTTACACTTAGGTATGCTGGTCAGCAGTACTTAATGCTGAGTTGATGGCTGACTTCTTACTATTGTAAGTTTTAGCTTGAGAAAAGGTATAGAAAATCCAGTTATCTGTGAAAATAAACTTTTCAAGTTCTTAGTGGGTGGTGTTTCTTAATTAGGTTGAAGAAGGTGTCTGAAAATCAGAGTAAATAGGCTCTGGCATTTTGTATTGCCAATGACACAGTGTTAAAGTCTGTGTCAGCAACATGGACCTTCACATTACTAAATGCATTTGTCTGTTGGGTGTGTAAGAAGTTGTTTCTCTTTGTGTGAGTGGTGTTCAGATTTGGCCTTTGCATCTGGAGAAGTTTCAGTGAAGATGATATTGAAAAGGGCACTGGCTGGCTTAACACAGACCTGTTTTCTAGTCAAAGCCTTTGTTAGGTTCTGAAGATGGAGAAATCCCCTTTTCTTGTATCTTTGTCCCTAGTTAGATCCAGAATCTTAGTACTGTGCGTTCTTCCTGACTAAAATGGCATCACTCCCTCTTGTTTTGTGCCTGTCAGTTTTGAAGCAGAACAGCAGTGTGGACAGCACTCTGGTGAACACAGATGAGAAGAGGCTAATGTTTTATTAATAGTGAGCCCTCTTTTATTTTAACTGGTAACCTGGCAAGTTCTTTTTCTAGTTCTGTTCTGCATTAAAAGTTAGCATGAATTTAAATTTGCTTTTATTTGCTTTCATTGGATATACTTAGACTGAGAGCTCATAAGAGATGTTTTCCTGTAACTAATACAATTTTGTAACTCCCATATGATGAGCTGATATGTGTCTTGATTTGTATAGCAATCTCAAATTTATTTTGCCTTTAAGAGCTCCAGTTTAATTACTCAAGTTACCTAAATCTCATTGACTTCTACAACATTCAGTGTTCTTCATAGTTCAACTTGTAGCATTTGAATAAACATTTCAGAAGGCCTGAGTATAATGCAATTGCATTATTACGCTTTGGTTACTTGCAGTTTAAAACTATTTTCTTCCAATTTGGAATTAAACCCTTTATTGGCAGATGTTGAACTAAGTATAAGCTGTATATCCTCAAATATTTTGCTTCAGTTTCAGACTTTTAATGGTTTCTCTTGTCCTTTATAAAACCAAAATGCTATTTTAGTAACATGATTTCCTTCCAACTGAAAATTGCATTTTTTTTTAAATTAACAGGACTAGCTATATCTATTTTTTCAAAGAATTTCCAGTAAAATTTGCTCGGAGCTATAATTCTTTTTCCATTTGATAGACTCCATTCTGCATTCATGTAAAACTAGAGAGAGCAGTTTCTTTGCCCTTTAATTTTTTCTTTTTAATGAAGGCTGACGAGGTAAATTGAGTAGGCAAAGACTGTTTTCCTTGCAGTCATTTTACAGTCTGAAGCAGAGAGCCAAAATTTAGGCTCCTCAGTATGTTTAGAATGCCTAGATTTCATGCTCCTCCTTGGAATGTGCGTGTCTAGGCTTATCTGTCTCTGTAACTTACTTGGTTCCATTGTACCTTTCTGGGCATTGTACTGGCTGCAGGAGTTTGTCCTTGAGCTTCTGGCCCTGGAGCAATCTCCCTTCTCTTCTTGCATCAACCTGCTCAGTTATTCATTGTTACCTGCAGTAGCAATGGAAGCAATCATTGCATGCTCCTGTGGTGCTGTTGGAGCTGCAGCAGATCCCCTGCTTGTTGCATCTTTTTTCATTTGAGGAACTTGGGGACAGCTCTTAGAGAAATGGGGAAATTTTTAATTTTACATGCTTCGTTTACTGGACTTTGATTTGTGAATTTGGGAAGTGATTACACAGTAACCTGGGAGGAAATCTTCTAGGATGAATCCCACTTTGTATTTCTAGATAATTTTGAATCTAGAAATTATCTAGAGGAGGAATGAAATCTAGAAATTTCTAAAGGAGGAATGGGCATGGCTCACTGGAGACACAAATACCAGGGTCTTTTTTTGTGATCAGGTGTCATCTCTTGAAGTTGCAATGTCTGTTAAAAACTCCTTGACTTAACAAAGTAGATACGTCTTCCATTCCCTCTTTCTAGATGACTCAATAAAGTCCACTGCTAGAGCATTTTATCCTATATTATCCTATAAAGAGAACAACTCTATATAACACAAACATCTATGCTGGATTAATTTGTGAAGCCCATTAAAAGCTCTGGATTGAAACCAGACCCACTTGTAATCAATGGCTTTGGGTATGTACTAAATTTGTGACTGACTCTGAATCACATCATGTCATGTTTCAACTGCTGGAGAAAGTAAAATATTGAATGTAACATTCTTTACAGCAGTTAAAATGTGAGGCTTCTTTTGATGAATTCAGCGTTCTGTGAGAACATATCGGCTATAGTCAAGAGACATTTTTTCTTCTTAAGATTTTTGCTTTTCAGTTTTTTAATCTTTTAAATACATTACTACTCAGCACTCTCACTTTTTTACTGCTGTGTCTAGTCTATCAATATAGTTTTTCTCAGACAGAGTAGTTTTTAAGATCTTGTAGGGTTTATGAGCAGTGGAGCTGCTGATGAACAGACTTCACCTGAACATGAGTTTGACACATTGATTACATTTAAAATTTTACATTTTCTTTGTAGAAGAAAAAAGTTGAATCTTTTGGGTTTTTTTTTATTTCTACTTACTACTTAAAGTTCAGAGGTGTAAATAAGCTTACAGAATTTCATGCTATAAGGAGAAAATTGTTGAAATTAGTTGACAGAATTAAAAACCTAGTTGTACTAAATCATTGGTTTGCATATTAGAACTTCACTTGCTCTTACTTCACTATTGCATTTGAAATGGAAGATTTCACAGCTCTGCTCAAAGACTGCAGCTGCCAAAACTTGCTTTTCAAAAGTGCACCTTGACTGCCCCTAAATTCTGTTGCCTGACTTTGGAGGGCATTGTCTGTCCTGCTTAAGTACTGTGGGTTTTCTGTGCTCTGTGTTGTAAATCCATGTTGACTGATTTATTTTGGTCAATAGTCCAGAAATCCTGGCCATGTTACTTTCTTCACCCAAACACCTCTGCCACTCAGAAATGGAGTTGTCAGTAGGAAGAAAAGGGGTTGTGTGCATTTGGTCAAGGTGGATTGATGTGTAAGGTGGGAAACAACAAAATCCCTGCTTGATGAGGGGTTTTCCCACTCCTATTACTCATTACCATAGAGGCCAGCACTAGTTGTACAGAATTCTTTGTAAAGAGAAAATCCTTGAAAGGTATTATTAAAGTCTTAAATAGAGGGAAGCATTATGAAATTTATCAAGCAGTATCATGAAATTTATAAAGCAATAAATCTTTAATTCATTAGAAATAATGCCAAAATCTTATTGTATTCAGTAGAGACCGACATCTAAACACTTTATAAAAACTTTTAAATGATTTTTTGGCTTGAATTCAGAGAAATTGATTTCATGTATATATGCTTGAGTTGATGTACATATTTAAAATAGATTTTAAAACTGAATTACAAATGCCAAGTACATATGAATTTCCTTGATAGTATACTGTTAGTGATACCACAGAAATGCATTTTTATCGTTTTTATGAATCTGTTTTCTGGATTTCGTCCCTGTTCCTGAAACCAAGTCATAGTTAGGCCATCAGTCAGCCAGCAAAAATGTCTTAGGAGAATTATTTTCACAGAAGAGCTGCTGTTGCTTAATCCACCAGACACAGCCCACTGTCAGAAAATCCCTTAATCTGTTTTTGATTTTGTAAAGGTGTAAAGAAAGCAAAGGTAAAAAAAAAAATAAATGAAGCTAGCAATCTTTTTTTTCCCTCTAAGGCTTCAGTAATTGTTATTATTGTTAATTCATTATTACAGAAGATTTTGTAATTTCTTGAAGCAAGGCTTGTCCTTTTGTGCTGACATCAGCCACAGCAGTCTTTTAGTTGACACACCACCAGCAGTAATTATTACTTAAGTAATTATTTATTCATATGTTCAATGCAGTGTTTTTACTTTTCAGTGTTACTACACTCATGCACCTTACTTTCCACATTTGTTAAGAAGTAAATTTGAGGGGGAAAAAAGGAAACACATTAATATTCTATGAAGTTGAAATCTAGAAGAAATTTAAACAACATCCCTGAGACAATATTTCACGAAAAATTTACATGTAATATCTCTTGTGAAGGATTAGTTGGTAAATGTGATTTTGTATCTCCCTCTGACCTTTGCCCTGAGTCTTCAGTTAGCTGTTGTTAAATTTAGATTTAAAGACTTTGCAGTTTGCTTAAAAATGGCAGTATTTGTCTTTGTCAACTGGTAGACATAGACCAACTTATTTCGTAAGTGAATTATTTATTACGTTTATGTGAAGGGCAAAAGTTCAATTAAATTAGTTGCAAGGTCTTTTCACTGTTCATTCATCTGAACTAGATCCTATGAGAGAAATAAGAATTGTGAGATGTAAGATACATTAGGCTACAGCGACATAAAGTAAAATAATGCCTTACTTTTTATTTTACTTAGAGGCTTTTTTGGGCATGGTGGCTCACAGGTTAATGTTGAACAAAAAGATGATATCTGGATGATAAAGCACAAGAGAACGGGTATGACTTCAGTACCACTATATAGGTGGGAGGATATAATTCTCTTGGAATATTGAAGTTACCCACACAGAAAAAAAAAAAGTTAAAATTAATAAAGTCAGACACAAGCAAGAAGACCCATTATGACTGACTATTAAAAGAGATGGGGAACATATTTGAAAGTAATGGCATGCAGAATAGAACTTATTCTGACATACCATATTAAAAGTGGTGCTTTGCCTAAACTAGAGATGATACAGCACCCACTCTTTATGAAATAACAGTAGGCATGCTTGAAATAGTCAGGAATGATAGGATGTTTATATAGGCAGTATGCTGCTTGAAATGAGGAAAAGTCAATGCTGTAATGGATTATGTAAATAAAGAAATATAGATAGTATTTGAATATAGAAGGGGACTAAATCAGCCTAACAATCATAAAAGGGCATTGATTTTCTTTGCAAAAAGACAAGTTTGTGAAGTAATTCTTCTTTGTTTGCTAAATAAGGTGGCTCTTGAGGTGAGATAGTTCTGGGGATTATTCTTATGTCAACTGAGGTGCAATGAAACTGTAAAATTTATATGCCCATATCTATTTTAGCTATGTACTTAGCGGCATTGGTACTTCAGTCCTTATATAACAAGCTCTTCTGTGAATGCAAGGATGGAGGGAATAATTGCTGTGTATTAATAAAATGAGACTGATTACCTCATCAAAGTTACTTCTGACAAACTAGTTTTCACTTAAAAGCTATCACATGAAGAATGGGTGTTATCCGTTTCTGCTTTCTGGCCAGTCAGCTTCCCTTCTCATTTACTCTCCTCTAATGCTGAACTTCCTGAATGTTTTGGAATCCAATATTAGTACCGAGAGTATCTTCTCAAAAATTTGATAGTGACCTTGTTTTTTTGGGGTCAGGTTACTGGTCACTGTTAAATTTGTGATTAATGGGTTATGCTGGAGTAGAACTGTGTGTGTGTGTATCCATACTGAAGCGTTGAACACCTGACTCTTCTTGCCATGGATTTGTAGGTGTCTGAGACCCTTACCTGTGAGGGGAACTCCTGGCAGGCACACACCCAATATTGTACTCCAGCAGACCTATAAGATCTTCTAGGTTCACGTTTGGTTGTCACAGTTTACAAAAGGCTGTTTATAACCTACGCTGCTGAGAGCTTAATGATCCCCTACTACTTGTAATATTAGGAACTTTCAGCCAGAATTATTTGCAGCTTCCAGTTCTCTTTGCTGAGAAGTAAGCCCTCAGGGCTTTAGTTGCACTGCAAGAAATTAAAGCTATACTTATGTTGTTGTGCTGTCAGTTTGCTTTCTTTTATCTAAATAGTGAAAGACAGGCCATGAGTACAGATGAGAATGTAAAATTCCCAATAAACTTGAGTGAGGCCAAATACGAATATGAGTCATTGGCTTGAGGGGAATTTGCCAAAATTGCAAGTAAGATCTGCTGGAAATGAAGTATTTCCTGTTGAAAAGATCTGTAGCTTTTTGCAGATGTCACTGACGGCTGCAAGCACTGCATGTACTGGGATTTAATGAAAATATCTTAATAAATATGTCTTACAGCAAAGGAAATTGTGAGAAGAATGAACTTCCCTTACTATTTTAATTCCCATAAAACTGTTTGTCTAACTAAATATCAATAGGAGTGCACACTTTCTGTTTATGTTTCTGCATCTTATCTAGAACTAAGAAGTCAGTTTTATGAAGCATGATAGGGATTTAATTGTATAAATAAGTCAAATCACATAATTTTCAGTCAAAAGTCTTGGTTAGATCTTGTAGGTCAGGAGGAAGCTGTTCTATTTTTTTTAATGCTATCCTGTCTCTGCTTTTTCAGAAAAACACAAATAGAAAAATCTTAACTAAATGAAGCCTCTTTGGAGATTTCTCACATATGCCTCACACCCTCCATGTGTATATACAAGATTAATGAATATTGATGAGATTTTAAGTTATAGGTTTATGACCTCAAATTACAGCAGAATTTAATTCCTGTTTAGAAACTTGGCATCTGAACTGTTTGTCTTCCAGTGTACAGAATTTTGTTTTATTCTGTTACTGCTCGTGCCAGTATAAACCCCTGATACCTTGGGTTTCATTATTACGTATTTGGCACAAATAGGCCAAGGCCAAGAGTAGAACTTGTGAAAATCATTAATTCTGATCATACAGTAAAGATAGTAAATAATTCATGGGTTCTCCAAGCTAGTTGGGATCAGCAGGTCCTCTTGTTTGACCTCTTCCTTAAAATAAACATGAGAATTTCATTCAAGTACTCTTCTACTAAGAATATTATAGCAAGTTTAATGTATTTGCTACTCCAGTCAAAGTGGATCAAAGTCACTTTTCCTTATGTAAAGAAGTTGTATGTGAGACAGGTAGGAGTTTATTTCAACGATCAAAAAGCTTTGAACGGAAAGTGGGGTAAAATACATGATATAGAGGACCTGAGGAAGGCAAGAAAATTGGCAGTATCCTGGCTGGGGGAGAAAGGGTTGGTGGAGGTCACAGATAGGTAGTAACAGCATCAAGGATCATAATTTCGGAAACTTGGAATTAAAAATCCTTATTTCAGATGTAGCTTGTGTATTTCATATTTTAGAAGCAATGATTCATGTTTTAAAAGAAGTCATTAATGAAGTTTAGGATATGCATCTTAAATTATAGAACATAGAAAAATTGCTTACACCAAATAGCTTCTAAATTTTTCCCATGGTGTCTTACAGCCTCTGCTCTGGGAATCTTGAATATCATGAGTGATCAGCTCCTCTCTTTATTGAAATGAGAAGGATAGAGAGTAAAAGTGTTCTTGAATGTTATTGCAGTGGTTCTGACACAGGATTCCTCTTCCCAGCCTTCCAACACTTTTTCACCATTTCATGGGCAAAGTGCTTTTATATACTTCTGGCCTTCATTTGTATAAACTACAAGAAAAAAACAGGAAGTCCAATGTGGTGTTTTTTAATACTGTGAATAGCTCAGCCTCAGTTATTAATGATTTTCGGGCTAGTACCCTCCGAGTTTAGCAATGACCCCTAATGCAGTATTTTCATGCCATTTCACTCATGCCTCCCTTCATCCTGTTTCATGCCTATGCCAAAGAAAGGCTGGAGGGCACAGCTCTTGGAGTCTGATGGCAAAATGGCCTGATGGCTTGATCCTCTGTTAACGTCAATGAAAGAGCTGTGGAGTTTTCAAAGTTTTTTGAAAAGAAGAAATGTTTGGGGGTTAAGAATTTTAAAAGCCAACAAGGTTACCTTTTCGTAGGTGATTATCTCCAAAGAAAACTTCAGTCTTGTTGAAAATAAAAAGTAAACAAAGGAGATAATATGGAGAAACCGTCATACAAAAAGTGCTTCTGCAACTTCTCTGTTTATGTATTTACTTCCCAGAATTCCATGAATTACTGAATTAATCTGACTCCAGGTGACCCGGTTTGAGTTGCCTTTCATGTGTTTGTGCTATTTACAATATCCTTGACTGCTCTCAGGAGCTCTCTTTTCTGTACACATCCAAAACATAATTCACAGCATAAATTCAGTCCCTCGTATGTCAACGATTTAATTAAGAACAAATCTTTCATTATTGCATTCTTCAAAATTCTGCTGCTAGCTAGAACTTATTTACTGTGCTCACAGGTGATCTGGAGATAAGGGAAGTAGCAAGAACTATTTAGATCTTTAGTTCTGGTATGCTTCCATTCAAATTTGGAATTTTTTTTCCCCTCAATATGATCAGTGATTGATATTTTTGGAGGCAATGAGGGGACCAGGCATCTACCTCCAATGTATAACACCACAAATTGGATGAAGAATCCTAGAAAATTAGGGCCTGTGTGAATTATACTTTGTAACTCAATTTTGAGTTGATCCTGTCAATAAGTCTTTTAACTTTATCCTATCTTTCCTCTTACAAATTTTTCAATTATTTATGAAGTTATTATTTTAATGTCTCACTGCTATTCTTCAATATACTGTATTTCCTTTTTTTAATTAAAAAAAAGGTAAATTTAATTCTACATTTTCTGGCCTGTATTTCCAACAAAGACATTTGATTTTTATTACTGTGAACATAGAGTTTAAGATAATGTACTTACTGATCTCATAGAACAGGAGCTGAGTCTTTTTGTACCAGAAATAATGGCTGAAGTAGTCATCCCTTTTATTGATACTAGATTTCATCTTGGGCTATCATTATCTGAACAAGTGTAGATAACCCTTTTTTTTATGTGTAAGCAAATATTCCTGTGTATACAAAACCTATTTTTTGTGAATTTTTCCTGTGGAAAGCTACATAAGGTAGCAGTGATGTGTCCATATATTTTAGTCTTTATTCTCTCTACGCTCAACCTTATTTTCCTTGTTATTCCTCTGTGGTGTATGCATTGAGTCCCTAATCCCATTGATTCAGCAACTATTCTTTATTTACTTGTATGGTTCCAGCCACATTTATATGTATTAAGAGCCATGAATGCCTAAAAATACAGCAATAATGTCATCTGTACTGCCACACAGGTTAGAAAGGATAACATTGCATTGCTTGTTGCCTGTCACCTTTGTGAAATATTGCTCCGCCAGTAGCCATTGATTTTTGTGAATCATTCAGGGTTTATGGAGAGTAGTGATTTGGGAAATGTCAAGACACCAATCACAAGGTGTTATGGAGTAGTTTTGTTCACAAATAGTAATCATTTTTACCAGTAAAACATTTTTATTTTGTAGTCCTATACCCCTGTCAACTGTAGAAAAGTGTGGCTGTGGAACATGGGTGTGAACGTAGCCCAAGTGCTCAGTGTCAGAGTCTGCACCTGCCTTCAGCTGGCACCTGCCACCACATGGGTTGTTGGGATTCTCCTTTCAAAGGACTTACACTGTACAGTGTGCACTTAAAAAGGCTCCCATTTGAAAATCTGGGAGCAAGTGAAGGAAGAATATGAAAGGATAATGCTTACATTTCAGTGTGTAATACAAATTTGAATTGTGGTGATACTGCTGTTGTCTGCATCCCAGCAATGTGAGCTTTAAGGACAGAGTATTAAAACATCATTAGTCCAGGAAAAAAAGAAACCATAATCATCACAGCAGTGTGATGCTACTTTTAAAGGAGAAAAAATGAAATATAGTTAGGGAGTTTATGATTCTTGCCATGTATTTTTCCTTTCCATTTTATTTCTTTTTTTATGTGTTATTTCCGTAAAGTGGATGATAATAAAGCAGAATTCTAGGTGTTTGTGGCCACTCTGCAGCACCTCTTTAACTGTAACTGCTATTGGCAGTATAAAGTTAATTGGTTGAGCCCTGAAAGGAGACAGTGCTTTAGTGGAAAAATCCCTGTAGCAAAAGTGGATCACACTCAACCCTACTACTCACCTTGCATAGAGCTGTCAAAGGAATTAGCCCAATTTGTGTTCTCTAGAAAGTACTAATTAGCTGATTGTTAGTTTTAAGTGAATATTGTTGTACAGAGAAGCTCAATGATTTCCCTAAAACCATTTAGAATTTAAGTTCTTCAAGAAGAACCAATCTTTTTGAGTCCTGATATTGCATGTAGGGTTGTACTGCCCATTTTAGAGGAAATGCTACTTGTGGTTTAATTTCTCTGTTACTATTTCCAGGAGACAAAGAACATAGAAACAGAAGAGTAGACAGGGAATAAAGATAATATTAACTTCACAGTTTGTATATGTCCAGTAAAACACAGAAATCAATGGTGGAAGTTAAAACCAGGATATTACTTGGTTTTTTTTGACTCTTAATGATGTAGAAGTATTTTTAAAGCCCTGTGTTATTAGTAGGTGGCTGGGGAAGACACACAGTTTCATCTTTGAGAAAAAAAACTTGGTGTCTAAAGGTACCAAAAGCCTGAATAAGATAAGAGGGAGAAGTACTTGGCAAATAATTCAAAAGTGAAATGGAATACATTTGCAGTGGAATGAATTAGTTGTTCCTAAGGGTTTTCAGAATGCTGGAAACAACTCTTTTACAAGCACAGTATTTTCTGAATGTCTTTGAAAATCTCTTTTGGAACTTGACAACTCATTTGGTAGATGTCAGCTTCAAGGTTCAAAAAGCTTGGCAAATAAAATTCAGCTTGGAATGGAAAATCTAGAGCAGCTTTCCTGGCAGATGCTCCCAGCAGCATCACAGAAAACTTGCACAGTATAGGTGATGGGGTTTTAACACAGTTGTCTTAGTGCTAGATTAATTTGTAGACACTGTTCCATAGTTACTTGGCATTAGGGCAAGATAATAAAGGAGGCATCAAGTTCACGTGAAGAGGTGTGTAAATCTTGACAAAAGCAGCTAAGTTAGAGCAGACACAGCACAAACCCACTCGTGCAGTAGCAATCTGGGCTGTTTTCTTGAGAAGGATATAGAGCTCTATTGATTTTTAGTAGATAACCTCTTTTTTTTTTCCTTTTTGTGAAGTGAAAGCTGTTGAAAATGAAATATGTGTATGTCATGAAATCAGTGATAATTTTCAGACAGAGATAAAAATGTTCAATTTGTCTGGTTATTTTCATGGAGAGTACTTCCTATTAGTGGGAGCAGAAGGCAAAGACTACGTGCTTTGTTCTTAATGCAGATCTCTCTGAGGTAGTTAAATATTGTATATATATCATCTTCTTAAATGTTACAGAGAATGAAAATACCTGATGGTTGTTTAAATGGAAATGTGTATGGCTTTTCTTAACTTTTCCCACTATTTCCAGTGTTCTTTATATGCTGACAGACCATTTATCTCAGTGCTGCTATCTATAATATAATATAATATAATATAATATAATATAATATAATATAATATAATATAATGAAAGGGAAGCCCTATTTTTTGCGTAGGACATAAGTTATTGACTTTTTGACATAAGTTTGACTTTTTGACTCTTTCTATGCTCCTGGAAGGAAGATAAAAGATCTCTGCTGCTGTTCTCACTTCTAAATCGTGATTTACAATTCTTTTGGTCTGTCTGAGGACCATTTTTGTTGTCTTTGTACTGTAAGAGGCCACACTGAGAACTCCTTATCAGAGAGTAGGACCCAGCTGTCCTGGCATGACACAAGCGTACAAGACAAAGAAAGGGCACATCACCTAAAGAGTTTGCAGGGTGTATGTCTGTGTTCTGTGCCTGGGATAACTGCAGACTGCTCATTTTGGTGGCTGTTATCTGTGTAGCCATCACACCTGGATTCTTATGGTTAGAGGAGGGACAACCCTGTCCTGGGGGTATCAGGCACAGCATCACCAGCCGGGCAGGGGAGGTGTTTGTCCTGCTCTCCTCTGGGATGGCCTCACTCCAGTGCTGGGGGCAGTCTTGCAGTCTACAATGTAGGATATTAAGCTATTAGAGAACATCCAAAGGAGAGATAAGAAGATGGTGCAGGTTCTTGAAGGGGAAGCCTTATTAGAAGAGGCTGAGATGACTCAGTCTGTTCAGCCTGGAGAAGAGCAGACTGAGGAGGGATCTCACTGCAATACAGCTTCCTCATGAGGGGAAGAGGAGGGGCAGGCACTGATCTCTGCTCTGTGATGACAGTGACAGGACCTGAGGGAATGGCCTTGAAGTTGTGTCAGGAGAGGTTTAGGCTGGATATCAGGAGAAGGTTCTTCACCTAGAAGGTGACTGTGCACAGGATCAGGCTCCTCAGGGAAGTGGTCATGGCACCAAGCCTGCCAGTATCCAAGAAGGTTTTCTTTGGACAACACACTTAGTTTGACTCTGTGTGCACAGCCAGGATTTGGACTTCAATGATCCTTACTGGTTCCTTCCAACTCTGGATGTTCTGTGATTCTATGATTCTGCACAACTATTTCATTATGCATTTATGTAATTTCCCTTTGAAAGGGTTATGTTAGTTGAACAGGTATATGTGATATATTCATGCCGTACTGCTTCTAAGACAAGTGAATTTTTTGAACATAGTGCCCAAGGTTTGAAACTCTTCTAAAATGGCCTACAGGACAATGGAGGCAGCATGCAGTGCAGTCTTTTCAAGCTTTGAACTGAGAAGCCTGTAGCTATTTGTGCAATATTAGATAATTTGGTAAAAATATTACAAAGTTTATTACTGATAATATTTTTCAAGTTTTAAAGGATGTTTAACATCTCGTACATTTGGGTACGTAATTCCGTGGAATTCAGACAAGAACTATGACTTTTCTACAGAATTAAAAAACCACCCATAGAACTAAATAATGCATAGAAAGAAATCCACTTGAAACAGTGACTAGGGAAGTGTAGGTAACTGAATAGCTTTAAAAATGTAAATAAGAACTTCCAGACACTTCCAGTATTCACAAAATTGTTATGTAATTTGTGGTTCCCAAGTTTATGCCTCTAGGTATGCTCAAAGTCAGTTAATTTTGACATCTGGCTCCTTTTTTCAGCTCCTTTGGGATTCACAGAGTAGACACTGCCCTGACTTCTTCACCTGTGGAACCAGATGTTAGAAGGATGCTAACAGTGTTCTTTCAGAAAGCTACTGAAAACACATGAAGGAGCACTTTCAGGTTTTATCAGCTCTCTCGCATAAAACCTCTTCCAACTTGACAGAAGTATTTCGACATGTTTCTCAGTGATTTGGTTCTCATTGTATTTCTCCACTTGAACACTGTTTTTCTGCTGGAAAAGAAGGACCTAACTGGTGTGACAGGAAATTTTGGAACAGGTTTGGAATAGAATCTCAGACTTCGGCTTTATCCATTAGCAGAATCTAGCCATTATCCATATCTATTTAGTCGGTGAGTGTCTTGAAAACTGGAATTTATTTGGGAAGCCTCCATTTCAGTCTTTCTGAAGGGCTTTGACATGAAGCCCTAGAACCAAGTAGAGCTCCTGAATTAAGTTAATATTCTGAGGGTATTTCCATCAGTTTTGCTGGAGCTCTTCTGTTTAAATTGGTCAGAAAATCAGTGAAGCATTCAACACTTTCTGGAAAACTCCCTGTAGTTTTGTGATTGAATCATAAGGAGGAGTGGAAACATGCAGGTCACAAGTCCCTGAGGTAGATGAGGGATTTGAGTCCACGACATCTGAATGTTCTCCCAGATTCTGATTATCAAGATGTGGACTAGAGAGGCTTAGCAGCTCATAGATTTCTTTTTCTACTAATGTGTAAAAAGTGGTTACCCTAATGTTTCCCTAATGTTTTTAAGGACTTTCTACCTTAGCATGCTATTCACTAAAAAAGCCGTTGAAATGAGTGTTTTCCCAATAGAAGGAGGTGATTTTTATTGTTGCTGTGATATGTGCAACTTAGGATCACCATCTGCACTCCAATTCTACCTCACATAAATTACTGGTTGTTTAATTTAGCTTTTCTCTTGTGTCATTTGTTTTCACATATGGAGGTAGCAGCTTTACCAGTAGATAATAGGAAGTTATTAACTTGTTTCACCTTACATTCCCACAACCACATGCTGCTATTTCTTATAATAACCTTGGCTTCAGTAATGTGGCCCTTTGTGGGATCGTGCGAGTGTGCTGTGTAATTATATTGCGACTACCGAATGAATGTAGGCTGTCATTCCATTACCCTACTAATCTAATATGGTGATGGAGGTGCTGTTTGTATGATACTTTCCCACTCATCTCATCTGATAAAATTTTGTTTGAAATTAACTGTTTCCTTTTTCTGCAACAATCTTGCTGTGCAGTTCAGCCAGTGAAGGAGTAAGGAAACATCTGTGAAACTGCTAAAACGGAAATGGTAAAATTGATGGAAATAACACTGATTTGCACATTTTGAAGGAGCATTGCCAGCAGCAGATTCAACAAAATTTCAACTGTTTCTGGGATTTTTTTCAGTGGTTTTAATGAGGAAGGTTGAAGTATTTTTATTCTGAAATTCTTTAACCTGAAACAATTACAAATAATACTTGTCAATGCTGCAAAAGAAAATAAATATGTTTATTTTCTTTTTAGTTATGTATTGCTTGCTGTATTCTTATCATTGCAGTTTTTCTTTGTAAGCTCCTAAGTAAAATAAATAGAGCATAAATAATTTAAAAATATAAGGGGGAGAGAGGCTGAGGCTCTAAAACTAGGGAACATATTCACTGTGAGCATTTAAATTCTTTTTGTTACCATTTAGTGCTGAGTTTGGCTCCTTTTGAGAATATTCCTGTAATTGGCAGATTATGGGACTCTCTGCAAGGAGATGGCAGCAAATGCAGTTTGCCATCTGTGGGCAAATTTTTTTGTGGCAGCATACCTGTATCAAGAATGGTTGTTAATCATCATGCTGTGTTTTGAAGCTTATGTCCAAATTTTCTAGTAGTGGAGACCAGCCTCTTCAAATGAAAATTAATGGAGTTTAGCTAATTAAGCCATGTGAGGTCTGCCCTGTTTTTCAAGATGTCCCCTATTGTTTATGAAATGACATATTGGTAATTGTTAAGAAGGACACGTTAGTGGTTGTAAAAAATAAATTAGTTTCTGGAAGGTAAGAAGTTGAAAATGTAAGCTCTAGTACCATAAAAAGATGGAGACCTCCAAGTAGATATTAACTTTCTGATAATTGCAGTGGATCACAGGTAATGCATGCCCCCACTCTGGTTTTCAGTATTTGACTGTAGTGGTTACAAATTCTTTGGTATGCCTTAGAGAAGGTCATAATGTGGCTTTCCTCCTGCTGCGAAGAGGCACATTTCATACCATGAAAAAACTCCTTGATCTGCCCTCTCCTGTATTTTTTTTTCAATAAAATGAAGTGTGTTTATGTTGAAGGGGATAATTTGTGGATCATTGTAGTATATTAATTGGTTTATGAAACATAAGTTTTTAGAGGATGCCACAAATATTTATAATGTCCTTGAGTTCTACACCAGATCTGTAAATTAGCTGAAAGATGTGTAAAAATTCATACAGTCAGACAGCTCCCTCTTGGCTAAGCACATAAAGTGGCTGAGGAGCATAAATTATTCCTGCTGAGGTCAATCATAATTTATGCTATTTTGCTTCTGCATCTGCTCTTCTGAGAAGGAAGAATATAAAGAACATCTGTATTTGAAGAAAGATTTCCCTCTTTGCATCAAATTTCATTCACTTTGGGAAATCTTTTGGTACAAATGATAATCTGAAGAGCTGCAATTTGAATTGGCAGGTCGCAAGGGAAGAGTGCTTCAGACTGTATTTTTAAAAAAGCTGAAAACATTACCACAGCCTGGACAGCTAAACCTCAGAGATCTGTAGAGATGTTGTCATTGAGGATGAATTCAGTCACATGCATATGAAAACAGAGTAATCCTTTAAAAAATTGTGTCTGACCAAGTCCAATTTCTTTTCTGTAGCATGTAGATGAGACCTGGATTTCATGTCATCAGTTGTATTTTGGTGGAAAGAATTGGTTCTCTCTTTGTGGTGACAGTGGCCGCATTTAAAACTTGGCTGTCTCTTTTGTTTTCATATTTTATGTGTTCTTAGCTCCTTAAAGGAACTTTTCAAAATATACCTGAAGTAATTTTAGTACATATGTTGATGATACCATCCATGGATTAAAGGTTTGGATGGAGGTAATAATTTCAGTAGCTTGTTGCCTGTAATTCTTTGGCTAACTGTCCTTACTTTATTTAGGTGTGTAATGCTTTGGTTTTAAGATGTCTAAAATGAATAAAACTAGCAGATTAGAGGTGTAGTGATGCAGGTAGAAGTTAAGAAAACAAAATAAGAGTCAGACTATTTCTACTAAATAATATTTCCTTTGTCTTCTGCGCCTTTATGACAGTGTTATCTGAAATTCCACACATTGCATGCTACATTATAATAATAGCTCAAATTGTAAATTAATTTAAGAATTTTTCTTAATTTCTCTGATATATATCACTAGATAAAGGTTGACTCCACAGCCATTATGAGGAAAATCATCCAATTTTTCTTTACGTCACTTCAAAACAAAAGATATGTCTCTGAACAAAGCAGTCAATTTAGGCAAGTATGAACAGGTTATTTACAAGACATAGTGGCTGTCTTATCTCCAGTCTTCTTTTATTTCTTTTGGGAAAAAAAGAACACAATGAAAAAATAATGTATCAGCTTACATTTTTGAAGTTCACCCTTTTTGAGACATAGCAATACTGGTGGTTTATGTTAGAAATGAGTCTTGCAAGTTTGAATTCAAAATGAGATATTTTTGTGTTATATTGCCATTTTAATACCTAGCTCTAAAAGCTTACTTAATTTCATTCTAAGAAGGAAAAAACTAGACTTTGGCTTTTTTCCCCTTTCACTTATGTTCAGCTCATTTTTTACAGTCTAGTTAGCTATCATAGGCAGTATATACCATATTGAATTTTCAAAACTATATTTGATCATGCTTCTTCTAGATTAGCAGAATTGTTGGGAAGCAAAATGAATAGTAACAACTTTTGTGGTATTCATTTTGCTGGGCGGATGTGCTGTCTCAGGATAAGGAAAACTAGCAGTAGAGAACACATACTGCTGGAAAGGCATCAGGATGCCAGTAATTTAATCTGTAATGAATGGGAATGAATGTGTCAGTCTATATTTTTGATTTTATATTTGTAACTTATTTAATATTATTGCCTATTAGAGCCTCCCCTGCAGACAGGCTGAGTGAGCTGGGAGGAAGAAAAGGCTCCAGGGAGACCTCAGAACAGCCTTTCAGTACCTAACAGGGGCTTACAGGACAGCCAGAGAGGGATTTCACAAGGTTGTGTAGGGATTCAAGGGTGAATCCCTTCAACTGGCACAGGGTAGGTTGAGGTCAGATATCAGGAAGAAATTCTTTCCTGTGAGGATGCTGAGGCACTGAAGCAGGTTTCCCAGAGAAGCTGTAGATGCTCCATCCCTGGAAGTGCTCAAGGCCAGGTTGGATGGGGCTCTGAGCAGCCTGGTCTAGTGGAAGGTGTCCCTGCCTATGGCTGAGGTTTGGAACTAGATGATCATTAAGGTTCCCTTCCAACCCAAACCATTCTCTGATACTCTGTGACGATCCTTAGAGTGAGACACTGTGCCTAGTGCTTAATCTCCTTCCATGAAAAGTTAGGCAGCCTGATATCAGCGCTGTGAAGTGCTAAACAGCTCCAAGAAATTCTCAACTCCTTAAGCTGCAGTGGCATAATTATCATATCTGATGCCAATACCATCTCTAATGAAGGATGTTTTTGTGCTGAGATGTGAAAAATTTGCATTTAAAATTCTCCTCTGTTTTATTTTTAAAAGGCAGTTTATGTCTGAAGAAGTGTCATTTGCTGCAGAACACCAAAACAAAAACATGCAAATGACACCAGAGTTTACCATTTTCATCATGAATGTTGTTATTTCTTGTAGAATGAAGATTTTGCTCCTATTTACACTCTTTGTTATGTATATTTGCCATGTTCAGCCTGCTTGATCCTGGTTTTCTTCCAAATTTCATTTTCTTTTGCCATAAATAATAAACAATGATAATGAAGCACAGTGCCTTTTCTATCCTGTAATCTAATTGATTACAGCATTTGATAGCATCCTTTACAATAAATTTCAGGAATTGCTTCAAATCATGTATACTGTATTTCACTGCTTCTAGAGATGTTTTAAGGAACAAAAATTGTGTGTGCTACTAGCTTTAGGCTTTTTTTGGGGGGGGAAGAAAAAAAGTAGAAGTATCCATTTGAATATTGCTTCCTGCAACAAGTTTTGCATTTTTCTTGCTACTTAGAGAAGTTAATTCACAAATGTTAATTGTAGTTTCTTTTTTTATTACACTGCTTTAATCATAATTATAACTTTTGATTTTGTTCTGGAGGGTTTCAGCTCTTAGTATTCAGTCTCTATCTGCATCATGTTTTGGTGCATTTTGTATTTTGAATCTCAACCAAAGTGGAATTCTAAGGACAAATGTATCTAATTATCTTTTATTGACAAGATTACTTACACACCAAATACCAAAACCAAGCAGATTTTACTTTGCAGTTGCCTTTTTCTGTTCAAGTAGTCTAGTACTTGTAGAAATTTAACAAAAGGCAACAGAAACATTTGAGGGGTTTTGGAAGATTTGTCACTGTGGCATGTGACAACTTTTGTTATTTTTAAACATTTTCAGTCATGTAGACCTACATTTTCACAATAAGGAAAAATACCCTCAGTCTGTCTTTTTAACGATTCATAGTTGATTTTTTTTTTTTTTTTTTTTTTCAATTGGGGAATGCCAAAATCCATATGGTGCTTTCCAGGCTGTTAATACTTCAAACTTGGAATGTGGAATGTGTTCTCTTTTAATTCACCCCAGGACAGATGGAGCAGAGTGATTCCAGCTTTGCAAAGCCATCATTTTTTATCATTTCTTTGAACAGTTGTTTCTTAGGTACTTTCCTAAAGCAATAATTTTACTAATAGCAACTGAAAATTACTGTATAATTTTAGCATTACATTTTCTGACCTTTTTAGTTGATCACACAGGAATTGTAGTACGGTGCCTTCTGCTCAGTAGATTACCGCATTACTGCCTGTGGTATCGGTCTCTTCCAATACCGTTCCTCTTAGGATCATTGCCATCCAAGTCTCATTTACCCCACGGCTTGTGAGCTCTACAAGGTGCTCAGTTATTGCTGGAAGGGGTAGGGGGCTGAGATGTTCCCCAGTAGCTCAGGAGGCTTTCCTGAAGTGCTGGGTCTGAAAGCTGTGCCGTACATCCTGTACCTTCGCATCAGGTAAAACCCCTTTCATCCATAACGTTTGGCTGGGAGCAGAAAGACAGGGCTTTACCAGAGGTCTGGCTGAAATCTCGCTTGGCAGATGAAGGAGTAAGGAGTATAAATTGATTTCTGGTAAGTACTTATCTGCCAGGAGTGGACCTTGGGGGTGTAGGACACTCCATGGAGCTGATGGTATCCTCACCTTTCTCACTGCACAACAAAAGAGAGCGTTGGCTCCGGATATCAAGAGCTGAGTTTGAAAGCACTTGAGCAATATGAGCTCTTCCCTTCCCTTCTTTGTGCTGCAGACATTTGAGACAGTTCTTGTCATGCTGTTCCATTTAACTAAACCATCTTTTGACCCTCATCATGCCCTAGTAATGGCACACAAATGAAGTATGAAGGCACAGAAGTGAGCACAGAGATGGGGAAATAAATATCCTCCATAACCCTTCAAGTGCTCCACTCTTTATCTGCTGTACGTTTTATGACTGGCCCCAGATGTGGGTGAGAAAGGAAGTTTATCAAAGTTTTTGAGCCAAAGGAAGTTAGAAATTGTTCAAAAGCCAGCAAAAAACTGCTTTTCATGGTTCTCAATAGAGGAGGATGGACATTAAAAGGCAAATTGACACTTTATACACAGAGATGTTAATATGGCTGTAGCCTTTTACTGTGCCAATAAAATGATACACGGCCCTAAATTTCTAACTGTGAAACATTTGGCTTTATGTCATCATTTGCATGAAGATTTTTTTTAAAACAAAAGTGAACCATGCTTCTGCCATTTGGTTTAATTCATGTTGTTTAACTAAGACAATGAAAAAAAATCACTCTAAATTAGATGGGCACTAAGATGGCTTTTTCAAGGGTTTTAGTTGTCACACAGACATGAGCCCAAAAAAATGTCAGGCAGTGCAGTTCAAATTCTTTTGCTCCCTGATAAGCAGCTGAATAACTGAAACCTGCTTCTGTAATATTGATTCTCAAGTAAGTTTCCAGTGCTATTTTCTCACAAATTGCTGATACAACTCGCTTTATGCTTCTTGTTGTTTAATTTCTTTTCATTGTAGAAAGGTCCATTTAAGAAACTAGCAGAGAGATCTGCCAAAAAAAAAAAAAAAGAAAAAAGCAGTAACTGCACTGTGAGGCACTTCATATCAAAACTGATGAGTGTGAGACCCTTCCTGGGTTAACTGATTTTCCCTGTGAGATGTAATGTAATGAATTTTTTGTAGCTGAATACTATTCTCAGTGGCAGTGGCTAGTAAACCTTTTCTATTTTCTATAAATAGGTTAGTAAGAAGACAATCAATGTTTGAACCTACTTTTTCTCCTGTTCATAGACAACAAAAGAAAGCAACTTCTTCTCCCGCTATCGCTGGTGTTTAAAATAAATCAAATAAATAAACAGCCTTTTCTAAAACTTGGTAAAATTACATACTTTAACTAGGTGTGCTGAATGAATGGCAATTCATACCACGTTTAATTCGCTCTCATAAGCATTCTCCAGCTTCACAAGGATACGCAACAGCTGAGGTGAATGCTTTACAGAAAATAAATATATGGCCTACATCCTAGGTTTTGTACATCATAGACTTTGATCAGCCACTTAACATAGACAAAACTAATTGTCTGCCTGTCTGAAAGCCCTGTCTCTTGACTGATGACAGATAGGGAACAGATTGTGTTGATAATCCCTAATGAGTGAGTTTCCTGGGCACACATTTTGAGCTGTGCCTCTTTACCAGTGCACAAAACATAATGTTAAAATAATGCAGCATGCCACATCAGTAATTGTGCAACCTGATAGAGTAACTGTGGAACCCAGCACAGCAAGATGTTCATTGCACTGCAGACCAGTGGTCTGGTAACATTAAAGCTGTCATCAGAAGGAGGCATAGCGTTGGGATCTTAAAGGAGCTGCAGGTTTTCTTTGCCACAGTTTCTTCTCTGTTCAAGAAATTTTGAGACAGGAGGTGTCTCAGCAGACTTGCTTTGCCAAACACTGTATGATACGGCCTCATTCCCTCAGCCTCTTATGGTGCTGTGACTAAATCCTGCTGGTACTTGTTGTCCCCAGACAATTTGAAGTTTATGGGACTGATTTATTGCCAGTTTGCAGAATGCATCCAGAAAATCTATGCCGTACTCTCATATTGCTTGAAGTGCTTTCTTTTGAGTGGTAGAGCTCTGCTGTGCTGAGTTGCAAGGCTGTCATCTTGGAAAACAAAGGTCTTCAGAGAAGCCTTTGGTAAGGGGAGTTTGGTAGAAGGCAAGGTACAGGTTATCTCTGCAGGTAATTGGGAGGTAGGAGAAGGTGTTGGTCAGTTATTCCATTGACACATTTGGGCCTTATCAGGCATAGGGGAGGCTTTTGCCCCCTACACTGTACACTAGGAAGAAAAGGCAGAGTAGTAAATGGCATACTAAGTCATAAAGTTATATTTAAATAATGTAGATTTCTGGTAAATTTTGGAGTAGCAAAACATGTGCAGATGTTCAAGTAAGGAAACAAAATTAAAAGTAATAGGTATGCCACCAAAGCATATTAAGATACAGAGCAGGAGGTTTTGATAGAGTCTAGAATGAATGCAGTAATAAAAGAAGACGGTTCAAGGTCGAATTGAAAGATATCCGAAGACTTGAAAGGTGAAAACTTTAGGTATGAGAAGAACAGCTGAAGAAGGTGAAATTAAAGGTTGCAAAATCACCAAATGTTGCTGATTCAGTCAGGCCTCGGAAAATTTCAGAGACCTGATAGCAAGTCTGATCAAGTTAAGAAATTTCTGTGGTGGTGTGTTTCTCTTGGCAAAAGATTGGCAATGTAAGAGATAATGCTATGTTTTGTGAAGTGAGGAAACAAAATGAAGGAAGAAATCAAAAGGGTATTGATGAAAGTAGACAATGTAGATTTGGTTGAAGTAAAGAGGAAGAAACAAAAGGTAAAAGAAATAAAACCACAAAAATAATTTTAAAGCAGAGGTGATTAATCCAAAACTAAGGAACTAAGCCTAGAAATGGATTTTAAACTTGAAAGATAAGGCTAAGGATTAACCTCTTCCCTGGCATAAATTCATCTTAGTAATTTCTTCTTCAGAAGGCTCATAATGGTAAATAGGATGCAACTGATCTGCTTTCTCTCACTGGGCATTCTTCAGCTACATTCTGCCATGTTCTCTTTCAAACCACTGTCTAATATCTCCTGTGAAGAAAAAACACAATTTACTTGACAAAGGAAAAAAAAAAAGTAATAATTTTGAAGTTGTTGTTATTGTTTGTTTATTAAAAGCACACAAACTCCAAACTTCTAATTGGAACATTTTCAGGTGCATTCACCCATGTAGAATTCTTTTTTCTTTTTCTTAAAAAGAATTTTTTTTCTACCACAAACTAGTACTGTAGTCCTGAAGGGGGCTGCTATAAATATGGCATGGACTTCGTAGATTAGCCCTTCCTTTCTGGTTTGCTTTCATTATCTTTTCCAGCACTGAATTGAGCTTTTCACGTTCTCACCCATTAAAAAAAGCTTTTGGACTGCAGAGTTTACATGCATTGTGCTCTTCCATTTACATAAACTCCTGTACAGAAGAAATATAGTTGAAACACCTGCAGTCATAAAAAGTCACTTCTGTCTCTTTTCTCTGGGATTTATTGTTGTATTATGTCATTTTGTCTGTGTTTGAGTAAACGTTCAATTTCTTACTTTTCCACAAGTCTCAGAAAATTGCCCTTCCTGATATGTGATAGAAAGGGTTCATTATTAATTTTATTCTTGTAGCATCACACATTGTGATGAAATTGCAGTAATAAGTCCAAGGGCAATCAAGAGATGTCAGGGCCTTGGGATGACTGGTTAAGAGGTAGGGAGCACGAGCAGTAAGGCCTCTGTCCTACCAGCTGCAGAGAGTCATGTTGGAAGGAGCAGGCAGACCCCTGACCTGTAACAGGCTTGGTGACTGCTGTCACCAGGAGAATTTTGGGTGCTTTACTTGTGGGTTGGTCTACATGACTCCAGGCCTGCTGGCAAGAGATAGGGAACTCCTGTCTCAAAGGGGCAAAAGAATCTTCATCTAAGAGTTAACAGGGCTTGCTGAAATAGACTGAAACTAGATTTGGAGGGGGAAGGGGGTAAAACCAGGCTTGGTAGTGATGAGCCATGGGATGGCCTGTCCCTCATTAAGGGGTTAAATATATTAATTTTCAACACTTGAGAGTAATGAAACCAAGAGCAGCAAAATTCACACTGTTAGAGCTGAACTCTTGTCCAACTGTGAGTGAGGTTTTGATAGGGTTTAGATGCTATAAAAGTATAGCCCATGGCACTGACTAGCATTTAAACTGAAAGTGCAAACAGCCTCTAGAAATGTACTATTAAGAAGAGCTTTCCATTTAGAATATACCAACAGTTGTGTCAAGGAAAGAAACACAATCTCACTTTCTGCAACAAGCAGAAAAAAAAAGCTATGGAAAGAATTTCAAGCTCTGAAGGGGGTTCCTTACTTTGGCTTTTCAGTAATGGCCTTACTGTAGTCCAGAGCAGAAACTTAGATCACACATTTAAGTTGCTGTTTCCATATCACCAGAGCAATGAGGATAACAGGACATCCATTCATGGGTTGCTTTGAACTTTTCAATGTCTGTTTATTCTGATTCAATACTGAAAACTTGTTTTTAACATTTCCAAGGAAAAAGAGGCTCTAAAAAGTTAGCTCCAACTGTTCGTTTGCAGTGCTAATTGGCATGCTTGCTTTTACAATGAAAAATGAGTTCATTCGAGTAGAATGAAACAGCTGCTGTTAACAACTGAGCAATAAAAGAAAAGCTAGTGTTTGATTTTTCTATTTCAGGTGTTCTGTATTTAACAGTGGTTCACCTGTCATCCAGAAAGCATACAAAGATAATATTGTCCTGACTGATAAAATTGACACACTACATTGAATGATTTATGTCAGTATTTTAAGTGCAGCCAGTATAGTAGATTTTTGGAGAACTGAGGTGTCTCAGAATGTGTTCTGTTGAAAATTGTTGATATAAAGGTGTCCATGGAGTGTTGCTGAGGGAGGCAAGGAGATCACTATGGGGAAGCCAGTTCTTGTGTTTTGCCAGCAGGTTAGCCTGGCCATTGCCCCATCAACCTCACTTGGGAAGAATTGCAGCAGCTTTGCCAAGCTTGCCTCAGTTGCAGAGATACCTGCCACATCAGGTAGCTGCAGCAGTAGCTTACTTCCTTCTTTGTCTTACTGATTTTCGTATTTTAGTGGATTCTATACATCTTAGAGTAACACCAAATTCACATCTGACTTCCTGCTGTTTCCTTTCCCCTCCGACTGCATTCCTGTTGGCATAATAAGCCCTTCTGGCACACAATACCGAGAAGGCAATTTAAATGCGGGAGAACAAAGGTTCCACAATTGGATTTTTTCAGCTATGTACTTAATACAGAAGAGCATGTTTGGCACATTTTCCATAGGGAGTGAACCAAAGCCCTCTATCTGCTATACATTATTATAATGGGAAGTGTCCCTTTATGCGATCTTTAATATTTATTTTATAAGCTAACATCATGAAGGCTGAAACTCTGTCATTGCCATTTATACTGTATTTGTGCTTTGAGATAAAAAAGAAAAGCATCTGCATGGAAAAGGCTTATAGGAGCGTTCATACACGAAGATTTTTCATCCTGGAGTATGAAATGCGTTATATAAAAAGCAACAAGAAATTTTAATCCTGTTTATGCTTCCCAAGTTCCCTCTGGGCTTTAAATTTCTCTGACAGTGGAGACTGAAGTCTTTATGAAAACATTAATGGTTAGAAAGGATTTTCACATTAAGTGAAATAAACAGTTGGATTTTATTCCGAAATAGATTGTATAGAGTGACTTGATTCACCTATTGCTTTGATGCACTTTTCCTACAAGGATGTAAACAGATAGGTATAAATGTCAGGTCGGCAAAGGAACACTGTATGGCACAGAATCTTCCTTTACCTTCTTCATCTGATTAAAGTATTTTACTGATCATCTAATTAGAATTGCAGCAGCAATTAGGAAATATTTGGAATTTCTAAGATTATTATTGGGAATGGTCCTATGCAGAGCCTGGCACTGGACTGGATGATTCTTGTGAGTCCCTTTCTACTCAGCATGTTTTGTGTTTTATATCTATTTCTTCTTTCCCCATATTACTTCTATATAAAAAAATTCTCCTCAGCTGAGCAGCTACTTCTGCACATTTTGCCACATGTGCAAGAATGATGCGTAACATGTATTCCATCATTTTATTTCTACTGTGTAGGAGGGTATTTAAATAAAATAAATTTTAAAAAAGGACTAAATATTTCTAGATATGAGCTAAAAATACTTAGGAGATTAATGTCATGGCTGTAATTTGAAAAAATTACAGAAAGGGAATACTAGAGAAGGAACCAGTCATGTCACATTTTAAGTCTGTTTTTGGTTTTATTTTCTAGACTAAAGACTAAAGCTAATATGTCTTGTAACCTCTCTAGAATGTGTAGTGAAATCAGATAAATCTGAGTGATGGTTTCATAAAAGTACTAAATCTGGATAAATTAGTGTTGAATTTCATGATCTCATCAGGATTTCTTTATTTTTTTTTCTTTTTGTTAATGAAAAGGTATTAAAATGCCAGTTAAACTCTCCCCTTGTTTTTGTTAAACAGTTTTTCAGATTAACTCGTTGCTCACTGAAATGCCTTTGTTTTTATTTTGAGATCTGATATAGAAGTTCTTGGGCTGGTTTTGGCTGGGGTAGAGTTATTTTTTTTCTTAGTTGCTGTGTTGGGCTATGTTTGAATTTGTTCTGGAAAGGGTGTGAGGGAGTGAGGATGCCCTAGGCACTGGGAGGGGACACAGCCAGGACAGGTGACCCCAGCTGACCAAGGGGATGTCCCGGACCACGTGGCATCTGCTCAGCACATACAGCTGGGGGAAGGAGGAGCAAGTGAAGATGTTTGAACTGATGGTGTTTTGCTTCCCAAGTCACTATTGCATGTGATGGAGCCCTGCTCTCCTGGGAATGGCTCAAGACTTGCCTGCCCATGGGAAGCACTGAATGAATTCCTTGCTTTGTTCTGCTTTGCTCATGCGCACTGTTCTTGCTTTACCCATTAAACTGTATTTAGCTCACCCAACAAGGTTTTTTTCACTTGGACTCTTTGATTATCTCCCCTGTCCCACTGGTGGGGAGTGCCAGCTGGGGTTCAAATATGGCCCTGTTAAGTCAGTTTTGATGAAAAACATAATCTATGCCTGAGATTTTCATCTGTGTGTGGGTGACAATGATTTTTGGCTGTCAGTCAGGGCTTGCCTGCAGCTGTATGCTTGCCTCTTAGTTCCTAGTCAGTCTGCTTGGAGCTGTGTAATATCACAGGTGATGCTAAACTGAAGTGGAACTTCAGTTTTCAGTATTTAGTCTCCTTTGTCCTGTCACTTACATGTCCTTCGACTGTGGGACTAGGGCAGGTTTGTAAAACTGGGTTGTGATTCCCTTTTTCTGGATTTTGGATTGTCCTGAGTGATAAAGTAAGGCACAGAAGTGAGGGTTACACCCGTTCCCTCTCATCACTGGGTACTCCAGATAACTGTCAGTGTTTACACTTGCTTTCTGTCCTCTTCAGAGCTGTCATTCTCTGTGTCAAATTGCTCTTACTGTAGATTTCATTCTCATTTATTGATGTTTGTCTTCTGAATCTGGTTCATATTGTATTTATTTATTTACTAGTGCTTTAGTAAAGGTTTTATTTTAGCTTCAGTTCCTTATGAAATGCCTGTTTGATGTTTATTTGTCTTTCCAATCATTACTGCTACTAGGAAACAGTGATGAGTAGTGGATTGATCATCTGGTTTGGCTCTTGGGCTTTGATGTTTGGTAAGATTTTCAGCGATAACAGTTTGGAAAGAATATCCAGAACAGAAGTAGGATTTCCTGGTTTTTTGCATTCAGGTAGCAAAAAATACTCCTTTTTGGCCTTCTTTGCTTCCAAGCAGCCCTCCCTAAAGGGCAGGGAAAAATTGTCATTTCGATCTTCAAACAATATTTATATATTTTTATTACTGTATTCCCCAAATGAATTGCAATGCAGGAGCCCCTTTGCCCATTTGCAAGGAGTTGTCTCACAAGCAGGTGCAAGGGGAAAGTATAAAGAAATGTTAGAAAACAGTAGCAAGGAAAATTGTTCTTGAATGTCTTGGATAGAATCAGGGAAACAAATAACAAGGCTTTTAGCCAGGTGTCTTCACCTGGAACCACTGAAATCACTCTTTGCCATCTGTCTGGCATTTCTGGGATATGTTTGGAAGGATAGTTTGGGGGATTAGCAGCACAAAATGAGGTGATAATTTTTTTTTATACCCTCTGCTTTCACACACAAGTCCTTGAGGAAGGGAGTATTTTTGATTATATGTCCTTTTTCACTTGTTCTGCCTGTTTTCACCTGAGCCCCTGCATCGAGTCTGTGGCTGAGAGCTTCCTCCCACTCTCCCCTACCTAAGTGCAATTTGTACACCTATGCCAGGAATCTTGGATCAGTCAAGAAACAGCATTAGTTACCACATGCAGTAAATCCAAGTAAATTCAATGAGATAGTTTGGATAACATTCACACCTTCACATCATTAGTGAAAGTTGGTTTTTCATCAAAAATGTTCCCTTAATCAGCAGTAGCCTTAGTCACACCAGGTAGAGACCAGCATTCTGCTACATGGAGCTCGTTTTACATATCTAAAACCTCATCCTGATTTTTGCAACCACAGAATAGAGGGAGGCAAAATACACTTCTGGTTGTGATGTCCTGCAGTATTGAGTTTGGCATTGCCATGTCCCTTATGCCTTTAGCACCAGGGTAAATGATTGAGCAACACTTGACCAAGCTGACCTGTTCTGGAAGTGATGGGCCCTACAGATCCCAGTGCAAGAGCTGCCCCTACTCTGCTTTTTTTTTTTAGTAGAAGACTTTTTCAAAAGTTCCCTTTTTAAAACTCTGTTTTGTCACTCAAATACTGACTGTAAGTTACCTGAAAATGGACCTTTTTTTTTCCACTTAGATGTTGAAATTTGAAATTCAGTGGAGAAAGTCAGGAGAGACCACAGCAGAAGTTGCGCAAATAGTGTGATAAGCTCTGAAATGCCTCAGCAGAATATGAAATTGCTTTTGATCACACTCTTACCTAGAACATGCACAGAGGTAGACTCCAGGAACATAGGTGAAATAGTGTCCCCCAGGCTGGGAAGAGGATGTCCTTCAACACTAACTCCTTGTATGTTCACTCTTCATTATTTTTCTTCCTCTCTAAGAACTTATCTAGAAATATTTTATGTGTTACTAACAGCATTTGGATGTAGGACTGCCTTAAAATTGCTGCCTCTCTAGCCAGTAGGGCTAATGGGAAGCTCAATACTTTCTTTTCATATTCAAGGAGTAGTTGAGTGTGATGATAAAATGTGCCAGCTTAAGCAGTGATATAAAGTAAAATCCTTGCCTATGTTGTGTTATTAAGATTCCAAATATTTCTCATATAAGAGCAGTAGCCCCAGGTGTTATTTGTAATTGATGCTTCTAAATTTCTTCTTTGAAACTGGACACTGTGCTATTCAACAACTTGAAGAGATTTTTCCTAGTTTAGAAAGAGAAATTTGTATTTCAGTGGCAAATATGTTTATGTCTTTTAACTTACATTGTGTCTGAAATAAGTAGTGCACTTATCCAGGGCTTTCATTGTTTTTGCTGTCAATACCAAGAATAAAAGAGGGAACATGTACAGATACTCACAAAAATGACAGAACTTCCATCTACCAGACATCTCTAATACTCATTTTGCACCTGTTTCTATTGATAATCTGATGGGTTATAAACAAAAACACTTGTGGTTTGGTTTAGTTGGTTAAATTCCTGGAATTTTTTGAATAAAGACAATGTATGTATTTTCCAAACTTCCACAGTTTTCAGTAGTGAATACAGACATAGAGACAGGTGTAGGCATATCAGTGAAGGTGTGGAATTGCTATTTTATCACTTCTGTTATTCCTTGCCATTTACAACTGTAGTTTTCCACTGAGTGTTGATGTAGTGGAGTTTAAAGCCAATTAAAATGCTAGTTTGATTTTTTTTTTCTAAAAAACTTGTAGCACACAAACAATTGAAAACAAAGTAATTAAGAACAGAATGCTCAGCCTGTTGTTTTAGATGATGCTGTGGGGAAAAATGTTGTCTACACAAATAACGTTACTGGTTGTCTCAGTCAGCCAAGCAGGATGAAAACAAAGTGTGGTGGAGGCTAATAAAGATACACCATCTAAAACTTTGTTCCTTACAACTTTTATTTGTTTCAGTGGCTGCCTCAACAGTTATATTGATACTGCTATGCCTGCAGTAAATATGCAAGTGAATTCTCTGGCTCATGTTCTGAAGAGATGATCATTTATTCTTTTGTGTAAGTTAATTGTCCTTGTAGGATCCACAGGGTTCCTCCCTGTTGGTAGTGAGCTGATCACAGTTTGGAAAAGGCAAAGTCTACTCTTTCACTTAAAGGGGTGAGAATTGCAATTATTTCTTTGGTTATCCTCTCTTCATTTGTTCTAAAAATGAAGTTGATATTCCTGTTGCATCAGCTTTACGTTTTCACATTTTCTCTCCTCTTCATTATTGCAAGAGAACATGGCTTGTGCCATTCAAGTTTTGCATGTCAAAAACTCCACTAGCTTATCCTGAGGAGGAAGAATAAAGATATCCTGCTTTTCACTGAGAGTTTTAAAAATGCCAATCAGAGGTCCATCCAGTTGGCTTGGACTATTTTATTTCTGTTTTCTGTCACATGGATAAAAGTGTTAGTTATCTGACTTATGGCTTTTGTCTGCATTTAAATGACTTGCTTCACTCATCTCCGAGTTATTCTAGTGACAGCCTTTATTCAGGAGACAACAATCTGCATTAGGTTAATTATTTTTTACTGCATTTTCTGTTTTTTTTTTTAAAGTAATTAGTAATATTACAGGATTTAGTAATTTGGAAGAGGTTTTTGCTTAATCTGTGCTCTGATCTAGGCATTTCTGTTTCTTTGTCTTTTTCCAATATTGCACTTGTTCCTGAAAATGAAAAAAAAACTTGATAAATGATGTTTTGTAGAAGAAATGCCGGCTTCAACCCATCAGGGTTCATTTAGTATGAAAAATGACACTGAAATTTCAAAATGCTGCTTCTAGAACTAATAAAAATGTCTCTAAGGGGAAGCTTATTTATTTAATTCTCTGCTGCTAGGTTTTGCTGGCAAACTTTGTGTTGTGCTATATGACTCTGGCCAAGCTGAAAATGCATTTCAGCAAAATGTGGACAGTAGTTCTGTTGGGATGGAGAAAAGCTTATGGATTATGCTTGGAGTTCTGTTGAAACCATCCTACTGCTGATGGTCAGTCTCTATCTCTGTTGTCAGTGTAGTTTGAGTGTGCTTAATTATGTCAGCTTATTGTGCTGCCTGCATGGAACCCTTCAGGAGAAAGCTGGAGGCTTGTTGGGGGTGTGTGTAAGGTGTAAGGAGAGAATCTCCTTGCTTTGTGGGAACAGCTCCTTTGCAGTTTTGGGAGGTTGCTGCCAGATGTTAAGTGTGGCAGATGCAGGTACACAGGCTGTAGGTACCCTAGCAGACCAACCAAGTGAGATGGAATAAAGAAATTCAAGGACAGATATCCCTACTCTTCAATATTGCCTCAGAGGAATATGAATAATTCTTGGCCACTCAAAGAAGTGACTAAAAATATACATTCTGCATGCCATAGGACTTCAGTGCCTTCTTTCCTGTCTGAAGATTTGATCACACTTTCCATCAACTTACTGTTACAACCAGTAAGAACTTCAGGTTATGTGGTAAAAATATTTATACCTGGCTTGATGCAGACTAAAAGACATGACATTTGGATTTTGGGGGCCTAAGAACTGTGTTTTTAAGTGAATGCTACTGGTTTATCTATTTTTTGTAGCATCAAGAGTTCCTGTAATAAAGCTGGGACAGACTTTTTTAGCAGGGTCACTACTTTATGTTGTGATAGGACAAGGTATAATGTTTGATAGAAGGAAGAAGTGTTTTAGAATAAGGGTGGTGAGGCACTGGAGCAGCTGTCTAGAGAGGTGGTGGATGTCCCATCTCTTCAATGGAAACATTCGAGGTCAGGCTGGATGGGGCTCTGAGCAACCTCATGTAGTTGAAGATATTCCTGCACATTGCAGGGGGATTGGAGTAGATGACTTCTAATCATTCCTTATAGTCCAAATCTGTCTATGATTCGACAATTGTCCTCAAAATGTTTCATTGTGTGTTCAAAGCTAATGTCTTTTTTTTCTTAGAAAAATAAAAAAGCCCAAAATTTAAAAAGAAAACAAAAACAACAAAAAACACTCACGAAAAAAGAAAAAGTGACTCAAGTCAAATAAATAAAGAAAAAAACACAGCATTCAGGTAATAGCAGGCAACTTTCTTGTTCATGCTTCCTTTACCACTTGACCATGTGCTGTAGCTCTTCTTGTGTGTCCATGTCTGATGTGTAATTTTACAACATATTTCCTATTAATACACTCACATCCCAGCATGTTCCTCAGGTTTGTTGTGTCAGACTTAAGCAACAGCAGTAATATTCATGCCAGTCCAAGTGGTTGATGGATCTTTCATCCCTGAGAGCACAGGCAGAGAATGGCCTTGCCACAAAATGTTCAGACTCATAAGTCAAGCAGTATTCAACCTCAAAGACTGTACAGTGTCTCTATGTGCACAGGTGTAGCCTTTAAATACTTTGTCTTCTGCATCCAAAATCTATAGGGTGAGCTGAGATCAAAATGTCATGCTGTGTCTGGCAACAGTGTGGGCCAGAAATTTACATTTTGTGCATTTTATTTTTAAAAATGGAATTTATTCCAAAAGCTGGAGTCATACTGCGAGGTGCCTTGAAAATAAATGAGTTGGCAGGTCCAGTTTTAATCTCAGTCTAAGTTGAACTACAGGCAGCAAGTTTTAACATACACTCCAATAATTATTAGGGCTGCTCTCCTGCCAAAATCAGTAGCTAAAAGAATTAATTATGCTATTATGTAATGTACATTTAGATTTTCACAGAAGAAATGCTACAAATTCTATTATAAATTAATAATCACACTAAATTTTTAATAACTTCCTTACAGCAACTTTTACAAGTGTGTTTTTTCATTATCATATTTGTTGCAGGCTTTAATTAATTAATGGCACAAGTTATCACAGTAATGTTAAATTGAGAGAAATTGTATGCGAAATATAACTGTCATTTACTGCTTAAAATTTAAAAATGTGCAGTGTAAAAGGATTTAGACATCAGACATCCAACTCAAATAATGAGTTGTATATTTTCAGTGAGATGCAGCTTTTCTAAACTTGCTTGGTTTTGCACAATATTGCTCTTCATGTAATTCTCCGCCTTAAACTGCAAACTGGCTCTGTAAACTAGAAGCTGCTGCAGTAATCCCATATATTCAGGTAATTCAGAGTCCCCAAACTAGAAAATGTAGCAACCAGACAGTCAACAGCTGAAATAAGCATTGAATGTTAATATGACAACCTCAAAACTCAGTGTGAAAAGGCAGTAGACCTGATGCCCTCAAAGTGAAGAGAGGCAGGAGGCATTGCAGAAAAAATGAGGCTTCTGATGGGACATGGTGTGTAGGCACTTATCTGTCAAGCAGTGTTGCATCAGAACAAAAATATTGCAAGCATGAAGAGCTGAGCTAGTATTGAAGTTTTAGCATGCTTATTTCCTCCTCTGTGCTGCTGTACAAATAAATATTTAGAGATATCTTCAGTGTGATTCAGAGATTTGAGCTTGGGTCCTTCCTAATCAACCAAACCAAAAACCATTGTCTTTTTCATTTGTCTCTGGCCTCAGTTTGACAATTCATTAGATTTTGTTTTTCACAGCAGGCCACATTGTGGGGGAGAGAAGGTACAAGAAATGTTTTCTTCTGTAAAAGAGCAGTATGGAAACACTAGTGCAGTGTTCTAGTCAAATGAAATTAAATATTCTGATTATTTTTAATGAGTTATTTACAATTGAAAATAAAAATACTGAAGGACCATATTGGCAAAGTCAAAGAAATCTCCTGTAGGCTAATTTCACCAGATGATAAAATAACATGTTTCTGCTGTGGCACTTAGTGATTGATAATGTCATGTGAGAACAAAACAATTAGGGTAATTTACACATTAATTAGTTTATTGCTTTCTTTTTGTTTGGTCTCTAATGCCTTTGTTTAAAAAATTGAGCGTGTGCTGTTGCAAGGCTTTAATTTCACTAATGAGGTTCCAAGTGCAGACATTGCAAACACCTGCCTTGTAAGTGAAACTGTTCTGTGTTAATTTAAGCCCTCTAGTTGCTTGAGAGGACACTCCCAAGGAAGCAACACAAGGGTCACACAGAGTAGGCTTTTATCCCTGGATGTAGCTGGGAATTTTTCTTGAGTTATTGGCCTCTGCTTGTGCTGGGGGCAGTTTTTGTAAGTTGGTGTCTGGAGCTGTGCACTGTTGAGGAGGGGAGGAGAGATTTTGAGCCTTTGGAAGGTGAGTGGTTCCTCAGAAATCTTAGTGCTTGTGAAGCTCTCAGACTCCTGTATTTCAAGATGATGGAGTGTGAGCTGTTTTTTCACTGAAGCAATAAACTAACACTGGTGCTGGAATTCTTGTGTTGTTTTGTTACTTTTGTGTGGCTCACACTTCCCTAATGCTCCCCAAAACTATAAAGAAGAATACAATAGAACCTTGAAAAAAGCAGCTTGTAGACAGATATCTTCAAGAATGGATATGTAGTTACATACATGGTCTGGACTTCTTTAGGAATTATGTTCCTGAATCCCTTACATGCTTTCACTTATTGATCATAAAAGAGAATTTAACATAAAAGCTCTTTTAATATTAACATTAGGTTCCAGCTGTTGTATGTGATAATGAAAAAGGGTGGATTTTAAAGTTGCAGCTTCCTCCTGACATATTTGTAAAGTTTGCTACATACCATAGGTGGATGGTATCTTCTGAATTTAGATGCAACAATTTTCTACTCCTTATTGTCAAACTGCTAGAGGGAAGGGAGAAGGGGTACATTGGTTTCATCATGTATTTTCACCAAAATAGAAGCCCATTGTGGTGATTCCATTGAAGAGTATGGAAAGGTATCGTCACTCTTGAATGCTGTGTTTGTAGTTAGTGCATTTTTTGGAGATAATGTTCGGTTACTGACTTTATATTTCACTATATGAAAATGTAGAGTTAATGCTAAATTTTAGAGTTACTAGTTAGACTTTCCTGAACACTCACACAGTTTTAAATACCTAATTGTTGTACAGGGATTCCCTTAACTGCTCAGCTCCTCTGACATTTTATTCTTTCTCTGAGTCTCTGCCATCTAATCCTGTAGGCATGGTTGTTTTTGCTAATGGAGCAATGTATGTGGCTGTAGCATGATAACTGCAGGATGATTCTTTAGATGTCTGTATCTGGTTTTAAGCCCTGGCAGAAACTTAGACGTTTCTGTGAATGAATCCAATCCAGGAAGATGTCCCTGAGTCACCTGATGAGGGGAAGACAGGCAGAGTTTGGGATCAGGGGAAAGATGACAGAATGCTGAAGGTATTTTAGTAAATATTAATTGGACCTTTTTTAAATCTGTTATGCATCTCAGATGAACCTCTTGGCCAATACAAGCTATAATGAATTGCTTGCTTGCTCCACAGAAGTGTTTTTAATGCTTAATAGCTCATCAAAAGATAATATCTTGGGTTAGGCTGTAATGATATGATTAGGTGCTTCCCAGGTACTTAAACACCAATTCAGACAGGTCTTGAAGTGAGTGGCTTGATTCCTTTATGAGGTATATGACTTTTCCACTTAATTTTCTGGTCTCACTGGAAGTCCATCTTTGTCTGTCTTGCCCATATCTGTGAATTCTACTTAGCACTAAGCAAACATAACCTTTCCTGTTAGCATGCCAATCTTCCCACTGAAGCCTATACTAACAGTGCAGTACCTTCTTATTGAGCACAGAAAATTGCTTGCCTTTTCCTTCTTTCATTTAAAATGCACATAATTGTGATCAGTATTTCATAAAGTTTTGATAGCAAAAAATATTACCTGTAGTAGGAAGCATTTGACAGTTTGTTTTCAAGTAATGAAACCTAGTTTGGTAACTGAATGAAAGGAGTGTACCGCTTGTGCTTCTTGGAAGGCAGTCATCAAATCCAATATCCATTGTGATTTTACAGGTTTTTTTTCTAACCTAGTAAAAGCTTTAAAGTTTAATGCTGCATCTGCACATCTTCTAAAGGAAAGACTGAAGCATTTAGAGCAAAGGTGAAGAGAAATGTTGTTCTGATCTAGAAGGTGACAGTGACAAAACAGATTTTCCCCTCATTTTTTCCCATTTTTCCCAATAGTATCAAGTTTTCTGGACACGTCTCAGTGCCTGTTGTTAATAGATTAGATCAAAATGTTGTGGTTCTAGTCCCAGGTTAGCTGAGGTGATCCCATTGTGTGGAGTGCATTTGGAGTGAGACTCAGAGAGAGCACTGAGTGTCTTCAGCCTTAGTCTGTACTGAGGTAGCAGCCAGTCAGAAGTGTGTAGTTTTTACAAACACTGCGATGTCTGCAGGGAGATGTATCCTTTGTCCAAATAAAAGGATCATAGGGTTGGAAGAGAGCTTAAAGATCATCTAGTTCCAACTCCCCTGCCGTGGACAGGAATAGGCAAAACTTATTTTTTCTTTATATCCTGAACAGAGACATAGTGTTAATTAGTAGTTGTAAAATGGTTTCAAGAACAAGCTCCTGCTGACTTGTTTTTTTGAGGAGGTGGGGAGGAATTTAAAAAGACCGAAGCTACCAAAGTCTCAGTGCCAAGCCAGCCTCATTTACTTTTGCTAGTTTGTCTTTGTTGCTTTACTTACTACTGCTCTCTTAATATTTGAAAGTCAAAAAGCCCTGCTGGTCTTTTCCAAATAGCTATTATTTGAAGATTATCTGATTATTCATTACATTATCTTATTTTATTTTTTACATTTAAGTTTTCCTAATAGGTTCCAGGAGGAAGAAAAGGGCTGAAGTTTGAAGTGTTGTGTGCTAGATCAGGGGATATAAACAGACCTCTTAACTCCTGTGGAGTTTAGAGAAAGAAATGCTTGACAGGCCCTTAAGAGCTGTACTTTACCAGCAACTGAAAGATGGAGGGCTTTTAAAAATTTTTAAAATATTTTTTAAATAAAATTTGATCTGTACTGTTGATCACCATGTTCTAGCCAAAGCATATCTTTATGACTGTGATATAAACCTTGGAAAGAAATGCAGTTTCAATGGAAAAGGTTGACAGTCTCTTAACTTAGAGTAGCACTGGCCATTAGAGTTTGTGTGCACACTTGTGTGGGGGTGGAGAGTTTGATAGTGACAGATACTGGACATCATTTCTCTGAAAGGCAGACCTTGAAAAATCATAGTATCAGTAGAGGATCCACAGCTCTAAAAGCTGCAAAATGTCAAACAACACGTACCTTATGACACACTGATGTACAAGATTCTGAAATCTTATCCCTGACACACTGATGTACAAGATTCTGAAATCTTATCCCTGCAACTTCTGAAGCAGTTTCTGTTATAACAGAAGTAATGTTGAGAAATTGTGAGACAGAGAGAGGGAGAAATTTTGATGCCAAAGAATGCTAATAGAGGTAATTAGCCAAGTGTTTAAGTTCTGGTTAGCTTTTTATCTTAATATTGCAAAGCCTGTGTTTTCAGAACTGAGTGAGGAGTTTGCCAATTTTTTTAGCCTCCCTGACTACGTCTTGAGAACATTTAGGCACCTAGCAGAACATTATTTTATATCTTCATTGTAATATTTAGGGACATGCTTTTTAAAGTCTTTGCCTTAATTCTGCTAAATGTGGTGAGGGGCCTTTGCTTTTTTTTTTCCAAAATATGTCCCTGTATTTCAGCTGTGAACTGTTTGGGATAAAACATGTCTCTTTACTAGATGATATTAGTAGGAGATCACTCAGAGATTAAGATTCAGTATGGGATTATAGTAGGTGTTCCCAGATAATGTACTTCATTTTAGGAAAGCCACAGATTGCTTCAAACTGCATTTTGGAAGTATTTGAGGTAGGCAGCTTTTCCTCTAAATAGCAGAAGCAATTGCTCTTACATGTCTTACGTGGGCCAGCTGAGGGATATTTATCAAAATAATAATTCATTAATTCTCTGAAGCAGGAAGACCTATTTACTGTTAATGAAGAAAAAGAAAATTCTGGATGGGAGAAAGCCTTCAATCCATATTTCTTTCTAGATTAATATGAAATAGGATTTCAGGACATAACCTCTGTAGGAAACTAAAAACATCTTTCTTCTAATGTAAAAGGATGGGACAAGCTATAGACAAATGAGAGCTACTTGTTCTTTTTGAAAAATTTACCAAGACCAAATTTTTATGTGTTTATATATATGTATGACATCTACAACTATATATATATATATATATATATATATAAAAACACACAGAGCTATAAAAATACATGTGCGTATATACATAGTATCTTGATGAATATTTACACACACAGCTGCACACTTAAACACTGCAGATTAGAGATTTAAGGCTTTTTCTAAGACCCTGCTTTAGAAGATAAACCCTGAGGGAAGAAAGAAAGTGTGTTCAGCTCTTCTCATAGAGTCTGGGGTCTTATGCTTGGCGTTCAGAGCCTTCCTGATGCCAACAGTGTTACATGGGTTCTCCTCTGTTAAGCTGATATCAAGAGAAGCAGACTCAGGGGAACCAATTGTATTAGTTTAGGCTAATTCTGATTTAGCAACATCTTGAGCACTACTGATGAAAACTAAGAAGATTAAAGTCCACATAATCTGAGGATCTTTATGTAAGTGAAGTTCAAATTACCATAAGCTCTTCAAATAATTGATCTGAGGATCAGTAAGAAGGGAAGAATGACTTAAACAAGCTCAAGCTGCAAATCCATGTCTTTGGGTCTCCTTTTTTTTTTTTATTTCTTTCCTTTTTCCTCTCTTTTCCGTTTATTCCTATTTTTTTTAATAAAATGCAATAAGAATTCTTTCGTAAGGGAAAATTTGTTTTGTTCTACCTTCCTAGGGAAAAGGAGCTTTCAAAGGATCTGCACAACTGTGTCTCTTGCTCAGTTAACATGTGGTTACATTGGATTGATGGAGGCTATTCAATGCTGAAAGCCACTGATTGATTATTGTCATGCTAGCATACTATTTCAATAAAGACTGCTTTTGAAATAGAAATCTGCCTTAATGGCACTACCATTTTACTGACTGTGGATATTGTAGCTTCTAATTCTTTGTATCAATTAGAAATGAGGGAATAGATTTGTGGTGCTCAGTGGATATGTCCAGACATATAAGAAACAAGCCAGCAGGACCAAAGTACGAAGTACACTTGAATTGCACATGCTTTCAGTGTATTTAATATTTACAGACTGGTAACAAGATTTCTGAGGATTTTCTGACCTTATGGTGGTAGTAATTCTACCAACATTGTGTCCTTTTCTCTGTTAGCATTCACGGCTCCATTGCAGTGCTCAGGGATTTGAGGTGAGCTCTATATGGGATGGTACTTGAGGGCACATCTGCACCACTGACATCCTCCAGAATGGAGTGGAACCATCCAGTTTACCTGTAGTGGCAACCAAACCATGCCATGGAATCATTGGGAAAAGTGGTAATGGGGCTGTGGCAAGCCATTTCAGAAGCGTTTTGAAACTGACTTGCAGTGCTCAGAACATTTGCAGGTGTGGTTTTGTTGAAGTAGGAACTTAGCCTGAGTGTGTGGCAGGTGAATTTAGAGCGCACGCTGTAGCCATGTATTTAAAAGTGGCTGAATTGCCTTTCTGAAATATTGTATGTTGATAGTATTATGTAGGTAATGTTGTCATTTACAGGAAATATATTGCTTTGGTCATTAAAATAGACCTTTTGAGGCTTTTTTCCAAGGACTTAAGAAGTTTGTCATAGATAATATTTGGCTGTGAAATGTTTTGATTAAAATAAATGCGTGTTAGGAAGGTCAAGGTGTCTGGCCCTCTGTAAGGAGCTCCTGCACTATCAGTCAAGAAACCAGCCCACTCAGACTTCAGAGGCTGAGATGCCTGACTAATAAAGTGAAACTTCTAACTTAAGAGGAATTGGGTTGTTTTGGGTTTTTTTCCCTTTCGAAATGTCTATTGCTGCTTTGAGATGAATTGCAGTGGATTACTGCAATAATGTAACAGACCACCTAGAAGCTGTTAATAAAGAACTTGATGGAATACCTTTTCTGGAATGAAGCTTAAATGAGCTTTTTTTTCTGCACCAAGTAGAATGAGTTGTATCAGTGAGTGCAGAATTTTTCTGTCATAGATCAATTAAAGTCCCTCTGAACTATCAGGAAGGACTGTATAATTTGAGTGCTCTCTGTGTACCATCGAACTCTGAGTCACCATTTTCAAGAAACAATTGAGTCAGATTTTAAACTCTTAAGGCTGCGATTGGTAATATGTTATTACAGTGCTCTTCATAGTTTAGTGCAAGATTCTGTGTTTGAAAAGATGGTAGTTTTGTGTGTTGAGCAGTGTGGTAGCAATGTGAAACCCACTGAAGTATCTGAAAATATTGTCTTTGTTTGAAATTCAGAATTGCTATATTTCCAGTACATCTATAGCTTATACATAAACAAAGTATCTCTTCCAGAGGGGATGATGTTTTTCCATGAATACCACTTATTTTCTCCTCACAGGAGAGCAGGGCGTGGCTGGTGATAGCAGGTTCTTCTTTCTGATAATGGGCAGTAAAAGACTCCTCCTGGGAGACAGTATACGTTAAATTGGTCCTTTCTCAGGGCCAGGATAGGACTCACACAGAATGCCTGTAGAGGAATATGAGCAAGATGAAACTGCAGTGGGAATTATGAAGTGAATGTACAGAATATCTAAGGAATAATCCGCCTTCTAGTCTGCAGGTGCTGGGTGAGCAAGAAAGAGAAACTTATTGTTTCATCTTAATTTAAATAATGGGCTTTTCTGGATACATACATCTTATGCAAGGATAGATTCCAATAGTTTGAATAAGCTTCTTTTATAAACCTTTAAAAGTGGTCTGTGTTATGATACGTCAGTTTCATAAGTTGTTTTTTTCTTTGTGTGATTTATTACTGGATCTTGTTTAAAGGCTGTAAAACAGCAGTAGTTTAATATCCTTCAATCAAAAACGACTTTACAATCCACCTCATATTTTTATTATAATGTTGCAAAATGCTCCACTCAAATATGTTTCAGTGCATTTTAAAATTAAAACAGACTGATTTTTGTTGTTTTCTTAGTCTTGAAGAGTCTGAAATTTTAGTTCCATTGGCCTACATGCAGTTTTGTCTGTGTTTGTGATCTGTGGTACATTGCTTGATCTAACATGTTTTTTTTTACAGCATATTACATAGCTTTCAAAATATAAAAATGAACCATCCATAAAAGATAGTTATAGTATCCTAATTTCCAGGTTTTTAGTATGATAGGGAATTGCTTAAGAAATCACGTTATCTGGTTTTGTCTGTGGATCCTATGAAACTAAAGCTAAGGAAAGTCTTATGTGGGAAAGTGTTCTTTGTCCTTCCAAACTATGGCAGAATTGGTTTTGTGTTGCATAAAAATTCAAATGGAACAGAAAATTGGAACAATATTTTAAATGAATAATAATTGTGATTTTCTTCACTGCTTGTGTGCTAGCATCTTTAATTGTACTGAGTTAATTTAGTATGACTTTCTTCATCATGGGAAAAATGATTAGATTACTTGTTCTGATATTAAAGGAAGATAGTGTGTAAGTGGCAAAATAATGGTCTTTCATTACCTTTAAAGTCCATCAAAATCTTTGTGTCTTTAATGGATTCTCACGCACAACTTACTGTTTTTTTTTGTTTCATGTTCTGCTTATATAGCTTTAGTAGAAACTAAAACTAAGAGTGATGCAGATTAATTAAATTCCATATTCTGTTTTATACAGTAGCAGGTTCATTTTATGTCACTGGGAAAGCCCAGAAGGGAGGGTTTGTTTGTTTGTTTTTCTTTTTTTGTTTGTTTTTTTTTTCCCAGTTTTCTTTTCTTTCTGACTTCTACGAAAAAGCACATGGAAGATTGTGATTTGATTTAGCTTCTGAAAGTGCATGACAGATTCATTGTTTTGTAAAACTCAACTGAAATATAATAGACTTGTAGAAGTTTTGCCCATAGGGTATTTTGTTTTAAGAAAATTACTTTCTTTTTTAGGGCGTGAGCTAGAACATGGTTTTAATTCCTGTAGAATATGGTCCTTTTATAAATGTGTATTTTATTGCTAGCATCATATGGCTACAAGTATGTTATAATGGCCGTTCATGGTAGCGGGCTTAAAAGCAAATGTATGTCTTTAAGTTCAGAGGAATTACCACCCCCAAATTATTAGTTCTTTTTCATATTTTAGTGTTGACCTTTGTGTTTTCTCTCACAAGGAATCTGTCCTTGAAGCTGTCGAAGGAGGTGGAGCAAGGAGAAGCCAGGCACCCCCGTGTCAGCCAGCTGGCTGGCAGCCCCTCTGTGGAGTGGCCTTTCACCGGGCTGGAAGAAGGTGCAGGCATTGAGTCTCTGCCCTTCAGACTGATGCTCCAAGACTGCACGGCTGTCAAGACATTGCTTCTGAAAATGAAGAGGGTTCTTCAAGAGGTAATCACCCACTTATTTGTTAGATTAATATATTTCGGCATTAATGAACTAAGCAGCAGAAAAGGGTCAGTAAAGTTTATGGACTTCATGTATTTAATATGTCTTGAATACATGGAATTGGTGCAGAAGTATAAATAGTCATGCCTCAACATGGTGAAGGTCAGAAAGTTTATACTTGAGCAGAATTTAAATGATCCTACTATCTTGGTGTCCAGAGTGTAAAGCTTTTTTTGAGCTTTTACTAAAATGGGGACAGGGGAGGCCAACTGCTTCTGGTAAAAATACATTTTATTGTTTTCTTTCAGCATTTTAGAACTTTTCCGTTTTCCTACTAGAGTTGTTATCCATTATGAAGTCACATGAAATTCATTTAGAGGAAAAATGCACAGGAAAAAAAATCTCTTAAGTAACAGTACTGGAGTTAGTACTCTAACTCAGCCAGCTTGAGTTTGTAAATGATGGCTGAAATCAGATATTGTAGGCCATTCACTGGGCCACTCTGAACAATTTCAAGAGTCCTGGCTTGTCTTGTCCTGATATATTCTCCTGCTTCCCCTATGGAATGCTGGTGTTGCTTTGAAACTTTTCATTTCTGTTTGTCTTTAGATTTTTAGAGAAACAAAATTATTTGGGGAGTTTTTTAATATTTCCACCTGTGGAGTCTTTACTCTGGTATACACTGTGAACTTTGATCTTCATTGTTAGAGAATTGCAGTTTGCATTTTGTTTTGATCTGCAAGAAGGTTTTTTTGTTTGTTTGTTTCTATCTATGTAGTTCATAGAAATACAGAATAACTTATGTGCAGAGGGCTGTCTAGAGGTCTACCTTCTCTACTCAAAGCAAGGCCAACTCAGGAGAGGTTGCTCAAATCCTTGTCCACTTAAACTTTTGGTGCCTTAATGGGTTCTCCGCATCGTCTCTGGGTAACCATTCCAATATGTGACTACATCATTGTTAACTTTTTTCCTGAAGATGAAAGCAGAATTTCTCCTGTTGAAGCTTCATATAATGAAGACTGAAAATAAATTTGGGGATTTTACTACTCACTCCTAGGTCATTTGTATCTAAATTGAACTGTTGTCCTATTGGAAAAAATTTGTCAAAGATTTAGCCATGGTAGTTTGCACTTAGTTCTCCTATCAGCATGGTTTTGCTCATTGGCAAGGCCCAGGCTTTCCAGTTTCGCTAGGAGCTTGATTTGTACTACATGGATCCTTAATGCACTTACTGAATCCAGAATTGAAATAATAAATTCCCCATTAGTTGCTTTTTTTATAGAATGTGAGAATATAGAGTGAATTTAAAGTATTTGTAACTTCATTTTATCTAGAAGTAAATAAGAATTATGAAATTATATGCCATAGCAGTTCTGACATTCAGGTGGTGATGTAGGCAGCACTCTCTGTTGCTTTTAGTGTGAATAATTCTGTAATGCTCAGAAAAGATCATTCTTACCATGATGATAAGTGTAAGAATTTTAGTTTTAACTGAGAGTTCCATTAAACTTGTGTAAGAATCTAGTGTTATTTTCTGTTTGGAAATATTCAGTACTTCATCTTTAAAAACAATCACCAGGTGATCTCCACAAAAGGAACATAAGGTATTTCATGTGACTCACTGGAAATTCATGGCTACTTACTAATACCTCCTTATGTAACTCATTGATCTTATTTTTTTCATCCTAATAATTCAGTCTTTTACTTGTTTGTTCTCTTGTACTATATAATTCTCATCTCCCCAACTGGCTATAGCACAGTGTGTCTGTAGTTTTCTTTTTGTCTTGGCCTATGAAATCAAAATGGCCTTTTCCTAATCCTGCATTTGGCTGTCCATATGTGCTGTAATTTACCGTGAAAGAACTTGAGTAGCTGCTTTGAACAATCAAGGACATGACCCGGAAATATGTTAGAAATTTATATTGAAATGACACAACTTGATTATTGTTAGATATTCAGACATTTATATGTTTATGGCACTTTTAAATTATTAGTGAAAGATTACAGGAAAATATAATCCCATAAAATTGAAATATTGTACTGATAAATAAGTCATCTGAGCATACTTAGCAGACAGTTTCCATGGAGAAGATCCCTTACTTCCATTGCAACTAGGTCTAATTTTTTCATCCAAGAATCACTTCTGCCCCAACCAATATTATAAATCAAACTCAAAACAGTACAGAACAAAAGACATAAAAGAAAAATTCTTTCCTTACTGTGGAATGCTCAGGCATTTTTAGATGTAGAAAAGCATAGTCTCTGGCAGGATTTTATTGAATTGAAATATTCTATACTTGCAAGAGTGTAAAATAAGATTATATATTTATAAAAATAATCATATGTCACATGTTTTCATCCACTTAAAAATATAGAAAATGTACAAACGTCATGGGGACAATTATATGGGTTGCTACAAAAAAAAAGTTGCACTATTTCTGTTTTATAGCTGATATTACCCATAGAAGAAGGAGTTACGGTAGCGTATACCTCTTTATTGAAAAATAATATGCTAATTGAGTTAAAATATTAGCCCCGTTATTCAATATAATCCTTCTTCTTAAGCACTGAGTGCTGCTTCTAAGGAATAATTTAATTGTGATCTGCCAAAACGTAATACTGGCTAGTAAAATATGCTTTTTTGCTGCAGTTGCTTGTAATTGAAGCATCTAAATGGAAAAACTGCACACAATATATGCTGTACTGTGCTGCAGACTTACAGGCTTGTTATTGGTCTTATCTTGAAAAGGGAAATTGAAGACATGGCAGTAACTTTCAAGATTGTGAATGTTATTTAGTAAAAAGGCTAATGAATGATCGTTCAATTAAGAGAATTAATTACCATTTCACTTTCAGTGAAAAAGCCTTGAAAATGTCTACTAGTAATTCTTTGTGGGTTGGGCCATGCAAGGCTCAAAGGCAGGTTGTTACCCACGGTTTTGGGAACCTCACTGAACTAAACTGGATAGTCTGAGGGGCCCTGGCATCTGAGGAAACTCAGTGCTTTTCCAAGTGCTCCATAAGATCTCTCTCAATCTTGTCTGCAGCTTTTTCTCATGGATGTTCCATTTCTGACAGAGAAACATGCAATCAATTGTTTGACCAATGCCTGTGGGATGCATAATCTAATGAAAAAGTACTACCAGAGAATGACCCGTATTACCCAGCATGGGCAGCTGGATAAAAGCCACTTCAGCACAGCGGACAGTGCAAGCTGTTTTGCAGCTCATCCGTGATTTTGTGGTTTCCCTTTTCTCTCCAGCTCTTAGATGTTTATTTTGACTGCTTCTTTTTGATTCTTTTATGTTCTCAAAGTCTTTTTGTCAGTAGTAAGTCCTCTCATTTGAAAGAGAGAAGACAAGAAAATAGGAGTTGGATGGATGAAATTGGGAGCTTTATCTGCTCCTTCTGACTTGAGACAGGCCTCTCTGCTCTGAACGTTTCTTCAATTATTATGTCATTTTTTTCCTCCCCCATTTTGTGGGGAAAGTATAGAACAATTGATGTTCTATACTTCCTATGTTTACAACATTTCTGGAACTGATTGTGTTTGGCCAATGAGCTTCTGAAAACTAGACTGCAGCTTCTTTCTCACTCATTGCTATCAGCAATAATGAATATATAACACCTCTTAACCAAGCAATACGTTGGCTTTCCTGCACTCTTCCAGATGAGAATAAAATTATTTCCATCTGTTAACTTTTTTTATGGCTTGAGTTATAGCTGGCTTAGGCAGTGTTGAAGTCTGGCTAATCGAGGGGACGTTTAAGGGCTTTGCCTTTTTAAAAATCTTTGGTCGAACACTTCAGGCAGAGAAATAGGAGTAAAACTTGTATGGCTTTGGCTTTGTGCCTAGCAAGAGAAGGTCTTTATGCTGAAATAAACAGAATGGAAAAATGCAGTTGTATTGGGAAGGAATCCATGTAGTCAGTGATAATGGGGTTTTGTTCAAACTTTAGTTGTTGAGCTTGTAGATTAATTTTACTGAGTGCCATAATAAGAAGAAAATCTCTAGGCTTGTAGAAATAAGGTCATATTTTCCATGTATTCTTTATGAAATATATAGTTTATCAGCTGCATTATTCTACTTTTAGGTATTTTTAAGGATCTGTCAGAAGTGACCTTACTGGTTGCTTATCTAGAAGACTAAGATATGTTGTCTATATGTTTGTGTAATTTGGAATATAAATTATTCAGCCCATGCTTTTTTTTCTTTGGTGCTCTGCAAAACACCATGCAGGCTATGGAGTTTTAGCTAATTGCTACAATTAGTGATAGGACTAAGTCACTTTGGACATATATTGCATACTGTGTTTTACTAATTAATCATTTATTTTACTGAGGGAAATTGCAGTTGCCTGTGGCTGTCATTAAAAGTTAATGTGTCCGATACAGTGTCTTTAGATTACACTTGGAAAAAAAAAAAATCAAAAAAAAAAAGGAAATGTGGAAAATTATGTCAAAATTGCTGTGAGAAAGGGCCATTAGTGTTGCCTGAGATTAGTGGGGCAGAGTGATACCACTCAGGCTGCAATTAGTCTGTCAGATATCACTGGCTGCATTACTTCTCCCCATGCATCTTTCACCTCATCAGTAAAATAAGCATAATTAGAGTCCCCTTTTATACTGCACTTGCAATCCACTGATGGAAAGTACTGAGAGCAAGCTAATTGCTGTTTGCAAATTGCTGGTCAATATGGAATTGGCCTTAAACTATGTTTTTTAGAGACATTAAAGCATTTCCTTCAGTCCTCTATGAAATGTATTATATTTGCTAATACTGTGTAGCCATGCTAGGAACTAATTGCAAGTTGAATACACTATAAAATACTGCAGATTTTCTTCCTTTAAGTAACTTTGTAATTAACAAGTAGCATTGCTGCTTTATTCAACAACTCTGCATCTAATGCAGTCCCTTTTATCAAGTAAGTCGTGCTGGAAATTGGTAGTTCCTTCATTTCATGGTATGTTGACACTGCATCTACTCATAAATTTAAATAAATACTGATGCAAGTGTACTAGATTTAGTAATAGAATTCAAATTTATCATGTTAAATTGGCTTTTTCACTTGGGAATATACATTGGCATATCCATGCCCAGCTGGTTGCAAAGACACACAGAACACCCCATACTTGCACTTCAGGTGTTGTTTTTTTTTTCTAGGAGTGTATCTCAGAGTAATAGAGAATATTGGGAACAAGTGGATATAATCAGGTATTCACTTTTGCAGTGAAGATGTTTTATTCCAAAATTATCCATTGTAAGGTATTTAATAACAGTGAACAAATCCAATGTCAGTTATTTAGTTACACACTTTCAAGGTACAGGAACAATTCTGTCCATTCCATGTTATGGCTCTTAAGCAGATCTGGCACCAAGCTGACAGGCCTGTAGACTCTGGGAGCCTCCTTCCAGCCCTTTTTGTAGAAGAGCATCACATTGGCTGACCTTCAATCAATTGGGACCTCCCTTGCGAACCAGGATTGGGAGTAAGTGGTTGAAAATGGCTCAGTGAGCTCTTCCACCAGCTCCCTTAGTACCCTTGGGTGGATCCTGCCTGGCCCCATGTGGAGGGACAGAATGTAAGAAAATAAAGACAGTGCAGAAGGCAGTCTCACACCTGAGGAGTTGCAGCTGTACTAATCACCAAAGATTAGGAATAGGCCACAGCTGTGTCCAATAAGAAGACGAGTGCTACAAAAGAGTGGGTTAGCTGGTTGAGTAGAGAGATGGAGTTTGTTGGCTGGGCTATTAAGAAGAAGGAGTCAGTGCTGGGAGGAGTTGCCTATGAGAAATCACGAAGAAGGTATGGAACTTTTGCAATAAGTTGGCAACAGCCCCATAGATGTGTGCATGTCTAGCAGGAGATCACCTGGTAATTGTTTTTAAAGATGAAGTACTGAAAAGTACAGCATATTTCCCAACAGAAAATAACACTAGATTCTTGCACAAGTTTTACTGGAACTTTAAGTTAAAACTAAAATTCTTACACTTATTATCATGGTAAGAATGACCTTTTCTGAGCATTGTAGAATTATTCTCACTAGAAGCAACAGAGAATGCTGCTGATATCACCAGGAGGTTGCTGGCCATTGCCCCTTGGATTATGGTGGTTTTATTCTGTTCCCTGCCGTTGTCTTCCAGCTCTGAGGACAATTGATCTTACTAATAAAGATGGATGCAAAAGCAGCATTAAGTTCCTTATCCTTTGTCACTTTGTTTCCCCCTGCATCCAGTAAAGGATAGAGAGTCTCCCAAACCCTTCTTTTGTTGTTTATGTATTTATAGAAACTTTTTTATGGCAGTAGCCAAATTAAGTACTAGTTGGGTTTTGTCCCTTCTAATTTTCTCCCAGTATAACCTCATGAAATCTCTGGAGTCCTCCTGAGTTTCCTGCCTCTTCTTGCAAAGATCTTAAACTCTTTTTTTTTCTTTTCCTGAAGTTCCAAAGCTTGCTGTTCAGCTATGCTGGTTGTCTTCCCTGCCAGTTTGTCTTTTGGCACATGGGGATGGGCTGTTCCTGTGCCATTAAAATTTATTTCCTGAAGAATGTCCAGCCTTCCTGGACTCCTTTTCTCTTAAAGATCTTTGTTCTTTATAACAGGTGCTCCTGGACAGTGTGTTTATTTGCTGGCATACTCTTGGAGTACTTGAGAGTGTGAGCTTACAGGTTGGGATGGGTGCACAGCTCTGGGCCTCTGTGGAGTCGCACTAATCCTCAGTAAAAAGACCTTCTGAACTGTTCAGCTCAGTTACAAGTTTGTCAATGCCAATGCTCACGTTGAAGCTCTGTTGAAGGCTACATTCAGAATGTTTTTTGAGCCACACTTTGACATTATCAGTCTGAAACGAATACCCTGAATTTTTAATACTGAAAATGGAAAATTTCTCTGTTTCTGTTCTGTTTGTTCTGCCACTGGCTTAATGGCCTAATCTTTGGAGATTACACGGTGTCTGTGTGCCACAGCCTCATTGAAACCAGGTTGACCATGAAACAAGTTATCTTCCATATGTAGAGGTGATGGTGATAGAAGTATCTGCTCCATGTATTCAGAAAGCAAGTGATGAGTTTTCTTATTTCTTGTGTGGTTATCTGAGTGAAACATTTTCATATGGCAGAACAGTGTGGTCCAGGTCAGCACAAATTTGCTTAGATTGTGCCCCAGCCTCCTCAACAAGCCAGGTCTTAGCAGCACCTTGGGAAGAGGCATTAAAAATAGTAACCCTATTAATATGTATTGTTGCTACATCAGCAGTCTGTGCAATTGGCTGTGATTAACCTGTGGCTGAACACCATAAAACTATAGCTGTTGCAGAACTGAAACCATTTTCTCATTTAGTACTTCCATGGTTTTGATTAGTTGCTGCAGGTCAGTCAAGTAAATCCCACCAATGGAGCTGATCACACCAGTTGCATTTTGGGATAAATCTACAAATACGAAAAAGTGCATTGCAAAATAATGAAGCCCCGAAACAGATAGTCTTTAAGAAATAACGAGTTAA
>JAHXMQ010003319.1:31813839-31838080 GCA_020466415.1 Ammodramus savannarum pratensis | reverse complement strand
GCAGTTATTCTCGCCTTTTGGGGCAAAATTCGGCATCAATAATGAGCAAGTGGTGGAAAAAATCCAGAATGTCTGCAAGAGTCTATAGAAGGAATTGATTATGCTAAGTTATTAGGGCTTATGAGTAATTTGAGTTAAATGACAGTAGGTAGATGGAAGAATTTCTGATAAAAACATACGTAATACTGCCAGGTCTAACAAATTTCCCAATAAGTTACCCAGTTATCCAGGTCTTCTTTTAGGAAAAACTGATTGAAAGTAGGAGAGGGATGAAGATGAGTGCACAGCATCTAAGCTTAGTTTTAATTGATTTCCCTGCAAATTTTTTATTGTTATGAAAATACCAACTCATCAAACAGTTTTGTAATTTACCAAGAGCATTTGATACGAGTTTTATAGCTGGTGCCATTGCCTTCAAGTCCAGTAAATTAAAACCAGGAAGAATTGTCCTCATCTAAATAGTCTCTCAACTGCTCAAGTCGTTCATTATATTCCTCCTCTGTGTTAAGGTTTTTTCTTCCTCATGATAGGTTTCAGAGTCTTCCTGGCACTGAAAAATGACTGGTTCTATAGATAAAGCAGTGAAGCTGGTAATATGCAACTGTTGCTGTAATTTGGTGTAAGAAGAATTACAGTTGCTATAATTGCTGTTCAAGAAGAGTAAAAGGTAACAGATAAAAATGTAGGTCTAAATGCAGTGGAGTGCCAGCTGTCCATGTAGTAACCTATTTCAGTATTTGTGTTCATATATGACCATAAGGATGATTATGCAGAATTTCAATTGCATCTCCAAATTGCCTCTAATGCCTTGGTCATCCAGAATTTCTGAAACAGGAGAAAGGAGTTACAGGAGACAAAATTCTCACAGATTGTAGCATAGCTGAATCCTGGTATAGCTCTGTACTGCGGGTTTGTTTAATGTTTTCTCTGCACCCTGCATTCTATTAGAGTTATCAGAAGAGTGCTGATCATTTTTCTAGTGGAAGAAAGAAATATATGAGAAATGCTGATACAGCATGCTTACAACTGAGCACCCTGATCTAATAGATGTCATCTCTGCTCACTGCAGGGCAGTTGGACTGTTAGGATTTTATGGTTTTGACAGAAAATAATAGTGCTGATTTTGTGCAGTCTGGCTCCACTTGAATTCATGAAGATTAAGTGGTTTGGTTTAAGGCTTATGTGATGAATGCCAGGGACATAAAAAGAAAGATTTTTTGGTTTTTTGAGAAGTATTTAGAAATTGCTCATCAGGGACACATCTGGTTATGTAATTGTCCAGAGCCACTTGGTAGGCATGTGTATTTTTCATGAGCATTTGGTATATCTAAAGAAATACTGAATATGTCCAATAGTCTGTATTTCATCCATTATGTACCTTATTTTACAGATACAGCAGTTTTCTGCCTCTGGTCAGAGCCTCAGCTGGGTGGGAAATAGCACAGTGCATTTAATCCAGCTGGGACTTTGTGCCTTGTCAGAATGCTGCTCTCTTCATATATCTTTCTCCTTACATGTTTGTGTTCATGGTGAGTTCCCTTTACAGAGACAATAATCATCCACGTGATGAAGAGCTCATGGATGTAACATGCAAAGTTGCTCATGCCTATGAGTTGTTTTTAAATCTGAATTGAAAACTCCTCTGTTTTCCCTCCTGGATTTAACAGAAAGTACTGAAAAGTTTTCAGGTGAAAGCAATATCCTCATCTGCAAGCTCAAGAGGAAGATGCTTCTTTTAATCAACAGTCTTGTGTCAAATCTCTGTGAAGATAATCAGAATAGGAACAAATATATGTTCAGAGATAGCTGATGTTGCCCCAGCAGAAATTCAACATGTCATAAAGCAGCCAAGAAAGTTGTCAAACTGTATCTTTACACCTCATTTAAGCAGGATAAATAGAATGAGTGACTAGCCAAGGATCACTTATACCCTAGGAATTTTATTTCTCTTATGTGCACTGTTTTTCCTGTTCCTTCTGGGCAAATCAGTATGGTGGGATTTTTGGGAGGGTTTGGTTTTGTTCTTAAACTTTTTAATTTTGCTTTATTATAAGAAGAAAACAAATCTCTGGTCACAGCTACAACATTCTGCCACTGTGGAAATAGAGGAGCAGTTTCCATTACTTGTCACCCCATGCAAAAATCTCTTCTAAAGATTATTCTTCATGTTTCATTTAAGCTATGGTATAAAATTAGATCAGTGGTGAACTAAGTTCTTAAATCTTCAGTACAGCCATGCCAACCTTGCTTATCTCTGTAAGACCTCTGCTGTTAATAAACTTATGGTAGTAGCATAGAGAAAGAAGGCAGTATTTGGGTCAGTCCTTTTGCTTTGAAAATGAACATTTTTCTCACCAGTCCTTGACCCCTTTTGTTTTCTACCTCTACACTTTGTGATGCAGCTTTGCATCTGTTGGTGTCTTAAACTTGTACTGCTACCTTCAGTTCTTTGGAACAACAATTGCTTTCAAAATTAAGACTGGCAGGGTACACATAGAGACAGTTTAGTGGGTCTGAATGTTTTATGGCCAAAAGATTTAACTAAAATAATCGCTTAATAAGTGAGTAAATTGCCCACATGAGCAGGACCTTTCCTGATTTGCCCACCAGAAAGAGGAACTTTGTATTCCTTTTGTGAAGATCGCTGTTATATTGAAACAGAGATTAGCCTACTTGGCGTAGTCAAACTGAACATTCAAGGTAGAGTTTTAGATAAGTGGTAAAAATATGGGAAAAATGGTAAAAATATTACTGGATCATACTGACTTTTGTACACTAGTATAAGTTTTGCTGTCTAGTTTTTATTTCACCAAAGCTCTCTTTCGAAGTTCATTGAGGCAGTGGAGAGCTCTGCCTTGATATTACTGAGCTCTGAACTCCCTGAATGAGTTTGACAATGACATCAGAATGGATTCACACTCGCAGGTTCTGTTTGCACATGGTTGTCATTATAATACACGTTCTGGTGGGCCTGACTACCATTTTTCATTGGAGTTGTATGTGTGTCTGGGGGTAAAATGTGAGTATATAGCTGTATAGTAATTACACATTTTTACAATGAATTACTTAGGAAGATACATGTGCTTTTGTAATGCATACATAACTCCACAGTTCTCACAGATATACCTAAAATGTGCTGCTGTCTCTTGCTAGTGACACTGATGGTTGCATTGAATTTGCTGCCAGAAAGTGAACCCATAACAAAAATGTCTTCTATAATTTCCTCCAGAAAGTATTTTAAAATATGTTTCTTAGACTGAGCTTTCCTAACCTTCTTCTTTCTGTCATTGCATTGTTCTTCACAACTATTTTTCCTACCTATGTTTCTTTACAACTGATTTTCCTAATGAATATGAATTTCTACTGTATTTCTTTTGACTTCTGTGATGAAGCTCTTTCTAAGTTGTCTGTCTTTATTAAGATGCCATTATGTTGCGACAATGCAAGCTTCATCAGTATATTTTGTGGGCCATATATTAACATATGCTGTAGTTTGCTGATAAAATACAATATTTGTCTCTTGGTTTGTTTATTCATATAATTGATTTTTTTTTAACAACTTAAGCATTTTTCTGATTATCTTGTGTTTATGTTTTTCCAGCTTCTTGAGCAATTTATTAGGATGATTCAGTGGCTCAAAATATATTTTTTTACTATTTATATCCCAGATTTTACAAAAATATAATTACCTAGTATTATTTAGATAAATTATTTTCTCACGTTCTAGTCACTTGAGGACTTGGATTTTGTGCAGCTTAATTGGTTAGGATTAGTAAGAATTAGTATAAAATAAAATACTACTATTAGAATTAGTACAGAATATTCTTCTGATTATTTTGATATGATTCAGTTTCCTTCCTCAATATATTTCTATCTGAATGCTGCAGAGGACCTTAGAGAAGCATTTCTAAATATCTTGACAGTATTTTAATCATAATGAAAAAGTTAGTTTTGTATGAACTTTGGTCCTTTAATATTGTCATTACATAATTCTGTGTTCTTCACAGTGTTTAAATGGGTACTGTTTATAAGTGATTTTCAGAACTGTGGATAGATAAATAAAATGGACTGAGGTCTTACAGTGTCTACTTTAAAAAAAAAAAGATTTTATTAGTTTGATACAGTGTCTTATAGAATGTTTCTATCAGAGTTGGGAGACGATGTATTATGGTGATAATTTCAAAGCCAGTGCTTACTTTTTATTAATGTGGTAGAATTAGTGTATAAATAGATACATGATGAGTCTTCAAGACCGCATAGTTCTTGTGCTAATATTTTTATTTTTTAAGATTTAATTTAGTTTTGTCTGCGCCATGGTTGCAATGCAGAACTTCATTCCATTTTTTATGGAGTACAGATAGGAATTAACCTTTTTGGACATGCTGGGGACTGAAAATACTTGTTCTTATGGAACTGTTTCAATGTGTCAGAATAATAAAAATTTACATACCTTTAAACTGCTATTTCATTCAAATCTTTTGGGGAAATACAATAGCAGAAGTGGTACCTTCGCTCCTGTGTGTCATTCAGAAAGGATTCTCTGTTCAAGTTACACCCAAAAAACCCCCCTTCTTTTATTTCATCTTGGTTTTAATGTAAATTGCGATTTCCTACCATTATCTGGAATATAGCTGCAAAAGGGAGAGGGAGGAAAGCACAGATGCAAAAATAGGAGCAGGAGAAAAGTGGTGAGATAGCAACTAAATGTAGAAATGCTTTGCTGGATGGGGGGTGGTTGTTTGAGTTAGTCTGGCACCCTGGCAGGGCTGCTTCTGTATTTGCTATTTGCTGAAGCAAGTAATTTATCCTGACAGTAACTTTTCCAGTACTGCAGGAATCCTATTTCAGTAAGATTAACACTTTCTCCCTTGTTTCTGAGGGCAAATATGCTTAATTGCTTGTTCCTGGATCTTCTTGTCATCTGTCTCTTCTGTGGTTTCTTTGTGTACACTTGAGCAAGTGTATACAGCAACTCCAGAAGTAAGATCAAGCAGCTGAGCCCTTGGCTTTCTTAGGGTGGTGGGTGTGGTGTTTGTTTGTTTGTTTGTTTGGGTTTTTTTGTGTGTGTGTGGTTTGGGTTTTTTTCTTTGGTTTGTTTTGGTTTTGGGTTTTGTTTTGTTTTTTGTTTAGTTGATTTGTTCTGGGTTTTTTTCCCCATTGTTTTTTGGTGGAGCTGGGGGGTTAATACAGTTTGCTGTTGCAAGATTATGAGCTCCAACCAAAAGGGAAAGCAAGAGGACTAAGGCTTGGTGTAGCCATTATTCCAGATGGCTTTTGGAGCAATAACATAAAATATTCATGTACTGTCTGATCCTTGTGGCTTTGGACCATGACATTTTTCAGGGCCTTCTTGCTCATTGCCACTATGGTAAGGAGTTCACTCAGCTGCTTTTGAAGGAAAAAACAAAAAAAAACTGACAGAGTGAAACAAGAGAGAGAAGAAAAGCATTTATAATTGCATAATGTACAGCATTTATTCTGACTGAGAAGGGTGCTGGTGGTGTGATTGTGAGACTTCTGTGTTCCTACATTAGGGCTTAAGGCAAAGCTTTATTTAGAGAGATTTCTGCCCAGCAAAAGCAGTGGTAGCTTGTAATACTGGCAGTTAGAGAAGATATTTTGTACCTTGGATACCAGCAAAGAGGGGCTTTTACCAAAGCACTGTTCAGTTTCATACCATGATTGGCAAACTACAGCTGAAATTAAAATAACATTAATTTAAAAAGAGCTAATTTTTTTTAGAGTAAACTCAAGCACAAACTGTAGTTTGTGTATTTTTTAGATTTTTATGTGGACTCATTTCAACAATTTTAATTTTGACTGAAAGCAACAAATCTAAAATCTGCCAATTTTTTCAGTTTCAAGTGCTGATCCTGCTTTAAGTCATGGTCTTGCAGCAGAAGTAATCTGATAATCACTAGCACAGTTTTTGCCATGGGTGCCTGAATTCCAGTTTTCCACTTGACTCCAGTGCACAGCAGCTCAGTTGCATCATGATGCAAAAAAATTGCCCTTCACAAAATGCATGACATCACTCTGGCAGCTGGAATTTAAAACAATCTCTACACAGGCACTCCTCATGCACTGACCATCTAGAAAGGCCCAGATTAGCCATCCAAGCTGACATGAAATAATTGGGGTATTGCACACATTGGGCACTTATAGGGACAAAACCTTCCATTTCTGCTTCTGTGTGTCAAGCCAAATGCAGGCACCAAAACTATTATCTGGAAGCAGTGGCTTTTTCCTACACAGACTCTGTCTATGTAGAAAGTAATTTTTTTAAGCAAATAGTTAGATTTCAGTAATATTGACTATTACTGTGGACTTAGATACTTCTGTTGCAGTAGAATAAAGAAAATGATGACAGTATGATTTTACAGGTACATTTAGGGGGAACCATATGAGGAGAGGCTGTAGACCCCTTGGTTTGTTCAGCCTGGAGAACATGAGTCTGGGGGGGAAGATCTCATAATGGTCTACAATTTCCTCATGTAGGGAAGCAGAGGGACAGATACCAAGGGAACAATATGAAGCAGTGTCATGGGTAGTTCAGTTTGGATATCAGGAAAAGGTTCTTCACCTAGAGGATCAAAAGGCAAAAAAACCCCAAAAACAACCACTGAAGTCCTAGTTTAAGTTTCTGAGAGCCAGGGATCTCAACAGCTTGACAGCATTTTCACATACATACAAGGCCTTTGTGGGCACCAAGAAGCTTCTTTGTCTCTGTGCAGCACAGGTGTATCCTGATCAGTGCTTGGTTTATAACTCTGTTCCTCTGCATGCTAATGGGGAATTGTGCAGTCATCAGTTTTATTTTTAATGTCTGCCTATTGTAATTGTTTTGTCTTTGACTAGGCAGGGAAGAGATCTTTGGCTGTGGAAATTAAAAAGCTTTGTTGTTCTTTTTGTCATTTGATTGATTACAGCACAGGAGAGTTACAGTATAGGTTCGTGCAGGCTAATTCCATTTACAAAACAAGTCTTTACCTGTAACTAGAAAAAATATTGTCATGCTTTAATGTAACCTTAAGACTTTTCAAAGCCAAATCAGTTTCAGAAGTTAGGTGTTTGAAAAGGTATGTTCATGATTTTTTCACCTGTACCTCCAGTGCACCATCGAATTCCAGATAGGAGTTGGACAAAAGGTTCTTCACATCTACTTTTGGAGAATAGTGATGATGCTGTTCTTGATCTGCATTTGTCACTGGTGTTTAAAGCATTTTAATTGTGCTGTGAGTGTTGCAAGATACCAGTATTTTCCTAGTTTCTTACTCTATCCAGGAATTGATTAATTCATAGCAGATACCTGCTGCTGTGTGTCACTGGCCTCTTGCTCTGTACATTCATATCACTTTTAGTAATATCCATCTTTCAGTGGCTATCTCACCTATGTAAAAGGTCAGTTCAATAGGTGCCAGTTGAGAAGATAATCCAAGTCTTTCCAGCTCCTTTTAAATAAATTTTACAGGGTTTGGTGTGGAAAGATAAGTGTTTGTTAAGGGTTTTTTTACCTATCCTCTGAAAGTGAATAGATTACTGTACAGTTACTATAGAATTTTGTAGGACCTGAAAGACCTATTAAAAACTTAGCATTTTCTGTGGAATCCTATACATTGGCTTTGTTGTGTTTTCACCTTCATTTGTTAAAGGACAAATAATAAATCACTAAGGTCATACAGTTCTCTGTTTAGGGCACATACATCCTTGTATTCCTAATAGTGCCAAGTCCTGTGCAATATTTATGGTATTGAGATTTTTCAAGCCCTATTACTGAAATGTTTACATATTTTGTTATACAATTTAGTGTTGATGGCTCTCAGAAATTTAACTGAAGTGATTTTGAAGTGCATGCATTGGTATGTTTTTTTATATATACAGGCTTTTGGAAGTGGAAATAAGGTCATCTTAAGTTCCAGTAAAAGCAGGACGAAAGCTTGTGAATATCTTCTGAATCAATACATAGTTTGACATGAAATGATACTCTTAGGCTCAGTCTTCAAGAATTTTAGTACCACCTGAAATATCTGCAGTTACTATTTGTCTTTGTGTGCTGGTAGGGTTTTTGGGTTTTTTAATAAATAAGGTGGCCTAATCAGAAGCAATAGACCTGGGAAGAAAGGGCAAACACAGCTTTGGAAAGAAGGATTTAATATTGATAGCATGCAGAGAAAAGGCTCCTCAGGACACCTGAGATTACCTCTGAACTGTTTCTAGGTGGTAATAAATTTTATTTATTTATTTTTAATGTGTTTGTGTGGAAGATTAACAAATTGTGTGTAGGAATCCCAAGAGGCATTTTCAAGTACATAGTTTTACATGCTTAGCTGTTAAGCTGTGACCACTGTTAAATGCCTTCAGGGAGCAGGAGGAGTTGTTTTACAAACAGTATAGGGAATGGCAGGAACAATTCTGCATCTTTCCATTTCAAAACTTCTAGCAAATGACTTGTGTAGTCTTAGTTTTTCCTTTTGAAAAATGTGATAGAAATCAAGGAGATTTTAATCTGGTGCTTGCTCATTCTCTTATATGAAATAGATTTTGCTCTTTACCAAGGCTACAGCACATGGATTGGGATAGCATCAGTCTTTCAACACAAGGAGCCACTGCTAACTGCTGCTCTTAGAGGAAGCCAGAGGAGAAATGATTCTTCATTTCCTGCCTTGCTCATCTTTCAGGCAAGATCAGGAAAGATAAGGGAACTAGTACAGTTCTTCCAAGAGGGCATCTCATTTCCTTCCTTGTGCCTGCTCTGCTGCACTGACTGTAGCTCAGGACAAGTAAAACTCTGTGTTCTTTGGAAGGATAGTTTCAACACCTCAGTGGCAGCAAGGGAGAATCCATTGGGCAGTCACCAATTAGACCAGGGCAATTTCTGAGTAGGAGAAGTAAGGTTGGAGGAGGAGGTAGTTAATTGTTCTGTGTGGCTGAGAGCACGCTGGCAAATTGTGGCTTCCTTCTGCAGTTTCTGTGTACCAAAAACCCTGCCTTTATTTTCAAATTAAGCAACATTTACTGGTGTTTTGTGAACATGTAGAGCAAGAAATGAGTTGTTGTTTTTGCAGTTTACCTTTGAATGTGTAATATAAACATGCATGTGTATTTTACAGTGCCTCTGTGAATGTTCTCGTATTTGTCACATGCAGGTTTGCCTTTAAATATTGAAGAATAAATGGGCTTGAGCAGACAACTAATGAGACTTTTCTTCCTACATGGAAGGCTTGCATTTATGAGCCACATATGTCCTACTTGTATTTTCAAATGACAAGCCTTGTCAAATGGTGAACTCGTTTTCTGCCTGATGCTCACAGAGATGTTTTTTGGTGTTTAGAATTACATTTGCAGATCTAAACCAGTTTCACAGAATGAGAGACCAAACTCTAAACACTGTTTCTGAATGTAAGAAATGATGAAATTATCCTTTTAAAAATTTCTGTCAGTTATTATAAGTGATAGCAAACTTCAATTTAAAATTGGAATGTAGTGGAATAAAAATAACTAGGAATAAAATTAAAAGAGACTGCAGTGAATCTAACCTCTGCATGGAATGCTACTTTTAAAAGCTTTAAGGCAAAATCTAGAGGTGGAAAAATATATAATCTTCAGTCTGGAAGATTGATAGCCTTTAAATGTGTCTTATCATGCCAAAAATAATCTTTATGCTAATGGACATTGCTCATATTACTTATAGGTAATTAGAAATTATGGAAGAGGGCAGGAGACCTTGAGTTCACATTAATAAACTAGTACAGTGAGGGAGGAGGGAGAGCAGCTAATGTGTACTGCTCTCTGGAAGCCAACTTGAAAGATCATTAAAAGGATATTTAATTTTGATACTAAACTAAAGTTGTGGTAGGACATGGGTGACACACTTTTTTCTAGAAAACCCCAAATATGTGAAATTAGATTTTCATTGGCTATTTTTAATGGTAGGTTTGAGAGTAGTAAAGGCTGCTGTTGTAGCTGCTTCCCTCATTGAGAAGAGTTTCTCAAAGATATAAAGGCATTTGGTGTGGTTTTGGGTTTAATAGATGGTAGTGTCCCTTTGTCAGACAGACTGGAGAGGAAAATACAAGTGTGTGTGTTTGTGTGTGAGGGGAAGGAGAGTGTTAGAGGCACTGGATAGGAGTGGTAAGGTGTGGGAAACAGAAAGGTACATATATCCATCAGTAACAGAATATAAGGAATAGGAACATCCTTCCTGAAGCTGTTTACTAATATGTGCACAGGAAGGAAATGGGAATACAAGGATGGAAAGAGACTTCTTTAATGCAATGTTAAGGTGTAATAGGAACCATGGAAATGTTTGTTTATATTCAGACATACTACACTGAGTTCTGAGGAGGACAACATTAGAGGTGGTAGTATGTGCTTTGACGTTTTCTCATGTTATTTTTGTAAGTAAAAAGTATCATCTTACAGGATTGAGTTAAAATGGCACTTGGAGTTCATTGGTGAGAAATGTGCTTGTTGTGCTAATGCTGCTTTCAGTCTGTGCTCATGCTGGGACTCAGGTTTGGGTGGAATTATAATGGTTTACTGTAAACAAAAGTATATGAACTGAACAAACATCACAGTGGTTCAGCTGACTTCCATTTCTTCCAGAAATCCAGAGAGCCTTCAGTGGCTTCTGGAGTATAATGTGAGCTTTGCATGAGCCAGATGAGATTTTTATGCTGGGTTTTCATAATTTCATACATAACAAGAAGTAAAAAAGGAATAGGTGAAGACAAGTAATAGATAAATAATTTAATATAAACCTCAGTAAATATTATTCTTTTGGATAAACTATTCTTAGGGTTTCTCTTGATGGTCAGGAGTTTTGATGAGAGCTTCAAAACTTCCTGAAGTACCTCATTTCATGTTCAGGGTGTTTAAAGGAGAAGAATCCAGTCTTCCTACTCATTCTTACAGACTTCTACCTTGCTATAAACTGCACTCTTTCAAAGTTATGTACACTAGCAGGGCATAAAGTAAATATGTTTAAATATTGAAAGGGCGCATTTCAGTTCCCTTGCTGCAGACGTTGAATGCCATTGAATGTGCTGTATGGTAATGGTAATCTCATCCAGCTTCTAGCTCCAGCTCTGGAAGGGTCTCCTCTATGTCCTGTGACATATCTGCTGGTCTTTATATGGCTCAAATACCTTAGGATATCTCAGAGATATCTAAATTTAGGCAACCAACCTGCTCCCACAATCTCAAATCAGAAACCAAACAGTTCAAAAGAACTGCAACCTACCAGAAGAAATTTTTCTACAATGCAGGTGATGAAACATTGCAACAGGTTGACCAGAGAAGTGGCAGATGCCCCATCTCGGAAAACATTCAAGGTTAGGTTGGATAGAGCTCTGAGCAACCTGACGTGGTTGTAGAAGGCCCTGGTCATTGCAGGAGATTGGACAAAATGACTTTCAAGGTCCCTTCCAGCCCAAACCATTCTATGATTCTGTTGTTGCATTTTTCTTATACTACAGAGTACAATAGAACATAAAGTGGAAATAATGATAGTTCTAATGTATTTGCTGTGCTAGGGCTACTTATGTGGGAGTGTGCATTCTGTTTTCCCTACTGAAACCAAAAAAAAAAGCTAAGCTACTTTCATTCTTGTAGCATGTCTTTTTAAGAACAAGATTACGAACAGGTATTTTAAAAGCCAGCAAAAACCCTCAAACAAAACAAAAAATAATCCACAAGCAAAAATCATTAAATTCACTTTATGTGGAAGTCTCTTTGCCTTTTAGACAAGAAAACCTAAATCTCCATTTTTCAGCATTGTTAAGCATGCAGGAAAATAATGCTGTTACAAGACTTAATAGCAGTATCAAGCCCACACAGCTTGGCTCTATCTTTCAGAAGAAACTTTTCATGTGAAGCAAGAATGACACTAAAATAGCACATCTAAGAGCACCATCAGTGCTTTTCTGCTAGGTTTAATTTCTGAAGTTATGGGCTGTTGCTTTGGAAGCTCAAATTTCAGCTAGAGTGTGTATTAGATTTAGTGAGCTGTTTGATTTCATTACAAGGCATAGGTCTGCTGCGTTTCTCTGATGGCACAATCCACCTGCCTTTGCTGAGAGCGCTCCCGCGGGAATCAGAGTGTTCCTGTGATGATGAAAAATTAAACCTTCCGTTTGATGCTCCTTTTATTCAAGCTCTGCAAAAGCATGTTGAAATGCCTTCTGTGTAATAGGCAGCTGGAGTAAAGTATTATCCATCAGCGTGGGCATAATGATTTATGTGAATACATATTTGTCACTGTATGTGGTGACAAACTCCAGGGAAGCTCAGAGCATTCCTTGTGGTTACCCAAGGAGTGTTATTACATTTCCTGTTAGACTTTGATGCTTTTTTTTTTGGTTGGTTTATTTTTTTATCTAATGCTTTTTTTTATCAGTTTCTCTGTATTGAAGAGAAGGAACACTACTCTTGGCAGTTAATCTTCCTCTCTGTGGGGACTTAACCTTCTCAGGGCGCCTCACTGCACACCCAAAAAATACAAACCTATCTGAAGGGACTGTCAACAGCTGAAAAGGAGCAAGCACAGCAAATATCTGCACTGCAGTAACTGCAACTTCTATGAATAGGCTTGGAGTAATGTGCTGTGGCTGCCACACCATTAAGCACAACATGAATTTCAAAAGCCACTGGTGTCTTTTTGAATAGGCTCTGAAGCTACCTTAGTGCCACTGTGAACTCCAGGCTGCTCCAGCTTCCTCGCTGGCAGTGCCCAGTTGAGCTGGTTGAATGCTGGGGGTGGAGGTGTACATCCTTTGCTATGGCTTCAATTCTGTATTGGCTTAAGGAACTTCCCTTTTCAATTTTGGAAATAAATATGAAGGCAAGTCCTACAAATTCATTGCAGTTGCTTCAGTTCTGTTGTGTCTTCAGTGGTGTAACTTGGAAGGCAGCAGGTGCTTCCTCACCTTTGATTTGGGTTTCTGCAGAATGTTGTTGTTTCTTCTTTTATTAAAAAGAAATTTATTTTTTTATTTATCCAAAGAACATTGTCTGGTTTTAACTTGAACAGACTTCTATTAAAAATTTTCTATATACTGGTACAAAGATCTTTTTAATGATCTTGTTCCTAAACTCTCTAGCCTCTGAAGTTATTAATTCTTTAATAAGTAAATTACCTCATAATTTCTTTCTGAGGCAACAGTGTTGTCCCAGCTGTGTGATCTTTTCAGGGTATTCCCAAAGAAGAAGAAAAAAAATTAGCAACAAGGTCAAAAACCCTGAAGGATTTCCTACTAGCAATTACATTCATCACGTGCACCTCTCTGGTGGCTTCTTGGCCTCAATAATTGCCTGTAGTGTGAAGTAATTTAATGTCTAAAATAGCTTATGTGCCTCTAGCTTGGGAGAAGGCCAGAAACCGGGCCAAAAGTTACAACTGTTAACTGGAAACAGAATCCAAGCTATTGAAGAAGTAAATTGGCCTGTCCCATCCTCTGTCTGCCATAGCTGAGCTCAGATCTTTGTTCCACTATTTTTTTTAAGGTGAATTTAAAAAACCTGATTTTAAACCAACCAGTTGGCATTCTACAAAGGCATGTGGTTGGTCAGCTGCTCTCTGTGAGCTGGGATGGAGTTCTGACTCCTGCTCACATCCAGGGGGCTCCAGGGGACCTTCCCTCTTCCACTACTGCAGCTTAGGAAGGAACCATCAGACTGGGGTGTGGGACATGTGATGTGTTATTGGCACAAGTCTGAAGAGTGGGACATTTCCTGACAAAGTCCTCTTTTCCAGAATGCCCTGCTGCACACCCAGAGGGGCAGCCCAGGTTGTCACACAGCGAGGTTATCAGGCAGTGGGAATCCACACCCTGATAACACAGGATGCTGTACATCCGTGCATGTGCCCACACAGCGTGCTCTGCCACCCCTGTTCCAAAGGCAATATGGGAACCATAACTGCTTTTTGACAGGGATTTTTTACACCGTTTAAAATATTAAAGGAATTTGTGTCCTGGTTTTCATTCTATTTTATTAACAAAGAAACAAGTACAGACCAAAACCAATCTTCCTTTCTAATTTCCTCTTTTCTCTTCTCTTTCCCATTGCCTGATAGGCTCCTGGGAAGAATTAACAATCTGAGGAGTAACACTTGTTGGAGTGATGCAGATGATTGGTTTTCCCTTAAATCAGTTCAGTCGCTCACAGTGGTTTAGCTCTTTGCCTTTTTTCTTTTTTCCATTCTTATATCTCACATCTCATACTATCCATGTAGCCAAGATAGATATCCTGAACAGTTTATTTTTTTGTTTCAGGATAGCAGATCCTGGAAGATAATAGAGTGTTTCCCCATAAATCAAGTTAAATTGGAAGCGCTTGGCAACAGTATTTTCCTGTGTATGTGTATAGAAAAGCTTTTTCATCCTCCATCTGGATGTTATGGGTAGAAATTACTGTAAATTAGAAGGTGCTGTGTTTCTGTGATGGCACCTTTTATTTTTGATACTGAACAATCAGAATAATTTCCATTCATTTTTTGTGTTATGTTAGGATATCAAATTTTCTTCACTAAAAAAGGTTTGTTTGCTGGAATGAAGGATGCATTTTATGCTCAGCCTGCCAGAGTGCCCTTTGCTATAATTCAATGTGACATAATAATGATTTGAGTGTCTTTTTCTTTGCCTGTATCATTTGCAGTATGGGAAAACTAAGAAATCATGGCTTTAGTGTTGCTTGTCAGGAAGCCCTGAAACTGTCTCTTACCTTATACCTTCACTTTTCATCTTCTGCACTTTGCTAAAAGAGAGCAAAAGTGGTTTACTTTTTGAGTGACAGTTGGCATCAAATGGAAAAATGACAGCAAAGCTTCTCAAATAGAAACATTGGGAAATATTAGATACAGTTTTCATGCTAAAGAAGGTTTCAGTCTCTGTTGCCTCCTTAATTAATTTAGGGGTCTCCAGCAATGTAGCAGTCCTAAAATTTGGATTCTGAAAAAACAAACATAGTTCAGTGGGGGTTTATATTTAATAACCAGGAGGAGGAGCTAACTTTTTCCTGGCTGTGTGGAGCATGTAGATGTGGATTTTCAGCACTTGTCCATAAACTCACATTGTCTGCCTCACAGCTTCCTAGATACCTCTCCTCTTGCATTGTCTTTTAAATCTCTATGCTTACTTACTCTTTCTTAATACTGTGCAGAATCGTGAATTTAGACTTCAGTTGAAAATATAGTCTATGTAGTGGAGATTTTTAAGTCCCAAAGACCCTTTTAGTTTGCTTCCTGAATTACTGACAGAGCTGAATGTCATACTGAATTTAACTTAAAACAATCTATTTCATTCTCTTTTTGTGATGAGAGAATTAAAAGTCAAAGCTGCAGTGATAGAGTGAGCTAGTCTTGGAATAACTACTCACACCCTGATTTATTCTCTCATTTCTTCTCAGGAATTCATGGAGTTACATAGGGCATGATCTAAATACTAAAAAAGTCAGTTAAATATCCTTTACCGGCTATATGGCCACATGTATATTAGATGCAATTCTCAAAAAAATCTTCTGTTCAAAGAAGCATCTGAGCATATTTTAAAATATTCTGGAGGTCCATGGAATGCAAATGCCTGAATAGATTGAATCTATTTTTTCAAAGAGTTGATGATTATTTTCACTGTTACTCTGAAACAGGGGCCTCAGCTCCTGATTTTGTGCAGGAAAGGCCTGCCTAGAAAATAAGAATTTGTTTATGTGAATGTCAATACTGTAAGCATCTCGCTTCAGTTTCAACCTATAAGGATCAATATAACACAAGGAAGAGAGGAAGGACTGCTTATTGGTCTAATTATCTGTCTAGAGCCTTGTATTTTCTTTTTCCTTTAATGTTCAGAAAGTCAGTAGTGAAGCATCTTTCGTGAAAAAACTTTGTTTGAAATTAAGTTAAATGTCTTAATACATGTGAATCTGCCCATCTCTTAAAATTTAGAGTGCTGTCTGAAGATGTCAAAATATGACATTGCAGTTACACAGGTGACTGCAGTTTACTATTAGGCGTTTGTAAGTGTAGCATATGAAGAGGTACCTGATGCAAAATTGATTTGTTTGGAAGTGGAGGGAGTTACAGGTGCATTGTGAAATCCCCCAGAGAAGCAGGAAAAAATTTGTACTAGCTGGTCACTCTTTACAACAGTATATACAAGAAATAAACCAAACTCTGTCTTGTGTACCTTGAGGTTGATATTTGAAGGCAATGAAAGGTATTCTTAATCATGATGCTAACATTCAGGCTAAAAGTGACCCTTTTTTAGCCTTGAAATGCTTCTCATTTTTGTTACTCAATTAACATTACTTATATCATCAATTAATGACTGTTCAGTAACTCCCCTGCAGAAAAGGAGGCAGATTTGAAGAACTTTCTCCAGAAGTGTCTAAACGTGCTCTTTGCGGCCTTGTTCTCTGCAGAGCTTGATGCATCACTCTGTTAATCCAGCCTGGAGAACTCCTTGGGCATGTTGTACACTGCACCGTGCCCCAGGAGTGCTCGCTTCCTTCTTCCTGGCAAAATATTGACTCTTGTAAACCTGGGCTTTCAAATGAGCCAGGCTGAGCTTCCAGCAGCTCACAACCAGGTCTCCATATTACCGTGGTGCCCTGTGGTGACGTGGAGATCAAATTATCTTGGACATGGCCCTTCAGAAGAGTTCATTTTCATGAAGTTAGTTTTAGCTGTGGTGTGTATGAATGATATGAACATCATGTTGTGATTCCCTATTCTTACTAGAAAGAAGAATTATCTTCTTTTCTTGTTTTGTTTTAATGAATATAGGGTTCAGATTCATCCAGGCTATTGATCACTGATCAACAAAAGAGTAAGGTCAAAATGTGTCTGCAGAAAATACCACAGAAACTTGATACAGATATGTAAGTAGGTAAGTTACTTATCACAGAATCACTAAGTTGGAAGAGACCTTCAATATCATCAGGTCCAACCCATGCCCTAACACCTCAACTAAACCATGGCACTGAGTGCCACATCCAGTCTTTTTTTTAAACATATCCAGGGATGATGGCTCCATCATCTCCCTGGGCAGACCATTCCAGTACTTTATCACCTTTTCTGTAAAAATCTTTTTCCTAATATCCGACCTATATTTTCCTTGGTGCAACTAAAGACTGTGTCCTCTCAATCTGTCAGTTGCTGCCCGGAGAAGGAGACCAACCCCCAACTTTGAGGGAGCTGTAGGGAGTGATAAGGTCACCTCTGAGTCTCCTTTTTATAAAAGAATATCTGGCCTGCCAAAAAGTTGTTTTCATCTAAGCTTCTTTCCACAAATCAAATGCAAAGCACGAAATCTGTCTCTTGAGATATAAGTCAATGACATTCAGAAGACTTTAATTACACAATTACTGTTGACAATAAGAAAAAACAGGTGCAATCAAAGTTACCAGATGTAACTTCAAGAAGTGTTTCAAGTTTCTGAATTGTGTTAAAATAAAGGAATATGTATTTATGGCTTCTATATGGCATATATATTGAAGTATGCAAAACATTGTTTAAACATGTATGTGCATTAGTGTGTGTAAATGTGTATATCAACATGCATTGCCCATATGTGGGTATGCAAAATTATTAATCTTCTTAAAAATTATGGTGAAGAGCAATGTAATATTGCTTATACAGTGGGAATATTAGAAAATCCCATTTTGGCTCCAAGTGTGTTATCCATGTTAAGAGGGTAACTTTGCAACTGGGAGTATTACTAAACTTATTTTTATTGCGTACTTGTGTTTGGATTATGTAGGCATATTTTGAATCAAGCATGTGCCCTGCCAAAGGGCTGGTGTGGTTTGCCAGTCATGTGGAAAAGCAAAAATCTCTGTTTGATTAGGTGCTGACAGATATTTATTCACAAATAAATTTCACCATTTCCAAGTTCATGCAGTTGTAAGCACTTCATTTTTATGAAGCTAACTCTTACTAATCATGCAGAACTGTTAATGATCCAAATTCAAAGAAACCTCAATCATTTAAGAGCGACTTGGGAATGTTGTTGCTGAAGTGCTAAACTGGAGTCTAGCAAATGCTGTCTATTATGATGTGGCCAGAATGCTGTCTTTGCTCATACAGGGTCTGGCTCAAGGTTGGGAGCTGTCTCTTCATTCCCCTGCACTCAAGGGTCTCTCTCGTATGTGTTTTTGTGGTTGTGTTTGCTGAACGTCAGCAAAACCAGGTGTCCTCAACAGTCCCACTGATTTTTAGCAAGCAGCCATAGGAAGTCGGAGCAGCAGCACCTCCTTTTCACAACAGCAGGGTGGGAGGGATGTTGGATTGTGCTAGGGAGGGATTATGTTCTTCTTGCACATGAGTAGATTCAGACCCACTTCTGGCAATTTGGCAAGCAGCTCATGAAGGCAGAAGGAAAATGCTTCTCTATTTCTTCTTCCAGTATTGTGCCTCTGTGCAGAAATGTATCTAAGATTAATTGTCTTGGAGAGAGAGGAAAAAAAGAACCCCAAAAAGCATTATATGAGTATCATTGAGTGTGATTTTTCATTGGTCTTTGTTCAACACTTGTCTAGGGAGGAAATGTCTTTTTTTTCCCAACTAGATCCTGGGACTATCTCTGTGTTTAATGCAGTGCTTTTTTGATGAATATTGTGTTCTTGGGAATGACTAACACATCAAGAAGAGGTACATAAAAATGCTGAAGTAATTTAAAGCGTTGCAGAAATTATTTTGGATCACTATGCCAGTCTAATGTGAAAAGTAGACAGCTGGCTTTAAGTAAAACATTAATATATTGGTATTGGAAGTTAACAAGCCTTCTTCAGTCAGTTGAATAACAAAAAGACAAGAAATACCACTGAAAACAAATTCTTTGAAGAGCAGTTTGAAGTTCGCTGTTTCCTAAGCTGGGATCTTAGAAAATGTTATTTTGGTCTGCCTCGCCTTTCAGTTTTTCCCTTGGCACTTGGCAAACTGCAGGTCATGTATTATGAACATAGTCTAATACCAAAGTCAGGATCTTGGCTTCATTAACTTCCACCTACGGAGAGATGCCTCTGGCTGATATGCTCATTCTTTTGGCAGTTTCATCAATTCTGGGAGAATTACTGCTTTTTCTTCTGGCCTGAAGCATTGAATTGGTCACTGAAATTGAATCTCAGGTTTCTAAAGAAGTGAAAAATATCACATAATGTGCAGTTTCTGTATTAACCAGCAGAAACCTTGTAGTAGCCTTTGTTTTTTATTTAATAGGGATATACAGGTATTAGAAAATGGGCAGCCTACAGGACTAAAGATTTCAATCCAATTTGAAGTAAGAAGATAAAGCAATGTATGCATGCAAATTTATTGAAGTGTCTCTTCACTTTCCCTCACAAGGAAAAGGAAGAATCTGTCTTATCTATGGACAACTTGGCATTTTCAGGATCAGTTCCCTCCTTCTTTGTAATCCACATAAGCTTCTCCATGATCAACTGTGAATCTCCACAGCAATTTGTGTTCCCCAAATACATGCTACTTTTGTGGCCAGATTGTATGAGCACTGTCTGGAAACCATCTTGCAATGCATTAATTACAAAAGTAGAGACTGCCAGTGGAATTTCTAGGAGTGCTTGGCATCAAGCAGAACTGAAAAGAAGTAGAAAGGCTCCCTTTATAGTCGGCCCCCTGTGCTAAACCCTGTGATTTGAAGCTTGTGGTGCCTCTTATTAAGCTGATGTGTCCCGCCAAGGGAACCTTTATAGTCCACAATTCCTAGGAGTGCTTTTTAGAGAACTATTTGTTCCTATTTTATTGATTCCCCCTCCTATTATAAAGCAAATCAGTTGTAAGGTCATTTCTTGCATGTTTTTTGTGTCCCTCAAAGCCACTGACAGCAGCTTGAGGCTTTTCTTCCTTCCTTCCTTCCCTCACACTCTCCCTCCTTTGTTCCAACAACCTAGAGGCATTTTATTTTCTAATGTATAGTTTTCTCCTCTTCTGTTAATCTTTGATTATGTGATGATCATGGTTGTTCAAGTCACTCTCCTTCACCAAATATTGATAGTGGGTGTAGATGTCCACTTAAAAAAACCCCTTATGTTGCAGAAAGAAAACGTCCTTTTGTTCTCTTGGAAAATTTTCTTTCCTCCAAGTGTCTGGTGAAGAAATAAGGTGCTTTCTTTAAGTGAATTAAGAATTTGCACAATTAATTTGCACAAATAATGCTGCTCCACAGTTCAAGCATAATTAGATGTCTTGAAAAAAGTAGCTTAATTATAATTACATCACTCACTACAGAATCTTCTTTGCAGGACATAAGGCTTTGGTATTGGCAGTTTAAAAGTCAGAGGGAATGAAAGCTGACCTGCCTAGGACTTGGGCTCTATTGCTATAGCCAGGAAATACTGGGAAGTTTTCCAGGTGTATTGTACTTGAACAGAACAGTTAAAAATAATAACCATAAGCTGTATACCCTAAGATGTACAATATGTAGCAGAAGTATGGGGATAACAGATTTATGTGTAGAAGCTGGATTTTCAATGTGCTGTGAATGTGCTTATGAAAAAGAAAAATTAAGTGGGTTTTTATGTTTCTTTTAAGGCAAAGTCAAGGCCCTGTCACATTATATATTAGCTTGGTCCAATTATTTGTTGGTGTATCACTTGTGGAAGCTACATGGCATGCAGCTGCATTATTTAATGCATTTTGATGATGTGTTTTTTAATGTTTGTATATGTTGTATATATAAATTCTATGTAAGATGGAGTTGTCTTAGAATACTTCCCTGGGCTTGCACTAATCTAAAATTGAGATTATTATAGTTGCTAATAAGGTTGAGGTGGAAAGTGCAGGATTATTTTACTCATTATTGAAACAATGAATTTCTGAAATTACAATTTAAAGCCTTCATTCCTTTTTTTATTTCGCACACTGTTTTAGTTAACTCCTGGAGGGCCTGATCTTTTCATTCTATTACTATAGACTCCTACAGTGATGTTGTGGTTCAGTATTCAGTCCTTGTTGCCTTCCCAGTGACTCTGGCAAAGGAGCCTTGTAAATGTGCATTTGAAGAGTCTGAGTTCTAAAAGTAGTTTTCAAGACTGGTGTCCTGAAGTATGCTGGTGGAAATGAGTTCTCATTCAGTTGATGAGTTATGAAGGTACACATTTGCATTTTGATTCAAATGTCATGATTTTAATGTTTAGTTTTCACACATTATGCTTCTTAAATTGTGCCTTTAATTTTCATTTTTCACGAGGAACAGTCTCTGGAATTTTATCTGTATTATTTTTGTGTTTCTCTTTATAACTTCAAGTTGTCAGTCCATTTCACTCATGCACAGTTGGCCATCTGTCCAGATACTCTCCCCTTGGAATGGTGCTTAATATTGCATCCACTTTCAAATATTATTTTGTTATCTGCTGTGTAGCTGATGGTGAAAGCAGACACCTGTCATTTGTAGCTTTGTCAAAGAGCTTTCCAAAGAAAGAGAGCCTCTTCTAATCTTTGCACAGAAAATCAGAATTTCTTCAGCTCTGCAGGTTCTTAAGGCTGATTTTTTTGGCATGATGCAATATTCTTTTGTGTTAACCTTGGCTGACTGCCAGTTGTCCACCAAGCCACTCTTGGTCCCCCTCCATGGACATGATGGGGACAAGTATGCATCAAAAAGTTCATGGATTCAAATAAGGACAAATTTCTTACTAATTACTGAAGAAGGCTAAACAGGCTTGACTTGAGAAAATTATTTAAATTCCTTTTATTTCATTGCCAATTAATTGTAACAGAGTAGAATAGTGAGAAGCATTGAAAAACTAAGAACACCTTGCCCCTACCCTTCCCTTCTTCACAGGCTCAGAGTCCTCTCATCTCTTCCTGTTCCCCTCCATGCACAAGCCCTGAGTGATGCAGGGAATGGGGAATAGGGGTCATGATCAGTTCATAATGCTTCATCTCTGCTGCTCCTTTCTCCCTATGCTCTTCCCTTTCTCCAGCATGGGGTCCCTCCTCAAGGATACAGTCTTTCACAAAATTCTCTATCCTGGCAGCTTCTGGGTCCTGCAGTGCTTCAAGAATTGCTCCAGTGCGAGTTCTGGTCATTGGGTTCAGTGCTGCGAGAGCGGAGTGCTCAGTGTGGGCTCTCCACAGGCTTCAGCTTCCTGCAGGGAACTTCCACCTAGTCCAGTGTGGAGTGCAGGTGCAGGTCTGCTCTGATGTGAACCTCCATGGGCTGCAGAGGCACATCTGCTTTGCCAAGGGCTTCACCACAGGCTGTAGGGCAATCTCGGCTCCTGTACCTGGAGCACCTCCTGTACCTCCTTCTGCACTGATGTTGGTGTCTGCAGATCTGTTAATCTCTGATATTTTCACTTCTCTTTCCAGGTGCTGCACAGCCTGTTTTACCCTTTCCTAAATCTGTTATCCTAGAGGTGCCACAACCCATTGTTGATGGGTTCAGCTGTAGGCAGCAGTGGGTCTGTCTGGTAGCCAGCTGTTGTTGTCTCTTCTTCTCACAAAAACCCCCTTAAAGTGTCCTTTCCTTCTACCAAAACCTTGCCATGTAATCCCAGTAAAGATACTATAAATTGGAATTTATGATGTAGAGAAATAAAGTCTTAATAATATTATTAACAGCAACAAATAATTGGGAGCCAAGCTGTTTAATTAAAAGAATCAATGCACTGCTTCCATCTGGAAGCCTGTGTTTTCATAAGAAGCTTTGCTGCAAGGTAGGAATTTTCTGGAACTTGGTTTTCTTTCTTCTATTCTGCCTTTATCTCCAGGCCTTTCTCCTTTTCAGTAGGAATTTATTGTAATGTTTTGCATTTAAGGGCTTCATTTACACTGTTTATTCTGAGCTTGTATCATGACTATCCCTAAACATGAGACAGGGATGGAATGGCTTGTGTAAATCTTTAGACTAAGTACTCCCAACTATGGGGTTTTATTAAATTTGACATGGCACTCCTTGAGCGTGCATGTATGCTGAAATGTATTGCATTTATTTCTGATAAACTAGTGTCACATGTGGAGTGGGAAATTTTGATGCAAGAGAAGCTCATAAATGGCTTTAACATCACTGAGAAAGGAGTTGTAAAATGAGATATAGCTGTTAAAAATCTCTGAGCAAAAGCATCTGTCCCAAATATTTGTACTTTTGATTTGCGTCAAAAACACCTGAAACCTAACTTGATGTGCTTCTTGGGTCATCCTTGAAATTTAAAACAAATAATAGATTCTTAAGACCAGCATCAGCAATTGAAAGTACTGGAGAGAGAGCCTCTAAGGCATCAGAACTTTCCATAATGAAAGCTATTTGCTTTTATTTTTTTCTCTTTGTGTCCTTACGTTTTTCAGACCCACTTGTATTGTGTTAAGTCACTAGAGTTCATGGTTTTTATATATTGTAGTGTGTTTGTGTAAGTTTTTATTTGGGCTCTCAGGATTGGTTCTGCTCTAATGGTTATGTACTGTTAGGGTCTAAACAAAGAGGGATTTTTTAAAAATCAGAACTGCTTGTGCATAAGAACAGAGTATGAGAAGGCTCTGCTACATCCATGACACAGAATGCTGGGAACAGGGCTCCGACTGTCCTCAGAGAGAGGAGAACAGGAGTTTTACAATTTACAAGAAACAGGTGTTGGAGAAAAGACTGCCAAGCCCTGGGTGGAGCCATGCAGAGTCATGCCAAAGCCTGACAGAATTGGTGTGATTGTGCAATATTAATTTGGAAAGAGCTTAGGCTAACAAATCACCCTTTTCAAGTTAAGGCTGCACACTTCATGTCAGCTTTACAAGTGTCTGGATTTGCTGAGGTGAGAATCAGCATGGTCCTCCCTTACTGCTTGTAGGGTTATGTCTTTGAGTTTGGGAGCTCAAAATTTGTCACTCTTTAAAACTTCTTCACCATATGTGGTGCAGAAAAATGCAACATATCATTCCCTAACTGCTTGTTGAGCAAACTGCTTTGTGAGCTGAGCAGGAGATGAAGGGGTTATAGTGCTTTATAGTGCCTTCCTTTTGGTTCTTTATGCACCATGACAGTTTGGGGGTGGATATCAGTGATTTAGTTTTTCCATTCAGACACTGCCAACAATAATTTCAGTCATTGCTTTAAAATTTTGAAAATTCAGTACAAAGCATCCCAATATCTTCCAGCAGACTGTAATGCCATGTGGAGATAGTAGGATATGAAAGTATATTATCATCATAGTGCCTAGATAGCATGTACTGCTGCTGTATTTCTCTTTTTTCCCACCCAGCTGCCGAAAAGGAAGGGGACCCAGACACCAGTTGGTTCAT
>JAHXMQ010003319.1:31794353-31813739 GCA_020466415.1 Ammodramus savannarum pratensis | reverse complement strand
TTCGGTAATTCTGAGACGCCCCTTTTTGATTAATGCAGCCAGCTTTATAGAGTTTGCTTTAATTCTCTTCTACTGTTTCTTAATTTAGCCTGTAACCTCTGTGAAATACGTTGTTTTCAGAAAGGAAGTGTTTATATTGTAATCAAGTGTTTGCACTGCTCTCATTTTGCTTTGTAAGCTCTTTCTTTGTGGTCTGTGAGCAAGTGATTAAAGCTAATAAGGGTGAAAAAAGATTGTGCAGGTGAAGCTCTGATTTGAGACACTGGCAAGTACAAGATTAGTATTGCATCAGCAATGAGGCCTTTGATTTTTGGGCCATTTCTTTGCTCTTTGCATCATTGACCTTTGTCAAAATGAATTAATTGGTGTTGGGTTTAAATATCACTGTGATATATCAAAATATGTCTATGTTACTGTCTTTATCCATAGGAGAGCAAGTGGAGTAAGGGGTGTTGGTTTTGAGTCTGAAAGGCTTGCAGACATGAATCAGTAAGTGCTGGGTAGCTAAGCAGCAGAATGAAGGTGTTTGCTCAATCAGTTTCAGCAGAAGCAGCTATTATTCAGTTTATTTGAGTTGATTGCACTGATGAGGATAATAACCAGTTTGGCATACCTTCTTTGTTTCCATGGCACTAGCCAAAAGTGCTTGAATAACGTGATTGATACTTGAGCCTAAATCTTATTTTAGCAAATCTGAAGGGCTGCTATACATCCTAGAGGAATTGGTCAAAGCAGAGACACCTGCAGGTCTTTGAGCTCTGTTTGCTTGTAAACTTGCCCTCTTTACAATTCATTGTTCCCTGCAATTTGCATAGGGGCAAAAATATTAGAGCATCAAAACCTCTTCTGAAACCTGTGATTCGTGTTGGTTTGCTTGAGGCTGCTTGCTTTGAAGGCTTACTATATTAACTTGGATATTTTTCTTCTTGACCTCTTTTGGTTCTGAAGAAATCCCTATAACTTCTGAGAAACTTGCAAAAATATAAAGTTACACATTACACATACTTGAATTTTAATTCCAGACTGCTGTTAATTCTTTCACAGTTTCTTTCATTCCCTGTAGTTACCACTAAGGGGGCAGTTCATCTGGAATGCTTTTCGCTTAAGTGGAATTGTAATTTTAAGGCAGTGAACAGTAAACTAAAAAAAAATCAACTTAAAAATTGTTGATTGGTATTCTGCACATCTGTTATAGAGAGCAGCTTACAGACATCTGCACTTAAAAATAGATATGCATAAAGGGTGTATATTCTAGCCTAATCTTCACAGATTCAAGGATGATGGTTAGACTAGGCAATCAGATTATTAGTATTAATCAGATGAAATGCTGCTGCCATGACTGTGCTGGTACCAGTAGCCATTTCTAGTCCCTTTGCAGTGAGTGAAGCCATGGCTGTAGCAATCCTGTTACTCACAGTTTGAATGCTTACACATTGCTAAGCCTGCCCATGCACACAAGCACATAAACCACCTCAGTGTGTGTGGTCTGTCTGTAGCAGCCTCCATCCATCTCCACCACTTTCCTGGTGCAGGCTTCCTTTCAGTGCTCCTGCATCTTGCCCTCTTCTCAGTGATATTTCCAGAAAGCTGGTCACTTGGGATGAAAAATTACTGTATCAGGTGAAGCTTGCTTTTCAGCCAGCACAGAGCCGAGGTACTGAGCCTGTAATTTCACTCTCTGGCTTCAGATCAACAGACAAGGCTTGGTAGCAACTCTTTTCATCTTGAAAAGGAGTCATAGTTAATCTCTTTAGTGTATTAGAACAGCAAGGGAAGAACATCCATGGTGCTGAATAAACAAGCCTGCTAATGACTGCTGAGTATTGTTAAACTGTAATAAGAGACCTTTATAGTTGTTTTTTGTTTTCACACATTAATCTGTGTTTTGCGAGATCTCTTCAGTCTTTATTTATTTTGCCCACATTTTGAGACTGAAGAATGTTGTAAGATAGTTGAGGTGTCCAACTTTCAAACACTTTTTTATTTGTGGAATGGTGGCCTTGTAGGAAAAGAGCAGAGGTATTAGGACAAACCTGCTCTGTTTGCTGCTGTCAATCTGAGGGTCACTAGTGGTAAGGCACAGAGGAACTTCAGTGCAGGGCTGCCTTTTCCTGGGCTGCCTTTCAAACTGAAAGCAACTTTGGTGACTCGCCATGCAAACCCACAAGAATCTGTTGTAGCACTTCATCTTCAGAGAATTTCCTCCCAGGTTCCCAGATGTGCATCAGAAAATATATTATATATCCCACCAGATAAGGGCTGATAACTCTGCTGGCAGATACAGTGGGCACATATTGCATCCAACGTCCTGTACATGTCACGTGCAATTCTCAGGAATTTCCTGCATCTCCTGCCTGCTCTCACAGCAGTTGCCCACACGTCTGTAGTTGTCAGCTACATCAGCAGTCAGGAAGCACAGCTGAATTGTAAACAGTTTGACAGCTTGAACTTGATGGAATGACTGTCCTGAATATTTTCCTTGTAAGTAGGTGTTGCATCTGGTATGTGCTACTACAGTTCTAGGTGATAAAGATCACATATCAGACCATATAATCCAAGTATGGTGTCTTAAAATTTCATCTTCAGGAATTTTTTTGTGTGTGTCCATAGATTTCACTTTATGGTTCAATTCAAGTGGAAAGTTCCTTATTTCCTGGTAGAAATTGGTTTGTATGGTACAGCAAATGGACAGTTTCCTACCACTGACAGCTCACAGCTATTCCCTTATGGATTCAGTAGCACACAATAGCATTTCAGTAGTGCAATGAGCTTTTTTGGGTTTGTGTTGATGGGCTAGTGTTTTAGGTAGACTGTGAACATTTTTCCAGGAAAGGTGAAAAAAGTGTAGTGAAATTGTAGTTTTAAGTGGTTTATACCTCAGCAAGATTTCTTGAAACAAAAGTCACTTCTTCAGTTCAAGGCTGTTTTGTGAACTAAATATAAAAGACCTGCAGAGAAGATGGGGTGCATGAAAGCTTTGAAGAGAAGGTCAGAGGAATTCTTGAAAATGAAAAACATTTGGCAGGCTGCCTGTAGGTGTCATTACAAGCTGTCTTGTGTGCACCCGGAGGCCTAATCTTGGAAACAATTAAGTGCAGACGTGTGAGTAACTTTAATTGTGTGCCTGACAAATCAGTAAGACAAACTGCAATCTTTCAGCATTTGTAAGATCTTTAGTTTACATGTTTCCCCATCAGTTTTTAAAATAAAACCATGTAAATGAAACATGGGAACTGGTCTAATATAATTTTAGTGTTATATTGCAAGACAATGAAGAACTCTTTTACATGATACTTGTGGGTTTTTTTGGGTTTTTTTTTTTTTTTTTTTTTTTTTTTTTTGTGCTCTTACTAGGTTTATTTTCTTAAATACATGAATAACAATCATGATTTCTGCTTTCCATTGCATTTGTATTGTGCTATATATTGCACTGGATGCTGCAGAGTATCTCTCAAGACATCATAGCTTATCTCAGTTTTCATCTGTCTTATAGGGTGCTCCTGCAGGAAAGTAAAAACACTCTTTTTGCTTAGTTTAAACATCATTGGGGGGGTGAAGCATAAGTACTTGAGTATGTGTATTGAGGATGGATGGATAAATAGAGACACAAACCATATTTTTTCCCTTTAGTCAAAAATATTGTTGATCAGTGTAAAGAACACTTGCATTAATACAGCCTGTTCTAATATAGTTTGGTTTGGTTTTCTCTGTATTAATTTATAAGCACATGAAATGGTTTTATCCTTTGTACTGGCTAGTGTCTCAGACTGATTTGAGTGCTTAATCTTCATTTTATTTTGCCACTTTTTTTAATATTTAGATCTAGCAGTACAGTGGTTACACACAAAAGCTGTATTGGAACACACACATGAAATTGTACAAGAAATCTGTTACTGGGATAGGAATAGCAAGATTTTATTTTTTTCCCTGTATGGGTTTCTCTTTTTTGTTTGTTTGTTTTCTGTAGCACATTATAAAACTGAAGAAATCCATTTCTGGAACAAACCAAGTATTGAGAGTGCTGTGTTGCTTTATTTCTTTGTGTTCTTTGCTCCGTTCAGAGAGAAGAAATTGGCCAATACCTTCTTCTACTTCCCTCTTCTATAAAATTCCGTTTCTTTTTAGCTTCCATTGGGCTATATGTTTATGCCATATCAAGATCCTCACTTGTTCTCATTCTCCAGTCTCCCGACTTGCCCCAGTCAGACCTTGTATTTTGATTAGCTTTCTGCAGAGAGCATACTGCAATTGTTTCCTCCTACTTGTTTCCTCCTCCAGCCTGTTCATGCCTTCTCTGTCACAACACAGTCCTATTTCAATGTCTTCTGCATTAACTGCAGATAACCCTGGGACCACTTTATGGCTTCTTTCAGATTTATGGAGAATCCTGTGCTTAGACTTTGCTTAAGTCCATCCTTCATCTCCTTCACTTAAAAGCCTTTGCTCCATTCCCCCCATTTCAGACGTGCCAACCACATATGTCAGGATGTTCTTCTTCAAGTCCTGCCCTTTTTGGCATCACTGAGTGTTTGTCCCTCCTGCCTCAGACTCCAGAGTGGTTTCAGCAGTGCAGAATGCCCTGGCTCTCTCACCAGCACATTGTCAGGTGCCCTCAATCACATCAGTGTCCTTTTCTACTTCATTCACACCTCACTGAATTATCTCATCTGACTACATTAATCTGTCAAATAAAAGGTTAACTTGGAGATTTCATAATCTTCTACAGCCAATTCTTGTTTTGTTGAAAGTAAATCTGAGTGGGCTGAGAGATAAACCCCTGTATAGCCACATGTGATGTTGTTTATTGCCCTGATATTAATCCATCCTAACTTTACCTTGCAAGGTACTTATGGAATTAATTATGTGCAGTGCTCTGGAATCAATTACACCATTAGGATGCCATCGTATTTGGCTTCACCCTCTTAAAAAAATGTGCCAATAAAATACTCTCTTCTCAGTTCTTCTGGGTGATTCTTAATGTTAGAAGCACATCACAGCAAGCAGTTCAGGAATCAGCTGAACTGATAAAGATATAATGATGCCTTTTTATTAATTTTTGCATCCTGAAATGTATTATTTATCTTTCTTTAAATAAAATACGTAAAATATACAGAATTAGTAATGGAAGTCAGATACAAAACTTGTTGTTGATGGTATACCACTGAGGTGTTTTTCAGGAGCTCTCTTAGTGACACAATCCTTTAGTAAGCACCAAAGTCTATTTTTGGTCTGACATAGTTCTTTTCATGTCAGAGAAATTATCTTTTGAAGGCTTCCCTTCCCTCCTTCGAGTTTCTGTTGCTCAATGGAAATTAACTGCAACTGATGTTGCTTTTTATGGAAGTCCCCATATGTGGTGTGCAAGTGGGTTTGCACAAAACCCACACATCAGAGTGCTGACTGAAACTACTGGAGTGGAGTAAATTCTCAGATACTGCTGTCCCATTGTTTGTAAAGTCTTCAGTTGTCATTTAACTAGGTAAAAATAATGTCACATGAGACTTTAGTCATACCAAATGTTACTCTGAACATTTACATTATTGTAGAATTGAATAGGTAGTGAACTACCCAACTTGTTCCAAAGAAGTGTTTCAGCCCCTGTGTAATCATGCTTCTAATTTTTGGATGTGCTAGTGGCAATATATTCTTTGTAAAGGCCATGGGGATAAATAATTAGTGAAAATTAAAACCCCCCAGGTACACCAGGACTGTAGGTCACTGCAGGATCACTGAAGGTGAGAAAGAGAAAGAGGCATTTGCACATTGGTGAAATTCCTGCTAATGCCATTTTTCAAATGCAGGGATGATTCACTGTGTGAAAATGGTCTTCTGTATCCCCTAGCAACCAGAAACAAAATGTCTCTGTTCTTGTCTGTTGGCCTTCAAAAACACACAGGAGAAGTGATTTGTTTTCACAAGACAATCATGCAGTATTAGAAGCCTGCTTCCATCCATTTATCATCAAGAGTAAACACAAAGTAGACAAGTCATTCAAGCTCTTGATTGAGTTGTAGGGCAAGTCTTTTTTTGAGAGGAGTGTGGTTTTTTTTCAGTTTTGTTCTTTGACTTTTTAATGCATGAAAAATAAAACTGTACCCTATGCACATTACTAAATTACTGCTAGTATTTAATATACTCTTGAAATCTGGGGAATGTGACTTTTGTCCTCAATTTCTGAGACTTCTATAGCAACACAGTATTTTATTATTTTTCACTCAGCATGCTGTTGAATTCTTTAATATGTTTAGGATAAAAAAAAGCTGGAGTCTTCATATTTCACAAAACATGTAAAAATAAGGAATGCTTTCTTTAAACATAATATATCAAATGAGTGGTGTATCTTTGTGTAGGCAGCTGAAATTCAGCAAGTCAAATGCTGAAAAGATTGTGTCAAAATAAGCACAAAAGACATAAGTTCCTTTCTTCAGGCTTGTTTTTCAGCAATCACACCCTTTTTCTCTTTCCTCACAGCATCTAGCAATTGATGCTATTTTTAGAAATTATTCTCATAATCACTCAGCAAACCTTAGGCTGAATTGTTAAGAATACTGTACCCTTAGCTGGAAATTGCATGATGATGATGATGTACAAAAGGCTTTGACCTTTTCAAATCTCCAGTTTCCCTATTTTGCTTTATAAATGTTAACTATGAGGGGGGAAAAAATTGGGTTTTATCCAGAGGAGGTGCTTATTGCACAGTTACAATTTGCATTTACAGAGCCATGGGTTTCTTCCAGTTTTGAAATAGTTTGGTTGTATTTCAAATTAGCAATTGTGTGAAGAATTTTCTTGTGGAAAGTTAAATGAGAACAAATCATTCTCTGTGTATGTTCATGTCCTGACTGACTGCAGTAGTAGCTCCCTGCCTGCACAGTCTGTGGGGGAGAAGATTCTTCAGTCCTGGAAGAATTGGCTGGCTTTGGCTTACTGATTAATTTAGCCTTGCTTATACAAGTGGTGTAAGATAAAGGTTAAATTTGTGCACCTGAGGCACAGATTTAAATGAGAAGCAGCTGAAGAAAAACATGTTTCTCTTGAAAAGTATTTAAATTATCATAAGAATTGAAATTTGAATTCATTTTATACTATAAAGCATTAATCAGCTTTATTTATAAATAAATTCAAATTAGACTGCATAAGTGATCATACTGCTTGAAATAGAAAATAGAAAATAAAGTTATCAATGCTATTTTGATGTTCATGCATTTCTGCATTTTTACATTTTTTCTCTGCATAATTTTCCCTTATATTTTTCCACTGCTGTTGATTCCATAAATTGAACTTTATTATTCACTATTTCAGGCCCCATTTATATATGACATTCCTTGCAGGCAGTACCTTTCATCAGCTTGAAAGGGCTTGCAGAGCAGGAACATCAGTAACTTAAGTTTGTGACTGTTGGGCTTTAGTCACTGCTGCATAAATCTGTTGAAGGCCTATGCTTATCTTTTTGAAGATTTGGAATTCTGTGATAGCTTATGTTGAAGAAACAAAAGTACCACAAACATTTTAAAGGCCATTCAGTCCAATCTCCTGCAATGAGTTGAAGGGACATCTTCCACTACATCAGGGCCCCATCCAACCTGACTTTGAATGTTTCCAGGGATGGGGCACCACCTCTCAGTGAAACCTGTTCCAGTGGTTCACAACCAGCACGGTAAGCAACTTCTTCCTTACATCTAAGCCAAATCAACTCTCTTTTAGTTTAAAACCTCTATCCCTTGTCCTATTGCAACAGCACCTGCTTAAGTCTCTCTCTGTTTTTCTTAACAGACCCTCTTCAAGTCCTGGAAGGCTGCAGTGACGTCTTCCTGGAGCTTCTCTAGGCTGAACAAACCTACTTTTCTCAACCTTTCTGTTTGCTCTTGTTTCATCTCCCTGTGTTGCCATCAGGGTTGTCCCAGTCCAGGTGCAGCACCTTGCACGTGGCTTTCCTGAACCACGTCAGGTCCCATGGGCCCACTTCTCCAGCTTGTCCAGGTCCCTTTGGATGGCATCCTGTCCTTCCAGTGTGTCTGTCACACCTTGCAGCTTGGATCCTAGTGGCATTTAAAAAACACTAGTGACACTGTGAAAACAAGCTACTTCTGTTTTAGGAAACTTGCAGTAAATAGATGGGAATCAATAGTGTTAATATGGTGCATTTTGTGCCATTTTGTAGAAGTCCTCTGAAGAATACATACCTGCAAGTAGCTTCCTTGAACTTAGTATTTTTTCTTCAGGTATATGCCTAAAACCTTTCTAAAGCATTCAACAAGAATCCTATGAGAATTTTCACTTTCCTTCAGGAAAACAATACTTAAATGATGAGAATATTCTGTTGGATTTTTGCTTGCATCTATCAAAAAGCTACAAAATGGCTTTATTTTTTTTTCTCCTGCGTTTTAGCTATGACACACTCTAATTGGCAGAAAACAAGCAAATTAAAAGCAATGTAAAAGTTATTTGTGTTCACTGCTAGTACCTTGTTTTTAAGAGCCATTACTAAAAGTTGCAAATTCTTCTTTCTTTAAAAAATGTGTATTAATTTGGTTTTCTTTCATTTAAGAGTTTCTAGAGCTGGTACTCAACTCCATGTCTCTGCTTAGGTGAAGGATTGAAACTGCTTCTGGGCAGCTGTCCATTGCCCTTTATTACAGGAACCATTTAGATTTTATACTACTGAAGAGTAATCAGAACTGAGTGAAAGAAATAGAGGCATTAGACTAGAAATGATTGAAACCTGGCAGCAGATTTTTTTTCTGATCATATGTGGGCAGCTTCCAGACCCTTTTCAATATCCTAGTGCTGCAATATGAGTTCTGTATGTTAAAAAAAAAATACTGAGACGCTTTTAAAGGCCATCATCATGTGCTCTGATTGATGCAAGACTTAGGGCAAAAAAGGCCCGTGGCCATTAACCAAAAGTTAGAATAATATAGAAGGGCATGGGGATTGATTTTAGTATTTCCTCAATATTGATTTCCTCTGTTGAAAATGAAGTGTTCCACAAGTATATTTTTGCATCTTCAGTGTATGTGCTTAAAGTTTGTTATGTTTTATCTGTTTCCTGTATTCCAGTGCAAAAACCATTTGTTTCTGTTATCAGGGCAACCTCCTTTTCAAGATTCTTCTTTGTATCCAATATGTGATGCAGCCACAGTAAATTGCCCCAACTTTAAGAGGCATGACAAAGCAGACTGGTGAAATTTTTTGGTTGCATTTCCTACTCCTGAAGTGTTGAGAGCAGCAGTAGGATAAGAGCTAGAGTTCTACAGGAATAATTGTGAGCTGGGCTTTTCAGGCCAGCTCTGCTGGCGGACATAATTTAAACCAGGGTATTTCTGCTACCTGTGATTTCTCAGGGGATTGTTTTATTTGCTTTTGGATGTCAGCTTCTTTTGGAGTTCCTGAGGGTTGTAGGAAGAAGACGGGGAACCAGCTTTTGCTTATCAGTGGGATGGCAGCAGTGACAACCACAGGGCCTCTGTGCAGCAGCCAGGAGGTGTTAGCACCTGCCAGCACCTCTGTGGTGCTGAGCAGGGAAAGATCCAACAGCTCTGCCAAGGAAAGCTTCTGTTTTTACCACAACTGAGCCTACAGAGATTCCTGTAAGCAGTGGCAGCTGCTGAGAGCTAAAATCACAGTGGTGGAAAGGAGGGGAAAAGGAGCAGATAAAAGAAACTTGCTGGAGCCGTGCAGAGAGGCTGCCATCAGATAAGCCAGAGTGCCAACTGCTCCATGGCATAATGGGAGTATGGATAAACTCCTAGCCTGTAGCACGAGCCTAGGAGTTTGTGAACATCTCTCCTCATTTCCTTTGTCTCCTGCTGATTTATTTTTGTAGTTTTACCAAAGCTGTAGCAAAGAATACTGATTTCTCACATGGTTTCTGAGCTCACACCTTAACCTTGCTTTGTAAAATTACAGAACTAGAAAAAAACAATAAAATGTATTAATACTGTAGTGGAGATCCCTATAACAATACCTCCAAAGAAAACAGACAGTATTATTATTTTAAAATTGTTTTTCATTTGAAAGGCTCTTTATATTTTATTGTAGTTAAATGAATGTGAAAGGTGTATTCAATTTTTCACACTGGTTTCCCTATTAATGTTGAAGGGTAGGAAGAAATTATGCTCATTTGTATTCCTGGACATAATATAGATGAAAAATGAATATTTTATTGCTAATGGCTTTATAAAATGCTATTTAGATATCTCAGCAAATTTAGTATATAATTCTATTGCAAAACATAAAAATAAAAAAAGCTCAGCTGAGGGCTCTAAAAATAGCAATCATGCAATGCCTAAGTACTAGTACAGCAGCTTTTAACTCCTCTATTCCTTTGCAATTGGTATCAATTTCTTAAACATTGTAGCTTGGCCTCCCAAGACTTCACAGAGCTTGAGGCTGAGAGGTGTCTCAAAATGAAGGTTCTCTGTAGCAAAACCCTACAACTTTTTCACATATTCGTTATTTGACCAGCTTTGCTGTGTATGTATCTTTTCAGTAGCAAACTAGTTGTATAGCAGCTACAGAAAAATTCCTTAAGTCAATTTTGTGTATATTTTTGAATCTAATTATAAATAAATACAGTATCTACTTTAGAGATATTAGATGTATTTTAATATACATATTAGTCTCTATGCAGACTGAAAGGGATGGATGTTGACCAAAGGAAGGGAGAAAGACAAGGTGGGAATACTTTCAGGTTCAGAGGGATGGCACAAAAGGGCTAGTATTGGTGATGAGATGGGCACAAGAGTGGGAGAAGTGGGAATAGGAGACGCTGTGCAAATAAACTAAGAGGTAAGAAAGAGCAGATAGTCTTGAAGACTGTTTTGGGGTTGCTGGGGGATGAAAGGCTGGACATGAGCTGGCAATAGGCACTCACAGCCCAGAAAGCCAGAAATATCCTGGGCTCATCCAGAGCAGCGTGGGCAGCAGGGGAGGGAGGGGATTCTGCCCCTCTGCTCTGAGACCCCACCTGCAGGGCTGCATCAGCTCTGGGGTCCCAGCACAGGAAGATCTTTACATCTGAGGATATCTTGTTTAGATCTTGTTTATCTGGAAAGTAGAGAGGTGAACAAGTGGAGCTGGAAGGACTGTGGAGAGTTTACTGCAGCTGTGGTAGTTTATTCTGAACCTTTTGACAGGCTGGGAGTTGAAGTTCCTGTTGTGCCTTACCCTCAATCCTTCCCTCAAGAATGAAAGCTGCTGTGTGAAGGTGAGAACTCAGCATAACACCTTTTTACAAAATCAACTCCACTGTGCCTTGACCAACTCCACTGTGGAATCTGTTTGTTCAACTAAAAAGTGGGCTTAGCATTCTAGAAACTGTCTGTGGTAATCAGAATTCCTACATTTCATTGCTATATATGTATATGCTGCACAAATTCAACTTTCAAAAGTCATTACTATTGAAAACACTGTGAAGCAAATAACATAGCAAAACTCACTAATTTTTTTGCTTTTACTTCTATCAGCATTATACAGAAGAAGTGCTGCAGCCATGAAAAACGTATTTCAAATTGTAAAATGTCACTTGTTTCTTTTCATGTAGTGTGAAGAAAACACCCAGCCTGTCTTCCGTGATTTAGCGGCAGATACATACAGATGTTTAAAATGTTTCCTTTAAGCGGTTATTGGGTAATTCAAGATAGTTTTGAGAATGAAGCTACTGCATCTAAATAAGTTAAAATACCCTGTCACGAGTGGTTCCATACTAAAATGGTAAAAACCCGTCTGAGAACTGATGAAGAAGTGAGAATAATTGCAATCACAACATTTAGGAAGTGCAAAATAGCTTGTTAAAACCTCAATGAAATGCATAGTAATTGAATCTTTTTTAGGAATCACAGAAAAATAAAACATAGCCTCAGATTAAAACAGAGTTGTGAAACTCTGGCAAAGTTCTCCATGATGCTTACAAAGTAAAGTAAACTTAGGAAACAACTGGATAATTTAGTGGAAAATTATTAATGAAAGGTTGGTTTCATTGTGTTCAGATTAAAAAATAAATTGTGTCAATTTTATGAAACATTGCCCTCATGTAGATAAAAAGCACTGTAAGTCAGGGAAACTAGTCAGTTAACTGATGAAAATATTGGAGGAGATACCACCTATATATCCCTATGTACTTATGGGCAGTAAAGCATATGTAGTTTTTGGATGTGAGTTTGGTATATGTTAAAATGTGTGCCTTCAAGAAAGATTTTCAGTAATACCAAGTACAAGAAGATTTTTGTCTTGAAGGAATTGTGTCTTTTGTAGACTGAAAAAACACATTACATTGGCTGTAAGGAGATCACAAACATCTTTCAGAGTTTCATGTAGAACAGTGAATTGTGAGCATAGGAACTGTTGTGCTGAAACTGGCACCAAAATCCATGTCTGGCTTCAACAGTGGCAGTCTTTGAATACTTCAGAGGAACTTGCAGAACAGCCTAGTTTGGAGCATTTTTTTCCCAACTCATCAAGACAGTTGCTTCCCTATATCCAGCAGCAAATAAATACATATTCTGTTTATACTTTTATCCTCTTTAATGTAATGTTAGGTGCATTTATTGTTCGTATTGATATCTGGTCCTTTTAAATTCCAACTTTTATCTTGGTCCCAGTATTTTATACTAGGTAATGATGCACAACATGCCTGTGTGTGTAAGGGAGGGAGAGAAGTCAGTTATGTTCTCGGATTTGACCCTTCTCAGTTTGATTAATTGATTAGTTCTATTCTAAGTGTTTTATCTGGAAGTGCAGGAAAACAGTGGATCTCTATGCAGGGAAGATGTAGAAGTTTGAGAGAGCCCAGAGGTTCTCTGCTGATTGCCTCTTCTTTGAGTGGATGCTGACCAGCCATTTTCTTTCACATTCAGATTATGGCTGTGGTGTGGAGTATCAGGTAGTTACTGTGAGTGCTGTGATGCAAGCTTTGGAGAAAGGAAGTGTCTTTGTGACTAGAGTTAAAAAAGCCCCACGCTGAACCTTCTGTGAGAGACAACCATCTTTTTTTCTACAAAGCTGAAAGCAGTTTGAGAAAAAAAAAAGAAGTGTACATTTGAAAGAGCTCCTGCAAGGAAAGAAAAGCAATTGAAATAGACAGCCTGCAGATTAAAATCCCTGGAGAGCACTTGGTTCTCTCAATTACCTGCTGAAAGAGCAGAAGAAGCCGATTTTATATGATATTATTAGGGAGGAATATACAATAACAAAATGTCAAGGCTGGATAGTATAGTCAATGAAGTATAAAAGAAACAATAGAAACTGAAGAGGGAGTAGTGTTTTGCTTAAGGAAATCGGTTCTCCACTGTGTTGTCAACAAAGCATTTGCATCTGTGAAAGCAACCCCCTGGTTTTCATTAGGGTAAAAATATGACAGGAGTTACATTTAATATCATGTGTCATGGTAGCAGTCCCCACTGAGAGAGTGACAGCCACTGATGATCCCACGGGTCTTCTCTCAAAGAGATGTTAACCCCAAAGTCATTGTCCAAATTAGTTTTGAAATTAGATTCTACTTGCAGTAGAAGTGAAGGGGATTTTTAGAGATTAACTTGCAGTGAATTTGCTGTTGGGAAGGTAAAAATGGTTTTCTCCTACATATTAATGGACCCTTCATGTAACCTCTCTGTAGCAGGAAGATGTCTGGCAAGGAAACCTGTGTCTCTGTTTATTACAAGTTTTGTAGAGGAAAGCAGGGAGAAAAGGCAAACTGGGAGGATGAGCAAGATAAAATCTAGGTGAAAATAAAAAGCAGAAAGGAAGATACATTTGCTGTTAAATAAATGCATTAGTTATTTAATAACATATATGTCAACGTCTATTGTAAGAAATGTGATATTCCTGTTCTTACAAAAACAGACTTTTTTTCCCCACTTTGTATGCACTGAATTGTAAACCAGCTACCTCCCATTCTCAATAGTTCAGCTTTCTACTTTGTTTACAAATATCAAAACCTTTATCATGGTGTTGTCTTGTCCTAGCTACCAACTTCTTTCTATGCTAAGGAATTTCATATTGCTATTTTAGAAACTGAAAAACAGATAATAATAGTAATTTGTGCTTTGTGCTTTGGTGTTCTTACACTTTTGCAATTAATATAAAGAAAAGAGAGATAGGTAACATAATAAATTTAAATATTTGAGTAAATTAAGTTTATACTAAATAAAAAAATGTGAAAATATAGTCTAAGTCTAAACTATTCCAAACGCAGTAGCCCTTCAACAAACTGTGTATGCTTTATGTTACTTGCTGGTTATGGGCTTTAGAATTGATTTGGCCTAATTAAAAGGTTGGAAGAACTTCTTTTCAGCTATTTTTCCAGGTAGAAATAAGTAACAGTCAACAGAATGTTCTTCATACTAACCTCTCCTTGGTGGAAGAAAAGTATGCAAAGTATTAGATTTAAGAGACTTCCTGAAAACTCAGACTGTGCTGAAAAAAAACCAAACAGTACCGAACATATAAATACTGCTAAGTGGCAGATCAGTATCTTATCATTTATGAGGTGGAATTTCCCAGCTTCCCCAGGTGATTGGCTTTGCTTAGATTGAGAGAAGAATCTGGACTAATCTGTGTTCCTGTGTACTGATTGCTGATTGAGAATCAGTAGGTAATTGAACCACTGAAACCTTCCCCGGCCGTCTGTACCTCATGGAGTGTAAAAAGAGGTAGCAAGACACAGAAGCAGCTGTAATTTATGCTTCACCCCTGCAATGGGAGCTACAATAACTCAGGTCAGATGCAAAACCCTCACAGCCTTCCTAGCTATGGGAGCAGCAAGCTCCAGGCAAATACTGGAAAATAATACTTGTCTCAGCTGTTAATTGCATGCATTAGTAATTACTAAGATATTTAGCTATATTTTCTAAGGAAGGAGATGTGACATGGATTTATAAATAACTACCTGAATTGCATCTATAGATATTACAAAACACATTTTAAGGAGCCTCTCACTCTGTTCTTAGTGAGAGTGGTGGGAGATTTTGGGGGATGTTACTCAAACCTGATAGAGGGTGGGAGGTGAAAGCTTTTATTGTGTGTCTACTATTTTCTTTAATCTAAACCAATTTTCGTTTTTCCAGCCTCAGTTGTTTATAGAAAATTTATTTGCTGGAAGTATATGTATGAGCAAAACCTCTTCATGACAATAAATAATACAGAAATTACAGAAACCAGAGCACTCCAAAAGTGTGTAGGAGAGCATTGCACACCCTGGATGAATAACTGGATGATTCTGTCTTTGTTTTTAACCTCCCTTCATAGCTTTGAGCAAATCGCTTTCCCTTCTTTTTCACTTCCATGGATAAAATGGGATAATGATATTTAAGTACAATATTTCATAAAAATACTGTGCAGACCCATTAATAAATCCATTTGCAGGTCTTTGATTACCCTCAGTATATCAAAATGTCACCACTGAGCTTGCTGACTGCACTTATTTAATTTCCTAGTTCTACTCAACTTCTAGATTATAAAATGATATTTTCTGACATAACTTATGATACAACTAAAACTATCACTCTGAAAGTCACTTCAGCACTCATCCACTACCCCTTAGACAAAGCTATAAAGTACACAGATTGTCTTTTCTTCAGTTATTATAAAGATTTATTGGCTCTCTAGCTCTAATATCCACTGAAGGTTTTCTCTGTCAGTATTAACTCCTTAGATCAATAAATTGTGATACTGGTCTCCTTAGGAGTCAGTGTCTGCCAGCTACCATTGCAGTGTTTACCTCTGTTGAAAAGCAGTTGTAGCAAATTAAATTGGCTTCTGTTGGTGGATGGTCCTTATTTTATGGCACAATTAATGAAGGCTGACAGATAGGCCACTTCCTAAAGAATGTCAGATTAAAGGCAAGGGTTTGTAGCAAGAAAAACCAGAATTTATGCAGTGAATCTGCTTTCATTTATATGAGAGTTGCTGAAGACTGGAAGATGACTCTTCAAAAGAAGGAGTCCTTTTCAAAGGAGTGTGTTTTTAACACTGTGCACATACCTTATCTTTTGTGTTGCTGGAGAACTGCTGACTACATTCTCTAATCTGCTGTTAAACAGTTTTCATTGTTATGTAGGTTTGTGAAATGTTCTGCTTTGAGGAAGAGGTAGAGACAAGTGGAATAAAACAAAACCAAGCCTGTAACTACTTCAAAACAGCTCTAGAAACAACTGCTCTCACTTCCATCTAGCTCAAATGATGAGAATTGGTCCTCAAACAGGATCCTGACCTTGGATCTCCAAAATGGATGTAGCAATGGGAAAAGTTTGTTCTCTTGGACTTGTTTTCTTCCTTTGTCTCATTATTGGGAAACTTCCTGTTCACAGTTTTAACATTGCTCTCCAAGGATAAATGATTAGCATGGCCTGTCAGTGACTCACAACGTTTTCAATTGCACAATAAGAATGATGTATATTTAGACCGATTCTAGAAATTAGAAGAAAACTTAGTGTTGGTCTTTGCAACCATGGAAGATGTATTGGCAAAATTGTAATAATGTAATTTTTCAGGATATTAGCAACCTGTTCCAAACAAACAAAGAAAAGGCCTAAAAGCACTGAGAGAAATGCTCACACAGTTTGTTTGTTTTTTTTTTTTTTCGCATGGGCAAGATGGTATTTTTCCAAACTGTTGTTCTGAGAAATACTTGAATTGCTTGCTATTCAGATATTTTGAAAATGTAGTTTAGATGATTAAAGCTCTGCAAATTTTCTGCCCTCTGGTAAACTGAGAGGCTTCCAGTGACACATGGAAAAAACTTAGTCAACAAAACCCAACTGTGTATTTTATGCATAAAAAACACATATTAAAATGATAGTTGCACAACAGAGTGCTGCAAAATCAGATGTCCTAATTTTTGCCTAGTATTTTGAATTAAGATACAAATTATGTTTATTTAGCATTTGCAATGAGTTACAACATGTAATTACAGCCTCATGGTCTAGCATCTTCTGGTTAATTTATAACTAAAACCTATCAAGTTTATTCTGGTCTTGAAGTGTGTGGCTGCTTTTATGAGAACACAATTGGTTTAGACAACATCAAATAAAAAGTCCCCATTGAGTAAATTCCTCACAGTGATTTTTTCTTAAAATATGTATAGGGAGCTTTAGACTGCAAAGTGTGATTATATAAACACACCACAGAGAGCAAATTTAAGTGGGGAGTGTGGTGTTGTTTGAAATTCTTAGTACATTGCTTCAGGAAGGCAAGCTATCAACATCTTTCATAGCAGTGATTAGTTTGTAAGGGTTTGGGTTTTTTAATAGCTTGAGAAACAACCCTTTTGGTGCTGTCTCACTCCGTCCTCCACTATAATAAACTGTGTTAGTGCCACTGGGTTTAATTAATTTACACAGGCAGAGATAGTGCTCTGCTTTCCTCAGAGAGGAAAATTACTGAAGGTGTTGGAGGAGCCACTGAGAGTATGTGCGTGTGGACAGCTCTAGGCTCTCCTACCAGTGCTCCTGTCTGGCCAGACTCAAATTAATTTCAGTCCAGAGGCCATGTAGTCGTGGTGCCCCTCCTAACACAACCAACAGCCCTTTTGGTTCAGGCATGGAGCCACATCAGTGTGACATCAGACCTGGGCTGGATCCTGCCCACTCATCACGGAAGAGCAGTGTTTTGCTGAGGCCATCCTCTGGATGTCCCGTGAGGTGTTTTGTGACAACACCAGTGTCATGCTCAGGGCTGTTAAACCTTCCTTGGATTCCAGCTATCCCTGAACAATGTGCAGCTCACGCTTTGCAGATTTTCCAAGTGATGCTGTTTCAGTGCTTAAAGATGGGTCTGTCCTCCTGCACACTTCTAATTGCAAATTAGGGCATTTGATTTGGTTTGGAAATCAGGTGCTTGATTTTTCCCCCCCCCTCTTAGTTTTTTCTTCTATTCTATGTAAATTAAAAGGTGAATTGTCTTCTGCTGAGCTGCTGTCACTTGAGGCAAAACATTCCCACAGAAGTGTCCAGTTTTATCTGCACTCTGTGTTTAATGTAGAACAGCTAAGTTTCACTTCATTTTGTAAATGTACTGGGCAGTTTTCTTGATGATCAGGTGCGGGAGTCTGAGTTAAAATTTGTTGTGTTTCTGAATACAAAGAATACTACAGAGATACTGGCTTTCTGACATGATGCCATCTCTATTCTTCAACATCATCTCTGTGTTCCCTGGGTTATAAATTACCTGTCTCTTTCTTAGGATATAGTTATCATGGCCCCCTTCTTTCTCATTTACTTGCATCCCTATTATTTAGCAAGTAACTGTTGTCTTTTCTTTCAGCTATGGTGTAACTGATAGGTATCTAATTTAACTCACATTTTCTCAGTGGCTGTTAACTTAGAAGTCTCTGTGCCCTGTTTTGAATTTGACACAGGCATTCTGTATGTAAAATTTTGGTTTTTTTATCCCTGACCAGTTGGCTGGGTAAAATGCAGTGTCTCTCCATAAGCGTCTTCTGGTGAATGAACTGTTAGAAATTACTGGGTGGAGCAGTGTGCTTCACTTGCAGAATTTGGGTTTATCAAAGGACTTAGAGTAGATTCATAGCGATGCAGAACCAGGTATCAGATTAGTCAAGTGTATGAGTTGAATTTATGAAATCATTCTGCATTGCAATGCTACATTGTGAAAAGGAATGCACTACTAGGCGATGCAACTTGTTGATATTTTTTAACTTCTTAATTTCTGTTTTATTAGTGGTCATGGTGAATTTTTTTCCCAAGAGGTAGCATTATTCTAGTTTTCTCCACAACAACTGTGATATTGTTTATATATGTTTTTAAACTCCAGATTTTGTTCTTCTATTATTATTACTACCATTCTCTATTGTTAAAAGTCACACACTTTTAATATCTGTCACATCTGTAAAAATAATGACCATGCTAACCAATAGGTTCCTGAAATATGATTTGAAGAGGGTTGGGTTCTAGGTCAATCTTTCAAGCATTTTGACTTGACAGATCCATTGAAGTATTTGATTTATAACTTTGGTCTTCACTGTTTCTTTTCTTGTATTAGTGCTTATTTGTAAGGTATATTGACTCATGTAAATGGGATCTTTTTTTAAGCATTGAACCTAATATTTTCATGCACTATATTGCTTTCCTGTTAATATATCCTTCTAAATACACTGTTGAGCCATGCCAAAAATAATTTAAAATTTTATGTCATAGTTTCAAGATGAATAAGCTTTTCTATATGAACAAATATGAACAGCATGTTTGTGTACTTGTGCATGCATTTCAGTCTTTGAATGGGGAGTTAATTCAAAATAAAATGCAAGTACTTACCCATTAGTGAAATACTTGAACTAATTACAAGCAAATAAAGTACAGGTTGCAGTTGTCAGTCTAATTCTTTTTGATTTCCAGTGCTGTTTTCAAGCTCTTTCATCCCCCCCCCCCC
>JAHXMQ010003319.1:31739324-31794342 GCA_020466415.1 Ammodramus savannarum pratensis | reverse complement strand
GTTGATTGGAAATGCAAACTCCTGTGTGCCTTTCTTTCAGAGTACGGACATGAGCCCAGCTGGCAGCACAGCCTCCCTCCCTGTCAGCCCCCTTCCTGAGGAGCCATTGTTTTTCAAGGTACAGTTAATTCATTTCATCATAAATGTTGTCTATTAATCTTGGCTTATCATGTTATCTGCTGTACTGTGAAGTGTTTATTTTTGCTTCTTCCTTTTCTTCAAATTACTATGATGCCAGCAGATGTTCTGTGTATATACCATGCAATTTTCAAGAAACACCTATAACACAATGTTGATTTTGAATAGTTTTCTAGCAGACTACAGCTGTGAACTGTTATTTTTAAGACTGTGTTTTCATCCATCATCTCATTTGGATCTGTGCCTTCCTGTATAAGTGTTTATCATCAACAGACTCATCTTTATTTTGTATTTCAAGTATACATTTGAGCAAAACAATGATTCGTTTCTCCAAGGATAAAGACATTAAAGGTCTGGCAAAGAAATTTTGGCAGAAGTCCAGTGTAACTCACAGACCTGGCATTTTAGTTAATAATAAATGTTGGGACAATGTCCACAACTCCGTGAGTTTTAACCTCACGGAGTGAGGAGTGAGTTGCCATATGTCACATTTTCAGTTGACACCATGGTATCCATCCCTGGGACACAGAATAGCCTTAGGCAGATCCTCTTGGAAGAGGTCTCCTGAGGCCACCCAGGTACTCAGAGCAGTGCTGCAGTTGTTCCTTTAGATAAAGAAGAGAGAACTTGTGTTTTCAGCACCATTCACTCTGTTGGGTGTCATAATGTGGACTAAGTTACACTCACAGGAGTATCCCTTTTAAAATTTGCCTTCTCTCAAGTAAGTTTCCACCGTTTGTGTGCATACAATCAGTTGACTAGGTTGAGTTTTAGTCAGTTTGTGATGATGCTAAGTTAAAGGTGAGTAACTGGAATTAATCAAGTTTGATGATGTAAATTTTGTGTCTCTCCTGCATGTTCTTCCAGCCCAGAAGATAACAGTGTCCTTCTGACCTGACTAAGCCCAGAAAAGAAACTCCTTTCTTTTTCCCCTCATAATTTCAGTGTCGGTGCAACAGTTGTACAACCAGCCAGCTGATTCTTGCTAGTAGAAGGGTTGGGGATTTTGCTTGCTCAGTTGTGTCATCAGTGGAGGTACAAATGGGATATCAGTGGTCAGCTATTCACTGATTCTTATTCCTCTTTTGGGATTTTAGGCTTTTAAGACCCATTTCTCAGTCAGATTTGGCTGAAATTGAGCAATGTTTTGCCCAGATACCAGGGTTCACATCTTTATTTCTTTGGAACACCACTTTAAATGCACATTGCAGTCTCCTCAACATTCTAAGTCAGATTCAGTAGTTGAGTCTCCCCGTGCCTGGAAAATCACTAAGATATTACACTTAGAAAGAAATGGGCTGGTCAGCTCAGATAAAGGTGTAAGAAGTAAGAAAATCTAACTTCTTAATTTTCATGCTGAGGTAATCAAATATTGCTCTGTTTGCATTGGGGCACTGACAAGTACACTGTAGCGCCTTTATTTTTTAAGGAAATGGTGTACCTGTAACCCAAAATGGGTTGTAAGTTACTTATTTGAAGTGGAGTAGTTGCTCTGCTAAAAAAATAAAGATCTTTTTCATATTAAAAGTCTAGTAGAAATGGTAAAAGAAACTGAAAAATAGGGCAAAGAGCATTACTTAATCTTTCATTTTCAGTCACTTTTCAAACCAGGTAACATTTTCCTTTGCAATTCAAGTAAAATGAATGGAGTTCAGACCAGGAAAACGTTAGGTGCATTTCACAGCATTTAGTAGAAATAAAAATAATATAAAATGTAACAGTTTCTATTATTTCTCCTTGGTTCACTCCAAGAGAGTGCACTGTTGTTCCAGCTGTAATGTCAATGACTGGTTTTACAAGCCATAACCCTCTCCGAATACTGTCAGTCAATAATATTGGCTTTTGATAATGGGATGGTGCATTTCCCTTGGCAACATGATAATAACCTTTCCCACATCCTTGCTGTAGAGAAGGAGATTGAAAAGGAAATTCCATTCTGTGGTTCGGAAAGCACAGGTGTAACGAAGCAGGGCCCTATCAACTGCCTCTCTTTGGGACAGTTGAAGATCTCTGAGCTGTGAGCTTTTATATTAGACTGTGAAATGAAACCAAGCCTGGGTTCTCAATCATACCTGGTTTTATACCAAGAAAGAGAGCGGTCCTTCCTTGTATTTTAAGAATTTGCCTTCAAAAGAAACTCTGCATTTCCCCATAAGGAAAGAATGCAAATCCTGTCACCATACTCTTCTTGAATATCCAGCTTCAGCAAAGCAGATGCCTGTCATTTTTAGTCCCACAGGATATGGGACTATCCTGTGCTGGAAAAATATGGAGAACCTAGGCTTGTGCAAAATCATTTTAAGATTTTGAATGTAATCTAATGAAAGTTAGTAGTCAGATTTCCCTGGAAGTACTTGTAAGTTGCATCTCAGCTCTGCTAACACCAACCTCAGCTACCGTTCTCCCAGTATGTTGCACATGCTGTGACTTGTAGCAGGACGGTCCAAATCATATAAGACCCTGCTCAGGAGTGTTTGGAGCAAGATATTTTCCGGTGCAGCAAGGGATAGTCCACCTGAGTCCATCAAATACCATTACTTTAAGTGAGGCATTGTGATTTACTTACATCAAGACAGTACCTTTAAAAATGATCACTGATACCCAGCAAAAGGAGTAGAAAACAGTTGGGTAAGAAATAAAGGTAGGCAACTTCAGAACTGTTGAATCCTAAAAGCAAGAGAATTAACTATATGTTAATTTTCCAGGAGAAAATTACCAGATAAACATGTAGTTAATGCTATTCAGCAACCATTCTTCCATTACTGTTGTAAGTAGTAGATCTGGTTTTCCTTGAGGAAAGGGGCAACTTTGCACAGCAGCCAGTACAGCCAGTTTTCTGTGCAGCTTTGGGTTCCTTTTCCCTGTGGAGTTAGCAACACACAGATGTTCAGAGCAGTCTTCCTTAGCTGTGCTCTTCAAATCTTAGAAAAAATCCTGTTCAGTCCTGTACACAGATATTTTGGCAAAAAGGTTTCTACAACCATTTTTGATAAAGCCATCATAGGCATTTCTTTTTAATGAAGGTTATTTTCAGCTCTCAATCCTCTGCTGTTTTCCATGTGTTTAGAAATGGAAGATCTTTTCCTATATTGTAGAAAAAGTTTATTTCTCCTCTCAGAAAAGAACATCCTGTTGGCAGTTTTGCACTTAAACTTTCAAATAGGTAGGATCTTCTTTTGTTGAGAAGATTTTTCTTCTCTCCTTTTATAATATTTCTTTAAGAATTAGGTCTTTGTCTTGTGGGAAAAAGTTATGTCGCAATTGAAATATTCGAGAACTAAGAATTTGGAATATAATGGAGTAGAATGGTATTTGTCATGCAACCTTAAGTGTTATTCTCTGTTGTAATAGCAAAACTGTAGCTGGCTCAAATGTGAGTGACTTTTAATTATGAGTACTTACATCTGCTCTCATTAGCTGGAATTAAAAATAATCCTGCCTTTCATTTAGAAGATAAGTGAAGGAGTGGGTATTTCTAAAAGGTCAACTTAGCAAGCAATGTCTCATCCATTTTTTAGAACCTGTTCTTTTCTCCTACTCATTATCCTGTGCTTTATTATAATAGTATTTTATTATTTTTAAATTATTTTGAAATATAATGACAGTCTATTAGGATGAGATCTATGACAGCCATTTGGTACTTCAAATATCTAATATCAGCTAATTGTACATTATCTGTTGTAGTGAGCATCAGTCTCACTGGTTATTAGTCACAGCCAAGTTGTAAATAATAACCATAATAGTAATTTATTGTAGAGATGTTTAATTGGGTCTCAATCCTGATTAATCTCAACCATGCTTTACTAATTGGCATTAAATGAAAGAAAAAAATTCCTCCATTATTTCCTTTGTCCTTTGAGGAAGCTGAGAATTTCCTTCAGTATTTATTATCCTACTGTGTTCTGATTTCTGTAATTAATACCCTTGATGCAAATTCCTTCAGTAAGAAAACAGAAGTGCCAGGTCAAGTAGCAAAAGCTGACAGTTCTCAGTAGTGTTACCACTGCTGTAGGTCTAGTAAAGTGTAATCTGTACTAAGTTATGTCTACACTTAGAGGTTTACTATTCATCCTGCAGCTTTACAGGCTCTGGAAATGCAAATCAGTGCAGTTTATGAATGGGCATGAGCTCTGGCAGCTCCTGACATTTGTGCCTAGAATTAGCAAGAGATAAATTTTCCATTTGGTCCGTAATCACAGTTTAATTTTGCAGCAGATATTTGGAATAATCAATATGAAAGGCACAGTAATGACTGCTGTTTAGCCCAGGGAATTGATCTTTCAGAGTGGGGCTTTGTATTTCTAGGTGTAGAATGAGATCTTTTCTTAACTTACTCAGCAGTGATGACAGCAAACTGGGCCTGTATCCTAAAGCTTCCTATGCTAGTTTACACAACCAGCTTATTTACCCACTCTACCTTAAATGCACTATTTTGAATATTTTAAGTATTTGCTGACACTTCCTTAAATGAAGATTTTGCTGTGTTGCTTTGCGTTCAAAATGGACTCTGAAATAATCACACAGACCTGTGACCCCATGGCAGATGAAGCAGGCTAGGGTTCAGTGATGCTCTCCACTGGGCTGCAGGCCTCAGTAGCTCTCATCCCTCTCTTTTCACCTTCCAGCTGAATTTCTGCTTCTGCTGAGAAGCATCTGAAGCCTCTGTGGTTTTGGTTTTTTGTTTGTATTGGAGATGTTTTTGATATTTTAGTGAAGTGAGTAGAGTTGTAGAAGTATGACTCACACAGCCCCACCTTTACTCCTCTGCTGCCTCAGTCTCCATCCTATTTTAGACCAGTCTGTCACCATTCTTCAGTGGTTTAATCGATTCCTCCCACTCTTAATTGTTCTCTCCCATGTCAGTATTTCCTTTCTTTATGACTCCTGTGCTGGTATAGCACAGACTTTTAAAAGCCACATCATCACAGCAGCTTTCTGCCTTTGGTGCAAGCCTTCCATTTTGTCATTTCTCAGAAAGATTTATACATCTGATTTATTTCACAGTCTTTATCATCATAGGATATGAGATCTTGCAGAGCACTGAATTTTTTCTGAAGGGAGGAGTGTGAAGTAGGTATTATGGGCCCTGTTACAAGAAGCTTCTGTGCATTTATTCGCTGTCTTTTCCTTTTTCTCAGTAACTCTGTGCACATTTTTCCTAACAAAAAGAGCTCTGCCAGCAAGTCTGCCTGAATAGAATCACATCACCTGTTTATGAATAAATTAAACATTTTTTTATTGTGGAGAGTGTAGGTACATTGGTATTTTCCTAGTATCCCTGATATATTTACTAAATACTAACATATTTACTAGTGACTAAAAGGATCAACAATGAGACTGGGAACTACACATGTATTGTTTGATTTCTTTCTGCTTTTATGCCTTGAATATAGTTCCCTTTCTTTCCAAATTTTATGTGCATGTATTTTTAGTGTATTCTCCTTGGTTTTATTGAAGCTTTCATCACAGGTTCACCACTAGTTCAAAATTAAAATTCCTGTCTTAGGCAAAACTGATGCTTTAAATGCTGTAAATTCAGTTATTTACTCAATCAGCCACATATAGGACAATTATTAATGCATGTCCTATTAAAATCTTCAAAAGCAACCAGAAACCCAAATGATGCTTCAACAAAGGCATGCAGAAGGATCATAATTATTTTTTTTTCAGTTAATAGGGTTTCCAGCAAAACTTAACATTTTATATAATCAGCACTGCAAGGGTAAATATTGGGTTCGTTCAGGTTCCTTCCCTCAGGCAGGCACAGGCTCACACAATGAATTCTGATGCATACCTACAAAGTAAGCTTTTCCTGCTGAGTGCTCTATATCCAAGATTTAAAAGTCATAAAACTTGTAACATTATGGGTTGCTGACAAGATTTTATCACTAAGACTATGAAAAAAGATTTTCTTGAAACTCCATGGGAGGATTCTGATACACCCAGCAAGAGCACTTAAAGTGCTAATCTAATCATCTCCCTACAGACAGTAAATCCTCCTAATTTCCCTTGTCATGGGACTGACTGATAGGCGTAAGGAAATCTGGGGGAGTGTTGAGGAATCAATTGAGTGCAGGCAGCTCGGGGTGGAGCTGCAGGTTCAGCTCTGGGGGCAGGACAGGAGCCTGAGCCCCAGGCAGGAGGCACAACAGAGGTCCCAGGTGCCCCTGGTGACACTCAGGAGCTGATGGCTCCAGACTTGCTTGCACTCACTTAGACTGTGAGGGTATAAAAGCCCAGGATCTTTTGTTTGGGGCTGCTTCTCAAAGGCGCCCATTGAGCTGTGATTTGTTCTTTCGTTACTGCACCATGATAAAATGATATTAAGGATCATTGGAAGTCTGAGACTGCTCTGGTAAGCCTGGTGTGACTCTGAGTGTGGAGGGTGTAGCTGGAAAAGGTTGTAAGTCCCAACTCTGGCGCTACCAGAGGAGCTCCTGGATGGTCAGACAGGGAAGTTTCCTTATCAGGCATTTGTAAAATCTGGTGCATGGGTTTTTGTTTGTTGAGGTTTTTTGTAGTTTTTTTGGGTTTTTTTTTTTTTTTTTTTTTTTTTTTTTTTTTTTTTTTTTTTTGTGAGCACACTCATTATAAAGAGTTCAGAATAAAATTTCACCTAAATCAATGGCACAGTGCCCAAGTGCCCACTGACTATAGTTACAGGTGCCATCAGGCCATGGATGGCATGAATTGTTTCAGAGGCATAAATTACTTTAGAAGTGAAGATGTTCATCTGTGTTGACCATTTTAACCCCATCAATTATTTTAAAGGTGAAAATGTAAATCCATTTTGACCATTCCAACCCAAGAGTACTTTCTGCAGTTGTTGGAAATGAGATAAAATTCAAGTGCTTTCATCAATTATGTTCAATATAGTGAAAATGTAGAACTGTTTGCAATGCAGGAGTTTATTTAAAAATAATTATTCATTTCCAGCATGTGTTACAGCAATGAATGTTTTCTTCCTCAGATAAATTAAACAAACTGGGGACTTGAAAATGGGTTTTGTACATCTCAGATGTGTATTCTCACTGTAGCAGGTCCTCTCTCTCCTTTTCTGGCCAAGGACTGCTGTTTTTTCATCCAAAAAGCCTTTGAAAATCATAGGTGTGGAAACTTGACGTGTTTTTGACAAGAACATGTACAACATGTATAAACAACTTTCCCAGTACTGAGTAATGTTAATGACCCAGCCATGTGTTTTCAAACATAATCCATTACAGTAAGAAATTGAGGGTTGGCATTTTGAAGTCCTTATCAAGTTAAATGTCTCAAAAGTATGACACTAGAAATAACTGACTGACTTTCAAAATGTTCACCGAGAGTTTAGAGAGGCAGGCATTTTTGTGAGCAATTTAGACAGCCATTAACTGAAATTAAAGACAAGATGTAATTGCTGACACATAGACACCCTGTGCCACTTCCGAAAGCTCTATCCTGCCTTTCCTCTGGATAACTTTGTAGCAGAGCCAATTATTGACAGGTGATGAAAGCTGTTGTGCTGTAGTTTGGTTTTTGTTGTCTCCCTGTTTTCTTTTCCATTTAACTTTGTGATTTGGTCATGCTCTGTCTCTTGGTAAGTTATAAACTCCTTTGTGAGCCACTTGTTTATAATGAGCTGTTTAGTTTTACTGAGGAATGTGGCTAGTCTGGGAGGCTTTGATGGCCTGAAGCAATGGTGACTTAAATTGTTAGGTAGGGTCTTCTGAAGTGCTGTTACTGTTTCCACCAAACTTTGCATTGTTGTATAACATTAAAGCTAATTCTGTGTGGAAAAAAAAGTATTTCTCCCTATATTTAAAGATGATAACATCATTTTGCTAGTACTGGGGTAAATTTCTTGGTTTTGAAAGGATTAGTATACTCTGATTTTAAACCATAGCATGTCCATTCGGTTTATTCTCTGCCCTTCTCCTTGCTCCTGGTATAGTTCAGTACTTTGATTACTGGTAGTGAAATATATTTGTGTGTGTTTTAAGTAACTTTTTAGTGCCTTACAATTTTTGTCAAGAACCATGAAGTTTCTTCCACATGTTTGGCACACTTTTTTAAAAAAACAGGATAGGTAAAAGGAAATCTTTGTTGATTGAAATTTTCTCAAATATGGCTGTATGAACTGGCTCCTAACAGTAGTCCAGAAAAGTTATGTCTCTTCATGTGTATAGAATAAGGAATCTATTTATTCCTTCAGGCTTCTTCATTTAGCAGAGATCTTAATAGGAGTCCTGAAAGGCATTGGGGATAGAGAGTATGGAAAGTGTCAGTTTTAATTATTTTTTAAATGTCTTAAGGATGTGGGCTTGTTGCATTGTTGTCATGGAGACCACCTATAAGAAAATGCCTACTGTGGGTATCTCACAGATAATGTTGACAATTTAAGAAAAACTTCCAAGTTTCAGACAATTTAAATTTTCAAAATATTTCTTAATAAATGGATGAAGACATGATTCACTTAAAAATTTTGTTTAAAAAAATTGTCTAAAGGAAAAGAGCATGGCCTTTGTGGTTGAAGGAGTTGAAAATGGGAGGGAGGAAATCTTATAAACAGACTTAATCACTTCATTTTGTCCTAGTGAATAATGAACTAAATATTCAGCAGACTTTTTTTAGATTTGATATTTTCAAGCAGGGCTGAATGCTATAGATGAGAAGGAACACCAAATTTTTAATTTGGATAATATTTGCTAAGCGTTTCAAACTTGTACAGCTGTGTGGTACACTGATAGCTTTGTGACAATTGTATCATTAGAGTTAGTATCTATCATTTGAGTTCTGAAAGATTAAATTAAGATTAAGGAGGGTGCAGTGGAAAAAAAGTTTTCTTTAGGTGCAAATCTGATTACCTTTTGTTGTAATCATTACATTTGTGGATGTTGTCATTAACCAAGAAAGGAATGAACAAGCACGACTGATTGTTGTTTTTTTTGGGTTTTTCTGTACAGTTTCATATTTAGGTGAAAGGGAGAAGCACATCATCCTCCCCATGACTGTACAGGGTAATATTTGTTTCTGGTTCTTCAAACAAGTTGTTAGTTTTTTTCAATAAGTCAGTAAAAAGAGGTAAAGTTTTGGATGTGTGTTTATCTACAGCTGAACCAAGGGAAAATTTTGGAATGAAGATGAAATAGTTTTTACAAACAACATGAAACAAAGATGTTTCTTGAAGTTTTCTGTTTACTGTTCATTAAAATACCTAAAGCCTTACATTTTCATAGGCTGGTATGTCTGCATCAAATTGAAAATGCTTAGGAAACATAGACTAACTGCAAATCTGCAGGGGATAATAATATATCATAGAAAAGCAGCTACAATGGGAACCAAGAAAAAAGAGATATAAGAAAACTGGTGACAGTGAAGTTTAAAATAAATTAGTTACTTTGGCATGCCCATGTTACAGAATGTAGGAGATTCACAAACACAAATTAAAAATTTCTTACTACTATGAAAGAAAAAGTTTAGAGATAATAAATATTGCTTTTTTTCTGGTGTTGCAGATGTGAAGTAGGGTGAAGTTGGGATACTCTGTGAGAGGGGAACTTGGACTATAAAGTTGACTTATTAATATTTCTCAGGGATTGTTTGGATTCCTTCTTTGATCAAATCTTCAATCTCTTTGGATGGAAATGGTCCGGCAGTTGGGCTGGCATCATTGTGCAGGCAGTTCTGGGTTTGCTGCTTTGTCCATAGTGAGCTCTGCTCACTGAGCAGCACTGGGAGGAGGGATTTTGTCCAACCTGACCACTTAAATGAGAGTTGTCACATCAATGCAAAATTAAATTTGGACAAGAAACAGTTTTCCTGTACCATGGGGTTCCAAATATTTCAGGACACTCTTGAGCCTGGTATGAAACAAGCAGATCATAATCTGTGTCATTTGATCACTCCAGAGCTAAGCAGCAAGGCCTTTAGCTGTGATACTATTTGTCAGAATTAGAAATGGCCAGAATGGTACTTATGCCTTCTTGTATCTTCACTATTTTGCTTTTATGCTTTGCCGTATTCCTCAGGATCATCTTTCAATTGCATGTTTGTGTATTTTTTATTTATTGCCATGTTTATAAACATTTTGAATGAATAATATATATATATGGGCTTTTAAGTCATGAGTTCTTTAAGCCTTTTGCTTCAGTCTCCTCTTCTGAATGTCTTTATCCTCTTTCCTTCCACGACCACAGAATGGTTCATTCCAGTACTCTTCATTTCCATAATTATCCTTAGTGATGTGTGAGGATGAATGCAAATTTGTTAGCAGAATGATAATTCCTTATGATAACAAGGAAAAAAGCCACAGAAAAAGCTGTCCATAAATTAAGTCAGCATTATATTGGGTTTAATCTATTTTATAAAGCGTTGTGCACCTCTTAGACAGAAAGAGGTCCTTAGAGTAAATGAAATTAATTGGGGAAAAATTAACAAATGTTATGAAGCTGTCATTTTTTTATGTATCACTACCACAGTCATATAAATGCTACTCACATGTTAACTAGATGTCTTCAGCATGCAAATTTGATGGGACTGATCATCATAAATATTAATTACTTCTGAGGCGCAGAGGCTTTTGCAAACACTAATCCCTGTAACACTCCTATAGGGTGGAGAGGTGTTATCTTCCTTTCACAGAAAGAGGCTTGAGCTGTTTGGGTTGGTGATCCTGCCTGCTGCCCTGGTCTCAGGCTGGGAAAGTGATCCTGCTTTTCCTGGCTTCAATTTCCAGTTGTTAGTAATTCCTCACTGACCTGTGTCTTACTCAAAGAGCTAATATTCCTACTCAGAAGAAGAATTCTGGAACTCCTTTGCTGCCACATTGGGAAGTGAAGCCCACTCTGCGAACAGATTTCCCCGTTCACAATCTGGTGTAGGGAAAGATAATTTCTCTTTAAATAAAGAAGTGGCGTCTGAGGAATATTTATTGTGTTTTAGGATAGCTTTCGTTTCATTACAGCATTAAACAGAGAAGTCATGGGTATTCTGTGATGCTTCAGTTCTCTGTAGTATAATGAACTTTTTTTTGCTTATAGGAATGGAAAGATAACATGAAAAATAGTTTGTATATACAAACACAGAAATACACACTGTATTATTTGTTGGGAAATGTAGAATGTTAACTACTCCTTTGTATAGTTCTTTATTTTCTATCTGGAGAGTCCTTCTCATCTTGTAAGGAAATGAAATTTATTTTTTTTTCTGTTTTATCATTTGGGGCTTTTTTCCCATTGGGTGTCTGTACCCCAAGGGCTTTAAGTGTGGAAACATCAAGTGCAGAGTAAGAAAATTTAGTGGCTCTTCTGGCACAAGGAGATGAAGTGTAAGTGTCCATCATTATTCAGTCCCTCTTCTTATGTATTCATACATTTATTTTGTGGCTTATGGAAATGATAATTGTTTGTACATAAGAAAGTCCTGCACACCTTTATGAATCATTCAAAGCTGGCTTTGTGGATGCAGTTACTTTGAAAGAGTATTCCCACAAGGGTCCAAAAAGGCAAAACTGAATCTAAGCAAGTGTTTCCCTGACCAGGGATGAATTTTGATTTAAATTGGCTTATGATAGTGATTTAAAGGACATCAAATGTTCTTCTGTGATGCATCTACATTTGACTGCCCAATTGCAGTAGCTTCATCCCTTCCGGCTCTATTGGCAGTTTAAAAAAAAATAACTAAATGTAAGGATGTGAACTGGAGTGCAGCTGATGATATTGTTGGGTGCCTTTGTGCCTCTGACTGTGGGTGGTTTGTCACAAGAAAGGTAAGAAAGGTGACTGCTAGCAAAGGTGGCATTTAATGGCAGTGTGAGCCTAATGGCAAAGAAAGAAGCAGTCAAGAAACAATCACTTGATTTAAAGAAAAGGTCAGAAGCAAATGAAGCACCTGCTCTGTGTATCTGGTGATTCTGGAGGCTCTTGTGTGCCAGAGGTTTGGGCCGTATTTATTTCACCCAGCAGGAGTGAAAGGGAGCCTGAGCCCTGCCATTCCAGGCTTTCTGAGATGTCCAGTTAAAAATGGGTGAATGGCTGGACAGATGGATAATGTCAGATGGACCATGCCACTTTTCTCCCTGTTAATGAAGGATTGACTCTTCCTCAAATCCATTCCAAAGCATCCTGTGTGCACATAGAGGACTGACCTATAGTTCAGTCCAGTGACTGAAGCATTAATTGAAACTACCATTCTAATCAACATGACTAATATTCTCCTTTGTACCTGCATTAGTCTAAAGGCAGAATAACATAGAAGAGATACTTGTAACCTGACTTTTCTACATTTCAATACATAAGTGCTGCCAGGGAAATTCATCAAAGGGTTCGTCTGAAAAGATTTCCCTGCTGGAAAAGATTTCCCCTACATAAACTGTGCTGTGCTACTCTTTGTAATTTTCAGCCCTACCAGGCTTATCCGTTTTGAGGTTTTGTGGTTTTCTTTTCCAGCTGAGATGTAGTTTTCATACAATGAAATTAGGCTTAAGAATGGCTGAAGGAACTTGGATTAAGGAAGTTCTGTTCCTTTGAATGAATCAAGTAACACCTTCATTTCTTGGTATGTGGCTGTCAAGAGGATGGAAGAAACCCAGTGACTGTCATGCTGTGATTCATGCAACATTATGCTGTGGAGCAGAACAGAGTATTTAGAAGCAAAACCAAAATGTTTGCAACAGAGATGTTTAAAGAACTGGCCAGTTATTAAGTTCAATCAACAGAAGCCATCTTTCTTTGCCCTGCAAGAGTTCAGTTTGTGGAAAGATAGAATGTAAGAGAAGAGTGCAGAAAGTAATCTCACACCTGACGAGTTGCAGCTGTACTAATCACCAAAGATTAAGAACAAGCCTGCCCTTAATAAGCCACAGCTCTTTCCAATAAGAATAGTGCTACAAAAGAGTAAGTTAGCTAGTTGAAGACAGAGTTTGTTAGCTGTGCTGTGAAGGAGGAGTCAGTGCTGTGAGGAGATGGTCATGAGAAATCACTGAGAAGGTCTGAGACTTTTGCAATATGATGACAACACAGTTTATCAAGCAGCTCTTTCCATCTGGTTGCATGATAATCTCTTTTTTGTTGTTATGGTGGTTTGTTTCCTTTCTTAAATAACAGCATGTTCATAATTTTGTCTTCTTGAGTCAGTTTTGTCTCTGTGATATCAACTCTTAGAAAACAATGCTACTGCACAAAATATCACATAGCTAACACCAGAAAAATCTCTCCTTTATAAATGTTTTACCTAAGAGAGAGAGATCAAATACAGTCTATGATGTGACAGTTAATGTTAATCCTGTTTTTAAATAAAAATCCTTCTGTGTTACATGATGAGAAACCCTGCTAATAAGAATAGAGGATTCCTCTTGTGCCATTGCAAAAAGATTTGGAAAAGATGAACATCGTGGGAAATATTACTGTGTCAAACAAGCTTCTTGTAGATTGACTCTTTCACAGTCTTTCAGGCAATTGAATTTTTACAAGTAAGGATTTTTAGGCTTGTTGGGATTTCTACAGTGAGCTGATTGTATTTCCTACTGTGATTAGGAAATACTGCAGCACAGCTTTGTCCCCAGTGGTGTTATTAGGAGACTCTTGTGGATTAGGTTGATTGCCCCTTGTTACTCTTTTGATCAAAAAAGAACTCTCTCAATGCTCTGGGCAAAAGGTGATAACCTTTTCTGATGTTAAATCAATTTGGCATCAAAATTAGTGTTTACAGGTATCATGGTGATATAAACTAATGTAATTTTAAGAAACACAGAAATTGGTGACACTTACTTAAACTACAACTTGAACTGTAAATTTATTTAAAAGCACTGTAAGAGTCTAATTGGTAAAATGACTACAAAATAGTTTTTAAGAGATCTGAACTCCTAGTCACTTACCTAAGAGTATGACAATGTTGCAGCCTTAGCAGAATGATTTACTTGTAAAGATAATATTGTTTGTATGACAGGTGTCATCTCACTGAGTCTGACTAACACTGGATTCTTGGTATTTGAACAAGGATCTAGAGTTTTCTAAAAGGCCCATGCAGTTTTCTCACAGAGGTGGAATATTGCTGCTTTCTTTGTTTAATTTTAGAGTTGTGTGAAAAATGCTGTGAACACATAAGTATGAGAGGATCATGGATCAATTAGAATTTCAACAGAGAAGATTTGGTAATACAGAATAGAATTTGCTAATCCAAAATGACCTTGTTTTAACAAAATAAAGTTGTTCAAAGAAGGGATGAAAAATACATCTGTGTAGCAGATGACCTACAGAATGAATTGCATGCTTTTTAATCTTTTTTAAATGTGTGAAATTCTTAAGGGTATTCAAAAAAGCACTGCAACAATCTATGTTCCATGGAGATAGGCTGCCACACACTGTTGGGCAGACATGAAGTTGTTGGGTGGCTTTCTCAAGGTCATAAACCTGCCAAGAGGTGGGAACCTCCCTGGTTCTTTTCTGTGACAAGTTTATGACTATTTTTTCAATTTAAAAAAATGTTGAGGTTTTTCTAATTTAAAGTAAAAACAATCATCAGGGAAGAGTACAGCTTGGAGCTGTGACTTTAACAAAAAGCTTGGCAGTGACAAATACAGATCTCATGATCTTGTTACCAGTGCTTCTCTGGCTTAATCTCTTTTCCTATAGTGATAGGCTTCCAGAAGTAGTCACATTCCAGCCTTGCTTCTCTTTTGCCATCACATTTGTATGAGAGATCTCTGTTTTGGTTTTACTCTGCTTGCTTGCATACAGATGGGAAATGAGCTGAGGTTGAGGAAAGGGCAGTGAGACCTGGTCTCTTGGCACAGAACCTGCTGATTCTGATTAATTATTAATTGCACTATAATATCAAAGTTACTTGCTCTAAGTTCTATAATTAGTTTAATAAAAACAAAACCAAAAGCCAGCCAAGGCCAAAAACCATGATCACTTTTTTACTTGTGTGACAAGCTAGAGCAAAATTATCTGAGTGAAACAGCTTTCAGTAAACCTGTGGGTGACCATGATCTGGTCTGATCAAGAACATATAAGCAAACAGCTTCAACTAGATATGCTCCCACTGGAAGGATAACCAATGGAAAATCAAAGGTGCGTGGAATGAGGGTGTAGTTTCTTGGATGATGGTGGTTTGGTACATAGAGAAGCTCCACAAGACTTACCCAAGACATGTTACAGGCAATAGGAGTGAAATAGAGAATTCCATTTTTCATGACTGCGTGCTGGTTTTGGCTGGGGTAGAGTTAAGTTTCTTCCCAGGGGCTGTATTTTGGATTTGTACTGAACAAAGGGTTGATAATATAGGGATGTTTATGTTATTGCTCAGCAGGACTTACTGCCAAGGCCTTTTCTGGTTTTTGTACTGGCAGGGAATTTAGGGGTTTGTGGGAGGAGACAGAGCCAGGCCACGTGACCCAAACTGACCAAAGGGATATTCCAGACCGTGTGACATCATGCTCAGTGTGTAGGGTGGGGGGAAAGGCAAACAGGGAGAAAATTGAGTGATGCTGTTTGTCTTCCTAATAACTGTTACCTGTGATGGGGCCCTGCTGTCCTGGAGGTGGCTGAACACCTGCATTGGAAGCACTAAATGAATTCCTTGGGTTTTTTTGCCTGTGGCTTTTGCTTTCCTTGTTAAACTGGTGGTTTTTTCAACCCATGAGTTTTATAGCTTTTGCCCTTGTGGTCCTCTCTTTGGTCCTGCTGGTGAGGGACTGAGTGAGTGACTGTGTTTGGTTGCTGGCTGGGTTAAACCCAGCAACACAGGCATTGCTCTTGTCAGAGAAAATTCAATTTAATAATAGAATGTAGAAGATAGTGGAGTGTTATGGGAGATGCAGAAGCCAGGCCTGCAGAACAAGATAACTCCCATGGCAAAGGGGCAGCTGAGGAGTGACTGTAGTTCTCTTCAGTTATCCCTAGAAAACTCAAAAGTTTCCTCCAGAAGTTTTTTGAAAATTTCTATGTTTTTGTTTTAATCCTAGCAGACCTTCTGAGCTGAGTTAAAGACCATTTAGACTTTATGGAGTTTTAAGAAAGTTTCATATAAAGTGTATTTAATAAAAGGTTTACTAGCAGGCTCCCTGGGGAATTGATTTCACCCTGATACCTACCCACCCACAGATACAGGTGTACATTTCTTACAGACATAGTTATTGTAAACATGCTGTCAATTTCTAGGTTGCTTTTTCTTTTTTAATTACAGCTGCTGTTGTTCAGAGCTGCATCTGTGTAGCTCTCAACAGCAGCCTACTCATCCTCTCTTTCTCCTTTGTTTCATAAGAAAAAAGGCATTAAAAGAAAATGTGAGGAGAAGTAAATCAAATGCCAATCAAAGGCTTTTATCAAGAGCCCCAGGAGAAGAGAGGGTTGAATCTACCTGTGATTATCCAAAAAGAATGCTGGATTTTCCTTCTCTTGCTGGGTGTACAAAAGGCAGAAGTTGAAGTGGTGAGAATTTCCATTTGTGAATTACAAAAATGTGTTTAAATTGCAACTAGTGCAAGCTTTCTGCTATATTAGTAGTTTATTTATAGAGAAAGATGGCTTTGGGTTTAAGGTACAAAATTGAAAATCAGAGGATATGGATCTTCTGGCCCAGAAACAGCATATCTTCCTGGGGGAAATAATGTAGGTGATTTAAATTCTATCTGCAGAACTGCCAGAGTACATTTATTCTTTTTAGTGGTATAGTCAGACTAATTTTTATTAAACCTTTTAAGTGGTCAGAAGGCAGCCATGGTATATGTGCAAAATACTGGTTCTTGCAAGGGTTGTAGATGCCAAAGTGTGTAAGAATAGGGCAGTAAACATGATCCTGGAGGATGCATTCTGAAAACCTGGGAGAGCTGATGGATAACAGGAATATTAATTCACCTAAATAGTCCACACTGACTGTTTGACTTGTATGAACACTATGATTTAATTACTGCTTTTTGGCACATCTGAGGATGTTTCCTTGAGCTGGTAAGATTAGATCTGGTGTCTGTGAAAGGAATGGGCAATATCTTGCCTTTTATAACTATCTCTAATGCTATGTGTTTCTTAGTTTTTTTCTATTATGAACATAGCAGAGCTTCAGAAAGGTTGACACATTACAGGAAACATGTTAAATCCCCTTGCTCTAGTGTTTTTTAATCTCATGCACACGATGAGATTAAAAAACATCTATTTGACAGTTTCAATGAAAATCAGGTTCCCCTCTAAGTCACATTGCCCTGATAATAAGTTTGGATCAAGACAGCTGTCATAAAAATCATAATATTGAATATATTTTGCAAATGGCTGCTGGTCTTAAAAGTTTGTTTATTAAGTCCTTAGTAGTCATCTTCTTAATTATGTACATAACGTCATAAAGTTTAGGGTAAGAATCTTTATCATTGAATTCTAGGCAATATTTCATTACTGATTATTCCCCCTTTAAAGTCTTTTTCCCCTTCCCATATGTCACAGGAGGATCCAAACACTTCTTTCGTGTTTAACAGATAATGAAATTGAAATTCAAATAATAATGAAAATTCCATTAAAGAAATAACTGGCTTTATCCCTCCATTTCCTGCCACACAGATGGATGAGAGACTAGGAACAGGTAGTCAAAATGCAATGTAATTATAACTATGACATTACTGTTTGATTTTTCCAGTTAGTAAATTTAACTACTCAAAGCCATAAGATTTGGTCCTATTTGCTAGAAAACAAGCTCAGAAATTATTTTTCACTCATAAGAGAAAGGAAGATAAAATTTCTGAATGAAAAACAAGAATACAATTTCAGTAGACACTGCTTATGAAGACAGATTCATGTTCAAATTCTGCTACAGCACTAATTTCTTATTCCTAAATATATCCATCAAATTGTTGTAGCTATTAGAGTATGATAGCAATGTTTCAATTAGCTGAAGTTAAGTTTTAGCAAAGCAATTAACAGAATGGAGATAAAAGAAAACCTTAAACACCATAATGGAAAGATTACAGGTGTCATGTCATCATACACCTCATAAAGCATGAATATTTTTTGAGAACAGCAGAGACATAAGTAGTAGGAAATCCATAGGCAAAGAATAGTAGAAGATAGCTAAATTGGGGATACCTGCCTTCAGGAAGAGAAGTCCTCTACCTTGTTGACCAATCTGTAAGAAAATGCCATGGCTTAGCAGTTTCATGATGCCAGCTTGCCCTGATGGTAGCAAGGTTAGGTTTTTTACACAAATTATATGGAAAAGTAGATGGCTTTCTGCTGCTGAATTCCCGTCTGTCCAGACTCTGTTTAAAGGGGCTGTGTGAAGAGGCTGGTGAGAGCCGGGAGCTCCTGCCAAAGATTAAATTTGGACAAGAGAGCAAGTATGAGACTGCTGGATGGATTGGAGGACAGCATCCCTCATAATGGTGGAGGCACTTTTACTCTGGTCATTTCTGTGGCTGTGTAAGAGGCTCATTCCAGATGGGATCTGTGCTAGCATGAGAATTTACTCATGAGCAGAGGGTTGAGAAGGGTTTCTGTGACTTCACTGAGCTGCAGGCACTCGCATTGGTGGGTCTCACAGTTGCCACCACTTTCTCCATTATTTGGAGTATGCCACCTACTTGGTATTTTGGGAAATCATAGTTTTCCAAAATCTGCCTGAACAAAAGCTGCCAACCTTGTTTGCAGCAATGAAGGTTAAAGGAGAAAGGTAATTTGAAGTGGGGGGTTTCAGCTTTTCCTGGATAAATCAGCTGCATACCAAAACTCTCTTCTCTGTTCTATGTGGTGATAGAAAGGGAAGAAGAATTCTGTCTTTCCATTACATTCACATCAGTTATCTTCTATAAATCTTTCCAACAGAGTGTGATGCCAAATTGTAGGTACAAACAGTTTGTGGTAACTGGGAGTGGGGCTGTGTCCAGCCTCATCCCCAATGGGTGCAGCTGTGAGCAGCAGGTGAGCAGCACTGACAGCAATGAGCCATGGAGTGCCCAGGGGCACTGACCCATCATCAAAGGGAACAAAGGGCACACAGGGGCATGGCATCAACAGGAGGGGTATAAAAGGTTGGCTGAAGGACAAGAAGGGCAGATACTTGCAGCCTTCTGAAGTGATATGGTGTTACTCTGTATGGGCAGATGCCTGAAGCCTTCTGATGAGGTATGGTGTTATTCTGTATGGGTGAATGCTTAAAGCCTTCTGAAATTGTATGGGGATGCTCTGTGTATCGTGCTTGTTTCAACTGTGACACCAGATAATCTCTGCTCAACTTTTTGTCCAGTCCCACTGAAATTTCTTGGAATATTTTTCCTATACTAAGAAGGTAAAGATCTTACTTAAACTATCTTATGTATTCAGAAAGCTTAATGAATTCAGTGGCCCTTTCCAGGAGCTTTTACAGTAAGCTTCTGCAGAAATGTTTTTCTCTTGCTCTTGTGAAAACATTGTACTTGATTTTTGAAATTACGCCTTTGCAAAAAAGAATGCATCAGCAATGTCTAAGAAAAAAATAGTTCTGCCTGATCAAATGAAAATCACTAATTTTTTTTTTTTTTTCTAATATGAAAATGTGCTTTTCCATCATTGGAGTTTCCATGGGGGAGGAAAGGGCAGAGAGACAGGAGATTAATTACATATTTAGAGTCAAGTGTGGAGTTCAATGCTAAAATAAATCAGGGCAATGTAACTGTCGCTGAAGTTTCAAGGTTGTCAGAAGTAAACAAAATAGTTGTTTTTCTCATTCTTGGGTTCTTCCTCCTCCCTCATCCATCCCTTGGTGTCTGTGAAAAAGCCTAAGCATAAATGGTGTCATTTCAAGAAAGACATTCTTTCTTAAATGTAGCCCTTTCAGATGTAGTTATGATGTTACTCAAAACTGTCAGGTTTTAGCTGAAGTTTGCAGGAGTGCCTAGTGATGTGAGCTCTTTATGCGTAGCATAAGACCTGAAAAGGAATAGTATATTGTGCTCAGATACCCAGTAGTTTATTCGAGTCAAGTCTCTTCAGAGTTGCTTTTACCTAAAATTAAAGATTCCTTAAGCGCCACTGGTAAGTATCATCTGTACAGAAAATAAATGCTGCTCTTTGGAGCAGTTCATGCTGGGTATGCCACAAAACTTAGTTCAGGAGTTTTATGTTTGGACATTAGAAATAGAGCATCTATCTATGGTGTTTAAGATTAAACTGATAATAGTTTATGTTTTACGTAGTCTTTGAGGGCTGGTCTGCAAACACGTTCTCAAAGGCTTCCAAAGTATTGCTGGTAGTTACTGTAAAATCCATTACTGATTTATTTTAATATACAAAAGTGCTTAATATCAGTTAAAAGCATTCACTGAGTGATCTTTGATGATGATTAAAATAGGGAAAAGCTTACTCTGGTCATGGTAGGTACTTATAAAAGTGAAGTCTTTCATATAAAAAGTAGCTGCATCATTTACACAGCATGTAGAGAAATAAAGTTGTCCAAAAATAGAATTTTCAAATTGTTCACTGTTTGCAAAATGCACACTCCATACACACATCCAAAGTGATATACAAGGCACCTACTTATTTTAGTACTCTAAATATATTTCTAAAGAAGTAAGGTCATAAAACTCTCCCTTCTGTTTGGAAAACTTGTTCAAGTCCATATTCCCTGTAGTGTATATATTTTTCCTGTTGTTTAAGGCACAATCACTAAATGCTCTCACATTTTTATTTAATAAGTTTATCAACTGAATTTTAAGATGCTGCAAGACATGCCCATATAACTTTGATGCCTCTGTCAATATATTGATATTTACAGTAGTTTCCCAAAAGTATCTTTCAGTTTTCATGAAAAGTTATTTCTATACCTCTGATGTCTTGCTTAAAACATAGGATTTCTGCATGGTCTTTCAAGACACTTTACCATATGGCACTCATTGAATGTTTTGAAAATCGTAAATACCTGCAACAACTTCTTTCAAAGAAGGTATAATAGCGTGTGTATTCCTTTGCCTGTGTGCTTGGGTTCATTAATGCACATCTCTGGTATTTTCAGTGTTGGAGAAATTAAATTCAAAAGTCATTAAAAGTGTATTTTTCAAAAAGCAACCATACTAAACAGGAATGCTTTCTTAAGTGATGGTCCCAACTGTTGGGACTCAATACATAAAAGTAGAATTCAATAGCACTCAAACAATTCAACTGAAAATCTTCTGCATATTCATAATATAACAATGTTCTGTTTTCAAGTGGTGTTGTGATAGAAATTCTTTCCTTTAAAAAAACCCCTCAGGATCTATCTAGCATTCCTTTATTAGGTGGCCATGTCAAATTCAGAATGAAATGCGATAATCTGCTGCCTTTACTGCCAATGTCTTTACGTGGGCGTGCTATTGTACAAACAGCTTAAAAATACCAGAGCAGAAGTGGTGTCATGCCCTCAGAGATGTAGGGAAATCGTTCCAGCAAACTTGATGTGGGGGATGAATAGCCATCACATGGCAACGAGGCAGTTTAGATATTGTAGATCTGCCAAGTGAGTGCTCAGTAATGATTGTCTGCTGAAAGAAAGCACGGACCTGTGATCCCACGAGGAGTGTTTTATGAGTCTCAAGACCATCTGATCTGTACTTGAGATATAAATCTCTTTAACCTTTCTTATAGGGATGCAGCTGCAACCTGATATTTCAAACAAGATACATGTTGCTTTTTTGTTTGGTGAAAAGTTACATGATTAATGGATGATTGGGTTATCCATTTATCAAATAATATTTTGGTTCACACCTTGTGAATATAGTTGTACAGATGAAAGTCTGTTAATTTTGAAAGATTTTCAAAGATTACATTTCAAAGATTTTCAAAAATTACATTCAGAAAGTGCTTGGAATAACAGTCTAAATGAGCACAATTTCTTTTCATTAGTTAGCTGATGAGACTCAGATAACTTTGTCTGAGTTGACAAAGGAAATATTCTGATTTTTACTAAGCCTTTCCAAAAAGAGATGAATGCTGTTGTATTTGTTCACATACAGCACACTGGCATCTCCCTGGTTTGATCCTGTGTTTATTACAGCTTTATTAGCTGAGGTTGCATAGCATTAGCACTTTTTGGGAAATTGTAATTGCATATTGAAATTATATATTTTAATCTAATTTTAATTTAAAATGTTTGAGCTGCTGAATTAAAAAGTGTTTTTTATGTGTACTTGAGTTGTAGCTCAAGTAATGAAAGATCCAAGTTTTATGCCTGATCATAAACTTGTAAATTTTAGAAATTATTTGCCATATTTTATGTCTGGCTGTGGCAGGATGTAACCCAAAGCATTCCTCACTTTGAAATGATGCTGTACTTCATCTGATCTGTGTAATATTCTCCCTCAGAAGTTTACAGAAAGCCACTCCACCTTCAGTATAACTCAGTCCATACATCCTCCTCACCTTCTCTCAAGGGGTGCCTTCCTTTACTTCAGCTTTATGAAGTAAAAACCCCACTTTGGCTTTCAGATCCATACTGAAACAATCAAGCTTCCTTGTCCTGTCTTTTCGGACTCAAATTCCATATTTTTGTACATATCTTATCCTTTTAGTTACTGTAAAAGTCACCACATTTTTAGTGTGAGTCTCTCACATTTGCTGTGTTTGGGGTTATTTCTATTTTAGAAACCTGAATTCTCATTGCATTTCTTTCTGGGCTGAGAATCAATAGCCTTTTTTAGCCAAGTTCTCTCATGAAAGAGGAAGTCACTCCTTGGATTAATGTCTTCTCCCATCCCATTCTTAGTTGCTGTACCTTTTTATGGATGTGCACCTTTTCATTGCCCACCCTGCAGGCTGTGTCTGGACTGCAGCATTCCCTTTACTGGCTCTCCTGTCCCTGCAACAAGCTCTTGCTGAGCCTTCTTGTTTTCACCTCTGATACATGCAATTTGAGTTCAGCAGCCTAAGTTGGACCTCTTCTAGCCCATGAATGCTCTGAGATTAGTCCCACCATCCTCCCCAGCAGCCTGGATGAAACCCCAGAAACCACACAGGGAACGTGTTGCCTTTTGTTGCAGGTGGGAGTGTTTTGTTCTCTGTATGTAAATCAACCAGTTTTACAAAGTTCTCTTGTCCTCTTACATCTATCCTTCAGCAAATTACTGATGTAAGTTATTTATTGCTCCATTTAGAAGATCTCTGTAATGAACTAATTTTTGGGTTTTTCTTTTTTTTTTGTACTATGCTTTTAAAAATGTCAAAACTGTTGGTGGACAGTAAGACTGACTATCCTGGCTTTCAGTAGTGGAAAACTGAAAAACGGAATAAAATGAGGTATAGTTTGTTTCTTGGTTCTTAAGCTCTGGATCTTAATACTATTGTCTGATTAGTTAGGTGGCTCTCCAGTCATTCTGTGTTTAAAAATAAGCCAGATACCATTTTATAATACTTTTCCCTGCTTTAAAGGAGAAGTGGGGGAGTAATCAATATGTTAAGTCATTTTCTATCACCAAGATTTTCATAGTGGCATAAAGCACAGAGAATGTTTCTGTCAGTGCAAAACCAATTCCATCTGGTATTTAATTTTGATTATTGTATGAAGCTTAGAGTAAATTTTTATGATTTTCTGTCAATTCTCTGTGGTGATATACGCATTCCTCCATTAAATCACATTCATTATGATTGCCATTCTGTTGATACTGGAATAGGTACTATATAAAGCCATAAAACATTTATGGAATCTTAACTAGTGAAGCTTGCATGAGTTGGTGATCCATCCTTTCTGTCTGAGGAGAATGAGCCCAATGTGTGGCTATTTTAAGGCACAGGTTGAATTGAAGAGGCAGAGATCAAGTGCTCTGCCAACCATGTGTGAGCTGGCTTTTATCTGAATCCAGAGACTGAAAATTATACCAAAATAATATGTAATTATCATAGCATTGCCCAGGGAACAGAAAAAAAAATAAATGACTGGAAAATGAGGTGTGTTTGCCCTTCTGTCAAGCCCCACACTTCTCACCAAGCATCCAGAATTATGGTCTCATGTCCTCCTCATGCCATGTCATTTGTTCTGGCCCTTTATTTTCTGTCTAATTCTCAGATTCCCCTGATGGGAAATGGTCCTCAGCTTATGTTCCTGTCCAGAAGCACTGTCTGCTCAAGGTCCAGTTGATCTTTGTGGGCTTTTTACTAACTCTAAAATGTTGTCTCTTATGGTCTGTAGCATCAAACTCTTCTCTCTATCCTTTGTTCCCTTTTCATTGATTTGAGTCTGTTTTTCTGCTGGAACAGCAATTTTTCAATGGGTCTGCCTCGAAAAATTATTGAATACATAGAATTTTTCAACTGTTGGCATTTTTTCATGTAACCCTGACTTCCTTCCTTAAGCCATTATTTCTTCTGGATGATTTCTGCAGGATTGCATGCCTTTTCAAGGCAAGAATGAAAGATGAATACTGCACCAAGTTTCAGCAAATTACTTTCTTAGAACATCAAAAGTTCAGACATTTCATAAAACATTCATTTTAGATTCTTGTACAAGAAAATTAGTTTCTGCTTATATATAAAATGAAACTATTTACATTTCTGAATCTGTTCTGTTGTCAATTACTGTAAATTGGAGTGGAAAAAAATTCAGTTTTTCTGTGGCATTTATTCTGTTTATCTTTCATTTTAATCATATTTTGTTTTTGAAACCTGTCAACTTTTCTTCCATTATTTTTGCTGACTTCCTCTAGTTTATTTTTTCTTTCATGATTTTCCTTATTTGTTCTTACATGTAATATTTTCTCCATGTCTTATTTAATTAATTCTTTTATTACATTACTCATTTACCCTTCTTTCACAGCTCCTCTCCTCACAGCTTGGAGGTTTTGTTTTTCTCACCACATACACAAGCCTGCACACTTAATAGGCTTTCTGGTGTTCTGGGTCTGATAAGCAGGGGGCAAAGCGTCACTTTGAAAATAAAATTAATCCTTGCCCATCCCAGTTTCAGCCAACAGGTTTTCTGGATAAGAAACTGAGTCTGAACTGAGATTGAGCTTTATGTATCAGTAGCCTTTAGCAACAGTTCATGAACCTGTCACTGGACAGGTTTCTACACCTCACATCAGCATCCAAATCCATTGATTTCTTTAACAGGCTGCTCTTTCTAAAATCAGCTGGTTTATATAAATTTTCTTGTTCAGTGGTGTCATAGATGTGTATTGAATTTCAGCACTGAGAAAGCGAGAAAAAATTCAGTCAGCAAACTCCCTGAGCAGCGAATGATGAGCAAATAACTCTTTTTCTAACAGATGAGGATTTTACTTATTTTTTGGTGGCTAGTTTAATGCCTTTGATATCATTCATTGTTAATGCATATAGACTACATTGCTTTTAATGGACTGGATTATAAAGGCTAATGGCATTCTTAAAGATTATATAGTAGTTGATTACTACCTGTGCTAAAGGATTTTCATTGTTGAGAGGTTTAGGAGAACATTGAAAGTAGGGTTAAACAGTAAATAATTCATCTGATAGTTCATGAAGAGTGAAATAATTTCATCATTTTGTCAACAGGTTTGACTACATACCAAGAATGTTAAAAATTTAGGGATGAGAGTAAAGTAATTATAATTTAGCCTGGCAGTAAGATACCTAAGAGAACACACATTGCTCTTGTGGACAAAAATAAGGGGGTTGTCCAGATTGATCCTTCCCTTTTAATGAAAAAAATTCTCCTTTGCGGTTTTCATTCTGTTTGACACCTCTGTGAAATCAGTCTGGGTTTTTCATTTTTCTGAAAACTATACTCATCTGTCTGCAGGGTGTAAAAAGTTGCTGTTCACTCCTGTAGGTGTATAACACAGGCTTTCTAATTTTCATAGCTCCATTAATTTTCCTAACACCTAGTAATAAGTATTAAGCCTATTCTTACAGGTGGGGAAAATACATTGGGCAAATCAACATCTGTCTTCATACAGCTGTGGAGATATATAGAGGATGAAAATCTGATTACATGAATATTGTGGCAGGAGCTTTTGGTGAAGAGCCAGAGGGTGAATTTTGTGCAAAAGTAATTGTTTTGTTGGTGGTAATGCTTGCAGCAGTGTTCACCGGGGTGTGATCTGCTTCTATTTACATGGAAAAAAGGCTGTGCTGCAGCTTCTGGGGTTATGTCTGGGTACTGCATCTGTATTTGTTAACTATACAGGCAGACTTGTTTAACCTTGAAAATTCTCAAGTTTTTAACAACAGCAAGCTATGTTCATGACCTTTGCTTGGTTCTGTTTTGCTTAAGCCTGTTAAAATGGAAGTAAGTATTCTAATGTTTTGCAGTTTGCTTCAAGGTGTGAGCATGCCTCACACTGGCTTCTTTGTTTTAGGTCACAGGGGTGGTGTTAAGGTTTTCATAGCCTTTTACACGAGTTCTTGTTTCATATTTGGCAGACAGAAGAAACAAAGCTCTGTCTCAGTATAGCATAAAGGAGATTTCTTTGGAGATGCCTTTTTAGTAAAAAACTTCCTGTGAAAATGAGTCATACAATCAACAATGAAAGTAAATGTTACTGTTTTCTTTGGACATTTAACCTATAAGATTGAGAGTGCTTACTACCATCTTTAAAGATCAGGACCCCACTGGGACAGATGTTTAATCATATGTAGTAGATATGGAAGTCACCCCTGTCTCTAGTTTATAGCCTTAATTAAACTACTCATCTGCTGATGTGAAAGGTGTTGAAGAACAGTCTCCAGGACCTAAGTAATTTTCTAAGTCATTTCTGTTACTGTTGTCATGGGATTTTCACACATCTGAGTTCCGGGGTGGGGGTGAATGCACTCAGATGAAACCATGTGTATTATTACCACAGCAAATTTCACACTTGAATGATTTTTTTCTATTAGATTTACCAAAAACTTCTGCTCTTTTACTGCAAAACCAGCCATTTTATATTTCCAGGGACTTTTCTAGGACAAAGTTACTACAAATGGTCTATAAATATAGCAGCAGCTGAGGACTAATAGTTGTCTAAATTCTGCTTTTTTTTTTTTTTTGTCAGACAGATCTTTGAATGACAGATGTTTAAAGCATTGACAAAGGTATGTAGACTCACTGAGAGCTTACCAGTGCTCTGTGTCCACCAGCTAGAGTGAGGGCCATCAGTTTCTTTCATTCAGATTTTCATTTCATCTCCAATCAAGAAATGTAACTGAGGAGAAAAGAACCCTTTCTCCTCTTGCTGGCTTTCTGACATAAGCTAATTGTTCTGTGGAATTTGAATTGAGCAAGAAGACAAAGAAGTTTGAAACATGAAAAAACACAACAAAGTGAGAAGGAGTGGGCTTAATGCTAACAGTTATTAAACATATATATGATAAGAAAATCAGAGTCCAGGTTAATCAGCAGAACCTGCTTATTTTTTTAAGCACATAAACATGTGATCTTTAATATTATATCCTTGTTTTGCTGATAGTTTTTTTTTTAATTCCCTTAGTTTTGTCTCTACCTTGTTATTTCTTTTTATAGGTAGGGCTGATGCTTGGGTCTAACTTTTTTTAAAAATGTACATAAAAAGCGTATGAACTATAGGACAGTAAGCACTTAAAAAAAAGGTGAATGACTGAAATCTTTCACTTTTCTGAAGTGAGAGTCCTAAAGACTGAGTTGTAATATATATTTATATGCATTAGTGATATCATTTGGAGAAGTCATTTGTCTTGAACAGGTTATAGTGCTGAAAAATTTAGGTAGTATTCTGAAGAAGTATTTTCTTCCCACATAATCAGATGATTTTCCTATTATGTCTTTATTGTGTACAGCATACAAATTTTCAAAACATCTAAACAACAGGTTTGTCATAATTTTATGTATTAGCTGTGCAAATGGTTTGGTTGCATAGCCTTATAAAAATAAAATATGTGCAATTGTCAGATGACTGTGCCAAAGTCAGCTCAGCTCCTCCCACCTGGATGTGAAAGGAGGTTGTATGGTGGGCTGGGGTTGTTCTGTTTCTATTTTCACAATTTTGCATCTTCAACTGCAGAAAATGTTTCTCCTTACTTTGTGTGATTAAAATATAAAATTTTTCCCCATTCACATGTTGACTAGATACTCATTGTATAGTTGCTAAGGGATACTGTTGACCCTCAAAAAGATTATGTACAAGAAGGAGAAGCATACAACTTCTAACTGTTTAGAAAATCAGTATAAATCAATCCTAAAATGAGATCCTAAAAATTCCCCCCATCTCTTTCAATGACTGAAAGTAGACTCAGGAATCCTTTGATAAATACTTTCAATTTTAGGTTCACCCTACCCACTCTTAAGTGTTCGGAAAGCTTCTGGGAATTTAAAGTCCTGGGCTCCAAACCAGCATGACTTAGGAAGACTGTAAAATCCTTAATTATGCCTGATGCAGGTGTAATACAGGATAAAGAGGATTAAGGGGTCTGAGAGCCATGACAAGCAAAAGATAATTCCATTATGGTCATGGCCAGAAATGGAAAATAAAAACCTCAGGTTTATTCTGAGATTTTTTTTTTCATTGTCCTTTTCATTCAGCTTCCTCTTCTCTAGGATCACAACCATGACAACCATGGCCTATGTCAGAAGGCTTTTGTAAGGCTCTTTAGTTCTGTGAGCTACAGTGCAGTAGCAGCAGCTGCCTTTAGGATAACGACACACAGAAATGTAAAGTCAACCCTGAAGTCTGTGTGTTGGCTTTCTTTGTTTGTTTTTATTAGTCCTCCATTTGTGTTACTTACATGCAACATATTTTCAACAGAAATTTGAAAATATCACAGAGTCAGATGCTGCTGCCCTGTCAGTCCCAGTAGTGTCATATTCAGCTAATAACTGGTGGATTCCCTTTCTGCAGGGAATGTTTCTAAGGAATGAGGTTCTAGGGACATCAGTTTTCATACGAGAAGCAAAATAAAGATGGGCAGTTGCTCTGATGTGAAGTCAAAAAGATAACCTGTTCTTTTGCACTAGAAAATTCATGAGTAAGTGGTATTTTGCTTGTGAAAATTTGAAAAGAAAGAATTGCTTTGAGGTAGTGGCTGTTTGGAGTGGCTCAGCAACACAAGGTATGAAAGTGTAATGGTATGTTTGACAGCTGTGAAGCACTTTTTTGCACTTTTTTTTGTTTAGTTACCTTACAATGGTGGGTGGGGGGGAATCTTCCAATATGCCACTCTAAAACCACCCCAAAATCATCTTGAAATGGAAAGAATTCTTATCACTAAAAAGATCCTCTGCCATAATTTGCCATACTTAATGATATTCTATTGAAAAATTTGATCATCTCTGATCTTATGAACTGTTAATTTAAATATAGTCTCATGGCATGCTCTGACCATGAATAGAACAGGGGTACTTACAGGTATTGCCTTAACATTTGTATTAAAACAAATGCCAAACTCTTGATTAGATATAGAACTTGATAATGCTAAGCAATTTAGGCAAAATAAAACTAATCAGGAAGGTAGGGCTTAGGAACATTTATTGTTGCTTAGAGTGAAAGAGTGTAATTAAAATGATAAGGTAGTCATGATTGGAATAAATTATTGAGGTTTCAGAGATTACACCTTAAAGCATTTGATTAATGTTGAGAAACCTTGATTGTGAATATGTTGTAGGCCTTTAAACTTTGAAAAAGTAGATCCTAGAACATAATCCTTTCTTCAGTGGGGCTTTTGCAGACTGAACTAAAGTCTTACGCTAATTTTCTGTTTCTATCCTTCCATATCTTCTACAGTTTTATCTGCATATTTTTATCTCTGTGTACAAGTATTTTTAACCTCTTGTTTATCTGCAACTTAGAATTATCACAAAATGTGTGGAAATGTGTTTGCTAATCTAAGGAGTGACTGGGAAAAGCAGCTCACATACTCCTGAAGAAAATCCAGCTACCAATTAAGATTTTCATTAAAATATTTGAGTCATAGTTAATTTGCATTAGGATTTATTATCTGAGCAAGCCTGACCTATTAAACCTTCTAAATCTATTACTGTCAGTTAATGTCATGATTACAGGAAGAGCACATGGTGTGCCATGGAAACACAGCTGTTCCACCGAATTTTTAACTTGAAATCACCATTGTGCAGTTTATCACTGAATTATTAGGCACAATAAATTATTTTATGCTAGCCACTCTCATGTCCATCTTCTTAATATTTTCCTTGTCATTATAAGTGCCTTTAGCCTTACAGGGTAATGAAAGGTTCTCGTATCAAGTCTGATTACTACTCTAATGTTTTCCAGGCATGCTTGGTGATGAGCTTGGCATATGAAACAATTTCCTACAGTAATAAAGCTAATTAAAGTGGGCAGTCATCCCCACATCACTCTTTAATGAATTATAATGAGCTCATTAATCTATCCAGTCTTGCTCACCACGTCTATTGACTAAGCCTCGCTGGCAGTATAGGATAGAACACAAAAAAAATGGATACTGAAACACATCTATTTTTCCATTTTTGGCATAGAAACAGGAGAAAGCAGAGGTATGCTTTAAGTGGAATATGCTTTTTAATAATCAGAATTGGAAAGGGTAGACAGCTAAGTCCATCCAATGGTGGTGAAGGAAGACTCATGCAGGACCTTAACGAGATCTAGCAATGCACTGCAAGTGATAGAATAATTAATGCTTCTGTGGCACACACATATAATGTAAAATATGACTTAAAAAAAATATTTTAGTAACTGGCTCTCTGGGGAAACTGCCTGAAGAAAATAACATCAAGCTCATTTTTGGCTGAGTTTCTTGGCATTTTTCTTTGTTTTCTTAAAATGAGCAAAGAAGAGCTTGCAAGGTTATTTCATATCCAATTTCATAATGACAAATATTGGAGAATTAAGTGGTAAAATTTATGAGTGGAAAGAGATGATTCATGCAAATATACATCTAGAAAAACCACCTATTTTTCTTTGATTCTAACCCCACAAATTTCCCTATCTGTAACAAATAAAGTCTAGTAATAGCAAATCACAGCTAACTGATGGAGTTACCTGGATCTTCTAGCATTCCAATGCTCTTAAGGCAAATCCCACAGGCATATTTTTATATTATTTTATACACAGAATTTTATCTTGATTTGCCTTAGGGCATTGACACATTTCTTTACATGGTAGCTCAGAACCAGGGAGAGCAGTTCTGTATTAGCATGTTTATTATGCTGGTGAGTGGTGCACTAATTATTTAGACTGTGCTGTTTTCTATACTGGCCAAACAAAGGTAGGCATTTATAGTTGGTATTGTTTTGTCTGAAGAGGCTTAAATTTTTGCAGTATCTTTGTAGTTATGCTCTCATAGGACAATCATTTTATGATAGCTGAACAGTGTTTGTCTCAGTTACCTGACAAAGCCTTGGTTCTGTTTTTTTTCCTCCAAAAAATCGTAAGGATAACCAAGTCTTGTCATTTGTAATGACCATAATGTCAGTCCAGAAATTTGATTTTCTGCATGTATGCAAAGTGGAATGTATTTAAAGATTGATATATCTGCATAAACTTGCAAGAAAATGTCCTGTTGGATGAACAAAGATTTATTCCCAACCAAAAAATGTGTTTCCATTTAAGGTCAGTTCCTAATTGAATATGCAGTACAGGAAGGAGTCATGCTAAATATGTAGTCTAGTTCAGCTGGTTGACTTCACGACAGTGAAGTACATTCACTGTAATTCAGAATCTAGTCTTGACCACTGATGAGAAGATAAAACCTCAGTGGGTCTAGAGAAGCAGTGAGTGTCTGAGCTCATTGTACTAAATGGCTGTAGGTGAGAGGGGAGATAGAAAATTTTTTATGTGGAGAAACAAATCCAACTGTGCTTGGCAAGTGTGATAAAGGCAGGAAACAATCTTCACGTTTTATATGTGTAAATTTTACAAATTTTAGAAATTTTACAAACTATCAACATGATTTACTGATTGGCTCACCAGCTCTGCATCATTTTGCTGTTCACTGATATTTTCTTTAAAGGGTCAGTAATATTGTATAGGATGTCTATGTGACAGTCTTTAATCAGTAGTAAATTACAAGTTTTAAACATAGAAGAGATAATGTTCTCTGAATACACCTTCATGATGTAAACACAAAGAATCGGTAGAACATCTGAGGTTTCATTTTATCTAAATATGAGGGTTTCTTTTCTGTGTCACTATGGTGGATCTAGGGAACCTTTTGGAATAGATTAGTTAGGCTGATATACGCAAAGATTTTCAAAGAAAAATGATTTGTTCTTGGCACATGATATCCATGCATGCAAGCATTTGTATATTTGATCCTAAAGACTTCCCTGGAATGCCATACTATTTTCATAATTATAACTTCAAGCAGAGCTGGCTGGATCTTTTTCTTACTCTCTGGAGAGCATTTAATAAGATTACTTCTGTTAATTCTAATGTACTTGGAAGATCTAAAAGCTAATTCATTGCTTTCTTCCCTGAATCATCCTCATCAAATCTAAAATTATTTTTATGTATTTTTATTCAGATCCTAAAGAAAAACTTGACTTGGCTTTAAAAACAATAATGGTAAAATAAAAATATGTGTATTGTCCTTTTTGTGCACAAGATGTTGTTTTGTCACATTTTTCCTGACAACTGGAGGAAACCAAGGTCAGTATTTCATAACACTCCCCTTTCCTCCTGTCTGAAATTTTCTTGTAATTCCAGAAGGCAGGACAAAGAATATTGTAAAGCTGATAAATTGCATTCAGCATAAAATAATAGTTATTGTGTCACATATACAAGCTTTTAGTAGAAAACTGCAATGGATTCAGGAGAGGTTTGAGCTTAGTGGCCTGTGCTGTGTTGGAGCTAGAAGAAACTTTTCTATTGATCTCCTTATAGGGCAGCCAGGATCCAATTTGGACTTGTCTCCTTCTGTTTAGACAAATGAGATTTTGTTTAGGACATTTTTCTCTGAATATGAAGAAATACATTTACTGGTATGGCAGTAATGAAACTTCTACAAAAATGCTGCAGATTGGCAGATACTTTTACTTTACTTTTTTGGCCTGCATGTTTTTTGTCATGCTGCTTGGCAGAAAGGAACTAACATACAAATGAAAAAGTGGCTACATTTCAGTTGTAAATTAAATTATATTTGCACAAAGTTATAGATTTTATGGATATTCTTTCATGTGACTCAGTCTATGTGTATTAACATGATTAATAAGGTTGTTTACCTGTAAAAGTGTGAAGAGGTTTTTGGTTTTGCTGATTCAACATCAGGGAAAAAAAATGGATATGAATAGTTTATCCCTGATGCTAATGAGAGTTAATAGGACAATATTAAACTGCTAACCATATGGTTACAAACAAACTAAACCCCACCCTGATTACAGAAGGTTTTCATCAAATTAGTAAGTGCAGTGGGGTCTTGTAGAGAATTTGCAATGCTGAAAAAAAAGGTGGTTAAGGAAGCACTCTTGGCTAATAAGATTATGTTGAAGAAAAACAAAAAGTATAATTAAAAAATTGGTGTTTGCTTCCACATCACTAGATCCATCTGCAGCATTGGGGGAACTAATCCAAAGAATGAGTCTTGAAATGCCAGTTTAAGATATCTGAGAATAGTAATGGAACAGCAGAGAATAGGAAATCCCTTGCAGCAGCTACTCATTCTGAGACTGATATGAGGAATGGTTGAACTGCTAACTCTTGCCTTTTATCTGTTGCTTTGATCTTTGTGGCTGAATGTCAGATTGAAATAAGCATCTGCTTTTTGTTTGTTGGGCTTTTTTAAACAAGTTCTTATAATTTGAGTTTGTTACTGGTTAAATTAGCAGAAAATGTTCTGGAAAATAGATTTGCTTGGAGCATGAATGGATGTAATACAGGAGGAAGAGCAGAACAGACTTCCTGAGATTTTAATCAGACAACAGAAGTCTGCTAGAAGAGTCCTGCATGTGAATAAGGATGATCTATTTTGTGTAGTTATCTCAATTTCCAAAAACCTTTCAAAAAGGACTCTTTCAAAAGAGCCCTTCATCAAAGACTTTTAAAAATATGATGATGAGTAGAAGAGTCTTCTGTTGGATTAATGGCAGATCAGGAGTACAGTACAAAAGACATAAGTAGTCATTTATTAAAGGAAGAATTATACTTCTAGGAGGTCCAGAACAATCAGAATTAAAATGGAGTTTGAAATGTTGCAGAAAGATATAATCATACTAAATGATGTAAAGATGAAAGACAGTTGAGATTCCATGTCAGCAGACACAATGGAGAAGAAGGGGAAGAACAATCCTGTTTTTCCAGATGAGGAAAGAGAGCTTTCAGACATGGTGCATAGTTCCTTGAAAAGACCTTATTTTAGGACTTACTAAAATAACATTTTTTTTAAAAGGGACTTACAGTTGAGCATTTATTCTTAGTAGAATCCTGATTATCTGGTTCAAATGAATGACACAGTCCAAGGGTGGAGGAAGGCTTTGGTCAGAGATGCAGAATGTGCTCTGTAAGGAGGAAGATATTTGCTGGTTTCAAACAAAGATGACAGTGATTACAAAGTAAGCATGTGGATTTATAAAACAATGGAAGTCATGGAGGAGATGAATAGGAAATACACATACCTATTCTTAAGGAAACAAGAACAATGACATTGTTCCACAGCAGGTTGAGAACCTGAGGAAGGTTAGGGGATTTCGTTTCACTTGTTTTCTCTAGATGAATGTAGAATTTATTTAGGGATATCACCAAAGGAGACACTGTACTGTGCATGTGAATTCTGGCCATAAAGGGAGAATTGGTGGATTGATTATATTTGGAAAAAATGCATTCAAATCTTTTGTTACGCTCTTGGCTGCTATTCATGATTTCTGCAGGTTAGATAAATCTTGGGCTTCGTGTGGTATAACGATTCAGTTTTCATGTTCTACAGTTTATTAATCAAGCTTAATACTTTTAAATTTAATACTTTTTATTATCACTCAGAAAGAGAGAAAATTTCAACGTGAGTTAAACAGGAAATCCAAATGTATTTGCTTAATCTGTATTTCAGAGTTAACGGAATTTGGCTCATTATGAAGAAAACATTGTTAATTTAGCTTTGTATTCATAAATGTCTGAAGTGAAGATAGCATAGCCTATATAGTCTCTTTGAGTGTTACCTTCACAGTTGAATATCAATTGAATTCCAGTATTTAAATGGATGTAACTGCCCTCATTCACCCAGTACAATATTTATTGACATGTTCCATGTAACTGAACTTAGAATATATTGTAGTATTGCATAGGTCGTTTTTTAGGATTACTCATTGTTATGTATCATAAGAAGATCAGATCCTGTGTTCCCCAAACTCCATTTGATTTCCTGATCAAGAAACGAAATAGAGAGTTGTTCCTTTAGAAGTGTCATTTCAATACTGGAGCTCTGTGGAAAGAAGTTGTAGAAAATGATGTCTTTTTCTGATATGGTTTACAAAGCTGATTAAAGATTTTATTTATTTGTGTTTTTCCTAATGGAAATATAACTTGGAGTTAGACTCTGCATGTGCTGGGTTTAGATGATCATGGGAGATTGCTCTGAGCTGTTGTGTTATGCTTTAATGGGAATTTCTGGAGCATGGACTTGCTCTCACCTTTGTTCTGGTTTTCAGCAACAGCTGGTGGGGCAGTGTGACATGAGAAGCAGGTGAGTTAAGTGTGACCATTGCCTGCAGCCAGCAGGGATGCTCTTTGGGAGAGGTGTTGGGACTCCAGCCAAGACTAACTGGTCTGGCAAGGCACCAAAACAGCAGATGAGCCAAAGGAACAAAATCAATGTGCCTTGCACATGTGAAGAAATGCAACCAGCCAAATAATTTGTATCTTGGTGTGATTGAAAGGGATTGATACAAGAGATATGAGGTGATGCTGTAGGTAGAGCTAGAGAGAGCACAGAAAGGGATATGTTGCAATGAGTATGTGAGATGCCATGGTGTACTTACAGCAGGGACCAGACCAGTGACTTGGTTTTGGCACATGAAAGAAATAACGCAGACTTGGTCTCTCTGCTAATTGTAGAGTCTTTAAGACTTTCATTAAAACAAGAGTAATGATAAACAGTGCAAGTACTCATGATCTGACTGAAAATCCATTTCTGAAAACGCAGTCTGTAATATCCAGCAGTCTACTCACGTAATCTCAAATAGATAGATGCTCTTCCTTTTGTAAAACATGCTAACACAAGTGGTGTCTCAGTCTGGAGACAGTAGCACTCCTCTGAAAAATCCATCTAAGATCCACAAAGCTACTTGTTTTTCTGATGTCAGGTGGTATAAAGTGAACCATAGAAGATATCCACAATCCCTATCTAGACTTATATGCTGTTCACAGAAAAGTACTAATAGTGTCCATATTAAACCTCGTGCTTTTTCTGAATGTTCCAGACAGTTAACCAGAAATTTATGAATTTTTCTACGTAGATCTGCTGCATAAATGAGAGGAAGCTTCAGCTGGTGTGGCATTTGTGTACTTTTCTGGACCTGATACTCAGTTTTAAATATCTTAGTTTTGTTTGTTCCAGAATTATTTTCTTAAGACACTCTATCCTAAGTAATGGTTGATTTTTGCAGTGCCCTAGGTTGGTAAACAATCCATTTAGCATCTGAAATTCAGCACATTTATCAAATTAGTTTTATCATATTCTAATTTTATTTCTTTAGAAACATATTCTGTTTAGTAGCAGAGGAAAAGCAGTGAATTTATCTCCCAGAATACTTGGTTAGTTCTGTTTATAGCACTTTGATTACAGTAAGCACAATATGCCTCTCTGTTGTAAATTATGAAGAGGTATAAAGTAAGTTTTCAAATTTAAAATTATTATTCTTTTTGGCACTTATGCATAACCTGCTGCAGCTGTCTTCACACACAGCACAATTTTTCATCTCGTGACCTGATCTGAGGAGAAACAGATGTGCTACTATGTTTAGCATTTTCCCAAATGAGCAGAATTAAACTGAACTAGTGAGACATAGCAATTGCTGTCATAGCTAGCAAGTGAAAATAAGTGAAAAGGTGATAATTTGAAGAATATTCTAACCATCAATGTATGTAGTAATAACAGGAGATCGATAATGAACTTGCACCTAAATAATGCATTTTTTCTAAGTATCACAGGATATAAGTGAAGAAAATGATAGATATCTTTTTGCATACAGCTACTTTTACATTTTTATGAAATGCACGTGGAATTTCGTCTGACTTTTTTTTTTTATTATCTGTATTTAATAAAAAAAGTAGTTTGAAGGTGTACTGTTTACGGATTATGCTGTCTAACAGTTTTTTTTTTTTCAATGAGGTGTTAATTGACTTTTTATCAAGCATTTCCAGAGTCATGGACATCCTTACTACAACTGAGAGTGGAATTCTCATCCTTTTTTTCATAGTAAAATAATGAACAGCATTCATAAAAACAATGAGAATAATATAGACAATGTAGTATGTAGTATATATAATTTATTAAGCTCTGCAAAATAGCCCTGTGGTGCAGGACACAGGTAGGCAAAGCTGCAGTGGTACAGGTATCTTATGAAAACATGCCTAGAGCTTAGATTGAATTATTTGGACTGATAATTTCATAGCATTCTTGTTCTTACTGGACTAGTAGCCTTGATAAAGTATTGGTATAAACTCATTTTGCAGAAAGATAAGGAATAAAAAGTGGCAAAGGGTATTAGTAAATAGAAAAAGTAAATGTCACCCAGCAGACTTTTATATCTGTGGACATTTTATTGATTTTAATTGGCTTCTGAAATCAACTTTACTTATGTGACAGTCTGTTCTTTACATCTACAAATATTGTAAGGACTGAAAAAAGTGGTAGACATATTTGTAAATGTGATCATGCCCACACTATAATTTGGCTTATTTTTCTAAACACAGGAATACATCAGTCAGGTGTCTGCTGGAACGTGGAGATAGCTAAGAGGCTGACTCTCACAGTCCCAGAGGATTCAAAGTGCATTTAGAAAGCCCTATGTTATGAGATAAATGATTTTTTTCCAGGATAGTAAGATTTAGTGTGGATTTAGAATACACTGAGTGCATGCTCTCCTAAAAGCAGGCCATCCTTTTCAACTTATTTCTTCTTTAATATCTGTTGCTGTGGCAATTCATTAGGAGGCAATACTGGGGTTTTGGAAGGTTTGGGCTTTTCTTTTTTCTTTTTTCTTTTTTGCCTTTTTTTTTTTTTTTTTTTTTTTTTTTTTTTTTTTTTTTTTTTTTTTTTTTTTTTTTTGTACTCTATATCCCCATCAGACTGTAATCTGCTATTTCTCATTTACCTTGAGAAGCTTATCTCAAAAAATTTTTTGGTCTTTCCACAGCAGCTTTGCCCTGTATTATAGTTTCTCAATAGATAATGGAGCATTTCAGACCCCTAAGGAGTAGAAATTATCCATTCCTGAATTCACACCATCAGATATATATTGCTGTTTACCCACAGACTAATGAAAAGCACAGCATTCCACCAGTTTTTGCTGCCCTGCACACCTTTCCATAACATGCAATTACTTTAATATCATTTATGCAATCCTTCCCTGAAATAGGGAAAAGGATTTTCCAAGCCTCTTCTCCTGCCACAGCTTTCAGTAGTTACTTTCTGGATGGACTATATTCAGTGTTTTGGTATCAGTTTTTTCCACAACATTTTTTATTCTGTTAATGCTACATTCAGACAGGTGTCTGGGACACTGAAATTGCCCAAACCTTTTTGCAGTCAACTGCTTGACAATGTGTTTTCTTTCTTTTATTCACGCTCTTGCATTTGAAGAAAGACTGATGCCTCTGCAGATACTGTGCAGCAAAATGAGATTATAACATCCTAATTCTACTCTGCATTCAACAACAAATAGCTGTCTGCTGCTCCAAGAAAGCAGGATTCTATTGTGTGTAGCAATGACTTGTGTGTGTGTAGCAACCATCACTCCTTCCTCTTCCTTTCCCTTGCTTTGTATACCCAGCACAATGCCACATTTGATGGAATATTCCTTGGATAGTTGGCTGTCTTGGCTGTGTCCCCTCCCAACTGCTTTGTGCCTCCTCTCCTCATTGCAGTGGTAATACAAGAAGCAGAAATGACCTTGATGCCGTGTGAGTGCTGCTTGGAAAAAAACAAAAATCTGTATTTTCAACACTGCTTCCAGACCAAATCTAACTTGTAGTGCCATAAAAGCTGCTGTGAAGAAAATTAACTCTACCTCAGCCAAAATCAATGCAGAGTCCAAACCTGAGGGTCTCAAGCATCCCAGAAATTGCAGGGTGCTCTCTAACAAGGCTGCAGTGGCCTGTGCACGAGTTGGTAATGTGGGGCACTGATTTCCAAGCACCGTGTCCCACTGGAAGGGTTAATCGGAGTTTTGCTGAAATGAGACAATGCAAAGACCTTAGCCCTCCATGCTTTTCTCCAAGCTCTAAGGGCAGTTATCATCTAACTTTTATGGGACAATTGTTGCATGGAATGTGGCAGCTAAGTGCCTGAACAGGAGGAATCCATTCCTTGCTTGCGTGAGGAAGATCCAGCTGGGCCCACTGCTGGATCCACAACAGCTCCGCTGCTTTTTGCCAGGAGAGGTGCACTGTGGGTTTTCAGTCTTTGGAAGCTCTGTGAGGCAGAATCTTTCTTCAAGCTCTCACTAGTCCAAGGGAGTTCTGCTTTGCCCCTTAGACAAAATTTAGTGCCAAAGCTCATTGCAAAAATCTTTCCTGCTGTGGTTGAGGCATGATGTTACAGGCCTCCTTTGTGCATGCTTTCCAGAAGTTATTTTTATAATTGTATTGGCTATGGGACTTTGATGTTTTTCTTTTTCAGCTGTGTGTTGTGCTATTTTATTCTAAGTTAAAAAGAGAAATTTAGAAGGTAGCAACAGTGTAAAACTGTGCTGACAGAAAGAACTCAGAACAATGTAACAAATTTGAGGTACCATAGCTAATGCCATATTGTTTTTAAAACCATTTTGTTGAATAAAGACCTTGCTTTTATAAAATAATTGTTGCTGATACTTAAAACCATACTTTTTAGAAGCAGATATTTTTGCTAACAGTAATGTTAAATGTTTACCAATATCGTATCCAGTGCTGCGGGCTGCATTCTGGGATGTGCTAAAATTTTATTTTCAGCTAATGTGCCTAAACATCAATCTGCCAGTAGATAGTAAAATGCTTCAATAGCATATAATAAAGAAAACTTCCACGAATTTGTCCCTAGCAGGGATAGTGTGAGTTCTGGCTTTTTTATAAATTTGGATCTTTCAGAAGATCTATAATAGTACTGAAGTAGTGTGCAAGCAGCTGGAAATGGTGTAACACTTTCTCTTTAAGTTATTTTAAATATTTAGAATATTGATGTGTATCTGTCTTGTTTCATCTTCCAATTCTGTTGGAGCAGATGTTGAGAAATAAAATTATTTTGAAACAATATAATTATAATCTTTTATGTGAGGAAAATGGGATCACACTACTTTTTCTGTCCTGTATTTCTGTGTCGATTTGGATTTACAAACACATTAGTGGTGGCAAAGTGCAAGTTTATCACACTGGTTATAACCTTTAGAACCTCCGAACTCAACACAATATAAATAATTTATGTTCTCTTATAGTGCTATTAGCTGATAACTAGAAGTCCAATTTGGTTTTTTTTCAGAATAATTGTTGTGAATATACCACCAGATTGCCGAAAGTTTTCTTGTCATGTGGCTGGTGGTTTTCTGGGGTGTTTTTGTTTGATTGGTTTTTTTGTTTGGGTTTTTTGTTTGGTTTTTTTTTTTTTTTTTTTTTTTTTCTTTGAATAATAGCATTCCAAATTAGTAAACTTCCCATGTTTCTATTAAGTGTTTCCATGCTTGAAGGATGTAAAAGTGGAGTTGTTCTGTTACAGTTGCATAACCAGCTAGTTGACTGGTTAGTTTACTAAGTTTTTACTTTTCAACAGTTCAGTCTATTAATTTGAATTTCTCCTCTGGGATGTTTATCAGAACAACACAGAACTTGATATTTCTTCTTCAGATATGGTGTTGAGACTTACATGAACTCATGAGATTTCCTGGGGACTGCTTGCAGCCTGCCTCCTGGACATGGGTTTGGTTACAGTTGTAGCTATTCGGGTCACTTTCATGCAGGTCAGATTCAGTTGCAAAAATTATTCACTAAGTGGTTACTATATTCTTTCCTCCCCCAGTTAATACCAGAACTGCTGCTGTTTTAACTGATGTGGGACAAAAGATGTATGGATGGGGAGTGTGCTTTCCTTTTCCTGTGCATGTCTGTTGTGCTTTCTTTTTCATCTCTCCAAGATCAAGAGCTCTGCAATAATGCTCTAAATAGATACTTCTCAAATGTTGTTTTGTATGATTAAAATTACAACATTTCATAGCTGTTTCTCAAATGAAAAGGAATGACCTGATAGGATCTTCAGTAAAAAGAGTTGAAAGATTCAGAAAACAATGAAATGGACTTCTGTGCAGGGAGCTATTCAAATTTCTATGCAATGTTTTTGGATACATTAATTTCTTTATGCAGCAACTTAGGAAATGTTATTGAAAATACCACACATGACAAAGAAAAATGGAGTTTCATTATTTGAATGTAATTATCTCACTCTATGTGAAACAGCCTTGTCTTGTCATGAGCAAAGTAGAAGCGTTAAGCCTATTATAACATCTCTTTTGATGTTTTTCTAGGATGGAATAAAAGATGAATGCTCAGTGCTGAAGCTGCAGCTGAAGGAGAGAGATGAGCTCATAGCCCAGCTTCGTGAGGAGCTGGTAAGCAGGAGAAGCAATAGGGGGTTTTTCTGGGTGTTTTTGGGTTAATTTCCCTGATAATATCACTCCAAGACCAGATAATAAAGAAACACAATTTCACACCTGCTACAGAATTACTAGCCTAAGGCTATGTTAATCATTCAGATGAACACTGATAACACTGACTGTACTTTTCTAGGGACTTGTCAGCCTCTGAAGTGGCTACTGTGCAGGTTCACTGCTTGTGAAAGTTTCTTTGAAGACATTGTGTTGACAGTTGTCTGATCAGAGGCAGATAAGCACAGCACTGTATGCATATGCCAGAAATCTTGTAGGGCCATGCACATGCCTGATAAATTGTCAGTACTGCTCCCATGAGCTGTTTTTCACATCTATGAGATTCTTCAGTAGAAAAGGAAATAAGGTTATTTTTTTTCTCCATAATAGATGGCTTTGCATAAGGTAATAAATATTCTTACACTTGCTGAACCTTTACTTAGCATATGAGCTACTAATGCTTGGCATGATTGACAAAATACATTCCAGTGACTGAAGCAAAATACATGATTCAGCTATTACAAAACAGTAAAAATGTGAAAAATGCGTTTTATTGTTTTGCTGAGGATGTGGTAACAGAATTTTAAGATTCCTTTTTTGATGGAATGTGGTTAAAGCATGGATATCTTCAGTATTCTCAAATAAACTAGAGGGAGTTTCCACCTCCTCTCTCACTGCAGAGAAGTCCTGTAAGGCACCACTTTCAGGAGGACATCCAGCACATACATTCCTTCCATGAAAGCTGCAGCTGTGTGGGCACCTAAGATTTTGTTTAATCGCCCTTTGGGACAAGGGATTGTTACCCTAATTAGATCTTAATTTGCTGATCTACTTCAGGGGATTTTTGTGCCTTTCTGTCTTTTGTCTCTCTTGCCTAGCTCAGGACTTGAACAGAATTAATTCAGGTCTAGCTATTGCTGCGTTTTTTTATACTCACTAAAAGCAGAAGTACACTTTTATGCCGAATAACTTGAGTTTCAAGTTGCATGGGATAAATGTAATCCTGCCCAAGAGTGAAAGATTTCTTTGCTATATTTACATCTGCAAAATAAATATACATCATCAATATTCTTTGTTTTGTGTTTGATTACATTAAGAAATGATGTATTGTGTAATTATTATCTAAAATTAAATGACAAAATGGGACATAGGGTGCATCAAACTTCTCCAGAGTCCTGGAGCATTAATTTTATATCAGTCTAGTTCAGAATATATGCTATTTAACTGGTGGACCAGTCTGTCAGTGTAAAATTACCCAGTATTGATACAGGGAGCTGTAGCTCACTTGCTGTTAACTGTTGTCAAAATTCATCTGTGTATACATCATTTGGAGAAAAAAAGACCTCCAGGGAACTGTCATAATAACAAAAAGTACAACTTCCCAGGGCCTTGAAATAAGGATTTCTAGATGATTGAAAGTATCATGGATTTAATCCATTATTAATTGACTTCAGTTTTGACAGTCTAAGACTTGTAAAGGAGTGCTGGTGAGGTTCTTGAGACCATGTTTAGTTGTTTGAAATAAACCTTTGAAAGGACTCAGTACATCTGATTTACTCCTAATTGAACTGACTAAAGCCAGGTTGGGTAGGTGAACATGACAGAAACTATTTTAGTGTATGAAACCTAGAAAAAAATGAATGGGAACACCATACGAAAATAAGAAGTTGGTTGGTTTGTTTTTTTTTTCTTTTTGTGTGTGTGGTTTCTTTTTGGTTTTTTTTGTGGGTTTTTTTTGGTTTGGGTTTGTTTTTTTTTTGGTTTTTTTTTTTTTGTGGTGTGGTTGTGGGGTGTTTTTTTTGTTAGTTTGGTTGTTTTTGGGTTTTTTTTTGTGTTTGGTGTTGTTTTGAGTTGTCTAAGTACAGTCATAGGTGTGCTTTGTAAAACTCTACTGCATCTTCTGTAATACTGCACATCCACTGCCCTTTTGCTGGAGCTGTCCTGGGTCCTGCCACCATGGCACTTGATGAAGTTGGCTCCTGATAGTGTGAGATGCTCTTAGAAACTTTTTTCAATGTACTCTTGAGGGAAAGTAAGCTGTCTTTCAGAGCTGTTAAAAATTAATTAAATCTGTAATGATTGCCAGGAAATTCTGATAATGTTTTCCTAGCTTGCATAAAACTCACCAAAAATTGATGTGAAACATGCTTTACTATTCTGCAAATGCTGCATTTACTTATGTGTTTGTGAGACTGTAAACATTTGGAAAGTGAATGTTTATAAAAGTTAAGAGCAGTCATTTGTGGCTGATGAAACTGCACGTATTTTCACATAGCTGCAATTTATTACAGACACAGCACTTAATAGAAAACTAAAGCTTTGTTCTTGTGTCTTCGGGCAGCCCATGTTCCATTTGTCACTCTGAATATGGAAATATAAAATTTTTAAACGCAACTTGCCTGTCTTGAAAGCATGGGGTACTGATGCTAATTCAGAAATAGCACATAAAAATGTATTTGAGTAGGAGTCAGTTTTGTGGTTTTTTAAGAAGTACATTAAAATCTGCACTTCCAGCATTCAAGTTGAATGTTTGCATGTATATGTAAAACCCTTGTTTAGTTGGTTTTACTGAAAAACTCTTCAACTAACCCAAAGTGAACTTAAGGTAATTTTGGCTGTGTGGGAGCTTCTGCTTCTTGCTTTCCTCTAGATTTGCTAGACTTTTCTAGTAGTTTTCTCCTCTGATTTTTTTTTTCCTAAATTTTAAATACTTTTTAAAAAGCATTCCTACCTCATTTGAATGCATCATGAAGGAGCTGAGCTGAGGAAAATGTCAGTGGAGTGTGAGCTGATGAAGCTTCAGAACTTGCAGTTGTTACATAGCATTTTAAGGGGGAAAAGGCTAAATACTAGAGAAATAAAAATAGGGGTTTAGATGCTCAGCTGCAATACCCAGGTAGAAAGGATAAAATACAAGGAGCCATCACCTGCCTCCTAGTAAACAAAGAAGAACATATTCTCTTGCAGAATTTTATTTGTCCTCTTATTTAATGATTATTAGAGGAATAAAGATAGGAGGTAGGGAAGTAGAATTAATTCCTCCATGCTTCTATTTTCTCCTGAAAAATGCTTGCTTCAGAAATGTCAGGTACCCAAACCTGCTCTAAAGATACCTGGAAATGGTAAACCTCAGCAGGAATTGAAAATTTGGCTTCAAATCACCACTTCTCTCAAAACTGTACTCATTTGTGAAAATATTATCCGGGGAATCAAGTTAAGCATATCCATTCTGCAGGGAATGTGCTCTTCTTTTCTTTTTTCTTTTTTTTCCCCCCTAAAATAACTGAAATAAATAAACATCTTAGGTTTTTTTTAGCATGAAGATATTTGAAACCTCAGCTGTCTCATACCCAGATCTGCCTGCAACTGCATCTTTCCATATATTTTCCCAAATTGATCTTTTTCCGCTGCAGTGTGTGCACTTGGAGTGACTTTAGGCAGAAAATATTTTCATGCTATATTGGCAAAAATAACTGACTGCTGTTTACAGTAACATTTATTCTATTGCTGTCATTGGTACAGCAACGTTCACGCTGAAAAATGAGAGTTAACACCAATATCCTTTCAACCTTGTTTCCCTGTGTGACTTAAGTCGTCTGTGGTGCCACGAAAATGAAAAATGTAGTGAGGCAGTTGGAGTCAATTCTGAGTGGAATTTAGGCAAAGTTAAGTCAGGAAATTAATCCCCCTTGTAGCCCAGCTGTTGGGAATATTTTTCTGCCATGGAGGTAGCTCTTTATCAAATGTTAGACTTTCTACATTTATGGAATAGCAAGGTACAGTGCCACCTAAGTGGGCTTTACCTCAAGCTGCAGAAGTTACTGCTTTCGGGCTATACTCTGGAGTTAGCTCAACAAAACAAAACTGCTCTATTTTTATTTTTTAGACTTTTTTTCTCATCTTTTCCAGTCATAAATGAGCTCTACCTCCCTGCCCAAAATGTAGGTTAAATGATTTGAGAGGGCATGGGACTTGTGCTGTGGTTTGGGGGGAGGGAGTTGGTGGGTGATGGTTTTGGCAAGGAATGAATTTTTTGTATTTGTTTATTTATTTGCTGTATCCTAAATACACTGTATTCCTGGAGGGCAAGAGTGATGGCAAGCTTAGCTGTTTTTATGTAGTTTGATTTCAATAATGGGCAATTAGCCAATTGCTCAATTTTTGAAGTATGGTGAGGATGAGTACTTGTTACTCAGCTTTGAAGTGTAACAGAAAACCGTAGATGCATTTGAATCCTGCTGATGAACTGTTTATGAAAGACACTTAGGTTAAGTGTAAAAATCACTTCAAAATGTAGTTATGCCAGTACAGATCCCTTGAATTTTACAGTCTTAACATTACTACTTGCTTTGACAGGCAAAGAATGAGATTCAGATAAAAATGTCATGAATGCATGGGGAAAATAATTTTTTTTAAATGTTGTGAAAAAGAGACATTTTCATTAGTCCAGGTTACTGTCTACATTTTAAAAACATTTGTCCTTGAAATTTTAAAGAAATTAGATAGATCCCACTTGAAAAGGATAGTAGTTCCTTATTTCTGGGAAATCTCAATTACTCTTTACATTGATTACCCATTTGCTTTACATTCTGTTGGTTTGTAATATTATTTCATGTTGGCTGTTTTTATAAGAGGATATTACAGACCCATGGATAATTTTCACAAGAACCAGCATTTGTAAGTTGCAGCATTTCAAATCCTCTTTGTTCACCATGTTTAGGAAAAGTTGGGAGTAGAAAAGAAATAGATTAGGTGTACTTAAACATTGTTAAAGTGTCAGGCATCTTCCCCCTTTTTTGCAAGAGAATTAATTGCACGTATTCCAGAAGAGGCTTATCTGAGCAGTAATTACTCTCTGAATCAGTTCCACAAGACAGACATGGAGCGGGAAAATGGCAATATCCTATAACCCACAATGGGGATTAGGCTCCAACTCCTTGTCTACACCAGTCCCTTAATGAAAAGCTGCCAGTCAGATAGGATCTTTAATATTCCTGGGCACTTGTAGAGGTGATTCTGCATATGGGTTTAAGTTCCTACTTCAAAACATTGTCATATCATGGTGTTTGGCATAGATAAAAAATATGTTATGAGCACAGAGTGTATTCCTGGTCTCACTGAGGCTCTGCTCTGGAGTATTTCATAAAAATAACACTGCAGAATGAACAGACATGAAATACCAAATTTGTCCAATCTCCCTTGAGACACAGTGCTGAGGCTTGCTCTCCTTCAATAATAATGCACTGTGTGTGCTTATCTTTGGCAGGAGTGTCACTTGTAGACAGTTGCCTTCATGAGATGTCCAATGTTTTACTGATGGGCCTTCTAGTATAAGCAGGCAATTCTCATCTGGCCTTAGGCCAAAATCTAGGAAAACTTTATTTTTTTTTTTTCTATCTGAAGGGAAAAATGTATGTCTCAATGTCACCTTTCCTTTTTTAACTTAATTTTTTAAACTGATTTTAACTCAAGTGAAGAGCTAAAGATAGCTGACAACAGGTGAATTTTAGGACAAATGGAAATGGCATCTTGGGGATGTGCAGGCAAGGAAAGACTCTATGTGTTGCAGTTCAGCTTTGTAGATGTTTTCCTTTGTAGGATGAAAGTTGAGTAAAATGTACTGAAATTCATTGTTACTTGATTGTAATTTTGTGATATTAGATAAATTCTCAAAGAAATACTCAAGTTTGAGCCGGTGTGAAAATGACTGCTGTCAGTATCATTAAATGAAATACTATTGCCTCTGTGTTTAAAAGAAAACAGAGAAAAGTAATGTTGCTTAAAAACAAATACAGATGTGCTGGGAAGCTTGTTTTGCTTCTGATGATCAGCAGTTTAATTTCTATGACTTAACACCTTCAGTATATTGCTAAAGGCATGTGTATGACACGTTTTTATTGTAATCATCTGATATGGATGACTTTCAGATTGATAAATGCTTTATCCTCAGCTCTGCGCTGCAGTCTGTAATGAATCAACTGTTCATGTTGTTTCTTCCAGTAATTAATTTTCTGATTGGGGAAATATTTTGCTCTTCATGATGTAGGGATATCTGTCTCTGAAGTTTGTTAAGGATCTGGTGGAAAAATCATGTTTTGTTTGGTTTCTCTTTTCTGCTCTCAATCTTAGTTAAGTGTCTTGTCCAGTTTTCTTTGCCATAGCTGAGCCTAATTCACAGAAAAGTCTGTAAATACACACTAGTATAGCAACTATCACAAATGAAGAATCATCTGTATTTTAATACCAAGATATAATTTTTCTTTGCATGCTAGTGAATTTTTTTAAGGAAGGGTGTAATGTAATATTCATCCTCAGGGAGTATTTTTTCATTCACTCTTAGTATATTCCAGAATTTAAAGAAATAAATAATTTTGTCTGTAAATAACACATTGTTGTTCACACATGAGAATTTTTAGGAAGAAAAAAAATTGCAAATACTTGGATGTTAGGTCTGAGAAACTGCTCTTAAGACACCAAAAAGCTGAACTGCAGTATCAGTTAGTCCTTAGTCCTTTCCTAAAAGTAACAAGAAATTGGTTACATGAAAGTATTTCTTACATCTGAGTAATATTGCTTCTCAGAGACTGACTCTGTAGATCCACTCCAAGTTTTGTATATTTTTGTTGTTCCATTACTCTGTTTCCATTTGTTATTTGAAATGCACAAGATTTAAGAGATTCAACAAAGACTCAGTTGCAAATTCTCTTTCAAAGACTGAGCACTTTCTCACTGAAGATACCTTCTGTACTTTGGCATCATGAATATTGCATGGTTCAAAGGATACTCAAACACTTCCTCAGGTGCTCTGCCTTCTTTGAAACATATTCTTTAGTGATTTTAAGTTCTGTTTAGAGCTGGGGTGTGTATGTGGAGTTTTAGTAGAACTTCCATAGAGGAGTTCTGATTCATACCTAGTTTGTCTACGTGAGGTTACAGCTCTGAAATTGGGAAAGTTGCCCCTTCCAGGTTTTGGAGAGCAAAAGTACCCTTTGCCATAGCTATTTCCCATGGCTTGGAGAAGTGAATTAAATAGAATAAAGTGCTACTGGTCTTCTAGATTTGAGTAGGTCATCATTATACTGCATGCCCTCTCATATCTCTGTTATTAGCCTAGGATGGGTGGGACTGATGCTGGGACTGGAGAACTGCTGAAGTGGCCATTTATTTCAGAGATGTTAGATAAATGCTTTTTTTTTCGCCCTTTTCTTTCTTTTTTTAAAATCAGAATAGCAAGCTTACAACAAGAGGTAGGTTTTGGTCACAGCGTCAAGCCTCTTTCTTCCATCCAGGCCTTTAATGCTTCCCTTTGATTCTTTCTTCTGCTGTTCTGATTTCCTGCATCTTTCTTCATCTTTTGAAGTACTGTTCTCCTCTTTCTATAGAAACCACACACAGTCTGCACATCTTTTAATGTCCTGTGCATGTTTTATAAATTCTTTATCCAGAAACCTATTGATGCCCACTTCTGGACTTTGGATGGAGACTTTTTTCATGCTTAGGCCTTTGTAGTGCTGCCCAGCTGTAACACGTCTGGTTCTGGTGAGATTTTGTCAGTATCCCAGTGCAACAAGAAGGGAATGGGTTCTGTAGCCAATCTTTCAGAAATTGCCTGCTGATTACCCTGTACTTAGGCTGGGTGTTTGGTAAAATAGGCAGTGGGCTGTACAAATGCCCTTCATTGTCCTGCAGGGAGGCGGCAGATGACTGAAGAGCTGTAATGCATTCATGCCAAGTGGTAGTAAAACCTCCCACGTGGGATATCATGGATGCAAAAGTGTGTTACAAGAGTATGTACAAAAGCCTGAGCAGTGTCCTAGCAGAGAGCTAGCTTGAAAATATCTAATTCTACTTTCTGAGCTGTTCCTAAAAATAATTGCTCAAGTAATCTTGTTTCCTATTTTGTCTCCTCTGATAGTTTGATGAAAAAACATTTTATATTCCTTTGTATCTTGATTAGTTTATGGTCATTATCAAAAATCAAATAAAAAACCAATCTTACTGACTTTGAGCCACATATTACAGTTAAATTGCAAGGAGAAAATAAGGTACTGGTTAATATTAAGTCAGCCTAATCTCACTTGTACATTTATTTGGTTTGTCTGTGTGCTCAGTACTCAATTTTGACTATTTTTTTAATTAGATTGGTCTGTATAGCTAGGAAAATAAAAGCAATGAACTGTTTCTTAATATTCTTTGTTGACTTCAGTATATACTTCTTTTTTGGCTTGATTGGTGAGTTTTTTTCCAGAGCTGTTCTTCATGAATAATTCAGTACGTTTGAAATGTACTTAACGTATTTTAGTCTTTTCTGGTAATAATGGAAGACATTTATCTTACACTTCCCAATTTGACTTACAGATGATATTGTTTTTCTCAAAGGGAGCTCTTGTGATTTGCCAGAAAAATAATAGAGTTTGCAGGCTGTGGTATTTATCAGAATTCACCGATTATTAACATAGGAATTTATAAAACCAGGCTTTCTCCAAGTGTGATATTTGTGTTTCAGCTTACAAATGAGGGTTGCACTCAGCTATGCTGGTTGAGAAATAGGATGCTGTATTATTATGACTTCAGAAAAAAACAAGTGGAGCTATTGTGCTGGTAGTATGGTGATGAGAAGGAATAAAGATAAACTGTGTAAACTTGCACCTGTCTGCTTGCAGTGGAGCTCAGGTTAATAGGCTGGAAAAATAAAAAGTGGTGCAATTAAAGGATGATCTAAAGCAGCTTAACAACTTGTTCTAATTTTTTAGCTGAACAACTTGTTCTAATTTTTTAGCTGAACTGTGTGTTTATCATACTGCTTTCAAGAGCAGGGTGATGGGCTCTGAGTGGAAGGATGGTAGAGAGAGGATAGGATTTTTGAATTGTCCCTGAATATATACCTTCTAAGAACACTGCAAATGGAGGCATGATTTGAAAATTGCTGTGCAAATAAATAGAAATTGCTGTGCAAAGGATCCTCATTTAGCCAGTGTGATTAAGAAAGCTTTGACCATTTTCTGCAATTTTTTAGGAGTCATCTTATTGCATCTTTTTCGGTTTATCGAAATGGAATTCAGTACTTAAGGCACAAAGATATTTGCTTTCTTTTGTCCCTCCAGTTCAGAACCGCTGGGGTGATGAGGCTGTGGAGAAAAATCTGATGAACTACAAGTAGCTTCAGACATCTTCTCTAGTGCTATTTTGTCTTTATTTGTCAAATCACAGTTAAGAATGTGTATCTTTTGTTTTGACTTTAAATTAAAAATTGATGGACCATTCTGCTTAGCCAGCAAAATTTAAGTAGTATCCAGGCAGAGAGCTTTTTTCACATACTTTATTCTGCAGAAAACCAGATTTTTGTAATCATGTAAGCAGATTGAGGGGGAGAAAGAGAGTGAGAAAACTACTACTTAAACTATAAGGTGACAATTAAGTGGGAAATGAAGTTGTTCTTAACCTGTAGGGAATCATGAAACTTCAGGTTGTGTGCATGCCTATTTGTCAGCATAGAAAGAACCCTAAAAGTGTGACAAAAACAAGGTTGTGACTTGGAAAGTTCTTAGAATCAGTAATTAAACAGGCCTGTAGAATTTTACCTTACTTCAATTTCAGCTTTATATTTTTCTTTTTAAAATAATTTTGATCATTTTTTAAATTTATTATTCACAAGTTATTAAAACTTTCCATACATATGAAGGGCCTAACTTCATGGGAGGCTGTTTTGATAAGGAATATGTAGAATTTGGCATGAGAAGTATTAGAAACAGCAAAGGCCTAGCAGTGACCGTGTTGCCAGAGATGCAGGCAGGTGTTTTGTTTGCTTGGGGTTTTTTTGTGGGTTTGTTTGTTTGTTTGGGGGTGTGGTTTTTTTGGTTGTTGGTTTTTGGTTGTTTGTTTGTTGTGTTTTGTTTTGGTTTTTTTTTGTTTGCTTTTGGTTTTTGTTTCTTTTTTTTCTTTTTTTTTCTTTTTTTTTTTGGGTTTTTTTTTTGTTGTTTTTTTTTTTTTTTTTTTTTTTTTTTTTTTTTTTTTTTTTTTTGTTTTTTTGTTTTGTTTTGTTTTGTTTTTTGATAGAACTTTAGCAGGTAACTTAAGATGAGGGGTAGTTTAGGAGTGAAGGGCCTTAGAGGAAGCCCTAGTCCTACATCCTGGCTCAAAGTATCCCATGAAGTATCCCATATTTACATAAAATCAAAGTATCCCATGAAATATAACATATTTACATAAAATCTCTCCATGGCCACTGGCATTTGGGATAATCATCAGTGTCTCAGTAGAAGATACTCCATAGAGCTGAGAAACCAGCATTGCCTCTGTTAAACTGAATGCTTAGGAATGCCTGAGAAACTACACTTAAATGGGATATATCTTTAGGGAGCTAAGATATATTTTTAGTAATTGGATTTTAAAGAAAAATAAATGTGTGGGAAAACGTTTTTCTATTCAAGGGCAGTATAAAGCTAAAATAGATGAAATTATGGAATTCAAGTAGATACGGGTGATTACAGCTCAGAATTTGATACTGCATGGAACTGTGTATCAGATGAGCACCAGGTGCACCAAATAGATGTTGCTGTGCTTTGTCTCAATAAGAACAATTACTCCATAATTACTCTTTCTTCCTCGGATAAGGTATTGAAGGCATATAGATGACCTTTCAGAAGAGACTTTTCACTTTCTTTTCCCACAGCTTTGGCCAAGATAGTTTGAAAAATTTGTTGTCATAGCTTTTATTTTCGCCATTTTATTCAGTATGCGTAGATAGGCATGCAAGCACTGCTCAAAAAGAAGTGTTTTTAATGGTTATGTGCTGCTGTTCTAATTTCTTTGTCTCCTCCTTTTGCACAGAACGCTTTGTAGTTAAATTATTTTCTGACTTGGTATAATATAATTAATAGAAAGGACATCCCAGGCTAATAGACTTCATCAAGACAAATAAGTTTGTTTAGAAGGGTGAGGAATCTATTCACCTCTCCATGGAGAACTGCTTCCTAGGTACCTGCTACTACACAAAAGGAGGGGTTTGTGTGAGGTGACTTCTGGAATGCTTTTCAGGCTTTTATGTCTGCTTACACTGGTGTGCACTGAAAATGTCAACATAAAATGTTGACAGAGGTTTGCTCATTTAGTTTGCTGATCATCTCTTCACAGCTGTATTGCACCATACATCAAACCTATGGGACAGCATCTTTAAAGGGATCTTACTGGCCTCACGTTTACAGGCTACAGGAGTTTAGCTCTGTGAATGCCTTAGTGGTTCTTGATCAGCTTTCTTAGTAATTACATCAGGCTGAAGAATTAAAAATGTTTATTGGTGGAGAATGTTAGAGAAGTGTGAAACCCTGTTACTTGACATTTCATCATGGTTTTCACTTTTCTTTTAGTAGAGCTCTAATAATCATTAGTATCCCTCTTTGTGTTTTGTGGTGCTGGAGTCCTTGTACCTGTATGGAATGATGTGAATAGATAAAACGTAGAATATTCCAGAGCCCAGTAATGTTACTAGTCTCCCAGTGGGCATTGGGTGAAGTAGCTCCTCAATTGTACTATAAATAGTATTATATTTTTCAGAAGCCATGGGAGTAGAATTTTATAGTTATGATTAATTAATGCTATTGAGAATAATCACATACAAGGAGACATCTTTCACAGCTCATCTGGTTTTATGCTAAAATAAGTGAGAGTAGCTATCCTTCCTTAATGTGTGAAACATCTGCTTTGGTTTTTCATATGTAATTATTGTGAGAGATTTGCATGGACAGGCTTATGCATGGTTCTTTGCTGTTAAAAGCTGAAAAACGTGTTTATTAATCCCAGCTGTCAGCCATACATCAACATGTGCACTGGGCTTGGTTCCCTGTTGTGTCTGCCTTGAACAGAAATGCACAAATATGTTGGTGGCATCCTGTACATGTCTTAGGGTTACAACCAGGTAATCTCTTATTCCACTGAAGTAATAACTGAAGAGATAATTCAGCCTTTTTCTCATTTGCTTTGTGCCAGCCCAGAGTAGCTCTTTTCTGTTTCTTACACAAGGTTGGGAAGTGCCTTAAATCATGCCATGAAAGCTCTCATGTGGAGGCTTAATTTCTGACAACTGTCTTTGTTTGCATTAATACTCACATGTTGTTTGGTAGAGGTAAAAAGTCCTGAAAAAAAAAAACAAAAACAAATCAGCAAAACAAATTCAAAGTGAGATCTTGTCTACTATAAGCACAATTAAGCCATTAAAAAAAGATGTATTTTGTGACTTAGAATTTTTTCTGCAAGATTTCAATGTGAAATAAAAGGAAAAAAAAAGCTCTAATTTCTGCTGATGGTGATTTATTTGTCAATAAGAGCTAGGCCTTTAGTGGGCATGAGTAAATGTAGCTACATGATGTGCTGATGGGCCGTGCTGATTTACATCAAGTCCTGTCATTGTAAGCCTAGAGGGGAAAGTTGTAAATATCCATTTTTTAAGAGAATGATAGAATGGTTCATTTCCTTAACATGCTTTTGGTGGACAGCTATATTAATGTAGCACCTCACATGTAAAGATTGTTGGCAACTTACCTTGGCATTGATTAGATCAGGTTGTGCCTTTTGATTTAAAGATGATTTGTGCACTGCATTGGAAATAGAAAAGCACACAGGAGACCAATGTTAACAAAGTTGACTGCTTCCCTTCATGATTTATGGTGGGACCTCCTTAATTAAATAACCAAAAAGAACAAGGTGTTATTTTTAACATCAGGATGGAAATGAAGAAAGGAAAGAGTTGACAGTACCATATGCTATCCCTCATGCACACCCGCACACCCACACAGCCTAATCTCAATAGAAAGTTGAAAGTTAATCTTTTTAGGGTAAAATAGCAAGTTTTTGACAGACTTCATGTGATAAAAACAAAGAAAACAAGAGAATAACTTTGAAAGTTTAGTAATTATTTTTGTTTTCTGAGACTTTTCTGGTTTATAGTAGCTAAAGGACACAGAGCCTCAAGAGTGCAATCTCAAAATCAACCAGAATGGTTCCCTGTTAGGGAAGTTTTGAAATACTCATGTGCTAGAATGCTGTAGAAAATCTCTTTTCACAAGGTCGGCTGTTGGAGGTGATTGTTACTGTTCTTTTCACTTCAGCTGCTGTGAATCCTGTAATTTTTTTTGCCCACAAGAGGAATCAGAAATGCATTAAAACATGTCTAAGCTTTAATGAAGCATAGGTAGCAAATGTCTTTGAGAGGGGTTTAGGCACTAGCATCAGCTTAAAGGAGTAT
>JAHXMQ010003319.1:31507779-31739314 GCA_020466415.1 Ammodramus savannarum pratensis | reverse complement strand
TTCTGGGGGGGGGGGGAAAAGGATTTTACCAAAGCAGAATTATGTTAGCCTTGACAAAGGAGTTACCAAAAGGTTACACTCAATATGAATTTTGTTATTGTCAGAAGAAAACATTGCAGTTGCTGCAGACTCTCCTGGTGATGAAATAGTGGCGTTAGATGTGTATTTAAGTCTACCCTGCTTGCAGGAGATTTACCAAGAACAGAAGAAAGAATGTTTTTGTGTTCTTTGGTATCTCTTACTTTTCTTGGTCATCCAAAGGAAGCTTAGCCTAACAGAACTAAATTATTCTCTTCATTACTTGTGTAAACCACAATTTCATTGTCAAAAAAAAAAGGCATTTCCTTTTCAGGCAGAGACAATTAGAGCATTACCAGCAGTGTAGAGTTTTATAGTTTAATAGACAGGGCATTTTTTGTACATACATAGATTATAGTATAAATAGCTAGAGAGACATGAAGGTAGTTTTAAGGAGAGATATGCAACATGGTGTTGCAGGGGTTTAAAACAGTACATTACCCTTTAGGATTTAGAGGATAGGGTTCCAAATTACCATCTGAGAACTCCCTACAGTCTATTGAACACAGTTATTTTTATTTGTTCCTAAAGTGTGGCTGAACATACAGTGTCATGCAGGCAATTTTTTAGAAATACTGTTTAAAACAATGATGAACACCATTTAAACTACTGTGGAGTCCTCTCTTCATCAGGAGTAAAAATTCAGCAGTTTAAGGCTTTCTGTGTGCAGTTCCACCAGGGATTAATGATTTTTTGCAAGTTACTTCTGAAAATGAAAGGGTCCTGTTGTGAGGATACTGGAATTACAAAACTTTTTCTGAAACTTTTTATGTAGTACTTAATTTTTATTAAAGATAATGTTGGCTTTGTTGTTAGTTTTAGGGTTTTGGAAGAGCTTGTTTTTGTTTCAAATAGTGATAGTAAGTATTGAGGCTTTTCTGGGCATCCTTTAAAAAGTCATCCGTAATGAACCAAACTTTTTTTTTTCCCTTCTTTTTTGGGTTGAGTTGTTTTTAAATGGAGTTTTGTAACACGTCTGGGTGTATGCACACACGTGTGCCAGTAAGCATTAAAGATGTAATTGGGTATTTTTTTGAAGTCCCTTTTTTTTCTGTAGGAAGTGACTGAAATTCACAAAAATGCCATGTTTTTCTGCTTTTTGGTGACTGAGTCCTTTAAAGATACACGGATTGTAAGTGGACAAATCATTACTTTTCCCTTTCAGTGCCTAAACAGTTTATAAAAATCCTGCTATTCCCATTCTTGTAGCATTCATGATAATGTGATGTTTTCAGTGTTGATCTAAAGAGAGAATGAGTTTTTGAATGCAGGTGGTAGCATAAAATTTTGCAGTTTATGAATGAAGCAGTACAGAATTCATTTAATTATCTCTGATTATCTCTGAATGTTTCATCATATTAAAAACCTCTGCAGTTCTACAGTTTCAGGTAAGCAGATACCAGTCACTTGAGAAGTTGATGTCAGTTGATGTCAATTTCTGTTATGTTTGATTAGATCAGATTCTTCCCATGTGGTTGTGGTTACAAAGCAACTAAATTTGCTGGGGAAGAGGTCTGTGCTACATTTTTAGGTGATTATTGAGCCTTGCTCACATTAAACTCAATTTCCTGTGGATATCTCTCTGTTCTCTCACTGGATGTTTGGTCTCACTGTACATTTCCCCTAAATATATTGATAAAAACATCATTTGTATCCCTATTATGTTTATTTCTCCAAAAAGTTCAAAGTCAACATCTGATTTACGTGAAGTGATGCTCACTTCCAGAGTTGGAAATATGTGTACAGTATGTTGCTCTACAGAATAAATTTAAAATCTCTGCTTCCATATTTTAAGCAAAAAATAATGGAGAACCCCCCAAACATTAAAACCGAAGTCTTTAATAGGTTTATTCAACTTGTGAGACTCAGTCTTCATCTCATGACACCTAAAGAGGTTTTTTGACAGTGTGGCTCTTAGTGCATTATCCACAGCTTTGGAATGAGAGGTCAAACCCTAGGAAGATTTTGCCATGGCCTTGACCACTCTCTCAAGCATTAGAAACTTAAATTATGGAGAAATAATTTTGTGTTGGTAGTGAATAGGACAACCATGTCCTAAATGCTGTCCATGTCTCTTCTAAGTCCTTATTGATCATTAGAGGAAGACTCTTGTGTTTTGGGAAATGCTTCTGAACAAAGTCACTTCTCACATGGATTACTAACACTGGCATAATTCTGATATTTTTGAAGTGCCATTATGAGAGGACTTTTTAGCCTTCAGAAACTTCAACAAAATCTTCTGAAGTGTCCTCTGTGTAAAATCTTTCATCTCCCAAGGTTTTGCTGTTGCTCTTGTCAGAATACTTGTGTAGTTACAAATTGTTTCTTATTATAAAAAGTTGAGGGAAATTGCAATTTTTTTCCCTTAATCTGAAGTGAATTCCAAAATGTTGGAGGAATATTTTTTATGCTATGCAGGATTAGTAATTGCCTGTTTGTTCCCAGGCTATAAGGGTGGTTATAAAGGCGTTATCACTACATAATGCTTTTCTCAGTCTTGTTTTTTGAAGCTATTATTTTACAGTCCTTCACTGAAACAACTTTGAATGAAAACATAAATGGATGCCATATATTTTACTGAAAGATTGAAAAAGATATCTGTGTGACATGTGGTACCTGACATTAACCACTATCACAAGCAGGAAGTCTGATTTTTGAATTGGCATTAAATTTTACACTGTTCATGTCAATTGATATTAACTAGGTTCAGGGGTCCTAAATTACTGCAAAAAAAAAAGAGTTGGTGGGGTAGAAAATTGTCTTCCCATTAAGTGAGATTCTCCATTAAGCCGCCTGTCACAAAACAGAGCTGGCTCTCCTCACTGTTTCAGTGTTTGGTTTAATATGTGAAGCATAAGATGGTTGCTTTGAGGTTACGCATGTATTTCTTTTTGTTTTATTTGAGTGGGAAGCAGATGTTTTGAAAGCTTTAAATGGACTATTTACTTAAGAGTGAGCATTACCAGGATGTTCCATACCTTGGTTAAACTCCCTGAGCTGAAGGGCCATGATTATGGAGTTAAGAATAGCAAGAGAATTAGAGTATAATCTAAGTCTTCATGCGTTGTGCTGATCTACTCAGCTGGTGCAGTCAATTTAAGTCCAGTCAGATGTGGTTTGCAATATAGAGGTGGTTGTTGCTTTGAAAATTTGATGTGCTCCTACAGTTTTCTTGGTTAAAATCATGAAGTGCAATTTTATGTACTGCAAGTCCTGGTTTGGATCTGTTCACCGCTGCTCAAAAGTTCTTATGCCAGCTGAGATTTCTCTGTGAGCAATGCAGCATTCCTAGCAGAGTTTATTTGTGGCTCTGCGAGTGTGCAAAAGTCTCTAATGAGTAGGTCTGAAAGATGGAGCAATCTACAGCCTCTGTTCCGAGCCATCAGTTGGCTCCATCAAGGTGTTCTATATATTTTTCATGACTGTGTTAAAGATTTACCTGGTGATGGAAGTTTAATAAATTACTAAGTGCTATCATTAGTAGGATCAAACTGATTTTTCTAGAGAGGTATTTCAAAATCTCCTTTTTGTCCCATGAGGATGTGGAGGGATAGAATGTAAGAAAATAAGAGAATAGTGCAGAAGGTGGTCTCTGAGGAGCTGCAGCTGTACTAATCACCAAAGATTAGGAACAGGCCTGCCCTTAACAGGCCACAACTGTGTCCAGTAAGGACGAGTGCTACAAAAGAGTGGGTTAGCTGGGTGAGGAGAGTTGGAGTTTGTTGGTTGTGCTGTGAAGAAGCAGTCAGTGCTGTGAGGAGATGCCCATGAGAATCACCGAGAAGGTAGGGAACGTTTTCAATAAGAGGACCACATAAGGATAACAAAGTTACTGCCATGTAGAACAGTGTATAAGATGATGAGAGAAAAATGTATTTTGCCACTGAGATGCTGGTATAGAAACACACTGACATTATTTTATTGTATTTTCTGGGTACCTAATTTGCTTATATCGCTGTAACTCTGATTCCATTTTGTAATGTGAAATGAAATAATTTCATAATTCAGTGATGCATTTTCATAGAGCCAGTGAAATGCGTGGTTTGTAACACACAAAAGGGAGCATTTTGCCACAGTAGCTTATTTCTCTTCTGAAGTGGAAGCACCTACTTCCAAACACACATTCATTATATATTGAATGTAAAACTTCATTTTCATTAGGCTACATATGAGGTACTATCTTCCAGATGAACAGCCTAAGAATGACATCTTTAAAATTACTATTTCAACCATATTAAACCAAAATGATGCCTTTCATATTCTCATTTAATGACTTCAATGATCCAGCTTTATTAAAACATTGGAGATATTATTTGCTTCAGTTTTCCAAAGCATTTAGTGGTGATGTCAGTATGTAAAGGTGTATCCAAACTCTTAAGGCACTGACAGAGTCAAATGCATGCAGAAGCTCTTCTTTATTATAAAACTGGAGAAGAGCCTATAGCTGAAAAGTTAGGCAGAGTATGAGCAATTCTGTACCATCCTCTGGGTTTCTGACTGCTGCAGCAAAGCATTTGAGCATTATGTGTGATTTAAATACTTAGGGTTTTTTTAAAGTGACTTGAATTATTCATGATGTTAAAAATAGGCATGTGCTTAACTGCTTGGCCAAAAAGTGAGGCTTTAATTTTTCTAGAATTTCATTGTGAGCTATATTGCCTGTTCCATTGTAATGCTTGTGGATTTCTCTGTAAGGCCATAAAAATACAAGAGTGTAAGAACATTCATATATTTCTAAAATTATGAGAAACATCATCAGTTGGTTCAGCTGAACTATTTATCTCATACCAAGTCATATCTCTAATAGCAGTCAGTAGCAGATGTCTTGGGAAAGATACTACACTACTGTTTTGCTAATAATTTTCTGTCTTTGAGCAGTTGAGTTTTATTTTATGTCTTATAAACACTGATGGTGTTTTTTTTCCTTCTCCAATTCCACTAAATATATTTCTAAAACAATCTACATTTTCTGCATCCACAGTATGTTTTATCTGTGAGAAGCATTATTAAGCAACATAAAATAACAGAATATCACCAAGTTGGAAAATAAAAAGAAGAAAAAAAATAGATTTTTACTAACTAATTCATTTTTCAATTTCTTGAACATAATAGAATTAAATATTAACAAAATGCTTTTACATAAATATTGCTGAGGTATTAATATTTTATAAGCTGTATAAAAATTTAATTAGCTAATTCATTTTGGATCCTTTTATCTAATACACTATATGAAAATATTTATTTATTTACATACATATGCAAATGTTTTTGAATACTACTTTATATTCCTACCCGAAATCCATCAATATTTAACATGACTAATTTGTGTCACTTTCCATTTCCTTGCTTCCCTTAATGTGGAAATAAGAAACTAACACTGGCTCCATGGGTACTAATAGGTACTTATTATGTACTAATAAGTCTCATAAGTATTCATATAATAAATAAATTTTAAGTCTTCCTTCAGATCTGTAGATGAGAATACAATCTTATACATCATTATCAGCAATTCGCTGTGTTAGAGCTCTCACAGGCTGATGAGGCTGTGCAGTTAAACTGGGCTTGGAAGTGTCTGTGATCCTTTGGCATGGCGCTGTTGGCTGTGCAAACCCAATACTGCTCATAAGGAATTTGGGACTTGTGTTGCTCTCTGCCCTAGAAGCTCGTGGAGGTCTCCTGCAGTCCCTGGCAGAGTAGGGAGCTCATTCCTGCTCCTTTCCGGAGCATTCTTGTCCTCCCTGAGCTGTGGGAAGAGAGAGTGGCCAGGTTCACCCCTTGTCCTCATCAACAATAGATGCCCCCTTTTTTTGCCATGTGTGTGTTTGCTGAGCCAGAGCTGCAGTGGCTTGCAACTGAATGACTCGGTGTCTGGAAGGCCTGTGCAGCCATGGAAATTAAACTTAACAGAAAGAAAATGCTTTTCTTTAAAAAACATTTCCATATCCATAAAACTGTAGTCTTCCTTGTCATTATAAAGTAATTTATTAATCTCTCCAAAGCAAAGCCAAGTCTAATGACAAGCAAAGCTTTTATTTTGGATTGGAGAGAATGCATTTCCATCATTCTGTTAGACTCTTCAGTGAATGTACAAACTGCTTAAGTCCTTTGGCTCTTGGTAGTGTCCTGAAACTTTAGGATAAAGGGGAATTTTCCTCAAAGGAATTTACTCTGTGCCATACAGTTCTAAAACTGAAAATCTATGTTCATGTCTTTTTAAAAAGCGTGTTGACCAGTTTTAGATGGGAGCTGCTAGGAATTACTAGTTTTCTTGAGATTGTCTGGGGAAAATTTAAGTGTGTATAATATAATCCTTAGAATACATTGCTAGTGTGTTTTAGAATGAGATTGCATAGGTTTTGACATGTCACTTCTGTTCTGAATGTAGTATAGTCCATGATGAGAAAATTAAACACTTTTCACACATGTTTAACTGGGAATCTTTAGCTATGTAATTCTTGGTATAATCAGGACTTACATTTTCATGAACCATCCTTTTGTTTCATGTAAAGCTGATATATTCTTATTTGTTTCATGTAAAGCTGATTTATATCTATAAATCTATATCTTTATATATATATATATATAATTAGTAGAAAAACACAAGCTTTACTAGCCTCTTTTACCTCCAAAAGGGCTCAGACCTTAACTGTTGTTATTCAACAGCTGTTTTTGAAAAATAGAACAGCTTTTTTCCTCACTGATTTGTCAAAAAAAGAAAACTTCTAAGGAAGTTATACACATATCCTTAGGGAAAATAAACATCAAGTTTTAAGCATTACAAAAAGGATTGGTTTTTTTCTGAAATTTTTATCTATCAGAAAATAATGTGTAGGAAACCTGTAGTCAGCAAAGCTGCTGCAGAATAGAATAGAGAACATTACTATTGTTTGATAGGTAATGCTTCAGCAAAATATTACAGTAAGAGTTGCAGAATATGAACTTTTTCTGGAAAACTTCTTTGCCTGTTTTTTTCCTGTTCCATGAGACAAAATAGCAAATAATGCTGTTTTTCATATTAAGATTCTTGAAGGTGTATCTCTTCCATTTCATTGTCCAGTCTTTCATACATGCATCTAATGATGTTGGCAGGTCTAGATTTCTTCTGATAGAAAATTCCATTTTGTGCCGTACAATGTTGTTACAAAATGCAAGTTTAGGTGGTATTCAACTAAGTGCACCACTTGTAAGCAACACTTCAAAAATTACGCACTGCATGTATAATTTTAATTACAATATCGAGTTAGTTTTACATTTTTAGATGCTTATTCCTGCAAGGTCCACCAATTTTGGACATCAGCATACGTTAGGAGAAAATAAAGTGAACTCCAGGATGAAATTCAAGTGGGATTCTGGCATATGTTTCTTGTTAAACACAAACGTCTTACCTGGAATAATAAAAAAGTAATATTTGTGGGAACTCAATTGTATTGATTAAAAAAAAAAAAAGAGCAGACATCTGAGCAAAGCACCATACGGTTCCCCTCCCTGCAAGGATTCCAAAAGATTTTAAAGATGCTAGTGACTCCAGGAAGTCTGAGAGACAGCTAATTTTTAGAGAAAGAAGTCAGACTTTGTTTTTTTAGTACATTTTTTGGTGTTTACAAGATCACTAAGGAAAGTGCTATTGAGGTTGAAATGCACTGTGTTAGCTATTAATCATTCATTATTAAAACTTTCTTGGTGTTTCTTAACCATAATAACAAAATATTTTAACTCTGGAGGTTTTTTTACCTTGAAAGTTATAAATTAAGGATTAATTTTTTGTGCTTTGGGTTTTTAGAGGTTTTTTTGTGGTAGGCTGTTGTGTTGTTGTTATTTCCTGTTCTGTTTGGGTTTTTTTTCCGCAGATCTTGATCTAGTGTGTTTTTGTTAGAAATTTTAAAGCCTGCTTTTACAGACACTTGATCTAGCTTGCAGTTGCCAGAGTAACGTAACATTCTGATTTCAGTATTGGCAGGCAAACAAAGGAGGAATCGGCTGTCAAGTATTTTGTGTTGAAATATAATTATTTTGGATCTTTAATTTGCAGTTTGGGTATTTTCTTTCTTCCTGTCTGAGATTTAGCTAGTGTCTGTTTGAATGGCAGACTGTAATAATTTGAAAATGCTGCCTATATTAGAGTTATGACTTCCAGCATCTTGTATTCTGAAAATACTTCATTTTTTCATGGTTTTTAGTTCTCTCTGGTAAATTATAGCATTGTTTGAGATTGTACAGGTGACACAGGGTTTGCCTAAACTTTTGTGTGAGTGTTTTAATGGTTGTTGTGTTATCATTGTGTTAATAAGGATCAATTTTCACTTAAAAAATCTTTTAAATAGTTGTTGACAACATTATAAACCATCCTAAGGCTTAGCTTGGCTTTGTTCATCTTGAGATTTTGAGGTTTTTTTTCTGAATCTGAAAGAAAGATTTTGAAATAATATTGTTTTTCAAATTTTTGTTTGCACCAGGTTATCTCCAGTTTTTCAAGTGTTAGTGCAGCAGACTTCTGATTCTAGAGGGTAGTGAAAGTAACAGAGTCCACCCTTCCCTAGATAGTAGTAGTTCTGTCATGAGGATGTTGATATTGTAATCTGCTTTCAAGCAGCCTTTCTCAATTTCATGATCCCTTGATGAAACTGCCCGTTGCAATCATGCATAATTGTAACATTGCAAGGGAGCAGAGTGGTGCTTAAAAGGCATTTAGAGACATTAAAATGGACATCTATTTTATTAAAATGTATTTAAAATTACTGTGAGTGTCTTGGTGTTAAAGGTGACGAGTTTCTCATTGTTCTTGGAGTAATAAGAATAACAGGTATTTTTTCCTCTTTTTAGTTGAGGTAAGTTTGAATAGGTTTCACTGGACTAGTAGTAATTTTCCAGTTTCCAATGAGAGAAGCTGCACTAACCCAAATAGAAGGAATCCACAAAATGCTTCCACACTAGAAGGCACATTGTCAGAAAGTTTTCAGTTTCCAAGACTCTAACACCTTTCTAGCTGCAGCATGTGTGTTATGTTTCTGATATTTATAAGCCCCAACATCTGTAGATTAAACTTTTTAAAAGAATAGCTAACTACCCATAGAACAAAATAGTGAGCTGGTTACTATGCATTATGGTTTTGCCATGTATCAATTTTATTGCTGAATCAGTTCCTTTCTAGATGGTTAGCCTGAAGTTTCAACTTTCATTGCATTGATTTTCCCACTTTTTGCATGTGATAAATATACATGTCATCATTTTTATCTCCTTTATTAATCTCACAAGCCATTCCAAAAGGTATTGGTTTTTAATCATTCAGAAAGTGTTGTTCCTTTCTCCTTTTATACATTGCCATTGTCAAGAAAAATACAATGGTTCAACCACTGTGGGAGTGGATTTTCTCTAATGAGTGCATCATAGTTAGAAGATGCTTGGCTTTGGGGTTTTTTTTTTTAATTGTTTTTGTTACAATTATTCAGCTCTATGTACTGTATTTGTTTGAGCAAAATAACTGCTTAAAATGGTGCACCGTGACAAAATAATGTTAATGACTTTTTTTTAATTCTCTCTTTTTCACAAATGGAGTACCTCCATTAAACATAATAAAGGATAAAATGTACCCATAATCGAACAACACATTAGACAGAAGGCTTTGAAACTGTGTTTTCAGCAAAGGCTAGAACTGTTTGTTCATTTATTCTCTATAATATGCAGCTTTGACTGAATGCCTGTGCTGTTTACAGACCCAAAGCTTAAATGACAATGTGCTCTGTGTAAAACGTGGTGAAGATTGTAACCGTTTTGAAGCGCATTTAGCTTAGTAACATGAAATATAAGTTATTCCCTAAGGTATTGTGTAGTTGTAGATCATAAACTTTTAGCCTAAATTAAACATCACAGCTGGTTGCCTTAATTTGATGCATTATAGCACAAATGTTTCAACAGCTTGACTAAAATGAACCATACTGCAAATTCCAAAGAGGAGCAAAGGTCAACGCACATGATGCTTAGTGATTTGCAAATTTCCTTTATTTGGATGTATTAAATGTATTTTGTGGAATTTAGCATAGAGGAGTGGAATTTGGCAGGGTAGAAGTGGTAGCAAAGTATGTTCAATCAGTTCTGCTTAAAAATAATGCAGTACAATAAGGAAGTAAAAATATTACTGTCACAGATTTTCAGAAGGCAGTTAAAACTAGAATATCTTCTGGATAGTTAAAACTTTTGGATTCTTTTGTACATGTTTACGTAGTTATGTTTTTCATAATTGTGATTTCTAATCTTTAAACTTCATTGCTTTTTAAGAACACAGTATGGCTGCTACCTCGTTCGCATTTAGGAGATTGCTTTGTTGAACAAGAGACATCTAGAGATACCTGATCTGTGCCTGTGTTTCTGGTTGTCTAAGAAAATGTGTTTTGCTATGTGTGTGTGAGTGTAGTGTTAAGAATTCATATATGTGCAATAGTAAACATTGGATTGAGCTGCCACAAAGGAAATGAAGGTAGCCTTAGGAACATTGCCAGATATAGTATATTTAATACTGAATGCTGTAATTGTTTATAGAATCTTTTCAGTATACCCCAAAAATTCATATAACTGGTAATTTTCTGCAATTGCACTTGGTGTACAATTGCACTTTTCCGTACAATCTTGAAAAACATGATCCAGCACTTTTCACTCATCTAAGCAGTAGGTAATTCTAAGGTATGTCTGCTTTAGGAGTTTGAAGTAGTTCATACCAAAGATAATGACTTGTACTTTGAGGAACAAGCCCTCTGGAGGCTTTAGATTTAAAAAAACATACTGGCAGAAATTTGTTGGTTCAGTTTGGTTCTCTGCATTGTTTTCCAACTACTGCCTTGCTTTGTCTGAGTCAGGCTTGTCCTAGTGGTATTTCATGTAAGGAATGTGTTCTTACATGATTATATAAATCCAGAGGTTTAGAAAATCTAGTTATTTCATGTTCTTCCTTCACCAAACCAAACAAGCTTTAACCGTGCCTTTCTCATCATGTGTTGTTCTGGTCTAAATTCTCGGTGGTCTGGTACCTGTGTTGGCACACTGAAATACCCCAGTTCATACAGGAACTCTTTGCTACGAAGCAAGGTCCCTACCAGTCCTCTTGCTGCTGTGCAGCCACCAGCTGGTGTTCTTGGTAGAAAGCCTTTATGTATGCACTTAATAAGCAGTGACTGTATCTCCTTCATAACCATCTTTTGTGGCTCCCTAAACTCCCAGATGCTTATTTTAGTAATTTTTTTCAGGTTTTTTCCCATTATATTAGAGTGACTTCTTTAGTTTGCTACTTCAATACTTTATTTCTACATCCCTGTTCTGATGCTCTTTGAAAAGGAAGTGTGGGTTTTATTTTTCCCCAGACATGCCATTTTATGTGAAACTTAAAAAAATATTAAAATCTCATTATTAGATGGTTATCACAGTGTAACAATGCATAGCAGAAATAATTACTGAGAAACTAAAACCCTTTGTCTGCAAAGTAAAGCCTGTACTTAAACTGTAAGTGCTTGCAAGTTTACCTTTCTGCATTAATAGTATAATGGTAATAACATGGTATTAGGAATATGGTGATGAAATTACTTGGTCACTTGTGTGAGATCAAATACAGGTTTTTGTCCTGTTTTATACCCAAAGGTATGGTGATGGTGCTGTAGCAATTTTGATTGATGTTTTTTGGATTCACACTGTGATACTGAAGCTGAAATGTGATGCAAATTCAGTAGTTATAATATATCAATCTTCATTGGCTTCAACCTTTGCAAATTCAAGACTTGTTACCATAACTTGAAGACCAAAGGCAGTACTTCGCTGAAACATTTTCAACCTGATTCTTTTAACAATTTTAATCATAGTGTAATTGAAAGTTACCATATTCATAAGAAATACAAGGTACATTGAATAAGTAGCTATTTGATTGACTATTTCAGTGTACAAAAGAAAAGAAATAATATCTGCTAAACATTACCATAAATAAAAAGAAACAAACTGGTGCATTCTCTAGAATTAATTTCATGCTCAAAACACTCATTCTTCAAACTCCAGGATCTAGTTTTCATAGTATTTTTTGAAATACCCTTCATTTTCTGCAACTTAATTTCTTGTTTTTTTAAAATGCCTTTACTTCTGGGCTGATGCTTCAGGTTTTCATTAAAGTTAGTTTTACTTGACAAGTTGACAGGGACAGTTGCTGCTCACTGGCCTTTCAAAACTTAATTCAGTTGGTGAAATAATGTGTTGTTGGTCAGATGCTATAGTAAGAGAATACTCAATTCCCTTTTCTCTGCTTTTCTAGTTTAAGGAAGGGCATGAATTTATCGGAGAGACAAGTTTTGAAGATTAAGTGCTTATCTTGTGGTATTTTTAAATTCTCATTAAATGTTGGGTTCTAGGTCCGTAACTTGAAAATTGAGTAAGTTTTTAAATACAATTGGAATTTGAGAACCTCATGGAAGCAAATTCAGATAATTATGTGCTTCCAGCATTTGAAAACTGCATTATTTATGGATTTAACAGCTTAATCCAAAACTGCATTGTAATAAAAAATATAACAAATCAAAACCCCAAGCCAAAAATAATCCACGCCCCTCGCACCCCCAAAAAAACCCACCCCAAAGCTTTACAACTTGGTTTCACAAGCTGGTCCATCAACCAGCTACATGAATTTCATTTTGATAGAGTCACTTTACAGTGAAGAAAGCCAAATTGTTCAAATACCTCTCTTCCAAGGAAATACGTAAAAGGTAGTTCTAAAAGAAATATTGGAAAGCAAGGGTAACCCATCATTACTTAGCTCTACTTCATGTTTTTAATAAGTTGGCTGTTACAGTGAAAAGTGGAAAATTCAAACTTTTTGTGGGATAAAATTAAGAAGTACTGAAGTCATAATATTGTTTATGTGACTAAATTATGGAAATATAATTACAAAACCTTGAAGGAAAATGAAGGCTGCAAAGCGCTCCCTTGGGAAGTACAGAAGACTGGCTTTATTTCTGCTCATATTCCTGCTGGCAGTGATAAAATTCCAGTTACAGGGGCCACCATCGTGCTTTCCCCCCCTCCTCACCCCAACCCCTAAAAAGGGGGAGAAATTAATCTTCCCATGAGAGTTTATTGCATTTAATAATGCAATATTAGTCATTGTATGCTATGTAGTTCAGATTTTGTTTTTTCTTTTCTGCCAAACACAAAGTGTAAATCCTTGTGAGCTAAGCCTTGAAAATTTCTCCATTCATGCCAGTAATTGCTGCTGGATGATTGAGGCCTTAGAAATCAATTAGAAAGTTGTATTTCACATGGATTAATTTTTTGATAACAAATTAAACACTTAACCCCAAAAAAAACCAGCAAAATTCCCAAGATATAGTAATTGTAAAAAAAAAAACAAAACAAAAAAAGGCTGAACTTCATTGAAAGCATTGTTTTGGGAAAACTTTCCCTTTTGAGAAGCAGTAAATGTTCCCCAGTGTTTTGTAAGGTTTTTTACTATTAAGGAACAAACAATAGGGCAGTATGCTTATATGGTGGTGTTCTATTAAAACAGACCAGCAAAAACTCAAAAAAAAAAAACCCGCACAGGATTTAGAAAGCAGTGCTCTTTATCATACTAAAAACTATGTCTTTGACATACAAACAAATTTTTCTCCAACTTCCTGCTATATAACTGAACTTACTTCTTTTGTTTGTTTGTTTGTTTTTTGGGTGTATTTTTTATAATTTCATTTCATCTTTTGAACCTGGTTTGCTGGAATATTTTGTCTGACCTAATGTCTGACTGCACTTGATTTCCCACGAGTCCCAAATCATTTTAAGAAATACGTTTCTACTACCACATTGTTTCACACGTAGGAAATAGTTTTATGGTAGATTTTGGAGTCTAGATAACTAATTTTGTGACAATCTGAATTGTATAAATAATATTTGCTGAAGCATGCAGGAGGATCTTCCTGTTTTTCTCCAGATTTTCCACAAAGGTATTTAGTTTGATATTCCACTGAAGTATTGTGTCATTGTGCTTGTAACTAAAACATGATGATGTGCTCATGGTTTTCTTTTGCAAAAGGAGTCTAAAGGGTATGCATTGTTTTGGAGCTTCCTTTTTGGATGGGGAATGAAATGATAAGCTGGATATGCTAACCTGACAGATTGTAATGACACAGTACACTTGGGGAAATCAGAATTACTGTTCTTTCAGAGTAGCAACCTGAGACTACCACTCAGTAACTAGAGGGAACAGAAATTCAGAGATGGATAAAGAAACCACCTGTCTGAAGCAGTCAGCTGCAACACATGAACAGACAGAACAGGGGGGAGTATATGAACTGTGTGACCTGTACTGCAAGGCAATTTGGTGAGAATCATTGATATAGAACATTGAATTTCTGGTGACTACCTTTCTGAACTGCAAAATGAATGAAAATAGAAGAGGAAAGGGGATCTCAGAGAGAGGTACAGTACATCACATATCCTTTCCCTTTTGACCTTGGATCTCTCATTGTGTCCAATTTAAAGATTTCCCTGGAAGGGTAACATCGAAGACAATGCAATTTGGAGCATTTCTTTTTATTTTTTCCTGCCTGAGAATGAATTTCTAAAAATATGTATTAAATTCAAAACCTTTGAGTTTTTCTAGAGTGCAAAGCAGCTACTTACACTCTGCCAGGTATAACTTTAGTAGCTGAGACTGTTGTAATACTGTTGTATTTATGAGATACATAAATAGATTCTGTAACATTTCTTTTGGATACTGTAACAAAGTTTTCCATCGTTTTGCCCTCCTGCAGTAAAGGCCCAGGGCAGTGGTACACTTCTGTGCTGCTGGTACCTGCAGAATTTCATCCCACTTGTCTGGGGGCACATCTCTGCAGGCCCAAGTGTGGTGGGCTGACCGTGGCTGAGCACCAGTTGCCCACCAATGCTGGTCCATCCCTCCCCCTTCTCAGCTGGACAGGGGAGAGAAAGTGGAATTAAAGGCTTCATGGGTTGAGATAAGACAGGGAGAGGTCACACAACCATTACTGGCACAAACAGACTTGACTTATAGATGTCAGTTTAATTTGTTGCCAATCAAATCAGGATAAAGACAAGTAAAATCAAATCTTTTTTAAAGCCTTTTACTCACCCGTCCCTTCTTCCCAGGTTTAACTTTGCTCTGGATTTTCTCTGGCCCCCCCATGACAGCATTGCAGGGGTCAGGGAATGGGGTTGTGCTCAGTTCACCACACACTGTCTCTGCAGCTCCTTGCCCATCATGGGGCAGCTTCCTCACACTCTTGCTCTGCTCCAGCATCAGTTCCTCCCACAGGGGACAGTCTTCCACCAACCTTTTCATCATGGGTCCTTCCCACGAGCTGCAGTTATTCACAAAGTGTTCCAGCATGGATCCCTTGCACAGGATCCAGTCTTTCAGGAACAGACTGTTCCAGGGTCAGTGCCCCATGGGGTCACAGGTCCTGCCAGCAGACCTGCTCTAGTGTGGTCTCTTCTCTCTGTGGGGCCACAGGTCCTGCTGGGAGTCTCTCCTCCAAGCACAGGATTTACACAGAGTAAGAGGCTCCTTTGCCCATCTACCTGCTCCATCATGGAGTTTTCCTCAGGCTGCAGGTGGATCTCTCTTCACCATGAACCTCCATGGGCTGCAGGGACACAGCTTCCTCACTCAGGCTTTACCTCAGGCTGCAGGGGAATCTCTGCTCCAGGTCTGGAGCACCTCCTTTCCTTTCCTTCACTGACTTTGGGGTCTCTGCATAAACATATATTTACTGAAATTTTATAGAAAATGTATTCTTTTTCCACTTGGAATCATGTAAGGTCAGCATACACCACAGGGCTGTTTTTCCTGCCATGATAAGCTAAGGAATCAACATCAGCTAGCTTCTAGGACAAGATCTATTAAAGATTCCATTTCATTAAAGCATTCTTACCTGTCTCTGATGAAGCCCAATATGGTCAATGTGCCAGCTCTGGGGACAGCACATTAATGAAAAGGGTGGTCTTAGTTTCTCTTGTGAGAACTTGGTAATGCAGGAGTGTGTATTGACAGGGGAGCATTGGCTGTGTCCTCCACATTGACTTATTTAATGTCCCAGTTGACTCAGCTGTTTCTATAAAATCTGAGCTGTGCAGGCTGTTTTGTGGAAGGCAGTGGAGTTCCAGAAGAATGGGAAGATAGGGTGAAGACTGGCACCATATGCAGTGTGATGGAGGCTGTGCTGCTCTGCCTTAGTGTCACTGGGAGGTCCTGAACTCAGGGTGACACTGTGGAGTCCCAGCTGAACACTCAGCTGTAGCTCCACTTCTGGTTGCTTCCCTGGAGCCAGATGGAGGAACAAAAAAATCCCATGTGAGGCAGTTGTTGGAAGAGGAAGCAGCAAGTTGGGGACATCACCCTGCCCTCTAAAGGGCTCTTAGTCTAGATCCACATCTAGGACACAATATAAAAGAAATATACTCAGTTTGTAAATTTTCCTGTGACAGAGAAAACAGGTGCTCTCCTTGCTGGGAAAAAAAAAAAAAAAGGTAAGGAGAATAACAAAGATGCTGTGTTTGTATTTTCATGCCTCAGGATGTTCCAAAGCCATGAAAGTATCAGTTCAGAGATAACTTCTGCCATCAAGTGAGCTTCATTTTTTGTCCCCTCTGCAACACCTTTACTGCTTCGGAAAGAACTTTTAAAAAAGATGGCAACCCTGGCACTTGAGAAGCCAACTCTTGTGGCTGCCCCTGAACTGAAGTTATTGCAGTGGGGAGAAACCTTGGATTTCAGGATTGCACATCTGAAGTCTAAAGGGAAGAGCCAAGTGTTTCAGGGGCAGAAAAAGAGCAATGGTTGTCAGCCATTTCATAGCAAGGAAACAAAGGACCAGGAAAAGTTACAAAGTAAGGAGGAGCAGGTCTCCAAGGAGACACATAAGTGGAAAGCTAAGAGTACAAGAGGTGGTCATCTCAAATCTAGTGCAGATGAAAAGAGAAATTGAACTCGGATTAATAGAACTGAGAATTTTGTGTCAGAGTTTTACTTTTGTAGTCTTTGAGTCCAATTCTTAACTATCCTGATCACTGATAATGAGGACTGTACATGTGCGATTGGGAGGGGGTAAGCTGTGGTTTTTTTTTTCATTTTCCCTGTTCTTTATGAGTGGAATAAAATGTGTTCTTGGATCTCTAACAGTGTTAGAATTTTTCACACAAATTACACCAGCCTAAGGAAGCTAAACCTGAAGAGTGCCACCTGAGCTGATGAGAGACTAGCTGTAGGACTAGAGATGGCCATCTGAAGTTCTCTTTATAATCCCAGTGTTTCTATATCCACTGGCAAAAAAATGATTTGTGTTGCCCATTCCATGTGTGTGTTTAGTGCAAGTTCTTTGACTACGTCTCTGCATGGTGTGCTTTCCTTGTAGTTGTCAGGCTGTGTAGTGACCTCCACCAGGACCAGTAAATAAACAAAACAAACAACTAATGGAACATTATATTCCAGCAGGTAAAACTTGGCATGTGGATGGGACTGAGCTAAATAGATAGGATCAGTTGTCATGGAAGATCTCTGGAGTGCCTTAGGAAAACAAGCTCAGGCTAGGATAGAAATGAAGTGCACTCAGAAGAACAGAAAAAAGGCAAATTCACCTGTTTATGTCTACCATAGTGACTGTGGTAGAATTGGAGACTTAGGCTGCCAAAAACAATTAAAATCCTTCACAGATTGGGTGCAATTTGGGCACTTCAAAATGTAATTGCTTTCTTTACTTCTGCTTGTATGCATATTCTGACAGGAAAGCAAATACTGTCTCTGTAAGGGATGCTGGAAAAGCCAGTGTAAACAGAATAAACTGAACATCTCTTCCTAAGGATATTGAACACTACATCACTTTTCAAGCTTTCCAGTCTTGATATAGAGTGGTGCTTGTAAATAACAAGTCCATTTTTTTCTGCAGCATTTCTAAAACAAATAGCTAGAAGAACCTGAAAGCTTAAGACAATCTACTTGAGAAATTCTGTGGAACTCGTGAAAAACTCAGCTAATTTTCCACAGAAGACAAGTTACATCTACCACATCTGTACTTTATAAATGATGTTTGCTCAAGTAATTCTGTTTTATTTTCTGCTTTTGTATTTAATTTTTTATGCAGTTTGGAAATAGACGTGTGACAGCCTTCTGTAAATGAGTTGTATTCAGAGGAACGAGACTCTTGGTTGCCATGAATGGAATAATGTGCCGTAAATGCTCAAGACACAAAAATGTCAAACCCTCTGTGATTATCAAATTGGCAGGAATCTGAACCAGTTTATTCATATGCATCTAGCTTTGAGAGTTCAGTGATGTTCTGAGTTGTTGGCCTGTTGAACCAGTTTGAGTTTCAATACTAGATAATCAGGAAACAAATGTATTGAATAATTGGATTAAAAAAAACCCAACTCAAAAGCTCAGAAGGACATAGCCTAATTTGGTTCTGCTAAACCTGTTTAAGGAGGACAGCAAAATCAAGATTTTTACCTTTTTTGACTTGGTTAAATAATCAGTGCACAAAAATGGGCTTAGCTTTTTACACAGCTTGCACTTAATGATTGTAGGTAATATTTAATTCCTAAGTCCACAGATGTCTTAGAGAGGACAGTGCAGGAAGTTTATGAGGAAAACAGAAATCTGAACCAAATATCAATGGTATGGTGTAGAGGCACAGGTTGCAATCTCCAAGGTCTCACAGATAAATGCTTTTGGATGCACCATTTGAGGGTCTTTTAGAGTATCTTTTCACCTCTGTGTTAATAACACACCTGTTTCTTTAGCATGTTTGATAACTTCCATTCAGCTTGAAATTTTGAAAATTGAGAGAGAGCTGCCATGTGGTTCCCGAAGAGTTACAGGTTAAAATAGGTTGTCTGGATTTCTTGTATATTAGAGGGGTTGGTTTTATTGTGTCTACACAAAGTATCTTTTAGTTACTAAGAAACAAGGAATGACTTGATGAAAAGCAGAGGAAACCAATTTTCTTGTCCACTGGAACAGTATGAGCTGGGTTCTTGGGAGTCTGATATTTAAGTCTTACAAAACAGAGTGGATTTGTGTTAGTCTTTGGAATGTAAAATGAGAAAATCTGTACTGGGTCAGTGCAAGGGTTTATCCAGCCCTTCAGCTGTCTGTCTCCAGTGGTGGCCACAAGCAGCTGCTTTTGGAAAAGCTGGCATTTGAAGAAATCCAATATTTTCTTCAGTGCTCTCCCAGTCCATCAGTTTGCAGCTCAAGGGATCTCCTGAACTGCTTTTTACCTGTTTATTTATTAACCCCCAAAGGATTTCTGCTGCTCACTGGTGTAATGCAACTGGACCATGTTTGTAGTTTTATAGCTCCATCTTCTACTGCAGTCATTCATTGCATCTTTTAACCTGCCTAGCTTGAAAGTGCTTTTGTTTCAAAGCTGGTTTTTTTGGTTTACACTTGGATATCAGAGGGAGTCCCTGGTCTTTGGCCAACAGACAGGCTTCATCTCTCTTCTTTGTGTGTTGAGAAATGAGGCATCTTCCTAGGCAACACTGGCTTATCTAAAAGCAGCATTTGCAAACAAATGTTTTTTTTTTTCATAATAGGTACACACAATGAGCTCAGACAGGACTGGGACAGCATTAAAAAACACTTGTAAAAATTTTAGCTGAAAAATTGTTTTCAACAATAGTGTTCCAACAGGCTGATTATGAGACAATAAAGATGGTTTATTTAGTGGAGTGAATTTATGTTACAGTACAAACTGGCTATTAATGTTTTTCAAGTGCCGTGGATTCACCTTCATCTTTTTCACTTCTTATTTTCTGAGGCAAAATGAAAATGTATTCCTCTTTTGTCTGAAAAACACTATAAGAAGTATCAGGGTGTGTCTTTAGACTCATATAATGTAATTCTCATGTTTTTGTTAATATATCATAGTTTCAGTTGTGATTTCCCCTCCTTGAACAGTTTTATGTGACAGCTGCTTTATGGTCATGATTATAAGTCATCCTTTTTGGTTTGATTGCAGCAGCAGTCTGGGGACCATAGCAACGTGTTTTGCTTATGAAATATGTCAGTGGGAAATAAAGGTCTAGTCACCATTTTTTTCTCATCTTAAACAATGAGAAATTGTAGTTTTAAAAGGAAGAAAAAAGCTAGATCTTTTTTCAGTACCCTTTCCTGAAGATCCTGTAATTCTTCTGGAAATAGTAAAATGAATCCCATTTCAAGTCTTTGTGCAACAGTTGCCTTTTTGCATAGCCATCATACCAAAAACCTGAATGTAATGGTTACTTCCCTTGTCCAATATCATACTTGTTATTATCATTTGCAGATGCTTGGAAAGCTTCAATTTTTACATTAGAATGAAAATACTTTGCTTCATATTTTGTTAGTTTCACCAGTTGAAGTCAAAATATTATTGCTAAAATGCTTGACTGAGTCCTGGCATCCAAATTATTTGCTGTAGAATTTGTAACATTCTCACAAATCAAACTCCCATCATTGGAGAAGTTTCTGAGTTAATTAAAGACATGTCTGAAAGAAGGGGAGATTGATATGCTCCTCTCTTCTGGATTGCTTTGGTGTTGTAAAAGTGAAAGAAAATGTTGTCTGGTCACAACTATTCTGCTTAGACAAAGTAGTACAGAGCTGCTGAAAATTACTTGTGGGCCTTGCAATACTGTTTGGAATACCTGATAATGCATATTAAAGTGTGTTGGTTTTGTCTTAGTGAATTGAATATGATGTGCTTCAAACTTAATTTTCAGTGTCTCAGTTGAGGTGACTGGGTAAAAATGGAGGGCATGAATGATGAACCTGAACTCACAGTAAGAAGCTATCTACTTTAATAACATTCCTGTGTCAATTACTGGCAAAAACCATGCTGTGACTTCCCCTGAGAGAAGGTTCACAAAGGGTAAAAGTGCCTTTTGGTCCTTGCTTAAGCAGTTAATTGCCCAGGAAAAAGTCTTTGCAGTATGAGTGCCTGGTGTAGTGACTGAAGCTTTTTCCTGAGCTCTACTGCTAAATCCTGAGTATGTCTCCTTAGTATTTTATTGAAGCTCTCTGTTTCCCTTTAGTTCTCCTTGCCTCGCTTTCCCATATAATCCCTACAAACCCTTCTGGGCTCCAGAGTGTTACCTGGGCAGAAGGTTTTGCCCAGCTCTCTGCTGTTACCTGTGGGCTGACTTTCAGGCCGAAGCTCCCGCTGAAGCCCCTGGCCGGCTGAGGTCCTCCTTTTCCTTCCAGACAGTGATTTTCATGAAACTCACTCTGTTACTTGTACCAGTTAGAGTTGACCACTGTAAAAAATACTAGGAGGACAGGCAGTGTGATCACTTCCAGCATGTGCATTCAAATGTGTGCATTGAATGGGCTGCACACCAATGCAGGACAAAAGCAAGTCAAAGAATTGTTCTGTTCTGGCCATGCAAAACCCAAACTGATGGTTCTGTCCAAAACACCTGCCAAAATGTATTGAGTAATTGACTTAAATTCTTAAAGGCAGCAGCTCAGAGTGCCAGCTGTGGGTTGGTTTCAATATTGCTGGATATATTTACAATGATGCAGGAATTATATGTTGTTGAAATCAGTGAAAAAACTGCAGCCTTATTTAGCACAGACATTGGTCCAGGGATTTGTTGATTTCCATGGTGGCAGCAATTATTTGATTTATGTGATTATTTTTCTCTATTCATTTGACGAACAGATGATCAAAATCTGCCTTCCTCATGCAGTTGCTGCTGGGAGAACTCACAAATGACCCTTCCATTGCCTTTGTACTGTATGCTCCTAATGCCACAATTGTGAATCTCATTCTTCAGGACAGTAATCTGTAAAATTGTTGTAAATACTTAGCTATGTGACGTTTAATTAATGCCAGAAGCCTTCACTAAACAACAGTTGCAATTTGGACTGTGATGATTTAATGATTTTTGCACTCTGTCTAATGCATGTTGTTAAATCTGTGCATCAAGTGACTGGCACTGATGTGACTCACATCCCACCAATGTCCCTCTATGCACAGAGACAAAGGAAACCTCAAACCAACTGAAATATTTGATAGGCAATGCTCATAAATACCTCCTCTTTGAGACCTAAAGGATGTTAGTATTTCAATGGTAGGTAGGGAAGGAAAACATTACAAAAAATTAATAAACACCTTGGATAATTTCAGAAGTTAATGAAACAGCTTCCCCAAGTAAAGCCTTATATTACATGTTTTGCAGAAGCATCTGTTAGTAATGCTAGAGGAATTTGATAATGCTGTTAGGTTGTACTGTATCTTTTTAAGCAGAGAGCTTTTCTTTTTTTGATGAATAGGGCTAGTCACCAAGAAAGCCATGAAAGAAGTTACAAAAAAATAACTCCAGCCCTTTCAAAGCAGATGTTTTGGACAGACTGAAATTCTGTTTGTGTACCCATGCAGAACCTGGCAGCATTTAAAGTCATGTACACCATAAAAGTGATAAATGTGGTTGTTCTGAAAAGGTGTAAAGGAAGAAAAAAACCCAAAGTTATAAACAGTGCTTCCTTTCTTAACTAAATGTAGTAGGTTTGTGTCCATTTACATGTTAGCTTTGTGTGTGTATGTCAGCATAACTCTGCCAGGTGAATCATGAGCATACCACCTAGAGGTGATGTTATTGCAGTATATTTCAGTGAAAGCAGAAGGGCAGGAATAATCTATCTAATCCATATTTTCCTGTCCAGGTTCTTAGTTAGCTCATGCTAGACTGAGAGAGGTAATGTGCAACCCCCGCAAGACAAATACTTGAAATAAATATGTTTATTTCCTTGTTCAAGGAGTATGATTTTCTAAGTTGCAGTTATTTCTGAAAAACCTGAATGTGAGTTTGCAAGCAATTTAATTAGAGACTTTGTCTCATCTCCATATTCAGCTAGTAAATAAAAGAAAAGCAGACCTTAAATGGATTTAAACTTGTTTATTAGACATGAAGGGGCAAAAACTGCTGTGTAAAAAACTGTAAAGTTGTTTCATATCTTGAGAGGGGCTGATTAATACTGTTGAGTTAAGTAAATGGGAGCACTAATTGAAGAGAATTCCACTGCAAATCTGTGATGACCATTTAGATAAAAATGCTGTGTAAAAGTACTACGAATCAGTGGCGTGCAAGTTGAATCTTTGAACACTAATGTGTAGCTCTCCTTTGCAGTTATCTTCCAGTTCAGTGTTGTACTGAATACTCCTCTGCTTTGGGCTCTGAGAAGGTAACTGAGCCTAGAAATTCCTAGCCTAAAGTGAGTGTGTTGAACTTAATGGTGTGAGGAAGTCTGCTTTTCCAGGACACGAGATGTGGGCTACATATTTATGCAGCACTCCATCACTCTTCATTGGCTTCACATGAAATCACTTAAGATTTTTCTTCAACTATTTACGGGATGATTCAGCCAATAGTGCTTACATGGGTTTTTTGTGTGTTCTGCTGCTGTGTAGGGCTTAGTGTCCCAGTACCACCATTTCTGAGTTATCAAACTGGGGTAATACTGTCTTTTCATCTTGTCTACTGAGTGTTTTATACTTTGGGACAGGATTTTATTTGTCTGGGTGGTCCTAGCAGTCAGTGTAGCAGTGATAACCCAAGGATATATGGGCTGAAAGAGATACTCTTCTCTATTAGATGATCTACTATAAGACTTGGTATTGCCTTCTTGGACATCTGGGTACAACCACAACACAAATTAAAACCAACAATGATACCTATTAAAGGTTCAAGGCTATTTGTAGAGATAATTTCGACATGAACTCCTGTACTTGAAATGTCAGCCTTTTGAAGGGTTATGACTGCACGCTGCTTGTGTTTCCTTTCCTCCCAATAACTTTCTCAGGTCTTGGTTTTTTGTTTTTGTTGTTGGGGTGTTAAGATTGGCATCACTTGTTATGGCCATATTATTTACAGAGTGTGACCATATAAATGTTTTATTGCATTGCATTATTCAAAGCACGCATGGCCATGTCTGGGCCATATGTGAGTATGTGACTTTTATGTGTGTTTTTTTTTTCTTCTTTTTATTTTTTTTGTTTTGTTTTTTGTTTGTTTGTTTGTTTTTATTGTTGCTGTTGTTGTTTGTGGGCTTTTTGGTGTTTTTTTGTTTGTTTGTTTTTGAGGTATGATCAGTAGAAAAAAGTTCCTCTATTTTTTAGTGATCTGTTTACATAGGTGTATATCTAAAAGTAGCCATGGGAGCCATAATCAGTAAGAAAATGACAACTTGCTATTCAGATTTACTGAATGATAGAAATAAACAATATATGGGTATTGCTTTAAAATATAAATCATAAATTATAATAATAATTTAGCATTCTGTTGATGCAGCAGGTAGAATAGTAAGTAATTAATCAAAATACATCCATTGTTAAGAAATTCTCCAAGAAATGAAATAGCGATTTTTTTCACATGGAACAAACAGATATCTCCCACTGTTAAATGCTGTATTTTAAAGCATTTTCCCAGGGTGCTATTGAAAAATAACTTAAAAACTCAGGTATATTTGGAAAATCCTTGTTCTGAAATTCTGAGATGGTCTTGCATACCTTTAAACATTTATTTTTAATTTTGCAGCACATAGACAAGTGGTAGTAGCAAATTTTACAGTACAGCACCTTCCAATCAAATAAATGAGTCAGGACATACCATTTTAAAGACTGTTTTCCTGTCTCTGACATCTGTCAGCTCAGTGGCCTTGGAGATTCACTTTTTGTGTGTTTTCTCTTTCTGATTAGATAGACTGGGCTCTCAGAGTTTGGAGTCATCTCTTATTGGTAAGGTCATTCAGCACTCAGCAAAAGAGAAGAGTTTTTATATTGCACAACTTGGGGATGAAAAGTTTAAGGCAATACTTGGGATTATAAGGCTTTCAAAACTTAAAAGGGTAATAATCCTCTCTGGTTAGGATCTAGTAAACCTTTGCAGTACTGTTAGGTTAGCTGGCATGTCTATGGCAGGACTTGTAACTCTGTCAGAGATTTTAAACCTTGATAAATATTGTTGATCTTCAAAGACCTGTTATGAAGTGATTGCATTTTTAGAAAGTGTCTTTTTTTCCATCAGTTGTGTTGAGACTTGGCAGTAACTAATTCTTGAAGTATTGTAAACTTCTTGGAGACAGACTTGTCTTAGCCCTTCTTGCTTCATACCTGGATATTGTGATCTGACAGAAATCAAAGCAGAAGGTGTGCTGTCTTTCATGGCAGATGCCATATTTATCATATGCATAGAAATTTGCCTTGTGTTTTACAAAAGTCTGATAATGTAAAAACTGAAAAACTGCTTTGGTTTGTGTAAGAGTACTATGTGAAAGCAATGGAATGTTCTTTGAGATTCTGTGTAGTTTTGTTGTTTACAGTGATTTGACAGCACTATAACCCTCAGTGAAACCTGCATTTAGGCATACTTGGATGCATTTCCACTGAGTTTTCTCATGTTTTTCTCTTGATCAGTGGAATAGTCCCCTTGGGGATGGTCACACCTGTTTGTCACTGTGGTTCCAGAGTCATGCTTCTAAATTTGTTGTGGCTATGTAGCACCTCAGTTCACAGTACATTTATGTGTGGACAGCTGAGCCAAGTTGTAGCTGTTTTCTCATGCTGTGCTCAAGAGACAGCTGGGCTTCTTGCTGGGCTTCACAAGGTGTTTTCAAGTGTGATGTGACTCAGCTGTACTGCAGCTGATCACTGGAGCTATGCTGGATATCATATGTTTTCTTCCCAAACTGAGACTCAAACCAATTGGGACTCAATTTCTATGGAAATAGCTGTCATAAAGTCAATTCTGTAGCTCATTGTAGTCTGTAAATTAGGTAGAATAGATGGTGGAAAGCAGGTTTTTTTCTACTTGTTATCCCTTTGCTCTCTGCCTAACTGCTGCTGTTGATTAAGTTTAATCCCAAAGCACATCAGAATTAAAAGACTTTGCATTTTTATAAGTCTTCTGAAGAACAGCTTTTTCTCCCCAGTTCTGTGGTGAACATAAGTTGTTATTCTCAGTGGGGTTAATGCCTGAGTTAAGAGAAATAATCACAAGTAAGTTGTAAATTTGACTGCAGTGTTAGTGGCTGTTGGGGGCTGTTCTGGATGTATGCTGAGACAAAATATTAAACCGCCACTTTTATTTTCATGAAGTCTTAGAATAATCCGTACAGACTATAGCAGACAGAGTTAAAAGTTAATTTATTATATTTTATATCTTAAACTAAGTAACAATAAAGGTGAAACAGCCATTAGGAAAAAAAATATTTAATATGCTATCTACCAGACAAAATATAATCTGTGAGGATTAAAGCCACAGCTCTACTGGACAGTAGAGTTTTCCTTTTAAATAGTTGGAGCAGTAAGTTTTGCTCCTTGATTTAATGTGACAATTTGAAATAATTATCAAGCATTTTCTCTTTGGAATTTGCAATTAAACAAAGCACCACAAGTGGTCACCATGCTGTCACTGGTAGGGAATGGAATAAGAAAACCGTCTCAAAAAATAACTTCGGCATGTTTGCAGTCAAAGCTGTGAAAATTATTTTGATGCTCTCCTGTTCAGACAAGAAATATTTTAGAAAACCAGTGTCATGTTTCAAGATGTATCAACATCAACTCCTGCTGACTCCCTAAATTTAAATAACTACTTTTTTTCCTATCTACCTTTCAGTGGGGAAGACTTAGGCTGTTTTCTTTGTCTTACATCTCTTACTTTTTTATCTTACATTTCACTTTTCTGGTTTATTTTTAACACATTTACTTGCATCAGTTATCAGCTGATATGTGTTTTCTTCCTATTTCAGCACCTTCTGGTGACTTACTACAAACATAGTAATAAAATAGTAATTATTCAAACAAGGACACTCTAGTACCAGAGCAAGTTAGAGATATAAACTATGTGTGAACTAATTCCCCTGTGAAGAAATAGGCAGAAATATGATCTTTATTGATCATAACCTAATGTTTTTCACTGTGGTTGTTGAAATATCAAAATCAGTAATCTCAATAATTGAAGCAACTGCAATGTTTGAGAAGATGTCCTTCCATGTAGTTTTTCTCTCTCTCCCCTCAAAACACACACAGGTACTTCAGAGAGGGGTGCAGTGAATGTTCCTGGCAATGTTGCTGTTAAAACAGCCATCAGCTCTTCCTGCCTTTTCACTAATTAGGATCAACCCAGGGAATAAAAGTTTTTCATGCTCTTATCCGTGTCACCTACAAATGTACTTTTGTGCTGTTTATTTTAATAGGAAGCAATAACAACACACAGAATGGTAAGAAAAGATGCTCTCACTTTAAAAGAAGTCTAGAAGTACTTTGGCTGATCCTAAAAATATTTTTAAATAAATTACTTGGTCCCTTCTTAGTCCTTAGAAAGGCAAAGGTATCTATTTTGTTTACCCTTTCCTTTTGCTTTCCTTATTCTTTTAAGGAGAAAACTTTAAAAATTACTTTAAAATGTTACCTGATAATACTAATCATCATTAGGAGTAATGCTGTGAGGGTAGTCGAAGGCTGTTGTGTGAGTAGATGTCCAGGTAACTCTCTTCTTTGTTCTGAATCCATGTTAAAGTGTTCTACCTGGCTTGTAAAGATCTTTCATCGGCTATTTTGCTACACTTGAGAAGAAAGAAGAGTGTTTTAATTTCAAACTTTCTTTTCCAGTACCTGGATGTCTAGAAATTTTCCGTTTTTCCCATTTTATTAGTTAGCTCACTAAAAGTAAATAAAAATATTACTGTGTTAATGTGGAGTGAGAACTTGGATATGTTAAAGATGGATCTTACTGCATATACATAGTTAAAGGAGCAGCTCTGGGAAAGGAAAGAATATTTGTTATTCCAACCTTTCTAGCTTTCTAGTTAATTTGCTGCCTTAATAAATATTTGGATTTATTTTGTTTTTCTTTTTTGTCTCTGCTTTTTTAAAATATTTATTTGTGAATTCATACAGAAAGAACAGAAATGTTCCATTGGATCAGATACACAGTTTAATGATGGCATTGCTTCAATTGCTATCTTACTTGAACACTCAATATCTATGTTTGTAACTTGAAAATTCATGGAGCTTCTCAGCAGTAAAATGTGGTAAAATAAGATAGTAGATATATCATAATGCCTGATTTTTAAATATGTAGAAGTGAGTGGACTAGTAAATTCAAACCTCAGGAAGACAAACCATTTCTGTGAGAACTAGGATTTCCTTTTCTATGAATTCAGTTTTAACTTGGTTGTTAACATCAGCAAATTTGGGCTCAAGTGTTTTGTACAAGTGATGAGATCAGCCTGAATTCTGTTTTCCTCCAACCCTTATTTAAAGGGTTAAAATACTGGAGATTAGGGTCACTGAGGAGTTGACTTCTTTCTGCTGTTTAGGCAATGTAGTGATGTGCATACCTTGCCTTGAATCAAATAATATGAGAACTTGAGAGTCAATTCACTTGATATGCAATTTAAACGAATTCTGTTTTATTGCAATACATTCCTGTCTGTAGCATTCAATTATATTTTGTACCTCTTGAGGAGTTTGAGTTCAAGGTAAGCATTTTTTACAGATACAACTCAAAAATTAAACTGAATCAGTAAGCAGGAAAACATAAATCAATGCAGTAAAGAACTTGCATTCCCCTTCCTCTCCTTTGTGCCTTTTCCTGCCTTACCCCACATATTTAGAGTTGTTTTATCCAATACCTTCTCCTGGAAACTAAAATAGTATGCTCATGGGCTTGATGAGAGTCAGCAAGCTTAATGATCAGTTTCAAATGAGGTATCAGAATCTGGGCTTTTTTGGGGTCAAAGCAGCCAGATATCTTTGCTCAAGCCTGTTCAGAGATGCCATGCCACACTTCCAAAAATTATTCAGGTACAGAGGGACAAGGATGGGAAAAGCAGAAATCAGTGCAATACCCAAGAAATGCTTAGGTTTGGTTAATATGTTTCTGTTGGGGAAGGCAGAAGTCATCTCAGGCTTGTGATCTGCAAGCTTGCATATTTCTTAATATTTTCAAGTAAATTATTTTTTTGCTGTTGGAGTGGTGCTGGTATTTGCTGAAGTCCCTGCAGCTACTCAGAGCTTCATACCTGTGTGCCTCAGTGCCATCCTTCTTGTGGGCCTCACCATAGCACAGAGTTGGACTGTTTGAGTCCACCCTCTGTTTAAGAGAAAGATAAATTTATAAAAGCATACAATAGGAAGGAAATCAACCTCCCAGTGTGAATAGCACCATAATAAATCTATTTCTTACCAGCTGTCCATGCATGAGTTTGGAATTTTTCTGGATGTTTGGAGCTGCAAAGCCCAGTGAGGAAAACCATGACTCACCTATGCAATGTTATTTTGTTTTACAGGAAAAGGCTCAGTGCTTTCAGAAGGCTCTCAGTTCCCAAGCAGATAAAGCCACACAGACAGAACTCGTTGGCCATGATGTAAGTAGCTGTATCAAACAGTATTTTTTTATTGTGTTTGTTGGTGTTCAGACTTCTGTCAGCTGGTTTGCCTCTGCTGTTGTTGTCCATGCATGGATTTGGTGATTCTGAAGTACCTTCAGAAACATGAGAAGATAATTACAACTGCCTGCCAGCACACCGATGCCCTGTTAATTTTAGGCTTTATGAAGAGCTGAGAATTTGCATAAATGAATGTGGATGGTATGTATTAGTGCTTTGTAATTTTTTTTTCAGTATTTATTTGCACACTTACTGACAGTTAATGAGGTTATTATGTTTAGAATTGTCATGTGCTGTCTAAACAAGATTTGAAAATTGAAAGATAATGGAGTAAGTACAGTTTTGCCAAGTGATGTTAAAATTCTGTTTCCTAAAGAGCATCTGCCAGAATTTCTCCTAGAATGTGTATTGATAATTTGTGTCCTCATGCAAGAATGCAGGCAATGAAGAATCCTTAACTGTAGGAATATTATTTCCCCAGTTGTTCTAACTGGAAATATTCTGTCTGTGTGTTGTGTTGCCTGAATACATGTAAGAGATTCTCACATGAGCCTCTGGAATAATCTTTGTGGAATATTTAGCACAGATCCATTCTGGGACTTGTGCAAAGTCTAACAATAATTCTTAAAATACTCTTCTGCAGAGTAGTGCTGTAGTTATGCATCATTGGTACAGATGAACATGCTGATTCAAGTTTATGGAAAGACCTCTGGAATTAAAGCAGGCTTTGAAATCTTTTTAGTTCTGTTTCAGTGGAGCATTAAAGTTTTGTCTTCTGTGAATAGAAACGTCAAAATTTCACGCTTTAATACAAAAAGTTTTATCTGCACTAACTTCTTTTTTATGGCAACCCAAACATGAACCCTTATGTTCTATTGTGTCTGTGAAGTCATGTCTGGTGGAATTTATTGAAACTCTGAGGTGTGTATATGTTACTGCTGAAAAATCCAGAATATTCAAAAATATTTAAAAACATTTTTCTGTATTGCAATATGATATCTGCTTCTTCTGTGACCAGTTATCCTTCACAATACTCTCTTGTGCATTAGATGTCAAAAAAAATTCTTCCACTGAAAATAGGAGCAGGAAACATGTAAAGTTTGGGGCATTTTTGTTGTTGTTTTGTTTATTTTTGGGTTATGTTGTTTGCCTGGTGTTTTTTTTAAGCAGATATGATTTCTGCTTTTGGTTGTTTTCTCCCAAATCAAATATGTGGTACTCATGCTGCAGGGATTCATGCTGTTAGCAGATTACATATTTTTTCCTTTTTCCAGTCTACGTTCCCTTGGAGTTTGGTGGGGAGTAAAAAATAACATTAGAACCTCGTTTCCCAAACAGGTTCAATTTTCTGGCTGAGATTTGAGTTAAATGTCATAATAACAACAATAAGTCAAATAAATCCTTTCCTTTAGCATTGTTCTCTTCAATTAGTGGAACATATTTTTCAGCCTTCCCTGGAAAAATTCCTACCTTATCACAGTTTCAAAAATATATTATCTCATATATTATCTCATAGTCTGTTGCAGTGCAGGAATAAAAGGAAATGTTGAATGTTTTTCTATGGAACAACACTTCACCTGTATTTATGTGGTACAGAGTTCTTGTGAAATTTCCATTGCAAGGGATTGATAGCAGAGAAATTTGAATGAATCTACAGGAGTAACACAAACCTGCTATGATCACAATTAGCGGGACTCAATGAAGAGGAATGTGCAAATTAATAGTGTTAACACTTTTTGTAATACTGTTTAAACTTCTTGCTCTTTTATTTATCAGATTGTGCAGCTTTTCTGTGAAGGAAAGCTATTAATGATAAGTTCAGCTATGTTTCTGTTGAATCCAAGTGGCAATTACATTTACATTCTTTGTTTTTGAATGAGATTTTAAAGAACAAGTTGTAACTGTTGCAAGTAGTATATGTACATCATTTTATTCAGATGTCAGTAAATGTGTACAACTACAAGAATACTGTGCTAATATGAAATTCGATTAAATAGAAAAATACAAAGCAAATCAGAGAATACAATTTGTATTTTTCACCCCATTAGTTACACATTCTGAGAATAGTATACATTGAATACTTCAGATCTGTTTTAAGAGGTAAGCAGAAAATTTAACTTCATTTCATCATTACAAATGTGCTGCTTTAATTTAAAAAAATCAAACAACAACAGACGTCCTCACATTTTTATTTTTCCTTAATTCAAATTTAGAAGCTAATAGTAGTTAGATAAAAAGTGCTACCAGGAATTTGTATAGCATTGTTTCATGAATGTAGTAAAAATATTGATATACATTACACAGTGTAATAATTCAGAAATACTTAAAACAATGCCTCTATGAGCGATTTGGTTTATATTCTCATATATTCTTTTGTTCCACTGTGTAATCTTAAGTTACCTGTTTTGCAGTTGAAAAAACTGAGAAGGGTTAGTCCCAAAATAAACCACTGCTTTGGTTTTTATTGTTTTTTTTTTTTTTTGCTTCTGGATATCTTCCAGTAGTTGAGACAGTTCTTTAGCCTTGGAGTTCATTTAGATGTGTCATTAAAAGTAAATGGAAGTTCTGACTTTGACTTAGATGAGGAATTAATCCTTTTGTCCGTAGGGTGTACAGTAATGAAAAAAAGCTGGAGGCGAGTCTATATTTAGTAAGGAATGGGTGAAGAAGGAGGAAATGCAGTGTTTCACAAAGAGGAAATGTTCTTGTTTTTGTGGACTGCTCTGAAAAAGTATAAACAGTATCGAATGAGTGTTTTGGGTGTGTGAGCAGTTACCAGAATGGAAGTTACTAAAATGTGTTTTATTTTAGGGGCTATAACATAATTACAGTCAGAATTTGACTGTCAAGGTGATCAGTAAAGTTTAGATGATGCAATGTCCTGAAATAGCTTTGAATTCTTAGATAATATTTCCGATAGAGCTCTAATTTTTTTCCCTGTACAGCACAAGAGATTCTTTCAGCAGAAATTGCTTTAGAGTACCTTTTTAGTAAGCAAGTAGAAGATAAAGTCTGTAGCAGTAAAGATAATGTTCCTCATAACGAACTGTTTGAACTGGAAAGCAAACTGCTTAATGTCTTTTCTGTATTAAAACAGTCTAATGCGAAACTTAATTACGGAATTAAAACATAAAGTTTAAAGTAATTTCTGATAAGGACAAAAGAGGGTCTTCCATGATGAGAAATGCTACAGTGTCCTTAAGTGAATAACATGGCAACTTTGCTACTTGAGGAAATTGAAAGTAAAATATCAACATGACTATTGTATGGCTCTCAGGGTTTCCATCAAGGCTAGTTGCTTTCTAGTGCAGTGTGTCAAGGAATCCTCATCTTATGTTAGACCTAAATTTATTCTGTTTTCCAATATGTTTACTTAGAATAATTTAAAACATGTTGGAAGTCTTGCAGAGAGAGCCATGTGTGCAACAGATTGATGTTGAGTCTGCTAAATAATAAATTATTAATGTGTCTTTAATAATCAATACCAGTTTAACCTCATTCACCTTTCTGTGCTTGCAGAGTTTTCTTTTATTGAGAGATCAAGGAAGAATTTCTTTCATGTTGGTCAGGTAGCTGAAATGGACCATAAGAGGGATAGATGCAGTTGGCTAGAACTGGGACAGATTGCAAGTTCATGTTAAGGGATACACATCTAATAATGGCTGCCAGCAAAATAGGAAGTGTAAAGTATTGTGCAGGCCTCACACAAGCATCTGCAGCATGAGCACTACTGATTAGCTTTCACTAAAATGTCTCTCAAAGCAGAATCAAACAATTACAGGGCAATTCTTATTTCTGTCACCAAGGGAAGTACGACTCAGAACCACTTTGTCAATCTTTATCAGCCTTTGGATTAAAAGAGTTTGTACTTAATTTTATTCTCCACAAAGTAGAAATTCCTAAGAGCTGACATGATTTCTGCAATGCCTTTTCTGTTTGCCTTCTGCTGATGTTATAGGTTTCATATCTGAGAACTGCTATTCTGTTTGTTCTTTGCCTTTCATACTGAGATTGAAGCTGATGTAAACAGGCTTAGGACTGGTCCTAAACTCATTCCCCATTTAATGAGCATTCTTTCCAGTGTAGTGGTCCTTACATTTTGTGTGATGCTTCTGATGTCTCAGACAACAAACTTGTGTTCTGCTGCTGTCAGTCTGCTGCAGTTTGGTTTGCACAGCTACAGACAAAAATTACCTTTCTTTGGTGATCACCAGCACTGTTTACAACATTGCTGTGGGACAGGTAAGGCACTGACTTTTATGATCTGTAACATCATACAATATTAAAATCCATACTGATGCATATTTTAGGGTATTTGTTTTGTCGCTTGCTGTGCATTACCTTGGGCAGCATGCCTCCCTTAACCTCTCAAAACCTGGGCACTGCCTTCTGCAGAGCCTCTGTGCTTGATTGAGAAGAAGTGGAAGACAGGGAGAAGGGTGGTCCAGCTGCACCTTCCTGCTGTGCTCCTGTTCCTGCCCAGCAGCCAGCCAGCCTGCATGGGTTATGGATGCTGTAAAGGGACTGCATTGCATTGTCCCCTCTCCTTCAGGAAGGCAGGGAACAGAATACTGACGTAGCTGAATTTTCTGAACTTTCCAGTCTAATCTAAATATTCTCCTGCCCTATTTGTGTATTTGTTACTGCCTTCAGTGAGTTGTGTTTTGCCACCTAAACTGGAAAATACATCCTACTTCTGACTCTGCTCCCTCCCTTGGAGACTGATGTCCATCTGCTGTTGTATTTTACTCCTGAGTTACTTTTCTCCATATTTTTATTTAGTCTCTGTTTTTTTTCTCATGTATGCAGGGAAATAATAAAAACTTGTGCATAATATACCTTTCCCTAATGCAAAATTACTTTAAAAAAAGAAATCTTTAGAAATCAAACCTGCCGTTAACCATTTCAGTATTTCCTTTGATTGTATGTCTGTGTACCTGTTAATATCTGGATAACCAAGTTGTTCTTGATATGCTGCATCCCTTCCTACAACTTCCCTTAGCATTCATTTTCTCTCCTTCTAATGGCCAGTTTCCATTTTTGACTATACAACTTCAAAATACTATTTCAAAATCTGTTTTCTGGGGTGTGTTATGTGTACAAATTATCAAGCTTTGATGGTGTCAAACCAGGATGATACTTCTTTTGGTTTTAATGATTGCCTTCCACCAACACGTTACTTCACCATCAAACCTTTTCATACTTGGTGTTTGAATTACATTTAACCACTGGGTCATGAACAGGAATGAATTGTTGCACCTGCTCATGACAGGGAAAAACAGTTCAAGTTACTGGTGCCAAATTCACTGGAAGATAAATGCTTGTCCTGAGGGTTTGGTGTTTGTGGTGCTGTATGAAAAGTGATAACAGGTTTTCACAGAAACTTCAGTACTAAGTGGGTTCTGGAACAGAAACTGAGGTGTGCCATATGACAAAGACACTTTGATTCTGTGGCCGATTATCAGCAGGGTATGCTGCATTTAATTTTGTCATCTTCAGGAGTAAGGAACAATGAAATTTGCCTTGTGCAGTGATGCTTAATTGATGTGAATGATCTTCAGTTTTGATTGATGGCATGCAAGTGGGCTTCTGGATGCTTGTATAGATAAGCTCTGTGCTGTTTAAATATTTGTAGTAATATGATGATATCATAACTGAGTTTCCTTGCAGACCCAAAATTAATATAGTACTAGTAGTTTCTGGATCTTTAAAAAACTACTGTTTTCCTGTAATATAATTTTCAACAACAGTGCAGTGTTTTTATTGCCTTTTAAGTTTTAAATATTTCTATTTATTCTACATTTTTCTGTGATAGCCTTCTGTCTTTGTATCTGCAGTTATGCTTCTGCTATCCTGCTTTGAAAGTACAATCAAATACAAGGTACTTTGAAGTATTGACTGAACTTACTAATTTTGCTTAGATGTGTTGGGGTGGGGGAGAGGAATAGGGGGAGAAGCAGAGGATGCTGTTTAGATATTCCTGATTTTTCATCCTAGAAGTTGTGTTGGGTTCAGACAGAACTCTTCCCACTTTTTTCTTCTTTAGCTCCATTACTGTCTCCTCCTTAGACTTCTCCAGAAGTTTGCTTTTTCTCTTAAATTTATCCATTTTTGTCTCATTTCTTACTTGAATTTTTGTGCTGTACTTATGAGTATGAATTAGCAATTTTTTTTTCAGTTGTATATTTGCAGTATGTTCTAGTTGCATTATTTCCATTGTAAAGAAAGCAGTTCATGACTATTCTCAGTAGGAACCTGGGTGTGCAGCTATCCCTAGAATTCATAGCATATCCTTAGTACATCCACTGTGACCTGTTACACTAAGGATAGAAAGCAGTAGGACACTGACAAACAGGATATTTGAGTAGGTTTATTTGATTGAAACAAAAAACTATCCACCAGACTATACCTTGCTGAATCTGTTGTTGAATACTAGCAGTGTCCTATTTGTAAGGGCAGAAAATAGCAGCACTAAGCCTTCTGGATATTGTTCAAAAGAATGAACTGGGAGTGTAGTAAAATACACTCAATAATAATCAAGAATTCTAAAAGATAGCAGCATTTTATGATAGGTGTTGAGTATATTTTCTGAAAAAGGAGAAAAATTTGATTTCACCTTGAAGAAAAGATCAACAAACAAAATTGAGAAATGAGGCGTGGATAACCACTGCATTATAAGCAATGTGTATGGGTTTTGCTGCATTAGTACACTTAGGGTGACTGCTTTTTATTACAGACTGATCTACTTACACAGTTTTATTGTAATGTGGAAATGTTTTAATGTTGTGTGCATGTTGCATGTACATTTCCTCTGTTAGTTCAGTCTGGTGACCTTATTCTAGTAAAAACACAGTCTTTTGTACATAAGGGTTTTCTGACTGGAACAGTGTCATGAGCAAGCTGATCAGTCATATTCCTGTTTTTCTCTGCATTGTCACTTGAATCGTTGTGTTGTGATCATTAATGTGAAAGAAGCTTTATTATTACATGCTGCCTGCATGACTGCGTATAGCAGAAACAGTAATTCTTCATTTACTTTGTGTTGCCATCAAACCATGCATCACTAAGATTTCATTTAATTTCATTTCTTTTTTCTCTTCTTTCTTTTTTGTTTGTTTGTTTTGTTTGTTTTTAAAGGCCCTGTGGAACTCTCCATGTTCTGAAGGCTTAGTTTACAAACCTATCAGCATCTCATTGGTTCCATCATTATTAAATTAAAATGCAACATCTGGACCCTCTGCACTTATGGATATAATTAAATACCGCTGTATATGAAATGGGCTGCAAGCTACCATGGCTGGCAAAATTCTACTACTTAAGATAATATTTGTATTATGAATGGTCACACATCACTTTTTTGGCAGTATCTTCGTTATTAAGTGTAACTATGAATAAATTATTAGTAAGCTATGACGAAGTTATTATTTGAAATAAAAATTATTCTTACCATTTTGTGCGCTTAGTCATCCATTGGTGATTCACTGCAAGTAAGAAAATGTAAGAAAATCCTTCCGTCATGCTTGTCTCTTGAGATGGAAAAAATATGTCTCCAAGATCTAGAAACCTGAGGAAACCATTATTTTTTAAAATCTGTTTTTTTCCTTTTCCAGTAAAAGCACTATTGCACTGACTGTGAATACAGGGTCAGGACCTTTCAGTATGTGTTCTGTCTGATAAATGTTCATCATGATGTACATAATTGTTACATGGGATTCAAGAACCATTTCTGCAGGGTGTTTGGTGAGCTTTTAGAAGGCCAGAATTTACCCAGCTTTATCCCAGGAAGCAGAAGAGCTGATCCTAAAAACGTACACTGATATTTTAATCCATTAGAATCATAGCTTTACTGTACTTTCTATCCAATTTTCCTGTGGATTCCAAGAAACATTGCTAAGAGGGCAATCAATGGGGGGAAGGTAAACATTGTGTTTGCTGGATGTGGCTGTGCTGCTTGAGTGGATGGTGGTTGTTGTCCAGAGGGTTGGGATGGGGTGAGTGGGGAAGGGCAATTCCAAGTTTAGGGCTTTGTTAAGCAAGAAAGCAGAGAAATTTGCCACTGTCAGTTGCTTTTCTGTAACCTTATCCAAGAAGGACTTCATTCACCAGGATGTGCCCTACACTCACCTTTTCCAGGTAAGATAAGAAGGTGGTTGTGCCAGCAGTATTCTTTACCCTTTTCTCCTAATATATTTTTTTACTAACAAGAAACAATGCTTGAATCTTTTTACTGCAGCATTTCAGTCAGGCCTCAGAGTATATAATACGGACAGTCCCTCAACTGGAGCAAAATTTAGCACCTGTAGCTTTAATTTTAAACAGAGGACATACTGCATTCATTCAAAAATAACATCTTAGCAGTTATTCCTAAATGGAGCAGAACTGAAAATAAAAGTATTCAGTTAAATATTTATGCCAGTCTTGAAAGAGAATGAACCTTCTTCACAGGGGATGTTTCATTATGTTGGCTGATTCTGTACCAATTAGCATGATGTTACTGTTTCTCAGTCTCACATTGTCTTTTCTTTGATCCTAACAGTCATCCTTCAGCATCCTCTCTTGCCCTTTTGGTCAGGCTGCCTGGAATTTTTATGTGTGTATAATTGGATAGTTCATAATGTATTTGTTGGAATTATCTTGTAAAAGCACTTAAGTAACTAATGCATAATTTAAAGAAACAACATAAGCAAGCATGTGCATATTATCCTTTTGAACTTCACCTTCCTGGTTGAACTTCACCTGTTACAATTCTTCCTTGTTTCCTTGAACAAAAATCCTTTTTGTAATCATTGATAAGCATAGAAATGCCTACTTCTTGCTTCTGTCTTTCATCCTCTCTTTATTATGATAATATTTTCAGTCTTAGTCAGATACTGCTCTTGGAAGAAGATAGAGATAACATTTTTCATTGTGACTTTTTGGCACAGAGATCTGCATTTCACTTAAAGAAATATAGATATGATAATGGAGAGGTTGTGAAAAATTGTGTAAGTTAGTGCAAGAACAATGGAATTAAAAAGATGTTTCCAGGATTCCAATGAGAAGGAAATAAGTTTCACTTTCTATATAAAGAAGCTTTTTGCCTGTTCCTCCAAAGTCTGTGAAAGGATGCTTTAAAATACTCAAAGAGCTAGTTTATTTCTTTATCTGTTGCACCACAGAGATGTTGCTAGCAGCCAGTATTTCAGTGCAAAACTCAACCCAGCCCTTTGGCATTTGGGTTGGGGTTTTAGAGTTGGGTTTTTAACTTTGCCATGAAATTATCCATAACTTCCAATACCTTTTTTTCTTTATTTTCATGATCTGGAAAAAAACCATGACTGACTATTCAGGCTTCAAGGATACACAATCAATACTTTGCATGCATAGGCAAGAACTTAATGCTAGTTTAATTAAAGTCTTAACAGACTGATGTAATATTCTTTTAAAATTATTATTGCAGTAGAGAGTGAGACAGCACATCTAGTTCAAACAATCCAAAATTAAAAATACATAACATTCCTAGTACCTGTCTCTTTCTTTGATGTATTTTGTTGCTCACTCTTGCACAGCCTTTTGTGATCTCAGATCACAAAAAGTGATCACAAAAGGTCAGTGGCTTCTGGTCAGTCATGGGAGCATTGCAGTAAATCTACTACTACAACTGCTTGTTTGAGTCTGATAGTAACATTCATTTCTTTCTCCTCACTCCGGAATCCAGTTGGGGTCTGTCTTATATGTTTGTTAACATGTTGTACGCCTTGCTCTTACCGTGGATTTCAAGTGCATGTGACATCTCTTACCCTTACAAATGGTTTTACCACACTGCAAAGATTTCTTTCCTTTGATGGTGAGTAACTTCATAGCCGTGGAGCGTCTGGTGTCATGCAATGCCTGTAATTAGTTGGACTGCTTGTTATTGAAAGATCATTCACAGAGTAAGTGCTTGCTACTGATATCTGTAAGATAGAGACTTCTAGCTGATAGAGCCTTTCCTGCTCTTCTCCCCACCACCAAAACCTTGCCAGGAAAACCCTATAGAAGGTGTTACACCACATAGCTATAAAAAACTGAACAACTGGTGCAAAAAGGGTGATAGTGACCTGGTCATTTGGTGACTGCCCTTTGGAGCTTAAGTTATCTTGATTACCCTGTAAATATTGAAAAATCAAGTATTCTGCAAATATCCTAGTAAGCCAGGCAAAAACAAATGATGCTCTCGTTATTAGCTTGATCCAAAGGCTGTATCTTGTTCCAAGCAATGCTAACGCGGTGTTAACAGAGATAGAACAATAAAACACTACTGGCAAAATACTTTGTTCTCATTCTGAGCATTGGCATTTAACAGATGCAGAGGTCTGTTACTTTAACCAGCACACAGTGTTTTTTCTCCATTTGATGCTTTTCAAGTGCTACCAGCTAACCTGACTTTGCTTTCTGCACTTTCCTCCAGGGACTTCTGAATGTGCGAGTGCAAGGCTGTTTTGTGTAGCACAGGAGGGGGAAAAGTAGAAGCTGAGTGAATGGACTTAAAAGTTACAAAGGTGCAAAAATGTTACACCTAGAGCAAATATTCTGTGATAAATGTTGAAAGGCTGAGAAGGAACAAGAGTGATTTTAACAGTTATGAGCAGTCAAAGGCAGACAAATCTCAAAAAACCTGGGGTACTATACAGAGACAGAAAGGTTATATCCTGCTTGAATTGAAGGCAGATATTTTTATCAGATAGTGGTTTTGGGGTTTTTTTGTTTGTTTCAGTCTTCTGAAGTTATTTCAGTCTGAAAACACACAGAATATTGTGAATATTGGTATAGGAATTAATCTGTTGTAACTCAATATGCATTTGGGGCAATTAAGAATTCCTGCAGCTTATCATGTTTGTGGAAGGCATTTTAAATAATTTGTAGCTTGATCATTCAGACTTTTTGTGGTCGTAGGTAGTGTGTGTGTGGTGAAACAGCTGGACATTTCATTGGTTTTGAGTAGATAGGAGAGCTACTCAGTGGCTTATCTTCTGAAACTGAGAAGTTTTAACCGGTGGTTTTTAGGTATATTTATGCTATTTGGTCACTTCACTAGTTTAAACTGCTCAGTGTGCTCTAGAATTTTAGGTAAGTGTTAAAACTTAGGAGGGTAAAGCCAGTATATAATACTAAAGAAACACAAAGTACCATTTCTATTGTTTGCGTATTGCTATTTCTTCCACAATAGAAGTGCAGTGAGAATTATATCCAGGCTGTGTTCTTGGCCTCCATTTCAAAGCAGTGCTCTCTTAGTATTCATTTATTCATTTTTAGTAATGGAAACTTCTACTTCTTAAGAGTCAACAGAATATTAACATTAATGATAAAACAGCAAGAAGGAGCATGAAGGGAAAGGATTATAAATGAGATTTGGGAAGTAGTAATGTTTCTTTCGTATTGTACAAAAAATCATTAAAATGAAACTAGAATCTACTGGATAGCAGCAATAAAAGGGGAAAAATTCTGTTTGGTTGCTAGCAAATGCATTACAAAAAACCCTTGTAAATATATATTTTTTTTTTGTGTGTGCACCTATTAAATCATGCTGAAGTTGAAAGTGCTTAAATTAGATACCATATTACAACTTTATATTCAGAACCAGCTTCATTACTTTCAGGGAGAATTTAATTTGTCTAAAGACACCAAGGAAAAGCTTGGTGGTGCTGTTAATGATAAGTTTAATGATGAAATTAAGTGGTAGTTTTGTATTTAATACTATGTGTAATGGTCCATGCATGCTATCAAATATTTGGAGACAAGTGCCAACACCTGCACTGACGTATTACATTTTAAGCAAAGAATGGGGAAAGCACAACTGCATGAAACAGGTGATGGAGACAGTAAGATCTTCATGTCTCAAACACATAAAACAGTTTTAAGTGCACAGATCAAAGATATGAGCTTCCCAATGTGCAAGTATTAAAAGAGCATATAACTTTGTGTATGTGTTCAGTCTGTGAAATGATTCAGGAGAAAAAATTAATGCAGAGGCAAATCTATGACAGGAGTCGTGTTATGAATAAATTCTGCCAAGAGAACCCCTAAGAAATTGCCAAATTTCAGATATTACAGAAACAGAGACTACATGGAAGAAGCAAAGTTTCACTGGTTAGAGTAAAATTTGCAAATGGACCAGTTCAGTGACTCTATCAGGCTTCAATGAACTCAGCTTTTGAGATCCTGTATGTTTTTCCAGCATCCAGATAGCCCAAAAACCACTGAAGTAATTGAACAGAAATTTAACATGAACAAAAATCATGGGACTAATGATGAACAGTTAGCTTTTCAGACATTTTCATGCATCTGCTCATAGTCCCACCATCACAAGTTTTTTTGAAGGCTTGTGGAGCTGTCCTCTGACATTGGTTTATATATATCTATACATACGCACACACCATATGTATACACACATATGTATAGCAAAATAAATCCAGGAATTTTTAATCATTCTGATACCTGGACAGAAGTGAGCCCATTTTTTCTGTGTCAAAAGCTTGCTGGATTGCAAATCTAAATATAAAATGAGCTGAAGCCATAGGTAATGTTACTTAAGGAACTCTGGAAATGATGGGAGCTTTTCAGTGAACTCAAGACAGGGCTAAGAGATTGTGTCATTTGTGCTTTCCTGGTTTTTATTGGGATCTAGAACTGTCTTGCTGTGTTTCAGGAGATGCTCCAGTGTGGGCTCTCCATGGGCTGCAGTTCCTTCAGGGCATATCCATCTGCTCCAGTCCAGTTCTCTCCAGAGGCCACAGTGTGTATATCTTCTTCAGTCCTGAAACACTCTCTCTTCCTTCTTCACTGATTTGGAGGTTCACAGTGCTTTTCCCTTTTTACCTTCACTTCTCTGCATCCTGATGTTTTTTCATGCTCTTCAATATATTTTCAGGGAGGTGACACCAGCTTTAGTGATGCTCACTATGCTCTGTGTGGGCTCATTGTGGAGCTGCCTGGCAGCATCTTTGTGCATTGAGTTACAGATCTGGTAACCTGTGAGAGATGAGTATTATAAAGTGGCTGATTAGAGGTGTGAGTTTAGGTTCCTAACAAATTCAGGAACAAATGGAACTGCGTAACTTGTGTTCCAAAATACCTGGATCCACTGAGACTGGTGGTGTTGATGATGACTGCTGTGCATACATCCATTGACTTCCATTGGTATTCCAGGCCAAGGGGCCTCTTCTTTCCCTGCAGGAGCTGGGCACTGCATCACTTTAGGAGGAAGGGAAGAAATTAGTTGGTTTATTCCATTCCTAAAGACCAGGTTTTCCTGTTTTCCTTTCTCTTGTTTCCATGTCTGCAAATTTCTCTTGCTGTTGGAAATATTTGCAAACCCTGTTAGTGGTGGGGCTTTTGTTCTGGCTCATTATTTTCCCCTGCTGTTGCTCCTTTGCTCATTTCCTTTTATCTTGCTGTATTGTTTTTATTCTCTCTCCACATTACAGTCCCATTTGGCTCATCCTCTCCTTTCTTTTCTATAAAACATGATTTTTATCACCCATAAAGCATGCTTCTAAAACTTCAACAATACTAAAAACTGGAAAGTCACACTTTTTCTTGTAAATGCTGTTTTGCCTCGGTCTTTTTCTTATTTTTAGGCAGAAGGAAAGAGAAGAAGACATTTAAAGAAAAATTACCCATACAGGATAATTCCCAGGCACTAGGAAGTGATATCTTTTCTGTAGTTCTTAATGCTAGTTGCTATGTTCAAAGAAAATAATGCCATTTTCAATTCTTGGCAGAATTTTATATATCTTTTAAAGTGCCTAGAAAATTATAGTGGTTTATTCTATTTTGTACAAAAAAGAAATTCCTGTAAAACTTGTTTATCCACTATTTGGTTTTTTTGAACTATTTGTAACGTAGTATGAAAGGAATATCAAGGGAGTTGTACTGTGTGCTGCCAGTTTGGATTGCATAGAGAACAACCATTTTTAGCTGACCATGCAGATGTACAAATTAATTTAAATGCTTTTAGATTCTTTTTGGGATCTACAGAAAGCTTTTTAGACTCCCAAAAGGCTTATTTTACATTAGTACCCATAATGTCTTGGATTTTCAGCAGATCATGCCACTATTCTGGCTAAACACAGAATGATTTCTTCATGTTGGTCATGTCACATATTTGTGGAAGGTTCTAGGACAGTAAATTGGAGGACACAAAGAAGGAAATAATGTGAGATATTCCCTGCCCATATTGCTGGCCTCGACTTCAGAAAAGATCTCACAATTCTTGTTGCACAACAAGAAGATTGCTTCAATTCTTGAAGCTCTTTGAAAGTCTGGATGAGTTGCTTATAGTGTAAAGATAGGCAAATTTAATATCTTTACAACATTGGGCAGCTTTCCTTGTGAAAACTCTCATTTCTGCTTTATTTCTATCCAGCTGTTGCTCCTCTTGCCCTTTGGTTGTAAATAGTGAATATAGTATGCTCCTTTACTTCTGAAAACATTAATTAATCTGTGATTAGTACAAGTTTTTCTCCAAAAGCATTAAAAAACATGCTCAAAGGCTTGGGGCCATGTGTTCATAAAATATTCATCTTGTTCTTGTATTAATTTGAGCAGATTATTGCAAGACCAAATAAAAATCTCATTAAATCCACCTGGCAAATCATACCTACTCAAGATTTTGCATGGCAAAATTTCTCCTCCTTTTCATAGGAGCCCTTTTAAAGGTCAGGCTGTAGAACTGTTCCTGTTGTCTAGGTCATTCTTGCCCAGGGGAAACCTGCTGCTGCTTCAGAGTTTCTTAGCCATCAAACTGAGAAAAGTACAGAAATATTTAGTGTACAGCTCAATACCTGTAGCCAGAGGAAATTCTGTTTGGATTGAATGACAAGGAAACGTGAGCAGCCTGACTCAACTTCCTTGTTCAATTTGGGATGCCAGAACACTCTATTGAACTACCCTGAGGCTTAGGGTGAGTCTTTCAAAATGTCTTCTGCACGTTTTCTTAGTTGTTTGGGCTTTCTTTTGCATGTGGTAAGCTTATTTTTTTCTTCTTTTTCATAAAACTCATTAAATATAACCCCAACAGTAATGTGAGTTGTTATTCTCTAACCCTTATTTGCATACATTTGTTCCACTCTGTGTGTGTATGTGTGTGTGTAAGAGCTGATGTTGATATTTCAAATAAATAGCAGGGAAACCTCCCACAGTGCATGACATTTTTTCCCTCTTACACCTCTCCCAAGACTGATGTCCAGGTCAGTTCTCACAGGTTAACAAACACATTATTTCTGAAAAAGGTCTGCTGCCTACAGGAAACTATTTCCTTTTGGAAGGTGCAAGTGTGGGAGGCACTGGGGAGGGAATCAGGAATGAAAACTCTACTGTATATTCCATGGAGAGTTCAATTTTTAATTTTTTTTCTATCTTTTTCTGAAATGTTATCTGGAAATTTCCAGTGCTTTCTTTTCCTAGTCTTTTAAGCTTGCCTCCTTGACCCATTAAAATTCTCTAATTCCCTAGTCTCTGTTCGTCCCTGTATTTTTCCTTTTTCCTTTTCCTTTGAGACTTTTTCTTTGTCAGCAGTTTGGTTTCCATGCTACTCCTGTGCTCATTTGTGAACAGTCATCTTCCCCATCTGCAGTTCTCATTCTTGCTTGGCATCTCTCCTTGAAATATGTCTTTTTTATTTTCTTTGCAGTCATATTGCTAGTGCAGAACCAATAACTTAAAGTCTTGAAATGCAAGTTTATTATGGAGGTACCAGTGAAGCCAAGAGGGAAATTTTTTGATTGTAGACTGAAATTTCCAATTGGGAAAAGTTACTGCATAATCTTTAGTAACACTTTTTTGCCTTACTCAGCATGTCTGGCAGTTATTGCCACAAAATCCTTCCTTCTTATTCTTTTTTCTTCTTCTTCTTTTTTTTTTTTTTTTTTTTTTTTTTTTTTTTTTTTTTTTTTTTTTTTTTTTTTTTTTTTTTTTTTTTTTTTTTTTTTTTCTTCCTCCTGGAATTCTCTAAGCTCTTGGTTAGTGTTCAGGTACTGTATCTGGTTTGGATTTCCTGAATATTTATTGAATTAGCACATCATATTACTCAGGCAAGTAAACTTTGGCTGGTGCACAGGCACTCCAGAAATAATAATGAGGATATTTAAATATTCTGGCACTTGCTCCTGCTGTTGGCTGTCATTTTCACCTTCTTTGTCTTTAAAAGCCATTATCTGACTACAGGGCCAACACCTGTGGGCAAGTTTCAGCTGTAGCTGACAACTGGAGGACCTATGTGATGGACTCTGCACATTCATCATAATCTTTACTACAGATGTTTCTGTGTCTAAATCAGTATTGCTTTGGTCCTTGCACTACAGGGAAAAAAATCTAATTCTATGACAGCTCTGCAGTTATTGAAACCAGTTAGGCTTGGTTTTGGTAACTGCAGAGCTGTCATAGAATTGCAGCGATGTTTGGAAGTGCAGGAGCTTTTACTGCTTCCTTGTCTACCAATTTCTGTTATTTTGCTTAACTTTAGTCAGAATTAAAATAACCAAGAAAACCCACATGCAGGGTTTCTTTTAAAAGGTTCTTTTAAAATTATTTTGCTGAGCTCCTTGAGGATAAGGCATGTTTTGGGAGAGAGAGTATTTAATCCACAGGGCAGTTTTGGTTCTCATGCTTTAGATTCAAACTGTTGCCTGGATGGGTTAGAAAAAGGTCACAAGGGAGCCAGAATGTGTCTCTAGCTTGCTTTGTTTAATCACCAATTAGATAATTGCTGTATTTCCATGTAAAAAATAGCACACAGGCACTAGACATAACATAATACACAAAAGCTGCCTCCTCGTTGTAACTGCTTTGAATTCAATGCAACCTTTCCACAGTAGTTGATCAAATGATACATGATTATAAGAAGCAGTGTGCTGATGTTGACACCCTCTTAATTTCAATTTACCAAGGTAGGAATTGGCCAGTAGCAACTCTGGATTTTACAGGTTGATGAATAGCCATGCTTGAAAACTGTTCTTTTTTTTTGTTGTGTAAATTATTTGTGAGGCCTGAGGTTAGGCAAAGTTGGCAAACCAATTTTGATTGTACATGATTATACTACCTACACAAGGATCACAATTTCATCTCTAGCCGTAAATGGAAACAAAATCCAAATCACATCATAAGTGTCAAAGTATCTCTTTATCCATATAAAGTAAGGCATCCAAAGGGCTTTTTTCTTGGGTCTCTTTTAGTAACTTATTTTAAGAAGGGTAAAGTTGCTTGCTGCAATAAATATTAACTTTGATAACTCAACATCTTTCCATAGTTTTCTTTTTTCAGAAGAACAAATCATTATAGCAGTGTAATGCACCACTAGGCTCCAAGGTAGCTTTAAATTATATTTAAGATCCAGGGCCTTCTTTTAGCAAAATATAAACTTGCATCTTTAACAATATCTTTGTCAGTGAACTAGGCCAGCTCAGCACACAGATCCTTACCTGGAACTGAAAAGGAGATGTTTTTATATGCTGAATTTTGTTGCACATTGGCCCAAGTACAAAACTGTTTTCAAGTACCAACTGTAGTCAGCATCCTCCAAAAATCTTAATGTCGATTGTGGATTTGTATCAAGATAGCTGTTGAAATTTTAAATATCTTTGTAATGTAAGGGACCCAGGCACAACTTTTTATAAAAATATGAGGAGCTGGTAGGTTTTCAGAGGAAACCATAATTATTTGTAAGTCTGGAGGATGGGATTTGGTGTTGCCTTTTATTTTTTTCCTTAATAGAGCACTTTTTCATTAGTGCAACTCTTTTTTATCCATCATTGTATTCTCAGTGGAGGTTTTCCAGTGTGAACCTTTTGTACATGAAAGGTGCTAAAGTCTTCCTCTTGTACTGATGAGTATTAATTGTTGTGTCACTTTGTAAGAACACATGTAACTCTCATGTTCTAGACATAGAGACTTTCACTGTATTTGCCTAAAAAAAGGTTCACCATTGCTAGAATAAAAATCTGCTTTGCCTCTTTGCCTTTAAAAGGCTGCTGTGAAGGGGGTCAGAGATGGGAACCATCCTTTTTTTTAAATTTTTTTTCCTGCAATGGAATCTAAAATTGAATATACTGTTCATTTATTTGGGTGAACATAAATAGAATAGTATGAGATTTTTTTTTTTACAATTCCTGTGAATGCATATTCCAAGATGGAAGTAAAAGCTATTTGCAGATTTAGGAAATGGGAGACAGAAATTGCTTGTTGCTTCCTTTGTTTGGCTCTCCAAATTCAAAAATTATTTAAAATTTATGCCTTGCTCTGGCTTTTTATGGTTTTTGTGCCTTATTGAAGCTTCTGGTCAGACCTCATTTTGTGATGAAACCATGCATTACATGGAGGGACACAGTGTGGGTATTCAGCTCTGTCACTCCTGAGGCAGAGAGAAGGGAATATTCTATCACCTTTTCTCAGCTGTCACACTGAACCCTGGGATCCTGCTCTGTGCAAAATGAGGGCACTCCACCAGGGAATTCTGCTGGTCCATCATAAGCCACGTGCATTGCCCTGCCTTTTGTGGTGGGGGGCCACATGCCTTTTGTATATTTTTGCTATGGAAGTTTCTGAACTGATACTGAAGTATGTACTTCTCCTTGTTGTAAAATATTTTTTTTTTTAGAAAAGTGGTGCTCACTTGGCTTAGTCTGTTACTTGAGCAAGTGTGATTCATGGTTAATCTTCACTTGCATATGCATATTGCAAACACTAATTAATCCTTTTTGCAAAGACAAATTATGATTAATGCATATCCTTAAAATTTACACCTAATTAGTCAGAATATAATCTTTACATTTGTATAAATAGAAGTTAACATTTTGAACATTGTAGATAATAAGGAATTTTCTGAATTTACATTTGCATGTGCTAATTAATGGATGCTTCATTGTATTTACATTTGCAAACAGTTTTTTTCTAATTACTCAACTTAGTGCTCTCTGAACAGAGGAAAATAAACATTTCAGATCTGATTTTAAATTCAACTGCGTGTTTTATGGATTTAAAATAGTGGCTATATTGCTATAGATTTAATTGAATTTGCCTATACTTATAAAGGAGGAAAATTCTGAACTTTATCCTATTACTATATTGATGAATTTCATTCTTGGAAAGTTAAACCCTTATGCAGTAATAAACTTGATCCCAGCATGCTAAAAATGCCTGGGTCTGTATGCAATATAACAAATTTCTTGTGATAGTAAATACCTTAGTAATAATTAATATCTTAGAATTTTTCTTTATAGATATGTACACTTTTTGTTCATTCTTAAGTATGAGATTTTGAGATCTGGACAGTCTAAAATTCTGAAGGAAAGGATAATTTCTCAGAGGCCCTAATTTTTGGTTCTGTTTCCAAAGGCAGATGTAAAAGTTAATATGGACATTGTGATGAAATGGGTAATTTGTAGAATGTGGTAGTTAAAGCAAAGTACTAATTTTCAACTATGATATGCTAAAAATAAATGCTAGCAGATCTTATTTTTGCAGCTGGTCCTTTACACACTACTAAAGTAAAACCCGCAGCTGAAACCCAATCATTATCTTATATTTAAATCCATTCACTGCTTTCAAAGAATTTAAACTTTTTTGGTTCCCTACCATGAGTCAAAAACATGTTTTTTATAAACATTTACTATCAGTAAGTAAAAATACACTTCAACCGTCTTGTAAAATCATAACTATTAACAATAATTGGTGATTGTATGCTGCTTAATGAAATATTTGTTGTTTTGGTTATTAGATATGACAGCTACAGTATAAATAAAGAAACTGGAAATGATTGGTAAAGACTTTAGATACATTTGATCTCAGACGTTTTATTATTTTAGTTACTATATTTTCTACACTACTTGTGTGAGTTTCTAATTTAAATAAATTATTCTAGGGCAGGTCTTGACATTGCTGCCAGTTTTAACACAGGGCTTCATAATGTGAGATGTAATGCAAGTCAGAGATGTAGCCTGTTTTTTACCTCTGGTCACATAATTCAGTGGTGTGGTAGTGGGTAAATTATCTGCATTCAGTATGTGGAAAGCTGCAGTACAGACTGATGAAAAGTTACATTTATAAAAACTCCCTGAAATAACTCAGTAAGCCTAACTTGGAGGTTATTCAAATAAGCTAGAGATAGCCATAGTTAGACTATCCAGTGTCATTTCTCCTTGGACCATTTTTCTGTCTGTCAGTCAGTCCATGAATTTCACCTTTTGGGTTTGTAATTACCCCTGGTAATATTTTAAAAACTACCAACTTAATTATCTCTTTTTTTCTTCAGGTTATAGTGTGTGTTACTCATTCTTCTGAGTCAAAAATGGACATAAGTTTTAAGGAACAGTTTTGTGGATTTTTTCATGCATGTTGGAACTCTTTACATGCATATGCTTTTGATTTGTTTATTAATTGCTAAAAAACAAGACTCCAGGGAAGGCTTCTGGCATACTTCCATTGGAAAGGGGATTCATGACATGTCAAACAGGGCAGAAAATAAATTGAGCTGAGAACAACAAAAGCTCTTTTACTACCTGAGAGTTAATGGTGTTTGAAGGTCTTAATAGTTTAGTAGTACTTAGTAGTACTGATTTCTTAGTAGTTCTTGATCCATCTTTGACTATTGAGATACAACCACACTTCTTAATTCAAATTTTTTTTTTTTAAATTGTGATTTATTACTTGGGGTTTTTTTGGGCCAGATAAAGACAAAGATTATGCATTCAACAATGAAGCATTATTAGGATCAAAGTAGGAAGACAAGGTCCTCTCAAATATTTTAATCAAATGATTTCATTTACTTCAGAAAACCTGAACCAAGTCGTCTTTATGCAAGTTTTCATTGCTAGTTGCATCTATTTACCCTTCCACAGCCTGTTGCTTCCCTTCTTTTAAGTTCTGAAGTCAAGCTCTTTGCTCTTAACCTCCTATTAATTCTCCAGGTCTACAAAAAGCAGTTAAATTCACATTCATATGTTGTGACACTGCTGCGTCACTGATATTTCAGCAGTTTTCTGTACATTTGCCTACCGCACATTATGTGTGTAATTTCATCAAAGTTTTACCTTTAAAAGAGACAGATCTTATTCACAAGTACAGATCTGATCTTTGAGCTCTGACAGTTGTTACTCTGAAATTTGTCTACTTTTGTCTGTTTAAAGATTTTTTGTACACAAGTCTTCAAAATCAAAACACCCTGTAATATTAATAGAACAACTTTCCCTTCACTGGGATACATTTTAGGTAATTTACAGTTATTCAATAGGTCCCTGTTTCACAATTATTTTTAAACCTTAAACTACATCATTTATGTGTTGTTGTTCTTCAAATAATGCCGCTATTGAACTTCAAGAGCTGTCCACAAGTTGTGATCCAAAAGTAATTTATGTAATAATGTTTTCCAGGGACTTGCAGAGCTGCAAGTAATCACTGCTAAGGCAATTTGAGTCTCCACATGTGTCCTCATTTAGGTATTCACTTATGCTGTCATAATTACTTAAATGTCACATTTAAGCATTTCATCTTTTTAAATGCCTTAAGAGAACCAAGTGATTATGGTGGCAACACCAGTTACCTGCAGGGAGGGAGTGCTACGTTTTGTATGTATGTATATACACACAAGTGCATCAGAAATTTAGCCCCAAGACACCCAAAATAATCCTTTTTATCAGCTGGGGGCTGCTAAAGTTTCCTGAGATTGCTGTTGTGCTTTGGGGCTGCGTTTCAAGACTGGAAATTAATTATTTGTGAAAGTCCAAAGGAACTAGAAGGAGATGAGCAAAAGTCATTGCCTGTTCAGAGAATTTTCTGGGATCTGAATAGCTTAAGGAAAACCTGGAAACTGGCATGGATCTCTAAGCTTAGAGTTTCTGCAAAAACTGCTTGTGTATCAGTTCTTTTGCACCTTTAGTGTTGTATATAAACAGTAGTGAAGTTGGGACAGTTAAAAATAAGTGGGAAATAGGAAAATGTATATAATTCTTTATTAATAGGAACCTGGGAAGCAAAAAATATTTATTCGCAAAAGCAGTCTTTAATGACACAGATCTGAGGTTCCCTGAGAAGGATCACCCTGGGATTCAGATCCATCACAGAGTGGACATCTGACTTCCTGCTGCCCCTTTTAGTCATGCTGAGCTGCTCATTCATCTTGTGACTTTACATCTTCTCTTCAAAAAGTGAACAGTTTTCTACTGGCTGCCTCAGTTTGAGAGCTGTTTAAAGCTGGGTCTGGCAGTTTAAAGAGCAGTATCATGAAATTGGGAAGAGTAGGTGGTTATGGGGAAGACCAAAACCTCCTTGAAGATGTGATTCACTCCAGCTAAACCTGTCATTGACAGTTTGCCACTGAGTTTGCACTAACTCTCCCCAGACGATCTGAAGAGCCAATCCAGCATGGCATTCACTTCTCTGTCTGGTTTTGGTGCCACTGCCTGAGGTCCTGCTCAGGCTCCCTGGGTGTGAGACCAGCCAGTGCTTTTAAGAAAGCAGCAGCAGCAGGAGACCCAACAATACTATTGCTGCAGCCAGCTGGTGTAGCGCTTAAGGTCTCCATGAAAGCAGAGGGCCTGGCATGGCTTTTCCCTTTCTCCTCCTAGTGGGCAGTGATTTTCAGGTGTGTGGGTGGTCCTTTTTCTTGGAGAGCTCACCATGACCATAACCTGTGATGCAGTTGCTGCTGGGCTGCAGGACTCAAAGTGGAGTCCAAACTTTGGATTCTTGTGCTCTGGCAGAGTTATATCCCACTGGTATAAAGAATTGAATTTAATCTGATACTCTGTTGATCTGACAGGTTTTTCTATGTGGGGTCAGAGAAGTCATGACTCTGGCTTCAGAATTCACAGGGGTAGGTGTAAATCAGTGTAAAGTTTAAATGAAGTAGAAATAGCTAGCATTGGTATGGGCATGCTCAGGCTTGTGCCTGAGGTGTAGATTCTTGCCAGTCTTCATAAATGTTTTAAATCCTCAATAATCAATCTTTAACTGCCACATAATGCAGTAAGTTGATGGACTTGCTTTTTTGAATAAATTGAAGTGAAAATACTTATTTTGTTAACTGTGTTCTCAATTGGGTCATTAAAAGTAGTTCAGTTACCATATGCACCATAGTGCTGAAACCCTGAAGCTATTGAAAGGAAAGCCTGAAAAATGTAGTTTCATGTTTGCTAGGAAAGCTCAATGCTATTAATATAAGGCTGGCAAGTGATAAATATCTGTTCATCAATATTTCATCTAGACAAATTTATCATAATGTTTTCCGAAGCACCCATCCTTAAATATATTCCCCAAACCCAGCTGAAGTGTCTTCGTGCTCTATCCTTAATCTAGCATCCTGCAACCCCTGGAGTACAGGAGTGAGAAGATGTTTACATAGAATATTAGCTCCAAATGTTGATTTCTTTATTTTTTTGACAGCTGTTCAGTCAACTGTTACTAGATCTTCTGGGACAAGAGGAATATTTTTCTTCTAGGCTGGAGGAAGAAGGAGAAGCAGTCACTGATAATGTAGTTGTGCGCTACTTATGGCACTCCAACAGCAAGGTGTTAACTGGAGTGGCTTCAGCTTTCTGTGCAGTGTTAGGTTTGGTCATCCTGGAGCCACTGTGCAAGTCAGTGGGCATAGTCACAGGGCTCCATCTGCACCAGCTTGTCCTGCTGGTGCAGGTGCATCTCTAAAGATTGGCATCCTGATCTTTGGAGTTGATAAATGAGTGAAGGCATGTGAGAACCCACTGACTTTACTTTCAGTGCAGCTTGCCCCTGCAGCAGCAGGTTGGTTGTGGCAAAATGCACCATCTTGTAGTTGTGGGAGGGAAAACCATGAGTGAGACAAGCTGGCACTTGCTTCCCCCACTGTCTGTGGGCTGTGGGTGCCAGTGGAAGCACACACAGGTGCTTCTTGGTGGTGTCATCTCTTATGGGCAGCTGCTGAATGTATGGGATGGTAACATGGTGATTCCCTCTGAGAAATGGAAATATATATATATGGCACTGAAAAGTAGTGCTTAAAAAACTCAGTGTTTACACACCACCAGGAAAAGAAAAAAAATGCAAACAAACATACACAGTCTTATTTAAATTATTTAAAAATTATAAGTTATCAAAATGAGGGATTCTGATATTCATAGGATGCTACCGTAGAATTTGAGAGCATTTCTCTTCATCCTTAAATGATACACAAGTGTAGATTAGTCTGTCCGAACAGAAATAGTTCGTGCCTGGGTTGTAGGTTCTGTGACTAAAGCATGCTGTACATGAAAATTTTACTTTCTACACATTCACCACTCCAACCAGTTCATAGCGTTTGAAAAAATACAGTAGTAGTTCTAGGCAATCAGGTATTATTTGAAGATCAAATGTTTTAATATCTTTTAGACCTCTGAAAGGAGTGATGAGTTGATGATATAATATTGGTATTTTTGCTTTATCTTCATTGCTATTTTATGTTATATATGTAATTGTCATGTCACTCATTGTTTTAAGGATTGTTCTGGAATTTCTGTTTTACCTTTCTGTACCTGCATATTTTTCTTTTTTCTTGTTTTTTTTTTTCTACATGTGATTTAATCAAAATTAATTTAATGTCAGAAAACCTGTTTCCTGACCTCATTCTTCCACTGAAGTCGGGTGTGTTCTCATCTTGGTAATTTTTCATTTCTCTACCTTAGTTTCCTTATTTGCTATGGATTGAAGTGCTTTGAATTCTCTGAATGTTCAAAATTATTCTTTATTATGAAAAGGTGCCCTTTTTTTGGTTGATATTTGCATAAAGTATTTCTGTTTGCCTCACTGCAGTCCTACCAGTTTAGTAGAGGTAACAACTGTGATGACTTTGTGTCAGCATTTCAAAGTAAAAATGATTGTTCATGATGCAAAATTTATTCACCTTGTTATTAGCAGTTAAAATAGGCAATTTTAAAACCCTTTCCTGTCTTTACCTAACTTGAAAAGTAGTCCAGTGAGACTTCTAGTGAATCATAAATTTTCAGCAATGCAGGAATGGAAGAATCAAGATTATTCTATTTTTTCCTTGGTTGAACTGGAATACTTACCAGAGACTCACATGCTTTAACCCTAGAAGTTTGGATGGGTAAATTTTCTGCGGTTTGTTGATTGATTGTTTTTCAGGGGGGGAGGAGCTACAATTTGGATACTTTGCAATATAATTTGTTATTTACTGCCTCAGAGGTAAAATACTTTTTAATAACTCTGAAGGATTTTAATCTGAAAATACATTCTATGGTGCTGAGATTAATACTCATTTCCAAGACATAATTAATCTGTTAATACAGAAAAAATACAGAAGGTTTCTAGAAATAGAACTTAGTATGGTGAAGATTATTGCCTATGTGGGTTTGGATGGTTAACTTTGAAACTTTTGATTACTGAATAAGGTAACTAAACAAAACTAACAAAAAATCCCTGCAGTTTGTCTCCTCTAAGTGCACGTGCAGAAATAACTTTTGCACACTTCCCCCAAAAGCTCTCTTGGTATCTGTGACACCTGTCCCTTGATTTAGCACAAATCACAGTTAAGGCACACATGAAGGATTCTCCAGTGGTGTGTGTGGTGTTATTTTACTGAAGGTGTATGGGAGCATGACATGGATCCTTGTTCTGCTTTACCGTGCCATGATGTGATTAATTTCTACTGTAGTCAATGCTCTTTTGATTAATGAATCACAAAATATGGGCCAGATGGACAGCAACCTATCCCATGAGCCTTGTGGTGTTCCCAAATCCATCATTCTTGATGTGTCTCATTTTCCCTGTGGGCTACCATAGCTTTCTATTCTGCAACGAGGTTGAACTTCTAAATTATCACACTTCAGATGAAAAAATGAAATACAATTCAAAAATTCAAAATTTTGCTGTAACCAGTGAGTCCTACTGTCTTCTGTTTTAGATGATCAGTCAATTGACTTGCAATTTTATATTCTGCTCTTCTGGTGGGCTGGATGTAAGGATGTGCTATTTTCTTTTGGCAACATATCAGCAAAATAAACTGGCACATTAATTAAATACCTTCTGATTGCAGATAGACATGTCTGTGGGTTACTTCATAAGGATCTCAGACCAAGTTCAATTTTGCAGGCAATTCTGTGGTGCTATTTTGGGTTTCTTTTATTCCTCTTCAAGTTTAGAAGAAATTGGTGTCTCCAAACACAGCCAACTTAGACTGCACCTTCTTTGGCTACTCTGTGAATACCATTACTTCAGTGAAATGTAAAGCCTAATTAACATTTACCCATTGTAAACCCTGGTGCCTGCACTTTTGTCCTGCTGCCCACATGCTTTCAAGAAGACATTATCTAGATGACTGTAGAGGATTTGGTCCCAAGGAAAACATGCTCTATTATGGCAAAGAAAGTTATTTATACTTGTGTATTTAAAAGATATTTTATAGTTGTACGTGTCTTAATGTTTAGTGAGAAGTGTACTGTTTGCTTGAAATATTATCCATCAAAGAGTTTCATTCAAGCAAGTGGTGACTTCGAAATTGACCTCTGCAGCGGAATTGCTGGGGATAAAGAAAATGTAAAATGCTGTGGGAGGCAGCAATCTCCTATTTATCTTTCTTCACTTATAGTTTTCTATTGCTTTTTCAAGGATCTCTGCTTTTCCAGTAGGATACAGATCCCACAGTGGAGAACATGAGCTGCTTTGTGATAGCCAGCCTGCAAGCTGCAAGCAAACCATTTGCTGGGGCAGCAGTTTGTTTAAATTGTGGGAGGTGTGTGCTGAATGATACAAATTGACATGGGTATATCCAAAACCAGCTTGGGCTGTTTTACATGGCTTCTCTCTCTTTCCTCGGTGGTGGAAGATTGAGAAATAGTACTGTTTGTCTCTGGGGTGCCTGATCAAGTTGGAGGTTTCATTTTTAAATGGATTATAAAAAAAGTGTTTTCCTATGAAAAAATCAGGTTTTGTTCTTTTTTAAAAAAGTATTGCAAGCATGTGTCTTCTAAGGATTTCCTTCTGTTTTGAAAGGATATAAGAAAATATGCCAACAGGAGAATAAGCTTGAAGTTTTGTACAACTGTAAATGGTGCATAAGTAATTTCTATATGATCTTTACAGAAGTATTAATTTCTGTAAAGTTACTTTTCTCATCTGATTTACAGTGTAACCAGGACTGGCTGAAAATATAGACATAAATGTGGTTTCTTGGTTAATTACTTGAAAGCGACAAGGTAAAATAGTAGCAGTAAAATGACAGTATAAAATTTATTTTGCAGAAAAATGGATATATTTCATGGGTATCTTCAAGTTTGTACATCTGAAAATGCACTCTGAATTTATGCCAGGACATCATTAATGTTTAATAGAGAAATAAATCAAGGTATCATCAGCATAACAATGCTATAATCTTTGGATCTGAGTAATGTGTCTCATGTGGGTGGGCATCAATGGCAAGGAAGATTAGATGAAATATGCAAGTTTATGTAAGGCACTGTGGGGGATTGCTGAAGATCTGGATGCTATTCCTGAGTCACAGCATAGTAATGTTTATGTATAAAACACTATAAAATCAGAGTTAGACCATAAAAGAGACAGTAATATTAATATAAATTAATAGGAAAGAAATCTTGACTTTGCTTTAAGACACACACAAAAAAGGTGCAATGAGAACCCCACTATAAACAGAAAACTTAAACTTAGAATTATTTTCTGTGCTACGATAATTTGGTTACTTAGATCCAGTAGCTTGTGTTCCATAAAGAACAAAACCAAACCCTTAACTGATTTCTCATGTGAAAAGACAGCAATTTTGATTCATGATTGTTTATGTTAGATCTGTAGGTTGTATGGAGATTTATCGAGAGCCTGTCCATATATCAGAATGATTCACTTTATCCTCAGAAAAAATGCCACTGCAGTTGTATTAGTAGCACAGCATGAGCAGCAGCAGGGCTTTCATAAAGCTTCATTAGCTGCTGATAACACGACAAGATTTTGGTGAAGACAGAAATTTGAGGGCCAAACTACTGCTCTCCACTGTTTGTGTTTGACTATACCTTAGTATAGTCTCTCAACTTCTATGGTAGCATCCTATCTTATGTGTCCTAAGACCCCTCCAGGGACTGATAATCAAAAGTCAGTCTGTCTGAATTTGTTAGAGGAGGGCAGCCAATGTTTTTCTAAACTTTTGTCCTTCAGGCAGCCTGTAAAATAGAACCAAATTTTGTAGGGAAGCTTGTCAACATTATCCAAGCCATAAACAGTCTGCTAGAGAGTTTCAATCTACTTTTTAATTTTTTGGAATTGCTGTTGCAGATTTGGCAGTTTTTAATATTTAGGAGAGATCTGGGTTAGCTGTTGGTTCTGTTTTCAATCTTAGATCTTCCAGTGCATTCTTAGTGTTATTGTGCATTTATATAGAAACATAAAACTAATGCCTTTTATATATATAAACTATAGCTTCTCTCCCTTAGAGGTGCTAAGTAGCATTTTTTTATTCTCAGTTTGGTAGTTCTTATTAACATAGGCCCACTTTTTCTTTTCATCTGTCTAGCATTTAACAATCTTCCCACATATTGCATCATTTGCAGGTTTAATTAATGGCTTCTTCATTTAATGACTATTAGTAGAAGTCTGGTGAAGCTTTAACACTCACCTAGCCGCTAGGGGAGTAGGCTGTGTTCCATCTACACTTGGTGAAATTCTGTTACCATGAGTTGTACTTATTAGTTGGCACTGGTTGTGATTCATCTAGTTATACATTAAAGCCAAATTAGTTCAATTTTGTTGTTAAACTTCCAGACATGATTTACCAGTCACATTGCATTGCTTTATTAAATGTAATAAAATGTCTCAGATCAAGAACATGAGTAGTTCCAGAGATTTTTGCATTGGTTTAAGTGACTTGTGAAAATTAAACATTTTGCAAACATCAAGTTATACAGAAAACAAATACAAAAATATGGTTTTATAGCCAGAAGTCTTCCAACAAAGTCTAAGGTCCAGTGACCCTGATCATTGCCTTAGGAGTATTTGAAGTGCAAAATTTTCCAGGCTGTTGTTGTCTTAATACTGATAATCCAAGTATGTACCTTAGAAAATACAAGAAAATGGAGAATCTCTCTGAAATGCCTATTTTCTTTCATAAGTATCATGCACTGGTGCAGCCTAAGCAGGTTTCCAGAATTTGCAGGACCTTTTTTCTCCTGCGAGTAAAAGAAATCTAATTCAAACAAATAAGGACAGTTGATCCCACGTCCATATTTTTTCTTCTCTTTTTTTTTAGTAGCTGCAGCTTTCTAAATTTAAAACTGCAGATTTTCTCTGTCTTGCAGATATGTCAAATGCTTGCTTTTCTTCCAAGAAAATGATTATTCAGTTATGTATGTATGAACTCTTAGAGAGGTTGAGTGGGTTAATGTATCCTCACTCATAATGCCCTTAAAATGCCCAGAGAGGTAGGAGAGGTCTCTGAGAAACAGAATCTGTAATTCAGTAACATATTTAATATATTTATAACCTGTTTTCATTTTGTAGAAACCTAATCTAGGCAGAAGTGCACACACTCTGGAGTTCTGTTGCGTTGGAATGGAAGCACTAAACTACCCATCCTCAGGCAGGAATGGAAATTTATAGCAGAGCTAGAAATGGAGCCATAATACTTTAGAATGTTATCTTGGCTCTTAAGAGATAACCATCATCCCTTGCATTTACTTTATTTATGGTTAACCAAGATGTACTATCCAAAGAAGAGAAAATACGTACGTTTTTTTTTCTGTCGCTGTGTTTTTATCTTCTACTTGTATACTGTGAACTTCTCTCCCCAAAACATAGTTTGATTTTGAACTATGTAACTTTGACTATATCATCTGCAGCAGTAGTAGATTATTTGGGATTTGCCAGTGAGGAAATTTCTGAAGTATATATACTTTTCATATTGCATGTATTCTCTTCAACATATTGAAATGGTAGTAGTTGCTTAAACAATCACAGTAAAAGCACTGTGTCCTTCTGACCTCATAGTCCATAACCCTAAAGCGTTGCTAGCATGATAGCCTGGGATTACAGGGCTTCAGATTCTATTGCTGGCCTTAAAAAACATCAAGTAGTTGTAAAAAGAAGACCAAGAAAAAACACCAACAAATACAAACTGACTGGTCAAATTTTTTTTTATTTTGCCTCGGTTCTACCCAACTTTGTAAGAATCTAAAACTTCATAACTACTTCCTGAGTTAATACCTATCATAAAGTTCTAAAGGCTATTAAACAGATTTAAACTCTCCTATTTGAAGTGAGAAGCCATGTTTTCGCACACCATTAGCTGGAAGGTATGTGTAATAAAAAGAATAGTTTATTGGGCAATAATGATGAAAGTCAAAGATATTTATTTTAGTTTCCTGGAGGAAGTGTTCAAGCATGTGTTTGGCTTGTGCCTGGAGCACATCTCATGTGAACCTAAGATCAGCATCCCTTCCCTGTGCTCTTGATGTTCCTACAATTTCCTTGTCACACCTATTGCATGGGTGGGTTTGTCACCACAATATATCCTACAACCCTCCCGCATATCTGTAGGACTTGTGCAATTCTTGACATCACCTTTAGTGAACTGGTGAGAGTCCAGTGCTGCAGGGTTGCACTGCAGTTTTTTAGTACAGTGCATCCAAACAGTGCTCTCTTTTATAACAAAAATCCCTGTAATTACATTTTCATATGTGTCCTTTTAACCTACTGTGAAATGTGCTGGCAGTGATGCATCAAACATAAGAACTGATGAAATTAACATTCCTTCAGCACGGTTTTGGAAAAGGATCTCTATTTCATTGTGTTTCGTCCCATTTCATGAATGCATTTCAAAGAAAAAGGCAGAATAAAATACAAGCCAACCTCTAGAGAAGGATTTGAAATGAACAGAAAGGTTTTTTGTTTTGTTGGAGGAAAAAAAGTAGTGTTTCTTTTTCTATTTGCATTTCAGCTACAAATTTTTTAGCAACTACTAATAGTTTGTAAAAAATTTACCACACAGAGGCAAGGCTTATAAATATTATTTATCTATTTATTTATTTATATTATTTGCACTGCAGAAACCATATATTGGTATACAATAGAATAAAATCCTTTTTCTTTTTTAATATTCCTCATGCATGTAATAGCTCTCTGATTATTTATATTGGCAAATGGACACAGAAAGCACCAGTTCTGGTGAATGTAATGGGGATTGTCTCCCAAAAGATCTGATATTTAAATTACCAACTTTGGAAAGATAAGAGTTTGGTCTAGGAGGAATGAATTTAATCTGCCAATCATTTAATCATCTTTATTAATACACATTTTAATGTGTTAGAAACAATTATTAGCTTAAGCAATAGGAAGACCAAGATGCAGGTAATGGTAACTCGGGGCAAGGTTTTCTTTACAGTAACTCTGGAACAGAAAAAATTGAAATGCAGTATTTTTAAAAGCAGGGAGACTTAATTACCTGAATAGTAGACCTTGGAATGAAAGGAATGATTAGATGATTAATATGTTTTGCAGGAAGGAAAAACAGTAACAAAAACTTACTTTTTGCATGAGTCAATTTAATTTGAAATTTATTGATGAGTGAGGTTAACAGAGTTATTTATTCTTTCTATTTGGTTTCTGCAGTTTCCCCCCCCGCCCCAGGTCAGATAATGCTAGCAGATAAACACTCTATCTAGTGCTCTTTTTTACCTCACTATACATACTGCAGTGTTGTTATAATTTAATGTGGTTGTTGGGTGGCAGGATGTTTATAAAATTTATGTTTGAGCCATAAACATGGAGAAATAATGTACAAGCAGTGATGATGGAGAAGGACTGAATTTTCCAATCCTGAGCAGAGGAGTGATAATTAAAACCCTGAACAGAGGGAGAACTGAAGAGCAGGAGGTCACAAATAAATCTGTGGGACTCTGTTGTAGGCAGCAATGCGGTGCCAGCCTCTGACAGCCTCCGTTCCTATCTGCAGGGCAAGGACAAGGACAGAAGAGTATGAGGAACTATAAAACTGTCCTTCACTTGAAGGGATGTGAAGGAGGTTTCTAATTTGTTAAAATTACATTAGGCTTTCCAAGATGAGATGTTTTTACCCTGTCATTCTTGTTCAGATTTGGTCTGTCTGTCCCCTAGTGCCATCTTGTTTCTTTCAAGGGTGTGTGTGGGTGTATATGTGCACATGTGTGCATCTAAAAATTCCCTGTATCACAGATTCTGTGTGTTTGTAAAGGACTGTATCCCCCAAAGTTGAAAATTATGGTTTAGAAGATAAATTAGGCAATAATTTCATTTCGGACCTGTTTCAAGATGAATTGGCACAGAAGAGTTGTGAGCTTAGCAAACGTTATTTTTATTCTCCAAGATGTATTGCAACACAGAAATAAAAATAAACCTCAGTCTCTAAAAGGGAGCGTTTCACAGGCTGGTACTTGTCAGCCGTGTTCAGCTTGAAGACGGCAGCATAAACAGTTGTATAAACATCATTTTGCAGAACACACTGCACCTTCTGCATCTTATTTATCCCCATCTGAGGGCTGGAGCCTAAAGTCTGTACACAATTGGTATGGTCCAATTAACTTAATGTTTTTGTTAAATAATGGTTTCTGGAAGTGATGGATTCCATGGCCTGTCGTTGGATTGAGTTGACTGTTGACACATCTAAGCAAAGGAAGGTTTGTAGCCCAGGTTCTGCAGTTCAGGAAAGCACTGAATATTAGTTTTAGTGACTTGGTGAATCCTTTCCTTGTCCTATTCTTAAACAAGGCAAGGTTGAAGAAGTGTTTAGCATGGAAAAATTCATGCATTTATTTGAATTTTGGCATGTTCCGTTCAAGTACAAGTTGATTTTTTTCCCAGTATTTTGAAGATATTTTGTCATTTCTTATAGTTTATAGGCCTGGGGAAGGAAATCAGTTGTTAGAATTATCTCCAAATTATGTCAAGGAAAACATAGAAGGGATTTCCAAAACTAAGGGTTAGATGAAAGGAAATTTGTGAATATGTACAAACATTATTACAGATGTTAAAATAGTGGTTGAGATAACATAAATTACTCATCCTAGATCAATGACAGATGAAGAGAGCTCTTCATTTCTAATAAATTCTTATCTTTAGCCTATGGATCTTATGACATTCTCTAATTCTCATCTTGTAATCAGAATAGTCATTCATAAGCATGTAATGAAAGCTTAATCAAAGTTATAAACATTTCATTTAATCTGGTCGAGAAATCAGGATTCTTTAGAAAAAGTAGATCTGTAATAAATTACTAATGAGGTTGGCAGCGAATCAGATTACTACTTTGAGAACAAAATCCATACTGAGAGCTCTACAAAAAGAGCATGAAAAAGAAATATTTAGCTATGTTGCTATAATTCAAGTAGCTTCAACATATACTTTGATTTTTTTTGATAACGTAGATTTAACCTTTTCATGAATGATTGTAATATTTTCTAACTTTTTTTTTGACTCATTAAGAATGCAGTTTATATTGTGCCAAGCTTAATAATCGATTTTGGTATAAGACAGAAACAATTTGAAATAAAAAAGAAAATATTTTTTATCCTTTCTTCCAGAGCCTAACTGTGCAGAAGAGAGTAACCCAAGCAGTTTTACTCAGTCATCATAAGTGCAGATAAATCTCTTGTCAGATCATGTATCTATTCATGAACCATAGATATTTTTAGTGTAGAATTCTGCTCTCTTTATTTATTTTCTATCCTCTCTCTTCTTTATTTGAAATTAAAACGCTGCTATAACATAACAAAATGCCATCTCTCAAACCACTGTCCTAAAAGAAATTCTGCCACTTGAAAATAACAGCGGCTTGAAGCAAATGAGAGAAACACTAGCTTAGCTCTTAAATCTAAGCTTAAAAACTTACAAATGTTACTTAGTTAGTCAGAGCCACCTACTAAAGAAAGACTGATACATGTGTTAGTGAGAGAATTTCATGATGATGGTCATCAATTTTAAGAAATCTCCCTTTTTCTCTCAACTGAATGAGGTCTTACTTGTTGGGAATACACAGTGCTTTAACATAGATGTCTTTGACCATGTCTTCAGTTCTTGGGGAAAAAAGTCTACATTGAATGGATCTCATAATAATTCTTTAGGTATTTTCTGTATCAGTGGATATCAGCAAAGGAGTGCATAGCCAAGGCACTATCATGGGACCTCATATCAATCAATTGTTTTTTGTGTTTACAGCTGCAATGTGTTTTCTTATGAAGCTGGTGATGGTGTTGGATTTTACTCTGGGTTTGCCCCAGTAAGTTCATCAGCCTAAAGCACACGTGTGTTACAAATGCACACGTTGAGTCAGGAATACACAAGTATTCCTGAAAGCTTAATCTCTGGAGTGGAAGGTATTTCATTTAAGGGTTTATAAAGTAAAATAAAGTAGGGTAATTCACTTATGGATTGATTGAGGATTTTTTAATCAGTTCTGGCAAAATCGTGGCATAATAAGGTAGATTAAATTGTCTGGATTTTTTTGTCAGAGAATCAGTCAAATGAATGCTGCCTGACAAAGGTGGTCTCAAGAGAGAGTTTTGTTCCAGGTACTTCATCAAGGAACTCAGCAGTGGGTTAGAAGCAGTATTTTTATCTATTACATTTTGGATTAAGAAAATAATATGTGCCAAAGACAGGGGAGAGAGAAGTTTGAAATCCAGCAATGGGTGAAACATTTCTTGTGTTAGATACTAATTGCATTGCCATCAGGGCAAGAAGAGCATTGGAGGGAACATTAGTATAGTGCCATGCTGAAGTGAACATGACTTGTGTTGCTGATGCCTCTAAATGTAAGAATGAATTTAGATGATAATTCTGAATTTTGAATTCTTTATTTTCTCTGCTGTGTTTTGTTCTTTGCCCTGTGCAAGCACATTTTAAGATATTATCTCTTTGCACATGGGGGGAAATATCAGTGAGAGAATGTATAAAACAATGAGAGCTAGGAATTCAAATTCTTGCTGAAGGCTCCATTACTGTGACTCAGGATTTCATTGCACAGTTTAAATTAATGGCAGACTGTAATGACCTAGTACTGAACAAAGGAATATCAGTTGGTTACTTTTAAATTGCAGTTGTCTTTCAAAAGATCACAGGAGGATACCTTTTGGGTATGTTTGCAGTTGTCCCTAAAAGCCTGGTGAAGGAATTTGTCTTTCAGTATTCTAGGGTCATCTAAATAGTTTTCAATGTCAAGGTCCATGTTATTAAATTTCTCTTGATATTCTTGTGGCTTCTCCGTGGACAGTTCCTGAAGGGTCCTTTGGGAGGATGTTGAGATGGTTTGCACGTTCTCCCAGAGGGAGCTGAGGACATGGATGCCCAGAGGGGGCAGTAAGAGGCACCAAGAAAGGGAGATGGGGAGGGGACAGTATGGTGCTGGTTTGGGAAAGGATTGGTTGAAGGGAAGTGTGGAGAAATGTGGTTAAGGCAAATAGCAGCAGGAGGCTATGTGATAAGGAAAGAACAGTGAGGAACTGGGTAGTTCTCTAACTTATCTTCAAAATCTGCAGTCCAATACAGGGCCAACTGCAACTCCTACGTATTTCTGGCTTCCAAGAGAAGCCAAACAGGGAGATACGGCTCCTAGACCCCCACCCCTCCCTGGGCCATTATGGAGCCAGGGTGGAGAATTTGGGTTTGCCCCCTTGCTATTTTGGCCTGAATGGGGTTTCTCTCAGATGAGGAGTGTCAAGGCCAGGTACAAGAGTACAGGACCAGGGGCTGGGACTGAGCCAAGGAGGCCAGAGGGGAGTGGCTTTGATGTACAGTGTAAGGTACAGTGACCAGCTTTGGTATACAGTGTAAGAGACAACATATCACCAATGCCTGGCCTGGTAGAAAAAGGGATGCTGTTTGAGTCACAGTAGCTCTAAATTTAACTTCCTGATTTCCTATGTGGAGCTTTTTTACACCCCCAAGTGGTGGACTGGGTTTTTCTGGATCCAAAAAAAGTTGTGTGTAGGTATATGTTTTAAGCAGTTTTTATGAACTTTGTAGACACAAAAATTGAGGGGTATAGGAGACAAAATTATTTTGAGAGTTGCAAGGATCTGACTCAATGGAACAGTTTTGCTCTTGTGTTTGTCAATGGATGAAAATCCAGAATGGCTTAATAGTAGGGCAATCATGTATAAAATTATGAGCAATAGACTGTTGCAGTGCTCTTACATGAGGAGGAGAAGGCTAGAACTGAAGAGTTCCCATGTCATTATGGAAGAAATCCCTAGGTATGGAGGTTGCCATGCACTGCGATACATTGTTTTGACAATGACATGCTGCCAGGTGTTCCATTTTCATTGTTTTCATAGGAGAAAAATAAAACCTGTGGGTCTATCACAAATGAAGCAGAACTGATGGTGCCAGAATAAAATTTCTGTTTAGAAATGTAAATCCCAGCTGCTGTGTAACTATGTGTTAGGTAATTTACTTCACTACAGAGGAAATATGCCACAGGTTGAAAATGTTTGGCTCTTTTCTATTAAAAGTATGTTGCATCCACTCACAACAGAGAAATTCGTGTAAGTTTGTGAATGTGAACCGATTAGTTAATTTAAAAATAAGAAACTTAGAGTGAACTTAAGATAAATATCTGTATCTTCTTAAAATAGATATTTAATGCATTATTTTAACTAGGTAAGGTGTGTATTTTTTTCTGAGTCAACTGTTGTTCCTTAGAACAAGTAATTGAGTATTTCTTTTGTTCCCTAATTTTGCTGTGAATCTGCAATCTTACTTTTAAGTAAGCTTTATACAGGAGAGGCCATGTCATTTATTTTTTCAAATGCTTGCCACAGCATTGATACTAAAACATAAGCAGTTATCGAATGCATTTTTATAGTACAATGGCAATCATGCATGCATATTCCTAGTAATATTGTATTTTATTTTTCATAGATTTTCTTGAATTACTGTATTTTAAAAGGGAGTATCACTCGCTGTAGCTTACACCAGTTCCATGCTGCTGTGATTTCTTCAAGTTTGTTGAAGACCTATGAACCCATCCATAGCTGCTACTGGTGTGAGGTTTTTCAGTACACAGTGTGATATTCTAATAGTTTATGATGCAGAAATCCTGGACATTTCAGTTAATTGCTGGGTTATGAGACCAGGGTGCATGATCAAAATTGCATGTGCAAATTGTCCCTGTGTGCACTTATTACTGATCTCTGGGAGAGCATGGCACACACCTGCTGAGCTCTGCTCCTGTCCCTTTGCATATCTCTTTCATCTTTAGCTCCCTCCTGTGTATTGCAGAATCCACCCAAACCAAACTCTGTTGAGTACTTGCATCTAAGCAAGGGCCATCAACCTGGCAAAATCTGACCCTGTTCCATCAGACTCTTTAGCAGAGAAAGAGTGGTCTTTGCAAAGAGCTTCATTTTAGGACTGTGGGAATGGCTGCATAAATATGATTTTGTGTGGAGCTGTGGCACAGTCTCATGAAGATTAAAAGCGCAATAGTTTTTTTTGCTGTCTCTGAAGCAAAATCCAATCATAGCTTAGAGGGCCAGATGTGTTGTTTCATTCACCCGAAAGCAGGAAAATCTCATGGAGATGAGAGGCTTGCTATCAAAATAATTGTTGCTTCAAGGCGTAATTTTTGGTTATTGCAGGTATTTTTGCTGACATGGGCCTGAAGTATTACTTGCCTAGACCTTCTAGGACCTGTTTTGTCCTTTAGCACTGATGACCTAAAGGGGGACAAAGCAAATAAAGCTGTTGTGGAGTTCTTCTGGGGGGTGTTAGAATTGTGGGTCTGGCAAGATGCCAATGGCAACATGAAATTTTTAGGAGTCTCATCCCTGCTCAGATGAGCACTCTGTCCTTGTTGAGGAGCAGGAGCCAGACACGTGACAGCCACTATCCCCACCTGTAGCTGCCTCCCCCTCAGAAACTTGTGAAGAGAGCCAGGCAGTGCTCCCAACTCATCCCTGTATTGTGGTTTGTGTGGAATCGTACGATGCTTCCACCATGAGCAATAGCCAGAGTATCTCCTCTTGATTGTTGATAATTGTCTGACTTTAACAAGGATTTTAATAAAGGATTGTGATTGGAGTTATAGTCCCCTAATACTACTTTTATTTAAATTTATTACAATAATTGCCATGTGATTAATAAAATGTTAGTACATTCATTGAAATCCCTGCTCTGCTATCACACAGTGTGGTACTTAAACACAGTAAATGCTTCTAATTAGTTAGTAATTGAATAACGTGCATTAATTTTTATTATCTCACCCATAGGATGTTTAATTGTATAGTTGGCTATTAGCTGCTGTGAAATATATGGGAAGGGTTAAGTCATATAATTTTCATGATTCAGGCCTTTCACTACTTCCCAGCTCCACACATCAGAACGAAATACTTTTATTTCCTAAACTTACCTAAACATGAATTAAAATTCAAATTTTTAATTCCTGGAATACCTTTTCTGCACTTCTAAAAGACACATAATGGGAAGCATAAGGACATATGAGAAATGTACGTAAGTAGGATCAGTTTGTCATAGGTAGAATGCCATCTGTTGATAATGCAACACTCAACACTTTATAGTAAAGAACTTTTCTATCACCACATCATTTTTTTGTGTGTATTGCACTCTTTTCCTCCCTCCCCTGAGCCAGTTTGCTTTTAATTGCGTGTATAATTTAAAGGAAGTTCTCGTTATCAAATTTCATTAAGCTTCTGGATCCAGAAGGAGCACATGAAAGGAGGGAGTGCTGGAGTTTTTTCTTTTAGAAGGGCATTGTTTTATATGCAAAGACCTAAAATTTGTTGTATTAAGTATAAGAGAAGGATTGTAATGTAATCACATCAATATCCTAATAATAGCAGGAAAAGGACTTTTTTTGACTATTTGTCCTTTTGCCTTTTTCATTATTTTCCACATAAAAGAAAAAAATTAGGACATCTGGTCTCTCTGAGAATCCCCAGTTAGTGGTTTCCAGCTTGGTGATACATCAAAACAGTTCTATTTCACTAACTCTGGTATTTCATAAGCAAATATTTTAAGAATATTTTAAAAAGACAAATATTAACACCACATAAATAAATAAAAATAAAATGAGAACTGAGTAACTTGATAGATATGATGGTACTTTCTTGATTTGAATTGAGGAGTAGAAGTCAAGAATAGAGGAAAGCAATTTTGAATTAATTTTTTAAAAAAGAGACTGGAGACATTGAGGGTAGAAGGAACCTGTTCACATGCTGAGTGTCTGTTGTATGGGAGAAGAATATCTTGCAAGAGTTTTTTCAAATCACCAGGATGCTGGGTCCAGCTTTACATCTGAAATAAATGCTAGCAGGCAAACTAGCAAAGAGTCAGTTCCAAAGAACATCCTCCAGCTTCTGGCACCGTTTGTAGGCAAATGTGTTATTTTTAAAGACCCTTTTTCCCATCTGCAGTCCCTTAGTGGCTGATAAAATCTAGCCACCGTTCCCAGGTGCCACTGGTTATTTCTAAGATGTAAAGATCAGCTCGTGGATTGGTTCTTCTTGTTATCTCCACTCCTCCAACTTTTGTGTTTATCATTGAAATATACTCAGTTCAGGGCTGGTGTCATGAAAGACATTTCCTTCAGAACTTGGAGTCTGAGATACAGGGATGAGATCTCACTTCCAGCTGAGCTATGATTTCAGAAAAGCTGTGTTTCTTCTTGCCTATAAAGGACTACTGAGAATATTGATCAAAAACCACAGACAAGTGAACAAACACACTACAGATCTGATGATGGGAGCATCTTACCACTCTTCCATTTTTTAGGCAAGTAAAAGTTTTTAAAGATGCTTTTAAAATATGTCTCTTTATGTTAACATTTCTTCAAAGTGATCTTTTAAAATACTGTTGGGGACCTCTACAGAATATTTAATGAGAAAATTATACACACACCCGATTCTTTTTTGTTTACAGCCAATTTTAATTGCAGAGATTAATTGGTTTTTTCCTTTGTTCTCACCCCAAATCAAAGTTCTGAAAGGTTTTTCTTTCACTTGTGGTGCTTTTAATTGGAATATAAGCATATATAAAGGTAAAAACTTAGCTGAAAAACTTTTCTTCAAGTGATTCCAAGTCAAGCACATTGCAAAAGTGTGGTTTGTTGAGTTTTGGGGGTTTGTTTTGTTTTTTTCTTTGTTAAAGTCTTGCATATCATATCTTCTGCAGTCTCCACCTACCTTTGCAAGAACTAATTATTTGAAGGTTTAAAGACTGCTGCTGCCAAATGGTCTCACAGTTAGTGACCGGGTATAGAAATGAAACAGAGCACTGAACCTTGGGGATTCACCTGGCCTCCTTTGCAAGCCAGGTTGGTTCCTACAGTGTTGAATAACAATTAAAGGAGTTCAAGTTTGAAAGTGACTCTTCAGATGTCAAGCTACAAAGCAAGTTTCACTTTCTTGGCATAGAAAAATAACACAAAACAGGAAAAGCAGAGCAAAAATATTAGTACATGGGGTGATGTTTGGAAGTTTTATCAATATATGCACAATGTTTGCTCATTATTTAAGAGATGTTAGTAGTTATTACTTGTTATAGTTCCCCTAGGGCCATGTTCATACAGTCATGTGTGTCTGCATGATCCATACCTGTCAGAAAGGCTCCAAGGTGAAAACCTTGTTTTTGCCTTTGTAAACATGTAGTGTGCAGGTTGCCTTGCAAAACACAAAGGGTCATCGGCATTTATGCATCAGTGTAATGAACCCAAGTGTCTCCTTTTATTTTCCATCAAAACATTCTTATACCCTTGGCTATGCAGTCCCTAACTAAAAAATTCAAACATTCATGTTCTAAGATATCAAAGATTTCAGGAAACCAAGTATCTGTGCACCTTTCTGCTTAAGGAGCTGAGGCTGCCCATATTTTACCTTCCAGAAGATGACCCACCCATCAGCCTGTGGGGTGTCCCTAACCCTCCCACCCAGACCCTCTGCTGAAGTAGTTGTAGAGAATTTTTGGATTTTCAGACTAGGTAGAAGGAAGATATTTTTTTACAATAAGGGTTTTGAAACCCTGGAACAGGTTGCCCAGAGAGGTGATAAGTACCTAATCCCTGGAAACATTGAGGTTTTGTTTGCTAGGGCACTGAGCAACTTGATCTACTTGAAGATTTTCCTGCTTGCTGCAGAGATGACTGTAAAAGGTCCCTTTCCACCCAGACTTTTCTATGATTCTGTCACTACAGCCACTGAGGCACATGCCTGGGAGAGGAAATGAGAGATGTGGGTTATGCTTTAATGCATTTCAGATGCCTTGGGCAGGGTCAGGGACTGTTGTGTCTCTGCACAGTGCAGCTGTAGTGTTCCTGCTCTCTGAAAAGTCAAATGGCTTCAGTGGGAAGGATTAAAGCTTCCCACTCCACAGTAGGGGACAGCTTGCTAATTAGAGCACCCTGCTGTGAGAATTGAATCTCCTGAGTCTGAATAGGGAAATCAAACCCTTTTCTCATGCTCTGGGTGCATGTTATAGCAACTTAAACTTTGGTTATGAGTTCTTAAGGCTCAGACTAATGCCTCCCAATTTCCACTGGAAGAGCCATTTTATTCAGCACCCTGCCTCTTGTGCATTACATCCTGATATTTGTCCTATTTCACATCCTCAGCAAAAAGCCTATAGGCTTACCCTGTTAGATTGCTGACAACCACACACGTCCTCAAAGGCCTTTTGAGCACTGCTATGATCTCTGATTTTACTAGGAGCAAAGTACTTAAACATTTTCAGAAGTGAGGCCTTGTTACATGAAAGGTGAGATTAATTTCAAAGAGCTGAGCTTGTCTGTCCTGTACAGCTTAAATCCAGCTTGCAGTCTGTCCAAACAGTCTGTTGACATTGTCCATGATCTCCTTGGCATAGGATATGATATTCTTCTTTTCTTTACTTGCTTTGATCTACTTATTAAGACTCCAGATCTCACATTGTTCACCAGTCTATGGAAGGATGAAATAATCTGTTGTGAGTATAATGAAATTTAAGTCCAGATTGCATTCAAAGTGCATGATGTTTGAGAAATAGTTTAATCTAATATATTTTCTTACTTATGTCTTCTTATGTCCTGGAAACACCAATTGGATGAGTTGTTCATTCCAGGACTGGAGACATTTAGGATTGGGACACCACTAAATGTAAGGTGGATAAGATTGTTGGACATACTGCTGAGATCAAAATTGTTGTTAAGCACTGCGTGTCGTCCACTTGTTTCTTCTGCTCTGTTTAGAATATTCAGAACTTTTTCTAAAGCATTTAGACATAAAAGTTCAACATACAGGGAGGAGAGATAGCTAGCCTTGGGAGACCTGCCCTAAGAAGCTGTAAAGGTTTTCCTGACCAAACCTGGCTCTTAAGTAGTCCATTGTCCAAAGTGAGAAATCTACTTTTAAGATTTTGGTGAAGAGGGGTGTGAAGCTGGGCTAATTCTTAAGTAGTTTTCCATATGCAAGGGAAAATTATATGAGCTATGCTACACCAATGTTTCCAGAACACTCTGATTATCTGCTATTAAATAAGTAAACCTTAAGTGAGCGAGTAGTATCCAGTTCCACCAATAAGAGGTTTTAAGTTTATGACTTTGAGAGATGTTTTCTACCTGACCAAAGTAATCTTGGTTGATATTTGTCCGTGCACCTGAATTGCTCCATTTCTGCATCTCCAATTCAAAAGAGAAATGTTACTTTCAAGCAGGCTGTTGCTATCCATGATAGCCACTACTGATGCACACCCTGTTTGTTGCCTTTGAAAAAAAGAAATTTGAAGTCTAATGTTACTCTTCGCTGCATCATGCAGAGTTCATTGGGCAATATTACTTGCTCAAAAGTCCAGCAATCTTCTCACTTCTGTGGAGCACGTTGTGTTGTATTGACTGCAGACCAGACACTGTCAACTCTAACTCAAGCCCTCAGTACAGGAGGGGCCAAAACTTGCAAACTAAAAGGTTTCTTGAATGATAAATTCCTGTCTAGTATCTTGCTCAGTGAAAAGTTCTCATCCTCCTGATTATCTGCTAGGTCTAGACAAGCAACAGAAATTGACTCAAATGCCTTTAAAGGAAGTCAGAGCTAAACAAAAGTATTCCTTCCAAATGATGAGTTAAGAGGTATAATTTTTTTTATTTCTTGCTACTGTTCTCAAAGTAAATGCTATTTAGAAGGCACATAGGGATCCTGGTTCAGCCAGCAGATGCCAGGGGACAAACACACACATCAAGTGCATTATGGCGTTTCTCACAGCATGAAATCTTTAGTATGATACAATAAGTAACAATTTAAAACCTCAACACACATCTGCTTTCCAGGGAGATCTGCTGAAGAGGATCACAGCCTTCTTCAGCAGTGCTATGATAAGATATGCAGAAAAGCATTGAAAACACTTTAATTTTAAGATTTCATACTGTGATGGCCCTTAAGTGCTTCTGGGGAATGGGACTGGGGTGTTGTCTGGTGCTCCACAAATGCAGTTCTGTGTTTGAAGTATATCATCATGCAATTTGTACATAACTAGGAAATGAAGTGGAGGGATAAACATGGAGATCAAAGCTGAATTTGATTTGGGAAAGATGCATCTAGCTATTTTGTGTCACACTTTTTCTGATTTTTTAGGGAGGAGAGGGGTTTGGTTTGTTTTATTATTATTTTCTTACTTATTCTCCAAAGAGTTTACATTTAAAATGAAAAATGTTCAGGCTGGAGTACAGACTGAATTTAAAAGGAAGTGTATAAGCTGTGAGTGCTGATTTAATAAGCTGTTAGCCTATTCGTCTTGTAAACATCTTTGGAGAAAAACTAATGAACTCATTCTGGACAAAATTACTTGGTGATAGAACATCACTGCTGAACACCAGCAGATAATTTGGTACTCTGAGGCCATGTCTACCCTGCAGGACAGATGCCTGCTGCTGTGCCACCCTTGTGCCCATTTGCCTGAGTGGAGAACCTCTTACAATGATTTGTAGCTCTCTTCCAACCTGTGTGCCCTGCTTGCCTCCCATGGGAATGAGCTGTCAGACAGATGGTGTGTTCCTAATCCTGTCCTCCAAAGCCAGGAGCTTATATATGCTTCAGGGCCAAAAAAAACCCTCCCTTTTTTCATATAGCTAGAGAGAAAGGGTGCAAGAGCTTATGGGGCTGAGCAAAAGGAGCATGTTTGAATCTCTCCTGTTTTGTACAGTACCTGTAATGCTGGTTTATAGTCTTTATTTTTAACACTGGTTGGATTGTTCTCTTTTATGCCAAGAACAATATAGTTATTTTAACAATTTATATCACAAAATGTCAATGACTTCAGAGATTTCTTGCTCTTAGAAAACTGTCAGGCTCTGAAAGATAAGAACCAAGCTAACAATATATTTACAAACAACAATATATATATTTTGTTTTGTGTATTTTTGGGGGAATTTCTTCTGAATTATATGTCATCTAGAAAATTAGCAGAATTCTATATAGGACATGAATTGCAGAATTTATGAACAAGGGAGGGAGGGAGATGAAGAGAACTCCTCCTGATGTGAGTAGTGATGACATGGTGAATTTTGAGTTGAAGGGACTAGAGCAGACCAAAGAATAATTTTTAGCACAGAAGTTACTTATTATGCCATACATGTTTTAATAGTTCCTAGTTGTTCCACAGATATAATTAATGGGAATTAGTGATTGAATTTTGTCTTTAAATTACTGTAGACAAATACCCTACTTGCAGACAAATTTAAGGATCCCTTACAAAATAAATTCTTTATGCTAGTTTGAAAGTATTGGGCATAAATAAGGATAAAGGTCACTGTGCTCAACAGACAGGAGCTGAAGGGCGAGTGAGATTACCTTTGGGAGAATTCAGAGGCTGCTGTATCAGAGATCTCTGTATCCTCAGCATCTCTTGGGGGAAAAAAAAACCTCTAACCAAACATGGTATCTAACCTTTTGTTACCTAAATGTAGAAGTTTTGGTCAGTGGCTGAAATAGGACTCTAAAGAGTTTCAGCTCTTTGCTACTTGGTGCAATGGAATTTATTTAGGCAACAAGGAGTAAAAAACAACTGCATATCCTATGTTCAGATTTTTACTCAGACTAAATATTTCATTTAGCCTTCAGCTATGATAACCACAGACATACCCTATGAAATGGTATTTGTGCTCACACTGTACCATTAATTTTCTTTTAATCTTTCTCTGCCTCAGGAAATATTTCAATTTAATTTTGCTCTTCTTGCAAGGAATCAAGAGTACCGAGAGCCCAACTAATTTCCTTTCATTTTCCCTTTATTTCCATATTTTTAATAGATTCATGACCCATGATGTTAATACTCTAGCTATTGTAAAAACATGTTAAAATAAAAGTATGTACTTGTGTCCTTTTGCTCAATTCCCAACATCTTTCTAGAGTTTATTGAATTTCCTCAGAAATTCATCAGGTCTCAGTTTGGCTGTTTGGTCTAGTGGCATTTTCCTGACTGGTGATTTTGTCTTCTCTGCCCTTGCCATGGCTGCTCTCGTTCTTGCACAGTTTTACTCATCTTCTCAGGCTTCCATGGATTCCTTACGCTGCACTCCCTATCTTTATTGGCCAAAAACTATCTACTGTTCCCTTTTTAAATTTATCAAATTGCCCTAACCTTCTCTCCAGATTTATTCTAGTTTTATTTCATTACTTTTGCCTTCACCCCAGGTAGGGGAAAGCTGTTGTGTTGGCAAGAACATGCAGAAATGTGAGTGTCATTTGTGTGGGAGCTTGAGAGAGAAGGTATTTGACTCAATAGCAAATAGTGAACTCTGCATTTAATACCCTGTTTCACTCAGCATTCTGGTGGCATATTTCTCTTAGATGCATTGAAGCAGCTGTTTGACACAGAATAATGCCACGGCAGAGCTTGACAACTTTTTTTTTAAGCAGGCTTTGGATGGGTAATGATTATAAAATCAGGATCTCTGCTGAAAGATAACACCTCTAGCAATCTCAACCCCGAGATACTGGTTCAGAATTAACTCAGAGGGAAGTGTACCATCTGTTGCTAAAACCTCACACTAAGAGCTCAGGCAATTTCTAGCTTAAAGGGAAAATGTGGACATGAACCTAGCTAATTAAGGGAAGCAAAGAGAGGGATGGAAGCAAAAACTTTAAAATAGCTTCTAGTCCTCTGCTTGTGCCTGGTGCTGTCTGATTGGAGAGACAGCAGAGAGAATTGACACTGCAGAGAAAAAAATCTGCACAGAAAGTTCTGTCAAATGCCCAAAGTAAACAAATTGGAAGCAAATGTTGTTTCATTGCTATTTGATTTATAATAACTACTGTATTATGTAAAGCTTCTCCAGGCTCACTTAGGATGTTTAAACTGCTACTATTCCTTCAGTGCTTGATAATCAGAACTAATTTCTGTACCAAAAATGCATCTCCAGATTGCTTGTTTACTTAAAGACTGCTTATCAGCCAAACCTAGCAAAAGAATCAAAATTTCTTGTTGGTGCTTCTTTTACATGAATAGCTTATTTTATCTCTTTATTATTTATTTGAGTGGTTTAGGTGACCTGAAAGACAAGCCAAAATATTCTGTTGAGCTTTGGTTTTGGTTCTGCTAAGAGGGAAAAAAAGAACATCAAAAAAAGGCAAAATAAGAGCTGGAGGCCTTGTCTGCTTGAAATGAGCTACAGTGCTCCAGCTTGCTTGCCCATGCCATATCTTCAGATAATGCAGTGATAAATCTCCCATAACTGTGGAACCTGGGTAAATGCAGATCTGACCTTTTGTTTACAGGGTATCATGGGAAATCTTTATGAGACCACAGAAGTGATTCAAAAGGTTTAGAAACATTATGAGATGGCAGAATGTGTCCCCTGTGTATAATTCTGACAGCAAAGATCTGACATTGTTTCTCAATGAGCAGTGCCCTTTCTGTAGAGCTTTGAACAAGCCATTTTGTAGTGATGTTTAAGAAACATTTTTGGTAATTCAATTCAGGGAAAAACTGATCTTTGCTGCTATAATTAGGCAAGATTTTAATGTTGTTAAAATATTGACGTGAAAATATTTCCTTGGTGTACAGATGTTGAGGCTGGTACAATGCAAGATAAAATAGAAAAGATAACATTTTTGGTTTAGGAAGAAAATTAGTCAGATTAAGCTTTTATGCTTCCTCTAATTTTCACTGGTTATGTTGGTTTATCTGCTTATAATTTAAATTGGGGACTTAAATCAGCTTGATTAAAAAGCCAGATTGTGTTTTGTTACATAAAATGAATCTATTGATAAAATAAATGCAGAACAAAAACCTGAGCAAGAAAGGAGCCATGTTGCTGAATTGCAGATCAAAGTCTGTTCTGCTGCCTGAAAGGAGCTACCTTAAAAACAGAATAGAAGTAGAAAGTTTGGACTCATTTTTTGCGTTAAAACATGACTTCTGGTTTTGGTTTGGTTTTAAGTTTTAGTCATCTTCATAGCCTGTGATTTGGTTTCTGATCTGTACAAATGTACGTGTTACGAATACATCCACTAGTTATCCCTGTGTGACGTTGACTCTCCTGGAAGTGGAGAATGGTTGGACTCAGTGATCCAAGAGGTCATTTCTAACCTTAGCAATTCATGAACCTTTGTGTCTTGTGTGCTCCTACACCTGTGGTCACTTCAGCATTCCAGGTTTTCCAACAGGATGCTACAGCAACAAGCTTCTGCAGGGAGATGATTATCTGCTGAACATATTTACTGGGGAGCTGTGGAAACAACAAACTTTCAACACTGCAAGTAAGCAAGCATCTGGGGTTGCTGTCCCTGGCACTCTGCAGCCTCAGGGTGCTATCATATTTTATAAAATGGCTATAAAATATTACCTGACACCAAAATGCTTCTGAAAGGGTTATTGAGCTTTTGCAACACAGGTTGCGTATTTTTGTTTGTGGGTGTTATGTTTGCTTACAGTCTTCTCTGTTGTTGGCCTCAGGCCATGAAATAAATACATAAAAGTGTTCTAAATAGAAACATAACAGGTCAACAAAATGTGTAACCCCCATATCATAGTAATACAAAAAGGCAAATTAAGAAAAAAAAGTTCTCTGCTTTTATATCACCTGTCAGCCTCATTTGCCCTAAGTTATGATCTCAGAAATTAGATCATCTGAAAGTGAAGCAGATGGAGACTGGGTAGGTGTGGGAATAGGAGGGAGAGGGGCATAGCTAAAGGCACCTTCCAGGGTGAGCAGCTCCACTTCAGCACCTGAATTTTTGGCTTTGAATTGTTGTCTGGTGACATCAGCCTCACAGATATGTTCACTGTGATTCACTGGCTTTATTGTGGTCTTGCTGCATGAGGAGGGAGAGGAGAGTGACAGATAGGAGAGTAAATATCAGCTCAGTATATTGGTCTGACCCTTCTGCCAATATTGATTCATTCCCAAGCAAAACAGCCGGCATAATGCAGTTCCCATCTTCTGTCATGCATGCAATGTGCAGAAAGGATTCCTGCCTGCCATGCCCTTTTCCCAAGAAAGTGATCTGAAGCTTGGTGCTATTCAGGCCATTCAAAAACATACAAGGTTTCTATTACATATGCCTGCATTTTTTTTTCATTATTAACTGCTTTTGTAATAGGTGAAACTAAAATACTAAAACTACAGAAACTCTCAGCTACACAATAGTGCTTTTCTCTATATTACCTAGAAAATCATTTTTTTTTCATGTAGAAATTCTTCATATACCAGTCAAAAATAAACCCAAATGAAAAAAATCCACTGTTGTGCTATTATGTTTCTCTAGAACCAAAACTCGTTTTAACCTTGTCACATGTTGGATTCAGTGTTTAATTAGCATTTTTGAGTGCATTTCTTAGTTCTTTCATCGGTTTCAGTTCCCAGTTTTCTTTTTTGGCTCTGTAGGTGTTTTTGTAGCAAAGTATGTGCTTTTTTTAGGTCATCTATCCACACCAGTGTTAACCTTTTTAATGTTCACAACGAATGCCAGCTAAAAACCAGGTTTATTTTGTATACATATATAAGGTTTCAAACACTGTCATTGTCAAAGTGGCTGGATCTCTTCATATGACTGGCATACTGCATCTTTGATATTGATTACAGAAGGAACTGCAGAGTAAATAATAGACAAACTTTTATTTTGTGACAGTGGAAAAAGATAAAAAGTACTTTATTTTCAAGATTAAATGGGAGAACAGACAAGAAGCATCTCAGGATCTGTCATTTCATCTAGGTAACTCTTCTGTCTCAGAATTATCAGAACTGGTGTTGTTCATAGACAAGACCTATAAGTCATTGAAACATAAGCAAACACCAGTTTGCAGCTTTCATCATGAAGATTTAACTGTCACGCATACTGGATTACAAAAGTCAGTCTGTTGTATTTTCATTTTTCCTCTGTGACATATTTTTATAGTGAAGAAAAAGCATTTTAAGGAACAGGAGAAAAATCTAACCCAGTTTAAAATTCAGTGTTCAGAAGCATGTACTTCTGAGCTGATGTAAATTCATAGCACTTAAAAAGATCTGGCACAAGTTAGCATTCTTCTCTTTTTCCCACTGAATAACAAGTATGAGAAGTTCTTTCTGTCTGCCTATTTAAACAAGGAGCTAACAGTATCAGCTCAGGCAGGCTGAGTAACGTGTGATTTTATTTTTTTTTCCATGCTTAGAGTTATTTAATAATACCCCTTCCTGATCTTGTTGGTTACAGTGGAAATAGACTTTCCTTGAAACAGGTATTTTAAAGCAAAATAAAAGAACTATTCAAGCAAAGCAGGGTAAGCTGTATGTAATACTCTGTCCAGGCTGAACAGCTTAGTATATGGTTTTTGCATTTCTTCTTAATTTAAACTACTTTTCTCAAGTTCTGCACAGGTATAAACTAAGAGATAGTGAAGTTACACATGGTAGAGTACCAAACTGGGATTTGGCGTGTGTGTGTTAATAGCTAAGGTTTGGTAAAGGCTTCCCATGGGGCCTTGTCATGTAATTAAGGGATTTGGGACCTCACTAAATAATTATGTTTATAAAAATGCAATATTAATGATTTTTTCCTTCTGTTCTTTGCATGTCTCATTTGCTGTCACTACTCTCTCTACTTTGCTGAGATGTGCTTTTTTCTGTGGGCTGAATGCAGTTTGTGAAATTGTATGCAAGTGCCACAGTCTGCATGGAACAGTGGAACAGCTATTTAATTGTTGGACATTAAGGTTTTTTCTTTTATTAAGAAAATACTCTTCAAATTATGCAAGCACTACGACATACATGGCATCAAGATGCTTTATTTTAATATTCAGTGTCACACAAACCTTTCTTAGGTTACCGTTAGCAGAATCTAACCGCTCCAAAAGGCCACACAAATCATTATTTTTTTTTAACTTGGTGCTTTCCAAGCTTAGATTGTTTAAATTGTTCTTGTTCACCTTAAAATATGCTGTGAAAAATTCTATGCTCCCTTTATCTTTTTATTTCTAGATGTTGTCACAAAAGCCTCAAAACAATCTTAAGGTTTTCAAATATTTTTTCCTACATAGGCTTGAAAATATGACACTGGATAATATCACAGTCTGTGTCTTGTAAACAGAGACCAATTGAGTTCTGTTCCATTTCATGTGACAGACCAGACATCACTGATTGACAGACTGGGAGCAGGGAGAACAGAGGAACTGGCATTATAGCATTCCTTATTGTTCAGCTGTGCACTTATTTCTTGTCTAATTTTTTTTCTGGTAAGTTTACCCAAATGTCTTGAGGTGAGATGAGGTTGTTTTGATGAAATAACTTCAATATTTAGGTAAGGCCTAGTTTGTCATGTGGCTTTCACAAAAGGTGGTTCAAATGACATATGGAATCCATGTATAGGAGAATTATATGTGGTAATGTTGATGCTGTCATAAAGAGATGGATTCAAATGTATTCAGGCTTTTGACATTTTCTGGATTCATTTTTTACAGCTAAAATATGATTGAAATATGGACTGTCATTGTTCATCTGAAAGGTGCTTGCTTACAGGAGATAAGTATTTACGAGTTACACTTTTGTTCAAAGTGTCTCAGTATCTCAGGTCAGGTTAGCTAAAAACCTGTGTAGGCACAGCAGGGTCCTGCAGGTGCTTCTCTCTAGACGAAGCATCCTTTTTGTGCCACTGATAAAGTGTAAAAATGTCAGTGATATATATCTTGGTAATAGATTATGTGTAGCTGTACAGGTAACTGCAACTTTATGGCAAAAAAGGCCAAAAATGGGTCAGGACAAAGAGTAAGAAGAAAAATAAATGCTTCCTTTGGTTGGTGTTTTATAGCACATAAAAATCTTTTGTAGTATGGATATGATTTTGCAGCATGAAACTGTGTTTCAAAAGATACAAAAAATTAGCATTTCCATTCTAAAATTTCTTTTCATATGAACTTTAACATCCTCGTGACTAGTAGTTATTTCATAGACTGATTTTTGAGTTTGATTGGGAAAAGACATTAATGGAACAGCAACTCTGAAGAAGATACAGGACTCAATTATGGGAAATTAGCAGTGATTACTCTGATATGTAACATGAAGAAATTGCATAGTGACTGGGTAGATTTGCTGAAAGGAGTCAGAAAAGCAAATTATTCTGTTGCTCAGCTGGTAGGATCCTGAGAATTCCTGTCAATTCTGAACCTCATCAAGGAATATCCATCAGTCAGGCATACCTTACTGATTTTATAAACCAGCTGTGATTTGCAATCATGGTAGCTGACAGTGTGGCTCACACTGTGAGTGGCATTGTGACACCCAAAAGACTCACTGGCCAAAGTCTTTCCAGGAGAAGCCTTGGTTGCCCGTGGCCTGCTCTGAGGGAGGTCTGTGTGAGGATTTCCTTTGAGGACCCTGACTGGCTCGGAGGGTAGGTTGGTTTGTGGCTTCCACCTGGATGTGCCCCAGGAGAAAGCCTGCTGGAGGCATTCTGGGCTGAACAGTGCATGACTCCAGCCTGGCACTTGGGCTGGCTCTCACCATGTCAAAATGTGAGTTTCAAACTTACAACTTTGCAGCAATAATTGCAGTCACTGATGTACTCCAGTGTAACCTGCAGCTGTTTCCCCAGGGGCAGCACTGGGTATGTTCCAAAGCATCCTTTACCAAGTGGTCTTGAGGTGTGTGCTGGCTGTGTGAGTTGAAGAGGTTCCATCTGCTTATTGGAGGGAATGACAACAGCTGAGGTGTGCTTGGAAAATAAAAGTAGGCAATAGTTTACTATCAGCTAAACAGGTAATAAATACTACTACAGAGCCAATTGCTGGACAGCAAATCAAATGCTGCATGCTGAGTGGAAACATATATGAAGAAGAAAATATTAAAATGTCATTTCATTTACTTTAAAAGCAGATAACAGTACATTGATTTATTAGGTTATTGGTCTTAGTAACCTTAAATAGTGCTTTCCATGTCACTTACATTAAGCACCTAAGTATAAAGATGTAACCATATATTAACAATGCCTTTTACTAATAAGTATTACCAATAATGTTGTAAGGATCTGAGAGGAATTCTGTTGTTAGTCCATTATTGTACCTTGAAACGTTATTTGTTAAAATCCCGTCATTTATATTGTGATCTGACTTACCTTTTCATCACCATAAAACTGAGTGATATTATACTGCTGAATGCTGTAGATTTCCTCATCTTTATGAGACATGTTGTCCTTTTGCAGGGCTAATATGGCTACAGAAAATGTCTGAATATATCCTGTGCTTAAATTTGCAACCTGTAAAAGGGAAAATGTAAATTTATGTCCAGACTTAAATGCAAGTAGCTTGCACAGAAAACATGGATAAATCAGAAAGTAACTTCTAGTCCATTTCCTTGCTCATCTCACCACTGTTTCTCATCTGAGCTTCATTAAGTGGTGCAAACTGCTTTTCCAAAGGGTTTGCATGAATATTTTCCTTAAGATGCTGTGAGAATTAACAGTAATTTGAACATCCAAATCCATAGAAAGCTTTTCAAGTCTCAGCTACAAGATAAATTTCTTCTACCATTGCCTGCCTCAACCTTCTTACTTCCTCCTTTCTTCACCCTAAAAACTTTCCTTGGGCTCTGGACACTAAATAAATCTGTTACAAGTGAGTAAACCAAAACGACAGTACCAGTTATAAACTCCGGTCTTGCAGGGGAGAGTAGAGGCACTGACTTGAAATTTATAGCAATATTCTGATAAAGCTTTTTAAAATTCCTTTCTAACTGTTTATATATAAAGGAACAGCTAAGGCTGTAGAAAGAGACATGATTTTCTTGGGCTGTTTCTAGTAGTTGCTCATGATGTGGGAGATCAAGATTCAGTTACCTGTTCTCAAGAATATTTATTTACACATTTGACAAGGTCCCAGGAGAAATGAGTACTCACTTTGTGATATATGGTGCTGCCTCCCAAGGGGCTCCTGTGCAGTGAGGGTGGCAGAAAAGCCAGGCTCCATGTCAAGAAAGTAAATCTGGAACTGTGCTGTATTTACTAAGGATGTAGTGGACCTTCACCTCTTGCCTTTCCAGATTAAATATTTTGGGTTCTGAGAAAGACTTTGGGGTGCTGTGGGATGAGAGGCTGGACATGATCTGGCAATGGGCACTCACAGCCCAGAAAGCCAAGCGTGTCCTGGGCTCATCCAAAGGAGTGTGGGCAACAGGGGAGGGAAGGAGTTCTGCCCCTCTGCTCTGCTGAGACCCCACCTGGAACCCTGCTTCAGCTCTGGGATCCCAGCACAGGGAGGACATGGACCTGATGGATTGGGTCCAGAGGAGGGTCACTAAGATGATCAGAGGGATGGAGCACGTTTCCTATGATAGAAGGTTGAGGGGATTGGGATTGTTCAGCCTGGAGAAGAGGAGGCTTTGGTTTGACTTAGTTGTAACCTTCCAGTACCAGAGGGGAGCCTGCAAGAAAGATGGAGAGGAACATTTTGGAAGACCATATAGTGACAAGACAAAGGAGAATGTTTTCAAACTGGAAGAGAATAGGTTTCAATTAGGTGTTAATAAGAAATTCTTTACTGTGAGGGTGGTGATGCACTGAACAGGTTGCTCAGAGAGGTAGTGGATGACCGGTCCCTGAAAGTGTTCAAGGCCAGATTGGATGAAGTTCTGAGCACACTGGTCTATTGGAAGGTGTCCCTGCCCATGGCAGAAAGGCTGGAACTAGATGGTCTTTAAGGTCCCTTCCAATCCAGGCCATTCTATGATTCTTGAAGATCTTTTTTTAGCCATCTGAGTCAGTGCAGTACAGCTGGGTGATATCAGAGCCAGGGTCCTTGTTACACAGGCAGCGAAGCCCCTGGGGTGTGTGCGTGTGTGGAAGGCACTTCCAGCAGAGTTACAGAGAGAAGAGATCATACAGGTTTGTGAAGTTAACCTCATTGCAAATCAGTCTGCCACACATTCTCTCTTGAGGTTTAAAAAAATAACTAAGATGGGATTAAATCATCCGTAGTCTTAACAGCTGGATGCTTTATTCCTTATAGGACACATCAACTTTCTGTTCCCCTGGGGAAAATACAGCTGTTCACTTCTTAACATACAGAGTTTGTAGTTCCTAAGAGTATATCATTTCAGTTCTCTAAATAAAAAAAAAAACATTAGTTATTATTTGAAAAAATCACTATTTACAAGTATCCCTAAGCCACTGTGCGAACAGGACCATCCCAGGGTGAAACTGTGCACCTGTTCCTGTGCTATCAGAAATTAATAGAAGTACTGAAAACTACATAGATGCTTCTAGTTTTAGGTCCTAGGGCCAGCTGCTGTGCCTTTTGCCAAAATCCCTCCAGAAAGGAAGGAAGAAGAATGCGTCCATGCAGGGAATTCTCTAAGAGTTGATCAGGAGTATTATTGTCCACACTCATTTCCAGGGGGATGTAGGAAGAGGAGCCTGTGCTGTATGTTTGTTCTGTGCAATGAGATGTGTTGCTTTTGTAGTGGCTTTGGATATGTTTTCTGTGCTCAGGCAATGCAGTTTTATTCTCTCCTTAGGCCACTTTGTGTTTCTGAGTATTTTACCTTTCGTATTTTGAATTTTAAATAAGTCATAACTGCATGTTAGTAGTTTTGCTTTTAGGCAGTGCAAGAGGGGAAGAAAACACCAGGTAAAATTTAAGCTACAGTTATTAAAACAAAACAAAGTAATAATGGAAAATTGTATTCTAAGCCCTTTTTTGATGATTAGTAAGGAGTGATTGACCATTTAGCAATTTGGGTTACAGTATCCTTCACAAACTGCACAGTGTTCCATATTCCCATTGCCACAGCGGAGGTGAGAGCCGTGGTTTTCCTGAGGCGCAGGAATGGGTACAGCTCTGCCAGGTGAGCCAGAATAAAGCCTGCCTCTGGCAAAACCAGCGGGGATGCTGCTGAGCTTGTCTCAACTTGGAAGTCATTCTGCATAACTTACTGTAAGCACACAGGCATAATTCAGAGATGAAAATTAATGCAGACATGAAAAATGATAAATGAGAATCCAAAGCTTTGGTCGTATTTGACCTTGGAGTTTGGGTTCCCACACACAGAAACATTACACAGCCTAATGGTGGTCTCCATGGCAAGCTCAGTGGCTTTTTTTTTTTTTCCAGTTGATTTGTAGATGTTCATTCTCTGTGATTTGCAAGCATTCCATAGTTAATTAGAAATTTGAATTAATGAAAAGTGTTCTGTTAGAGTGTCTCATTTGTACATTACTTGCTATTTTCATTTTTTTCTTTTCCCACCCTTTTTTAGATCTGATTGGTGTTACTGAATTACCCTCAATGAAATTATCTCCAAATTATGATATTGTAAGATTGCCATTAAAGTTTTAAGTTCAAGTATCAGCTCTTGTGATAAATCTCAGAAGATATTCAGAGCTCAAGTCATTTCGCAAAGCACATACAGTTTGACAAATACTTCACAAGGAGAGGAGAAGACAAGAGCATCAGGAGAGGAGGAACAACCTAGAGGGAAAACCAGTTACATGTTTTCCTAGCACTCATATTAGAAGAATGAGTTGGGGAAGCAGGACATTAGAAAATTACCTAGGCTTTTAACTAGATTTTCAACTCAGCAAGTAACACAAAGCAGAAAGGAATTCATTTTAATAGTGGAAGTTTTTTAATCCGAAATGCAGCTTTTTGGGACTCTGTTTTATATTTGTATTGTATGACTTGTGGTCAAGTAAAAGTGCAATTTTTGGTAGAGCTTTTAGAAGTCTTGAGAAAATTGAATATATAGAAATTTATATTTTTACTCCATTGTGCTGACATTTGGGGGCATCTAGGGTTCCCAGAAAAAGTGATAAATGCAGGCAAATTCTATATTCCCCTGCTCATTATAATTTAAAAAAAAAGCATTTAAGTGGGCATGCTTTCCACAGAACTCACACCTTGCCCTGGCAGTTGTTGGGCTGTAAGAGAAAGTGTTTGCTTTTACTGTTACTAGGAGCAGCAGACAGATGATCTGCAGTGATTTAGCAGAACGTAGATTTTTTTTTTTGTTCCCTGGAAATTGTATTGTCACAATCAGATGGATTAAGCTGAAAGTTTCCTGAGCAGCCTGTAGATTCTGGCCTAATGACCTTCTTGAATATTGACAGTAACTTGCAGTGTAATTGCATGACAAATAAGCCCAGCCAGAGGAATGACTACAGTCCTTTGGATGAAGAGTGTAAAACTAGCCCTGGAAGCCATCCCCATTCAGCAAAGGAAGTAGACAGCATCAGTGTGCTTCCTGGTGTGGTCCTGGAAGCTGAAAATAATTTTTTTTGTGTTCCTTCCCACTAGTAAAAAATCAGAACTGTTGGCTCGTACTTGTGCTTTAAAGTGATCTCTCTCTGTATAAAAGACTTGGACTATTTGCAGAACATCTGGTGCCCTTCCACAAAGAGGAACCAAACTTAAGATATATTTTGTGTTGGGACTCTCCATTGCTATAATAATTACTTTTTTCTATATCAACTCAAACTAAGAGCAATTTTAGAAATAAAGCTGATGCAGAATATCTTTGAAGTTCTCAATAGCTAACCTACTACACTGTAAATACACAATGATATCATTTGGGAATAGAAATTCAACAGCTTTGAAAGTGTAATATTTCAAACTGAAGGAAAGGTGCAATGTTCATATTTTATATTAAATAAGAGGACAGCAGTAGTAAAAGTGCAAGGTATCTGCACGTATCCTTCTTTACCTAATGTCATGTCTGCTGTGTTTAAAGTACTGTGGTGATTTCAGAAGTTTGGCAGATTCCTGGGAGATTAAAATATTGAATAGGCAATAAAATTTTGTGGCACTACTGGTACTTTTCACGGCCGTCTGTCTTTGCCCATCTTTAGTTATCATGACATTATGCAGTTCAGGATATCAATACCTAATTATACTATATTGGCATTCTAAGTGATCTGCCATCTCAGAGACACTTTGAAAGGTAATAACACCATATCCATAGTTAGTGGAAGTGTCAGCAGTTTTTTGGTAGCAGCTGTATGGGATTGTTAATTGTGTATTTAGGAAAGGGATTATGCAAACAGTTTTCATAAAGTCACAGACTTCCACAATTTATAGTACTTCCCATAAACACCAAGATTGTGATTATAGTGGTCACGTTGGTGTTTTTTTAAATTTTAGAATTTTTTAATTTTCTGAGTCTAATGACAAATATTAGCTCATTCAAAAGTCCCTCTGTATTTTAATTAGTATGCTGAAATTTTTTCAGTGAAAAAAGCAGAAATGAAAATATTTCCTGGAGTTCTTGTCAGAAGTACAAAATATCTTCATGTACCAGCCAGGCATGTTCCAGGTCTTAGGCTGTACTGAACAGCTCTGTCTAGCAGCAGTAATGTGGGAAATAATTTGCTTTTCTGTAATTGAGGAAGTTACTAAGCTTGCAGTCCTTGGGGAATTATGTGAGGAAGATTTCAGACTTCACACATCTCTTCCACTCAAAAAATACATTCTGTTAGAGAGAACACAAACTTTGATGAGCTGTGGTCAGCTAAAGCAAATGTCTATCCACAGCCTTTAAAGAGGCTGCTGGATCATGCAAATTTTTCTTGCTCTTCAAGGCAAGTGGTTCCAGAGAAGGGGATTACTGCCTCAGTTCAGACTTGAAAACAGTCTGGTCTTTTAGTGGCCTGTGGTTGTAACATTAAATTTATAACTGGATAATAATTAATTTTATAGCTATGTTGAATGATTTTGTCACCATACTGGTCTGAATGTTAATGTTCTATGTGTGATTGCAGTTTTCTTTCTCATCACCTTAGGTAGGGTATACCTGAAACTCCAGCTGAATTTGCAGATTAATTTTAAAAATTGTATTTAAAATGTCCATTTTAAAGTAATTTGATTTCTATGATTTTAACTTACAGTTTGATATGCCTCTAAGAAGAAAAAAACCCTCAGAAGTTTATTTGATTGATCACAATGTCCTGAATGGCAGTTTTCTCTGTTGCTTCATTAATTGTTGTTTCTTGGTTTTTTTTCACTTCTCTTGCCCATCTGCAATAAAAACAGTAAACTTAAGTTTAGTTTTCAAAGATTGTATTTTTGGGCTTGAAACTGTATCCTCTGAAAGGGGCTGTTATCTATCCGAGTAGAGCAAACAACCAAAAAATCCACCCCCTACAAATAATCTTAATGCAATCTCAGATGAACGACTAACCCTTATTTCTATATAGGGTTGAAGTCAAACTTAATCTAAAAAACAAACAAAATGAAACTTTGAGGAAAAATAATTCCAGAGTCAAAATGTGTGTTCGTGACCACTATTGATAAAGGAAATGCTTTGGCCATGGCATTAATGCAGAGTGAGTTGGATATTAAGCAAGCTGAGGAAGTTGGATGTTGAGGAAGTCCAAGTTTTATTTTGGTATTTATTTCAAGTCTTGAATTTGGATTGTTTAGATCCCCATTTGTTTGTCTCGCATTTGGATGAAAATCAAGCTCAACTTTTTATCTTCCCATTTTATCATTAACAAAAACCATAAGGTGACTTAAAAATGTGGCTAATTGTTTCCCCTGCCCCCCAGCCCTAGGATTTCTTTAATCATATTTTGGCACTGATTATTGCTCTAAAAAAGACTAGTGATTTTCTGGGGCTCTTTCTCATTTTGTCCTTTTTCTGTTACTTGAAACAGTGCTCCCTGGCTAAGAGATTAGCAAAGGGCAGGTGTATTCCATCTTCATCTCCCTTCATTAGTACAGCAAGAAAGTTCATTAATTTCCTGCTCATACACAGGTGATACTCAGTAAAGGCAGGGCAAGAAATTTTTTCTTGCAACCTCTGACATTTTGCCATTTATGCAGTGCTGAGTTTGGACCTCTTGGGTTATTTGTCCTTCCACACAGCTCTTGTGGAATGCAGGCAATGCTAGATGCTGCTGCTATGAAGGCAATTTGTATATGCAGTTTATGACAGTTAAAGGAGGTATTACTTGTATTTCCATTTTGTACTTTAGCAGAAGTTGCAGCTAGATAAATGATCTCATTCCTTATCAGCTTTTGGAAAAGCACATGAAAAAAATAATTTTTATTATTTTTCCTTTATAGGATTTAGTGGCAAGATGGATATTTTTCTCTTTTTTCTCAGTTAAGTAGAAATCATACGCATTTGTGCATGCATAATCTCATTAAATTTCTAATCAGATTACATCAGCCTTTTTCTGCTCCTAAGCATTCCTGAAAGCATGTTGGTTTGTATAAAATTCAGTTTGCCAAAAGATAAACAATCACTTTGTCTCCATTCTGAGGCCTCAGAAGCAACTGTGCAGTGTTTAGAAAATGTTATGCAGAGATATCACTTATACATGTGGAAACCTGTTGCAAAAAGGAATGAAATTTTTTAGGTTTATGGTGGTAAAACCTGGGCAAGGGGCATATTGTTTTTAGGTACTCTCTTAAATTCTTGTCTGCAGACTCCAGGAATATATAATGGTGGTCATATGAGGAGAGATTATTAGAACATGTGTCTATATCTAATGTGCCTGGATTGCAAAGATTAACGGCACATTTTTGTGTTTCATATGCTAATGTGTTCAGAAACTGCATTTCAGCAGCTATACTAAAAGATTATTACAGCTTGAAATTTGATTAGAACTAGTGGAATGAAAATTCTTGCAGCCTCAACTGAGTCCCTTAGTGCTATTCTGTAATAAATGCACCCAAACAGAATAGCTTTGTCACAAAAGTGTTGTATGCTTGTTTCACGTGTGGAAAACTGAGACAAAGGGGTGCTAAGACTTCAAATGGCCAAAAATGCACAATTGTTTGATTTTTTTTTTAATCCACATTGGTTTTTTACTATGCTTTGGTTTTATTTTTGTAATTTTCAGAACATGGATACAGATGAGTTAATTTGCCACCCTGGCCTTTCTGTACTTCATCAAATCAAAGCCTAAATGCCTCACATAACCCTGCAAATATAGAATAAACGGGTTTGCGGATAGCTGTGAAAATTTGAGGGTTGTTGGCTTTTCTGCATTTAGGAACTTAATGGTGGAAGCAAGGATCTGATTTCATAGGTGCTATTCAGTAACTTCATTAATCTCTGTTATTTAACATCTTCCAATTTCTACTCATCAAGGGCACATACAGCTAGCAGGATCAGTCACTGGGCAGTACTTACCTTGGGCACTGGATCAAAGAGGCACTCTAGGGGAAAATGTGTGATTATCAGGTTCTGATCACTCTTGACAATGTTTGAATATGTTGGTTCATTGAATTCTGATGAAGCTTTTTTTTTCACCAAGGAACAGGGTTGAGATTTGCTTGTGTTGAACAAATTCCACAGGTGGTTGTTGAGACTAAGGAAACTTGGTTTTATCCCAGAACAGGCAGTCTAGTAGTTGTAGGCGTTTCTTTTCATGTTCTGTAAAACTTTGCAGCTTTAGCCTGCATCTGATTTCTTAGTGCTCTCATTTACTGTGTCAGCATGCATATTCCTCTGCTTTTTTTCTTGCCTTCTCTCTCTCTTTTTCCTCCTTTCACTGTGTCCTGTGGCCTTTCTTCTTTCTCCTCAATTTATTGTCTTTAAAACAATTGCTTTTTCATTTTCCACACAGCTTGAGCATCTGCCAACTAATCGGTTAATTGGGAGTTAAGGAAGGGTTTGAAAGCCCATTAGGAGCTGCAGACATAAACCTGGACATGTGGTGGGAGGAGTAAGTGCCAGTGAAGTTCTGCTCAGCTGCCTGCAGCACTGTAGGTACATTTGGGACTGGAGGAAGTAGGGCTTTTTTGTACACAGGGAAAAAAAATGTAGATGCCAAATGCCAACATGTCTTCCACAAAGCTCTGTGAAGAAGGCTTTTCAATGGCTTGTTATTTCCCGAAATTTAGATTCCTTTCCGTAAGTGACAAAGGACGTATCCAAGAGACAGATAAAAAGATTCTCTGACCTCATAACTCTGGGGAATTATGAAGTGAATGGTGTCATTTTGGGAACTCTACTTTGGCACCATTCTCAAATTTAACCAACTTACTTCAAGTTCAAATTTTTTAAGAGTCCATTTTTTTAAAGAGTTGCATTTGAGTTACCAGAATTACCAGCCCAGACTCTTAAAAAAAAATAGCAAGTGATAAACACTTCAAAAAAGTTCTGTCTAGGGAAGTATTCAGCAACGAGAATAATACATACAACTGAACTATCAGCACAGCCTATAGTCTTTTTATCCTGTGCATTACCAAAAAGATTAGAACATAAAAAGCCTGTATTGACTACAAATAACTGTATAGTTGCAATAATTCCAGAAGGAAAATGTTACCAATTTTTTTTTTTTTTTCTAGTACTATTGAGATCTTCAGGATATTCCTATGCAAGTTAAGTGGTTTTGACTAACAGTGTTGTTCACTGATTGGTATTTTGTTTGTGATTGAAGCTGGGCTCTGCCCTTTCTCAAACTCTTCTAAAGGTACATCATGATCTCAGGGGTGTCATTCTTCCTTTATTTCAGGGACAGGTGGAGAATGACTTGAGATCACAGGCATTCCTGTGAAGCCTGTTGACATCTGAATCTACCCCTTTGTTTTGACTCACAGTCAGCATTATCAAACTCTAGTGAACTCAGTGTACGTTAAGGATGCTCACAATGACCCCAAGTCAGACCATAATTGATGCCAGTCTATATGGAAGAATACTTCAATATTTCACACTTCCATAATGGTGTTACTGTGCATGGATATTCTCAGTCTGACAGATTTTTAAGAAATTTAAGAGTAACTAAGAAAAGCAGGGATTATTTAATAAAAGAAAAATCAACTCTTTAAGCCTGAAGGCTGTTGGAGTTTGATGCATGATATTGGGAATCTCTGTGGACATGCTGATATCAGTGACAATGTTTTTGGCGATTTAACCACTTTCTTTGACCCTTACTTTGACACCTTTGTGTGTCAGCAATGCTCTCAAGAATTCAGTAAAAGAATATCAAGCATGAGAGAGAGAGAAGTTACCAAGTAAAAGCCAGCCAGTGAAGATTGAGTGGAGCCGCTTTTTATTTCACGTGTGCAACAAGAGTCTTGAACACCATCACCTCCAAAAAAAAAAAAAAAAGCGAATCTTTCTCTGGTAGAGCAGTAAGATCATCTTGGCCAAGCAAGGTCAAGAACCTCACCAATGCATGTCAAGAAGATCCATTACACCTTCACTTGGAGTTATTAGCCATGAAGTGAGTGTTCAAAGGAAAAAAAATGTGCAACTATTCAAGCTAATTTCAAATGTGTACGTAATTTGTAGTTCTGAGGAGTACTCTCTGTCATGGTAGATTGGCTTCTTTATCTGCTTATTAGGGCGCTTCAGTTCCTCTGCATAGACACCTAGAGTTACAGCAGTGAAGAAAACAGCTCATTATTAATCTAGTGATGAGGATGTAAAAGCTGAATGAAAGCACTTGGAATCAAACCTGTTGAGTTTCATGTGTCTAAGCCTGCAGTTTAATCATTAAAGTGCAACTTATTTTTATTCAAAATCTTTGCACTTACAGACAAGGCTGTCTGAGTTCACAGAGCTTATTCATGGGAAGAAGCTGAGAAAAATGCTTTCTTAGAGTCCTAAATGGTCGATCAAACACATGCATTTATTTAGACTGAATTCTCTATATATTGAATATATATAATCAGGGTATAGTCTGAATTATCACTTCTTATTTCAAAGAGAATCAACAAGCTGTGTGTCACTATAATCAGGGTATAGTCTGAATTATCACTTCTTATTTCAAAGAGAATCAACAAGCTGTGGTGGTGAAGTAGCAAATGTCATCTGCAGATCCATGCCCCAGTCTGCCACTGAAATTCTCCTGTTCCTTTTTTGTCTCCAACTCTCAGTTTCTTTCCGAAAGTGTGCTGTGAATATTATAGTCAGTGTCTCCACAGAGACAATCCACTAACTCCCATATGCAGAGAATTTTGTTGCAGTTTGTTTTTGGGAATTTGTGTTCCCTCAAGGAAAAAAAAATATAACGGTTTCAAACAAATGCATCTTTTGCTCTTGTCGGAATGTGACTAATTACTATGACTTCCAGCTGTTTTGCCACAGTATTCTGCTGGGACCAAGTTGAGAGGTATGAACCAGCTGCAGTCTGTAATTAGGGCAGAGCAAGTTAGCAAACAATTGATGTGTTGCTATACAGTGTGGAAACCAGATTCCTGTAATACACCTGGAGAAATTGCAAGAAAGAAAAAAAGAAACATAAATAAAAAGAAAAATGCTGTCAGAAAACCATATTCAACACTGAATATGCATAGTGATGTGTGAAATCATATTCTGTGCTAGAAGGAAGGAGAAGGCTGTTGTTCTTACTCTCAGGGGTATATGTGGCTTTAAATATATTTTACTGCGTAACAACAGCATACAGAATTCACTGCTTAAATATATTCAACTATCAGCTTAACCTGAAAGGAATGTGTATCATATACTCAGTTCAAAGTTGTTTTTTGTTGGTCTTTGTAGTATTCATGTAGAACTCATGAACATATGCCATCAAGATTTGGCCACGAGAAAACAAGGATTATTTTGTTGGGTTGTTGTTTTGGGTTTTTTTCCTCTGTATAAAATAAATAACACTAAAAATACCTAGTGAGCTTGTGTTTGCTTGGAAGAGCTCTGCAAGTGTGTAGATGAACGTGCTTTGCCTGTGCTCTTTAAATTACAAGCATTTAAGCTTAATCACTTGCTCTTTCAAGTCATTTGCAATCATCTGCTTTTGTTTTAATATTCATGCTTTCTTTATGCATGCTTTGGAAAGATTGCTTTCTCTCACACATATAATTATACTTAAATGATATATAATGGTTATTACACAAATCAGAAAAACAGCAATGTGTTTGGGGGAAGTATAAAAATGGGGGAGGAAGGTCAGACTGTCATCATGCCATCTTTGACAAGCAATACCTTTAATTAGTCATTAGCTGACTTTCCCAGACAGTTTTCCAGCAATGTTTGTGGCACTAACATTATAGGAGAAAGCATTGCATGGCAAAAAGGAAATTCTAGCCAACAGTGTCAGTCAGAGCTGTTTTTAAATGGATAATTTAAAGTCTCATGTCTCTTGTGGGGCTGTTCAGCCAGTTTTTCTCTCTCTTGGCTGAGACTTTCTGCTTTGCAATGGATTAGGGGCTGTATTGTTACATGCCTGTTGCTTTTTGGTTGATTTGTTTCTCGGCAAGTATAAATGTTGTCTTAGCATTTGTTATGATACAGAAAAAGCAAACCTGACTACCAAAAGTGAACCATACAATTCTGGCCTTTTCACTGACTCACTTTTCATTCTAGTGTAGTGTCTTGGTCTAGAAAATTATAGACATGTATGTATGTCTCCGTATAGCTGCATTAGGTGTCATCTTAAGAACTGTTCTGGATTGCAGTCTTAATGTGTTCGCCAGCTTTTTAAGAAAAATAATTTTAAAATTATACTTGTGGTTTGGAAGGGAGAAGTTTCTCTGAGTCTTCATATCATCTGGGTGATGATTCACTAAACTGTGCCTCCTAGAAATGTCAAGGCTTTCAACCTAAGCTCTAAACCAGCACCCTTTATCTCCTTCCTCTCTTGTTACCTAATACTGAATGTTTTGATTGTATTCTTCAAACCAGCAAGAAATTGGGGTTAACAGAGGAGTTGCTTTTCCACAGTTATACTGTTGGGTCCTGCAGACTCACAGATGACTGCAGGCTGGCACTGGCTTTCTGCCTGTTTCATAGGGTAAAGGGTAAACCACTCCTTCTCCTTGAAGAGCTCTAAATGTCTTAAGAACCCCTTCACAAATTCTGAAGTCTTGCTACCATGTTTTTTCATTTACTTCTTCCACTATTATTTTAGCAAGTCTTTGTTGTGTCTTTCCATGGGTAATGAATTGTTCACTCATGGGTTATGATGCTAATATCTTAAATTTCTTGGAGTCTCTTGTTCTTTGTAGCATCAGATCCTAGTAGCTCTGTGATGAAAGTGAGTATCATCTTTATGTTTAACATGGCACTGTGATACTGTTATAATCATCCTTGAACTCCTGTGGGGTTACTCTGGCTCTCTTTTTCCATAACCAAACCAACACAGCCATTGCCAAGCTGCACTGGTTATACTCAGAAGCACCAATATAAGAGACAATATTCCATATTTGTGGGTAGAGATTGGGTGCTTAACCCCTGTATCTGGTTCAGACTCCTGCTTGAAAGCACGAGGGAATGGCATACATGAGCAGCAGTTTGCCTCATTTGTTCATGTCTATGTTATGCTGTCAAAATTACTCCAATAGTTGCTACTGCCAAAGCAAATGCCTATTTATTGTTAGAGGATGATTTCTCTGGAAGGAGTAGAATTTCTCACCCAGAAAATGGTAAATTTTCTCTGTGCTGTGGCTGTTGTCATTTTGAAGAACATTGCCATCCAATTGATATGAACTTAATTCTGCACACAATAATTGTCTCACAGTAGGGAGCACCTCTACCTCGCTGTGGAAACTACCAGATGAAAGCCTCAGAAGATAATTTAATTAATTTCTGTGTCTTTGAAGACTTGTAAAATAGTCAATACTTTGACTTTTAAAGCTGAGCTAGCACTTAAATTGGCATCTTTTTGGTAGTGTATCCTTCATGTACATTCTATAATTTCGTGTTAAAAAATAGCAACAAATGTACTTACATGCTTCCTCAATCTTGTGCATCAGTTAGACTAGGAACTGGCAAAGACTGAAATTACTAAGTGTAAAATAAATATATTTGACTTGAGACTCATGTATTACTCTCTGTAGGTGAATATAGAGGATTAAATGTCCACAGCAGTACATTTTACTTTATCTGTTTACTAAGAGACTCATCTCAATCCAGAATATTCCAGCTCTGTATAAAGTGATGATAGTTTTTAGTGTTTGTTACACTCTATATTGCATAAAATAATTAATTTTATGGATTGTGGGCTTTGGTAGGTTATTTTTTTCAAAATTAGGCTATTATAAAGTTCATTTGAATTATTTATATACCTCATGTTAACAAAATGAGAATAAAAAGTAGCATAGAAATTTAAAATCTAGCTATTTTCTCTTTTGCTGAGTTAACAGAATGTGATCATCTGATACAATGACTGTCTTCAGAGGAGACAATGATTTTGAGTCATAAAAAAAATTCCATTATTTTCCGTGATGGAAAATTCCTAACTTGTATTTGGATATTCTTTCTGACATCAAAGAGAAACAGGCAGATGAGGTGGTGGTTATTGCCACTTAGTCATCAGATGATAAAACATTTTCAGAGGTTAATCCAGAAAAATGTTTTGCTTCATTTGAAGTCAAAATATTTTCATATTTATCATCCACAAAAAAGTTAATACGTTGATGTTAGACATGGGTAATAATTTTATGTTATTAAATACTATTTCTCTCCTCATTTATATGCATTATATGGAGTTAGTTTCTTTCCTTTGTCTTCATCTACAAGGATAATGAAATAAGTTTGTTGATTTCACATTCTTCAATTTTCTGCTGAAATTTTGGACTTGTCTATAGCTGAAGATATATTTATTTCTAATATGTAGAACTGATTCCTTCTGAATTTTATTAACACATCTCACCAGTACCTAAGAGAGGGCAATCTTCATGACACTGATATTAAGCAATTAAAAAAAAGACATGAACTTTGAAAACAAAGTTGCAATGAGATTCTCTTGAGAAACTAGTTGTGGAATGGTCAAATAATTTTATAGTGTAAAAACAAACTCAAATTTAAATGTTCTGGAGCCTCAGAGTGTTATGAAGCTTGAATAATGCATGTGTTGAAAATAATGTCAGGTGAGAGGTGATATGTGGGAAAGAAATATTGTACCTGCATTGTTGTTCCTTTTACTCACACTGCAGACATGGTCCTATGGCTTTGGGCTGCTTTCGTTCATTTACTTATTCTCTGTATATATTTTGCAGAGGAGGCCTCCCATAACACTGCATTTTAGAGGCAAATGTTTGCAAAAGATAGAATTTTTCATCTGGCACAGTGTGGGATGACCAGTGGCTGAATGTTTCTCCCAGTCCCACTGTCCCTGTCACTGACAGCGATGTTAGACAGGGCTGGCCCCAACATCCACCGCTGAGGTCACCACTCTCACTGAGCTCCACCTCGACACTGAGCCAGTGACCACAGTGTGGGACCACCCAGACAGCTCCTTTTCCACCAAGTGGTCCATGCATCAGGTTCATGTCTCTCCATTTTAGAGACAAGCATATCATGTGGGACAGTGCCAAACTTTACACAATTCCAGGCAGAGGATTTCAGCTGCTCTTCTCTCACCCACCATCGCTGTAACTCCATTGGAGAAGGCCAGGAAGTTTGACAGGTGTGATTTTCTTGTAGTGAAGCCCCAGTGACTGTCAAAAATCACATCCTCATTTTCCACATGTCTTACCAAAGTTTCTAGGAGGATCTGCTCCCTAATCTTGATGGGCACTGAGGTGAGACTGAACAGCCTGTAGGTACCTGGGTCTTGCTTTTTTCCTTTTTGAAAATGGGGGTGTTTTCCCTTTTCCAGTCAGTGGGAACTTAAGGAGACTGCCATGACTTCTCAAATATGATGAATAGTGGCTTAGATCTACATTCTGGTGATATCTGTTGATATTCTGAAACTGTTTTGTTGTTATTGGCTTGTTTGTTTGTGGGGTTTTTTGTTTGGTTGTTTGTTTTTTTTTTTTTTTTATTTTGTGGGGATTTGTTTGGATTTTGTTTGGTTGGGGTTTTTTTATTACAGTCTTGTGTGGTAAGAAACTTTTCCTCTCTTCTTATTCTGCCTGAAGGCTTAAGAAAGCTTTATTGTGGGCTGTTGAAGATGTAACTGATATGAATTCAGGATTAAGGAACTAATTCTCTTCAGTCTCTATGTGCAATGTGCTGGGAGTCCTGAAAGGAATATTTGCTTTAGAGACCTTGAGTGTCTGTGTCAGGACTGTGTTTTCTGCAGCTCCTTCAAGACAGAAGCCAACTATTCAGGTATTTTGTAGCTGATTTTTGATGTGGGATTTGCTGGAGCTTTCCAAGTATATCCCAGTTGTGGTCGATGCTTCCTTCCAATGCCCTGGAAAGCAATCCACTCAACCCAGTTAACAGCACGCTCTAAAAAGTATAAGCCTAATTTTGGCCAGATTAGCTTTACTTCTAAATCAACAAGTTTGCAACAGATAGCATTCCAGACAGCACAATTTTCTCTTTTTTTTGAGATTGTTACACATTTAGTGTCTTCCCAATCCCCTAAATACATCCTTCATCTGTTCCATAATTTCTGTCTCTGTTTCTGGAGAAACCCAAACTTTGCTAGCCAGAATGAGCTACACTTGCAAATATTTCTCTTAGATATTTTCCTGTTATTTCTTAGAGCACTCTTGGTACATTCTGTGATACACCTTATCTCTCCTTACTGCTCCTGGTGGGTATCTTTCACCAAAGATACGATCTCAAGACAATTGGGAAAACAACAAGTATTTTCAGTATTGTCTGTAAGAATTTACAACTCCACCCCCTTGTCTTCCTCTTACCCCAGAATCCACTTGGCTTCAAATTACATTAAATTAGTTCAGAGAGATGACTTCATGCTGTCAGGTAATCCTACCCCACTGGGAGACTGTGTGAGTTTTGCAGTGTGGCAGGTTTGTTGCTGTACCATAGTGTGAGCTCAGCCCCAAGCCTGGGCTTTGGCAGGGATCATTGTCCTTCACTAGAACTGAGTAAGTTCAAACTGAGGGGAGCTTTTCAGCCTGTGGAGGGTCCAGGCCTTGGTGCTGTTGAAAGCAATTTCCAAGGAAAAGCAAACCGAGCAGCTAGGCTTGCAGTTTTGGCCATGGAATGCAAGGTATCCACACCTGCATCATGAGGTGCTTTTATTTCTTAATTTAAATGGAAGACTGTGCTTATAACATTTTTGTTGGCTGTGGGTTGTTGGGTTTTTTGGACAGCATAAAAGGCAATAGCTGTCTTCTTTGTAAGGTAGTTTGCATGTAACAATAGAAACATGCCATCAAAATTGTCCTGGTGCTGGAAAAAAGTCAACATACTTCAATTCCCATTCTCTTGTAAAGGACAAATGTGCTTTCCCCAATAATTGTTTTTGTCACCATTCAATTTTTTTTTTCTTTTTTTCAGAAGGAAATGAGTAAATACCTTAAAATAAATAAGTTAGGAACCCAAAGAGGAATCAAAATGGCCTGATACAAGGGTGAGACACGTAATCATACCATGGTTAAATATTCAGAAATAATGAAATAAATGTATGGAAAAAGAACTGATCTGTTATTAATTACATTTTCCACATGCATTTCCATAATATGATGCAATCAACACTAATTTTGAATAGTTATTACCAATTTGTTATAAATGGTATATGCATAAATATATTGGTACAGTTTCAAAAGCAAAACCGCAGAAAAATCATAATTGGGGTGAAACTTTACAGTTATGTCTTTATGTAAGATAGATTTCTACATTCTTTAAAAAATCAGGAATAATTTAGGATAATACCTCTTTTTAAAGAAAATTAAGAAAGCATATTTTTACCTTGTTTATCTATTCCAGATAAACTTCAATAATGACTTTCTATATTCTCAGGGAAATAAACATGATACACATAGAATAATAATCTCCTGCTTTCAGACTATCAGTGGAGGAATGTAAATTTAAAATGAATTCACTGAATTTATGTGCTATTTAAATTCAGTAGGATGTCAAAGAGCAAATTCTCAAAGTATTGGTGAAAATAAGAACTTAGTGGCAGAGTGGGTTAATTTTTGTACAAGGGAAAAAGCCCTGGCCGAAAAAAAGAAAAATTAACATTTCACTATTCTGTCTCTCATCTAAGGATGGAGACATCCTTTGCCCCAAGTGTCAGGTCTGTGTGTCTCGTGTGTGCTTACATCCATAGGAGTAGAGGGACTGTGTGGTCTGGGATAAGTTTGTTGTTTCATCTAGGCCATAGATTAAAGGAAAGATGAAGTTCATAGCAGAGATGCCTTGGAAAGCACAGATTCCACATGAGATAGTGTAACTGTCTCATGGTGCATGACCAGCTGAGGTTGTCATAGATGTTCCTGCACATTGCTTGTGCAGCAGTGCACACACACAGACACGCAGAGTTGCATATGCTGCCACATTTTCCGAGTGCAGAGTGTTCAGCAGCCCCGGGGGGCAGCCCCAGGGAGTGCATCATTTAACCAAACACAGCCTTGGGCTTGACCTCAGTGGCTGGGGCTGTGTCAGGCTGCCCCAGGGAGAGGCATAAGTGCAGAGAGAGAAGCAGAAGTGAGCAGGGTCATCAAACTGTGGCTCCCTGTCAGCAGCAGGGCTGAAGACAGAGCTGCAGGTGGCTCCAGGGAAAGTCACATCTACGATCTCCCTGTAGTGATATCAAAGCATACTAAGTGAGGCAGGGAGCTGCTTTTCCTTATCTATGCATCTTTGGATTTTTATTCCTAGCAAGTGTACAGGATCTGTTGTGGTAAATGTGCATTGTCAATTACTAGGCACTGCCTGGGGACTGCAAGGGGTCATTTTAGTACCGTGTCACATTTTAGGGCTTATCTACACAGCATTGTCTGAGTATACAGGCACTTGAAAGGGCTTGGATAGCCTGTGTGCGACTTAGAATGCTGCTGAGGTACCTGTGCTGTTTATTTCAAACTAGCTTGAGTGGAAATGAGCTTTCATTAAAGCACTGCGTGCTGAGGGATTTATATTGTTAGCTTGGCAATGAAACTGCTTTCTTTCTTTCCTCCCTCAGAAAAACCCCAACACCTAACCATCAATTGACAATAGAGTTCCTGATTCAAGCTCCCAGAAAAAGCTGCCTTTATAAGTGAAATATGTGGACCTCTAGGAGAACAGTGTGTACAAAAGCACTGAGATTATTTAACAAGGAGTAGTTTTTATGTGTAATCTTGGGCACTGTGCTTTTCATACCTGGGAAACAGCATGAGTGGAATCTATTTAACTATGCAGAAATCACTGCAAACCAGAAGCTTTTACATGTGCTGTTTAGTATCTCTTCACATTTAAATTCTTTCAGATTTCATTATGTTTGCTCAGTACAGATTGAGCAGAACAGTGATTTGGTTAGTGGTGTCATACATGCTAGTGCTTCTATGTTTATGTTAGGGAGTGGAGTATATTCCCATGTTACTTTAATCAAAGCAGAGAGCAAGTTATCTTACTTTATTTCCTGTGCCTGTGGTGTTTAATTATTGGTAGGACTATGAAAGTTTACTGTCTTCATAGAATGAGCGTAAAACCATTGATGGGGAAAAAAAAATTCAGCTTGGCCAGCAATCTTATATCTACAGTACACGTTTTTTCTTTATTCTCTGCATTTTCTAACACCATTGCCTTTAGATTTTTAGGGTAAGTTGCGTTGGACTAAGGTTTTATTCTGGCCCATGTTATCCTTTATGAGGAGCATTGCACAGTAGGTACCTTAGCAGGCAAAGGATTGCTTGCAGTGTATTTGAAGTACTGCTCTGTTGCAGCAAGGCAAGAGGAGAAAACACCTCAAGCATTCTTTCCTTAGTTCCTACCCTCCCTTTTTTCTTTCTTCCCTGCTACTAATCCTTTGAGCTTTGACACCTGAGCTCAGAACGGAAAAGTATAGTTGTTGACCAAGTGTGGAAGAAAACAAGTACCAATCCATTTGTTCATACAAAGTCTAATTTATATAAGGAAAAGTTGTTTTGAGTTGACAGTTTTCATTTACCTTTTATTCCCAGTGCTGTTGAGAACCTCTGTGTTCTGTGATAAAGCTGGCTAACAGACTTGAGACATTTGCCATGTTGTCAGCAAGCATTTGGAAACACATTTGTAACTGCGTTGGCCCTGGCAGACGAATGCATTGAGTCTAACTCCTGCCCAAGTGCTGAACTAAACCATTACTTAACAGGCAGCTCTGGGAGGGGTTGGGAAGGTGTGCTGAGGGGTTGCTACAGAGAGCAAATGCACTCTGACAAAGTCCCCGTAGTGGCTCACAGAAGTGTGTGAGACTGCTTGTCGTGCAGCTAAGAACCGCAGGCCTGCAGTTCTTGGGCACATCTCTGATTTGTGCATCTTGCCAGCTAAATCTGAAAACTTACAACTGCTAGTTGGAAACCTAATTTTGAATTATTGACCAAGAATTAGTGAATCATTCGTATGTCAAAATATTATTTCACTCATATGACATCCTTCCACCATGTTTCTTCAAATTGGAGGGAAGGGAGGAATTAAAAAGGATTTTAAGTGAAGACAGCAGCAAATAACAAAGTCTTGCATTAAAAGTTATTAAAACAATGAACAAAGATTCAAATTGACTATCTAATTAGTTCTTGGAATTCACTGCTGGGTACTATTCAGAAAATCTAAGGTGTAGTTAGAATATTAGATTGCCAGCTTAATTGAGCAGTATAATTTTGAAGCAGTATATAATGAGAATTCGAGCCAACAATTAATTCAGTAGTTCAGCTGGTAGAATTCTTGGGTTGCAGCCAGCTTGGCTTGTAACCTTAGTTACATCCTTTCTTTTTATTCCCACCTTTCTCCTGAGGACAGTGAGCTTGCTTTTCTACTCGCTTATTGTAAAAAGAAAGCATTGTGAAATATTCTAAGTTGGATGGCTTGAAAATCCAATGCCATTCAGGAGCAAAGAGTATTTGATGAGGCAAAAATAAAGGAAGAGCAATATGTTAATAAATTATTTAGTCGAAACAGTATGCTCTGCTAAGAAGGGATGTTTTTCTGAGTTATATTTAGTAAATACATAAAGTTGTAGTGAAAAGCCCTCTTTTGAAGCCCTCTTTATTGTTTTTATGTCATGACTGTAGAATCTTTTACTGTTTTTTAGACTGAAGTATTAATCCTGAAGTGTGTGCCTGTAAACCAAAAATGTAACAAGTATTCTGCATATTCTACAGTGCTCATAAATTTGCTTCTGTTGGTTTCAAAATGCTGGCAGGCAGCAACCTTATCTTCTGATACCTTTCTAATGTATTTTAGACCTGTGTTCTTTGAGGAGGAATGCTATAAGTCATTTATATGTAAAATGTACATAAAATTAATCACAAATTCAGACATTACTTCTAATTCAAGTCTCATTTACTTCTGTATAAAGATGAACAGTCTTGCCAAGTCTACAAACTGTTTTCTTATTTGAGAAACACTGAAGGGTACTCCAGTTTGCTGTAATTACTTAAGAGAAGAAGCCAGTGCTGAGGCAATTTAAATTATCAGTTTATATTACAGACAACTTTAAATCCCTGTGACAGCCCCCGAGAGCTAGAATTTAGGAACGGTGGTAGAATTATGATTTAGGAATTTTTCAGTTCTTTTTAGGACTTTTTATATGAAATTTTAAGTCTTTGTTTCATATATAAACCTTGTGGTTTTCCCAGTCCCAAAATACATATTTTCATTACTTTATTGGATGCCCTACTTCAGAAGGCAAATGCATATTCAGAGAAGTTGAGTAGAAACTGTCACTTTAAACAATCAAGCTCATTTACTAGCTGATCCTTTCCAATTTTTGGTAGTACTTTCAATAAACATGCTTCATGGTACAGGAGTCACAGTGCTGAAATGCCTTTTTAGAGATCAAAGCACTGTGCTGCATGTCACTTAGACGTGCTGTAATATTTTCTGTTACCTTTAAAACTGTCTTGTGCTAATGTAATTTGTCCTGAAGAAATTATTTTAGGCAGTCCCATTACAGTTTAGTATTGATATTAGTAAAATAGTTGGATAGGAGGCTTTGTAAGTAAGTAAGACAGATACCATAAACAGAAAGCAGTGAAAGATACTTGCAAAAAAACCAAAACAGGAAATTGCTTTAAAAATATGGAATCACCTGGGAATTCACCAGGTGTAAACAGGCTTGGGATAGGAGAAGAAGCAAATTGTAACACTAATGGAAAAGCTGCCGGGCTGCAAATTCTCCAGCCTTCTTCCACATGTAATTGCTTAGTCCTGTATTCTGTAAGCTGCCTATGTACTTTGTCCAAAATTAGTTTGTTTCCCCACCTTGTTCTTTGTTTACCTATGGAAGGGATGGGAGGGGGAGAAAAAGTGGAGCAGTAGCATCCCACTGGAGCTGTCAAAGGTACCACTGTCAAAGGTGCACCAAACTGTCCTGCTGTAGGACAGACCAAAAACCTCATGGATGTGTTGCCTTCTGACAGTGAAAAAGAAAAAAGCAAACCCAAATGAATGTAATTAAAAGATAATAGATTGCAAATGTGTGTTTCTCTTAGTATTATCCAGCAATGACACATGAATTCTCAGACAAAGCTGAGATACTTATTTTTTAAGCAGCTGCAAATTTTTTCAGCAGGAAAGTTCACATCCTATTAACGTTGTCACCATCCAAGCAAATGTTAAGCTTTTAAAGCTTAGATTTCCACTCTCCCAGAAGATAGTTCAACCTGTCACTTGGATTGAATCCAAAAGTCTTTGCTGCTGGCATTATCACGGTGACACCCAAAATTTTTCAGTGCCATGCAAACAAACACACACGCTTTTCTTCTCAGAAGGCTTGTGGTGTCACAAGTGGTAAAATCTCGCTTTTGAAAGCCATAGGAGAGTTGATTTACTTTGTGTGGCTGCCATTACACTGTTGCTAATGCTGCCGTGTCCTGAAGAGCTAGTTCAAGATTTGTCCTATAAAATGTGGTATTCACTGCTGTGGAAATATTTTTGTAGACTATACCAGAGTAGCTGATGTTCTCTCAGATGTTGCTCTACATTCTCAAAATTTTGACTCAGAAATTAAGGTATTTTCCTAGCTTTAGTAGCTATTCCTTATTGTTCATAATATCTGCTAACAAAATATACCATAAAGGGCAAAATGTACAGGCTACATACATTAATAGCTCTCCTATTTAGGTTTGAGTTCTGTTTTAGAAAGTAAGGTCTTTCCTGTTGTCTCTTGCACTGTAAGTTGTGAAATACAGCTTTATTTTTCTCAGCAGGTCTTTCTTCTTATGTGGGTTTTTTTGTTTTGTTTTGTTTGTTTGTTTTGTTTTGGGTTTTTTTTTTTTTTTTTTTTTTTTTTTTTTTTTTTTTGGGGGGGGGTGGTTCCTAATAATAATTAAAACTTCCAGCACTCATGAAGTGTAAATATGCAGTAATGCAGCATTTTAATTGGAGATCCAGGTACTGTGGTTGCTCTCTTGTGCCTCTTCCTTGAAGTAACCTATTTTTTGAGCAACAAGGGGGGTGAGCTGCTGGTCATGCTGTTGCACTTGCAGCTTTTGAGGGGCTCTTCCCTTCAAGTAGACTCCATTCCCAGTGATGTGCTTCATAACCTGTTATTGATTAAGCAATCTAAATCCCATTGCAGTCCACACAGATGTGCTGCAGAAAATAAAAGGAAAAGCCAGCATTTCAGTAATACTTAAACATGCTCAGCCTGGAAAGCCCATTTTCTGTTAGAATAGATGCAGTTCACCCTAAGACAGAGCTATAGTTTTGGATGGAGATACATATGAAAGTTTTACAGATATATCAAGCTTGAAGGAAGAAATGCATAATCAGTCGTCTTCGTTTATAATACAAAGTACAATTCATGGTTGCAGATGGACTTATATCAGAGAACACCTCATATCAGAATAGGCTTCAGCCAAAATTACCTTCCTGGAAAGGACAGCTGGTTTGTTAGCCTGTTTATTGTTGTTTTGGTGACATGGTTTTTCTCAGAATCCAGAATGCTGAGTTTCTCTTAGCAAATGTGCTTTCAAGTGTTTTCTCAAGAGTGATATAAAACTATTTGGTCTCCCCAGAAATTTTGCCCTTTCAGAGTATGGTCCTGGAGTAAACATTAAACTTCTTTGGGGTTTTTCAGACTGGTTTCATGCCTTTTTAGTGGTTATTCTTTGCTACTTATTTGCATGTCATGCCAGCCCTGGGAATCTCCTGGAATTGGTCAGATGTAGTTGATGTATCTGCTGCCTTTGTGATATACCTTCTCTGTGGTTTCACAAGGCATTTTTTAGCATGTAGAAATTAGAAAATTGTTCCTGTGTAGCATTAGTAGATTTGGCAACTGCCTTTCTGCCACAGAATCAGCTTCAATAGTTTATTAATAAGTGCATTTTATGCTTTTCTCACAACCTACCGCTGCATACAACTCATGCCATTGTTGTATCTTGGCATAATTCGTGTATTCATAGTTTAAACACCCTCTGATGGTTTATCGTGTCATTTTTGAAGGCCAGGAAGCAAGTAATATTTCATGGGCTAATTGTTTCATTTTCTCTACCAAATTTAAAATTTTGTGTTGCAAGTGTAAACTAAGTTTACACTTGTCATTGAGAGTGTTAGGAGAAATAACATTTGTTTGCCTGCTTTTCCTATGATAATTCTGAATATTATTGAGATCCCTTTGCCTTCTATCCCCATCACACAAATTCGGAGTTTAGCTCTTTCTGCTACCTGTACAGGGACTTGGAATTGAGACACTGAGAAGAAAGATCTGGAGTAATGTATAAATTCCTCCCACCCTCTTTCAGAAGAGATCAGGGTAAAGGACAAATACAGAAAATTCTATTGAACCTGTAAATCATTATTATGGTCTTACTTGGGATACTCTAACAGTGATGCTTAAAGATAAAGCATAAAAAAGATGACTGAAGAACAGAGGTCACAGAGGTGACATTATCATCTGGTTCTAATGAAAGATGGGAAATTCACAAAGAATTTGAACATTGAAAATAATCCCACTATAAAACTATTTTTATACCACGAATTGAAGTTAAAGTTTCAAAAAAGACATTGCAAGCAGTTGATTATTTTATATATGACGTGTTTTTTGGCTTTTAGCAAATTTTTAAAACGCGATGTTAAAAATGGCATATTTGAAACACACTGTCTTTCAAAAATAAAAAAGCAAATACTTCACTTCCAAAACTATAAAGCACTGAGTAATCATTATTTCAAAATTATAATCTCTCTGGCTGTTAGTAAATCTTTTTACATGATCTGTGTGATACCATAAGGTCCATTGATTATATAAAGTTCATCTTAGTGCTACTTTGTAAATTAATATTGGCTTTATGTGCTGTCATTATTCTATTTTTTAGCAAGCAGTGTCAAGTAATATTTACATTTTCAAGTTCTTTTGCTTGATGTTATTAAGATGTGAGGGGGTCTGATCAGGGATTATTTTATATACTTTCAGAGTAAGTGCCTGTTTGCTTTGATTATGACATCTATAACAATGTTTCCAGTAGCATAATTTGAGTTGTTTAAGCATAAATGGTTTTGTTAGAAAACAAATTGGTTCAGTTGTACTTATATCTCAACCTCTATGGCAACATCACAAACCACTTCTAGAGGTTGTGAACTGGTCTTTTCCAGTCTATGTAACATTTACTGCAGATGAAATGCCAGGCTTGATGGTCAGCACATGGTGCCCAGAACAAGGTTTCTGTCTATTATGTGTAGGGCTCTTCTCCAGATAATAAAAATCTGCATCTTCTTAGAAGACAAAATCCTGCTTGTAGTTGGAAAGCCTTTTAACTCTGTCTTTTCTAGGGCTTTTATATCTCTGGTAGAAGTTGTAAAGATGAGCTGTTAAATGGGTCGAAGTCACGCCTGCTGTGACTTACCTAGAAGGCTGGTTGTGTTAGAGGGAATGCAGACATATCATTTCATATTCTTTGAAGGTGCTTAGGAAACTCCAGGAAATGGATTTTTTTTTTTGTCAAGATGAGGTTGTACAGTCTTAGAAATGCTGTTAATTAACATTATTTCTCCCAAGTTTACATATGTATTTTAATAGTCAATATAAATGTTATTATATCTTTCAATAGTGTAAAGTATTTAAATCTTTATGTGTCTGATGCATAAGACAATTTGAAATGTATCTGAAATGCCTAAATCTTTACATTTGTAAGGCAGGATGAATGAAACATCTCTGTGCCACAGACTGACTTTTTCTTCCACAACCTGTTCCAATTCAAAATTAAGTGACCCCACATTACTGAAGCTTATTTAACCAAGATGTTACTAGTTCTAGAAACTGAAATTATTCTGCTCAAAAACTTCTAAGTCATAATGATATTCAGTTAGCTCATACATTTTTAGAAATCATAGCAATAACAGGTAAAAATTTGAAGATAAACTGTCACTTGTTTGTGTGCCAAAATTTGCAAATGCAGTTTCTTTTGTGAGAAGTAGTTTACACTATCTGAAATCCAGCCCACTTAAATACAGCTGTAAAATATAAATACACATTTTCTTTGTTTATATATTTCTAATTCCTACATATGTATATGTTTGTAGTCTAGAGTATGTACACATATAAAAAATAATATGAAATAATGTAAAAATAATTGCATAGACAAAAATAATTGCCTGCATACGTCCCTGTGTTTTTATTTAAGTAAGCTGTATATTTAAAACCATAGAAATGTAAATATTCTGTTGTAAATTGTTTCTTCTTGCAGACAATTACACAGAAATTGTAATGTGTATTTTAGCTTCCCTGACAAGTACTAGTATGGCTTAGCATTATGTATGGGCCCATTCAGCAATACATGTGTGTGTGTATTTATTCATATAAAAATGCCTTTCTGTAAAAGTTTCAAAGGTTAAATTACAAACTCTTACTATTATTAACTTGACAAATTTTCTGCTTAATATATCACTTTCTTGGTAAATGTTAGCAGATCCTGTACTGTGTATCATTAAATATACAGAAGCCATGATGTTGCTCTGGAAATGTCATTTATCTCTTCCCCTTTGGAGTCTTAGTATCACATTATTACAGCTTCTGTTCAGTCTCCTCAGCTTAAAGTATGAATAAATAATGGCTTGAATTGTGTTCAGTAACATTTCCATAACTAACTCATAATGTTTAGGGCCCTTCAAGGTGAACATCAGGCTATCCACTGGTTAGCTCACTTTTATAATGTTACTGCAGTGATACAAAGGCCAGTTACACTTTCTCCTAAAAATTAATTAAGAATTGCTGAATATTGTGGTCTGTAAAAATTATTTTATTTTCCAGACATAAAGTTTTCAGTATCATGGTATTTGTCACCATCATCACTTCTTCTAGAAAAATGGGCTCTGGTGCCAGCAGACAAAATGAGTTTAGAGGTTTCATATAAACTGTATTTTATATTTCAACTGTCCAGGCTGATCCCTGTTTGATTTGGGAGTAAAAATATGAAAATGTCAGAAAGGCTGGGGAGTTTGCTTTGCTGAGTGATGGCATTGTCACAGCTTAGCAGTTCTGTAATAAAAGCCCTCAGCCTGCTTTTCCATCAACTCCTAAGTCCAGTTGTAGAGCAGCAGTATTGCTCCATGATAAAAGAGTCCCTGAATATATCTGAAAATAGTTAATGAATTGGTTTCTTTGTTGAGGTGATAATCTTTCAAAGACTTTTACAGTTTATTGTCTCTAAATTATATTGTTTTAGGTTATTCCCTGAAAACAGGACATTATGCTAACAGATGAAACCAGGAGATAGAATCTCAAATTGGTTTATGGTACTCTGCTTAGCACAGCTGGATGATACAGTCATATTTCCTACCCTGCTTGACACAGATGCCTTGTGATGCACTTCTCTGAGGATTTTATTTTCTTTCTACCTCTTCATCTTTAAAATTAAATTTAATGGATTTTATCCTAGACAAAGCTTCACCTGTTTATCTTCACCAGAGTGGCCCTTTGGTGGAATTCAGATGAAAAGCAAATGTAGCATTATTAAAAAATAATTAAATGGGGAAAAAAGGGCTTGAATCTTTTCATATATGAAACTTCAAGCTTTTATGTTCACAGTGAAAAAACAATGTTTCTGTTTAATTCCATTTCTTCTGCATTTAGCACAAAGAGAAAGAAGTAATTGCCTTGCTTGTAGAGCTGCTTTGTTCATTTTGCTATGTAAAATTGATGGTTTGAAATTTTTATAGAACTGGTACTTCTGAGAGTATCATTTTTCATTTCACCCTTTCTGTTATCTCAAATAACATACATTTTGTGTTACCACATTTTGCTATGTTTATTCTTCACACTCTTGGTTTTGCACAATTCAGTAGCTCTGAAAAATAGCACAGATGTATTCCTAAAAACAATAACAGTACTAGGTGAGTGTTCTTTAGAAAAATAAACTTTCCTTTGTCAGTTTACAGCTCTGCTGGAATAAATGTAAAACTGCGTATTTTAACTACATGGTATTGTAAAAATGATGGAATGCACAGTAAAATTGCAAATTAGCACTGGATGAGACCCAGGCCCTGATAGAGTAAAGGAAGATTAGAAATGATTTGTTTGGTCTCTGTGGGGAGGTGTGCCAGATGTCCCTCTGTTCAAACAATCCCTGGTGATTAACCCCTGAAGCGATGCTCTTTGTAGATGAGGAGAGCTGCTTACTGCTCTCAGCATCAGGTTAGGCATTGCCTCAGGTGTAAAAGATGTTGCCCCCACAAAATAGAACTTCCCAAAGAATGTATCATGGCCAAAAACATCAGGTTTTGGTGAAGGGCATAGCTTTCTATAGGTTAAAGTGTCTTACTTCCAGACTATGTAATGGTGCAGTCACAGACAATCAAGAAATACAGTTTTACTATAGTAGATCTGCATTTTGTTGGCTAATGGGCCAATTGCATCAGAAGCAGAACTGTTTGCAACTAAGGGAGGGTAATTTTGAACAGATTAAAAAGTAAGTTTTTCTAACATGTCTTTACATGGATGTGCTTGTATGCAGAGAGATCAAATGTATGTAGCTCTTTCACAGAGTAGAAAAATTACCTAAAAGCATTGATGAGGTTGTGCATAAAGGAAGGGAAGTATCACAACAAAGACCTAGGCATGCTGCTGGTGTAGATTGCTTAAACCTGGTAAAGTGAGATGGTGGGCTGCCTTTGAGAGTTGGCTTTAGTTTTGTCCTCTTGCTTGGTGTAACTTGCTGAAGACAGTAGTTGCATGGGCAAAGTTTTTCTTAGTAATTAATAAATCACCATCTATTTTAGCAGTTTGCAGAGTGAAAGCCTTGGTTTCTTGTGTAATTTCTTTTATTTTTATTTTGTAATACTATATAAGTGAACATGAACAGCTAATAATGTCTTTGCTATCTTAGTCTGCAAAATAGGAATACCCACTGACTATGGATGGTTTGGAGCTCTGGATATGCCAATGAGAGACTCACCTGCTGAACCCCTGAGTTTAGCTGGTATAACCATCCTCCTCTTCAGTATGGCTGAGCAATTCTTTTTAAGTGTTGTGTGTCTGACTCTTCTTGCAAGTGGTCTTTTACCTGCAAACATTGTGTATCTTAGGTAAGGTAGCTTGTTTGAATGGCTAAAAAATCAGTGCCTTCACTTTGCTGTGGTTCCAATGCAAAGGCACTTCTGTGAGGATTAGCTGCATCCTAACAGGAGTCATGATTGCAAAGTGCCTTTTTACAGAACAGGAGCTCTTGTGCAGAGGGCACAAGGGCAAGTGGAGACAAGTGCAGTGTGTCTCTCCTGATGCTCAGTTTCCTGAGGAAGTGTACCAAAGTGTGTGTCTGCTTTTCCCTTTGAGGCAGTTGTTCGGAGGCTGTGCCCCACGGTCGGCGTCTGGAGTCCCTCATGCTGCACAAATATTCATTATGGCTGTTCCAGAGATCATGAGTGGCAATGACTTGGACCTAAGCTGAGTTGACATTTTGACCCAGATTTAGCTGATTAGGGAAATATTTCCATTTCAAATTTGGCATGTGCTGTAGGCTACTGGGAAACTAGGGCACAGATTCCCAGAGGGTGGGGGTTTTGAATTGGATGCGTGTTCAAATGTATGCTTATGTAACTATGGCCCTGCTAAATTACACACCCCTTTGTGCTTGCCTATTAAATAATCAAAAAAACCCATTGCTCCCTAATTTTATTCCTATTTGCCCTGCCAAATTTGAAAAATTTGTACAAGTAACAATTTGTGACCAACATTATAGTTGTGATTTTTCTATGCCTAGAGATTAGTGTGTTTGAAAACACAGTTGTGTTTGCAAAGTTCTTTATGGATAATAAAGGGTGGAACTATGGTATTTGTCAACCCATCTTAGTCAGGTAAGCATGAAATTTCCTCAGCATCTGTGAGTTTTGGGATAGGACAGCATGACTAGAGGTCGGGAAAGTGCTTCCAAAAGTGAGATTGTACTGCCTTGGCAACTTTATTGCTGCATAGGTTAATGATTAAAAAACTCTGTGGTTAAAAACAATAGTTCTTGTAAAAATTAATCAGGACTTTGTGGGTAACTCTTGTGTAGGAATGTAAAAGCTTGAAATACAGTTTCCATTATATTTCCTAGCTGTTTGGTGTAAGCAATTGTGTAGTACAAGGTAGCTTTTGGCTACTAGCTGCTTGCTTGTTTTTGTAAGGATTTGTGTGCAAAAGAACAGAACAAAAAGGCGTCTTTAATAAAGAATATAATGGCCAAATTGTTTAGCTCATCCCAGCTTAAATAATTGTCAGCTTAACAAATTAGTCTAATTAGGCTAGCAGCATAATGTATAATAAATATGATACCCTGAAAAGCTTCTGTGGAAGTATTTGTTTTAGTTGTTGTACTATTTAATTGCTAAAAGCTCCCTTCTCTTCTTCAGAAAAAAATGACATTTTTGTTGCATAAATATTCATAAAGTGTAGACATGATGGACTTGGAGGGAAGAAGAAATATTATGACAAGATTTAAATGTCATCTGTTGTTTCAAATTGAATAACTTTTTAAAGTGATTTTATTACAAATACCTCACAAAACTGTCAGTGTTGGAAAAAGAATTAAACCAAAAGAACTTGACAGTATTTTAATATATCTTGGTTATTTGGATTTATCTTGCTTCCATAATGTTAAGCTTTCTGTCCTTTCAAGTAATTCAGCAAGATTTAGATATTTTTATTTCTGCATCAGTGTTTGGCTGGCTTGCTATAAGGCCCTTTTGCATTTTTTGTAGTTCTTTATCCAGTCATCCATCTCTAGATTAAAATGCAGCAGTAACTATTCCAATAATGAAGCTTGAATCAAACTTTCCATTATATTACTTTTTATTATTTTTTTTTAATCCAAGATTTTCCTGCAATAAAAATTACCTCTGAAATTGTAAATGATACATCATAGCCAAAGTTTCCTTTCTGGACAAATTATATTTATAGAAAATGGTTTTAACAAGGAATCCTGAAGCACAACAGTATCTTGTACCTGCCTTTTTTTTTGTTTTTTTACCACTTTTCTTACCTCATGCCTTGGCTGAAATCACACTGTTTAGCAGATATCATCAAGATTTTTTTTGATGTAAAAAGCAATTCTCCTATCTAGAAAATGTGGTGCCAAAATGAATGTTTATAAATTGTTTACATCAGTTGGAAATTTGTATTTCTGAAATTAGAATCAGTAATGGTAAATCCGTGTGTGCCACTCGTGTGTGTGCAGCTTGATTATCCCGTTTAAAGGCTCCTATGTTTTAAGCAGCTCTGCTACTTGTAGCAGAACTTGCTTTTCAGGGAGGACTAGAAGTGTGAAGTAAAGCAGTAGAAACTTTTTTCCTCTGCTGCTAAAGAAATTGAAAATATTTTTACTTCTTTGTTCCCTGTTTCTGGGGAGTCTCTCCTGTTGAGATGTAGAACAAACATCATTTATATGAAGAGAACATTTATAGACAGGGAGCCAGGTGTCACAGTTGAAAGCTCCTCTCAAGAAAGCAGCAGTGGCAGGTTCAGAGATATAGCCTGCAGTCATAAAATTCACACCTACATGTGAGAGTACATATTTACTCTAGTAGCACCCACATGTGCTAACTAGCTTTGGAAATTACATGCAGAAGTTATTCTGCAGAAATGTTTAAAATTAATTTGAGTGTTGTGGCTGCTTCATGAGGTATACTTCCCCTCCCCCTGTGCACTTAGTTAAATTCACTGTTTTCTTCAGATCAGTGTAAGCTTCAGTCTGTGCTGGAGTTTGATTCACCATCTTTGCTCACTCGGCAATTCTGCAAACCTTTAAATTATGTGAGTGGCATTGTACTGCACATCTTTGGATTTCCTCCTTTCCCAGCCAGTGTGATCATGGGATATCAGGCATCAGTGGCATACTTGGCAAAATGAGACTTTCTCATTTCAGTTACAGCATCTCTGTTCAATTCTGATGCTCTACAACCAGCTAAAGGGGTGGAGGAGCATTGGGAAGCTCTGCTGAGATTAAAGGAATTGTTCTTTATGCAGACCACTAAATGGCAAGGCTCGTTGGTTGCAGTGGCTGGTGTCAGCATTTTGGCAGGAGCCACCACAATGTGGTCACTGTCCTTCACAGTTGGAAAATGTCCTTCCCCCTCCTCTTCCCTCTGGCAAACATTCTTGTAGTCCTCCAAGTGCCTCTGTGTCCATACTACACCGATCCCTTTTGCCTGACCTATGGCTCGCTTGCCATCCTAGTGCTTCTCCAAGAAAAGGGGACAGGGCATGGACAAGAAAGTCTGTATCCTAACCTAGCAGTAAAATAACATATTTGGGTAAACTTTTAAAATTCTTTAAATTCCATGCAAGCAGGATGTTTGGTCTTTGAAGAACATGCTCTTGAATTGTAGCATCTGTACCTGTATTTTACTTTTTAAAATTCTAACTAATTTCTCTTCCCCACTCAAAGAGTCTTTACAGTCTGCTTTCCCTTCCTTACATCCTGATCTGCTTTCCTCTGTTCCACTTAGACTGTAACACCATGACATGACGCCTTTTGACCTGCAGAGTGTGTCAGAGAGTTTTGGAAACAGAAAGGAAGCATGTACTCCAGTCCTAGGATTGTATTTTTCAGTGCTTGAGAAGCGCTTGATGAGGGTTTCTTTGCAAAATGGGGTTGGGGGACTGTTATTTCTGCTTCCAGTACAGGCTGATGGCTTGTTACTCTGATCTTCTTTTCTCCACTTTTGCTGGCAACTCACTTGGAAAAAATGCTGTTCAGATTAATTTGTGATGAATATGCTTATTTTTTAAGGTATTTTTCCTACTTGTCACATTCAATTGAGAGAAAAAGAAAAAAAAAAAGTTAAGTATAATCAGTAGCTCTAATAGAGTGGCAGAAAGCCCTGCAGACATTAGTGCTGCAGAAAGATGCAGCTATGTGCTGGAAGAAACTGAAGGGAAGCCAGAATGTTTGGCAAGGAAGTTGATAAAAACAGTTGAAGAAATTGGAGGTTAGAATCTAAATCAGATCAGTTATAGGTTTTGCACCAGAGAGAATCTAAGAGCAGTATCTCAGAAAGCTTTCACTGGGGAGCGAGGAGAGGCTTGCCATCTCAGTCCTTCTGATAGAGTAACATGAAGTCTGGTAAGGTATGTGAAGCCTGAAAAAAAGGGAATTCTCAGCATTACCAAGAGCTTAGATGTAGATTTGAGGACACAGCTTTAATACTATTGATACTCATGTTATGAAAGTTGCAGAAAACCCAGGGAAGGAAGGAGGAAAGGAGGAATGGAAGGAGAGATGGGCGGTTTATGAGAAATATTGTTTTAGAGTCAGCTTTAGGAAATATGTCCAGAGCTTAGAGTCAGGTAAGGAGACTTGTTTTTTTCCACTATAATATGGAATTTGAGGCATTTCCACTGGCCATTGTAATTGCATTGGTGTGCTTCATTACTTCTAAATGTTTTAGTATTTGAGTAGTAAGTGATTTGTAGAATTGACGACAACTATAGTGAAAATGTAAATAATGTAAATACAATTGGCACAAAATCCAGCTAATCTGTTGGATTCTGTTCTCAGAGGAAAAAGTACTCAGAAACTGAACTAATTCACATATATCTAGTCTGGCTTCATTTTGTCTTTTAATGAGATGGTTCTCAGGATATATAAAGAAAGTGGGAAAATGAGAAGAAAACAAAGATTAATAACCAATAGTTTGGCTGTGCTCAGAACTTGAGTTTCTATTCCAGTTAATGTATCCACATCATTAAGGTGGCCTTAAATGAGTAAAATAAGAGGGAAAAGAGAAATTGTCTACATACTGTTTCCCTTAGAAGAAGTCTGCAGGCTAGGTTGCTTGCAGGTGTTTTATTCAATTTGTCAAGAGATCTCTAGATTTGTTTTGCCTTTCTTCTTTATGGGTTTCCCCATGAGTGTTTGGTTTTTAGGCTTGTTTTATGTTTTGTTTTGGTTTTTTGTCATTAAAATGCAAGATCCTGGTCCTGCTATGATTTTGTTTTTACTTTTAAATTGGAGGAAAGATCACTGAGTTATGATACATTGTTCTCTATGAAAAATACTGCAGGAAATGTATAAATATAATTCTAGAGTACCAATTTCAACAGGAAGGGGTGTACTTCTTTGTTAGTTACTAGGGGTCTTTTAAAAAAAAAAGTGCTGCCTTCCACATATCTGAATCTGAGCAAGAGCTGAAAGCACAATCTCTTGAATACTCAACATTTGTCACACTAACCATCTGCAAAGTGCTGAAACCTGCTAAAGAAAATTGTGCAACCAAGTGCAGTGAACCGCCAAAGTATAAATGTAAGTTTGAAAGACCTGCAGAGTTTTGATTTAAGAATTGGTTTTAAGTTTTATTGATCTGAGATTCATTTAAGTGTTTAACACGCATTATAGACAGAGACAGTTTGCACTCTAAATTGGATATTTTTATTCCACCTTTGGTAAGTACAATTACTCCACCTGGGGCAGTATCCAGCCAGACTGCACTTTTTAAACAGTGAACAAACCAAAACATGAATTATGGGAAATAAAAATACCATACTCTGTAAGAAGTTTTAGAAGCAGGAATAAATTAGTAACTCCAGCTAATATATGTCGTAGAGTACAGTTTTCAGTTTACATTCACTCACTCTCAATCCTCTTACTCCAGTTTTTTTACAAATCAAAACACTACTCAAATATTGTACCAAATTACAAATTTGTACAGTTTTGGAGGGCAGAAGCCTAGGTAAGGCAGAGACTTATTAAGGGATCTGTTTTGTCTCCTCGAAAATGTGTGCTTTATTGATAGGTGATTGAATGTGTTGTGGATTCTTATTCTGCAACTGTCCTCAGGTTTGAAGTTAATATAATCCCTTTCCAATTATTCCAAATTAATCATTTTCTGAATAATTGCATTTTAAAGACTCAGGTTGAGCCTTTGTGTTTCATCTAGGAGATTAAGTAGCATGCTAGTTAATTGCACTGGCAGCTAGTTAATGCTAATACCCCTTCTAAGACAAATGGCCAAGATTCCCTGTTTATCGAGGGATTTTTCAAAGAATCTAGTCACAGAGTGGAAAGAAAAGCAAGAGATTGAACATATGCTTTCTATGTAGTCTCTGACTGAAATGAGGAGCAGGTCAGGTTCTGGAACTTTCTAGGACAAAGGTAGGGAATCTGGGGCCAGTTGATTGACACTTCACAAAATTAGATTAGACTGAAAGAGAAAAGGTGCTACTAAGCATTGGTGCACCAGGAGGGAGAGGAACTCGCAGCACGTGCTCAATCCTGGTATACAATAATCATGCGTGTTAATTTCTCTGAAAAATGTAGGTTGTGATGAGCTGTGGTGTTGAGTATCTGAAATGAATTTTTGCATTGGTATAGGTTTTTACTCCTGTTGACCTGTATGCAAGTGAACTTGCTCTTTAAATTGCACATTAGAATCATCGTTCTAGAAATCTAGATAATGGTCTCTCTCCTTTTTTCTTATTTCTTATTAACTCTTCCTCTTCTTTTGAAACTAGCAAGTGTGTTCAGGTAAACAGAATTTTTCTCTTATTTGCAAGGGATTTGAAAATTCTAGATCCAAGTACATGTAGCTGTAATCAATATTCAGTGCTGTTGTGGAAGACTACAAATCCTGTTCATCTGAACAAAATAAATTTTCATCTGAAAGCCTCTAATCCCACTTCCAGTTGCTACCAGCCATGAATATGCCCACAGTGTGTATTTTACTGTTTGTCCGTGAGATGGCAAACACTGTTGATCCTTGACTTGCCACAGAGAGATATAACATGTCAGTATTGTTGATATTTTTTACAATCAGCATAGTAGTTGCAGCAACCTTTCTGATGTTTTGCAATAGAAGTGTTTTATATTTGCCAGTACACAGCAGCATCATGATTTCTCTTCTGAAAAAGCTGGTCTAAAAGGTTATGATCCCTTCCTTTTTCCTCTGCTCCTTGCCAGATTCTGGCTCAGCTACACTGGCAATTACTGCCAGCGATTTAAATGATGCAGTGCAGGGAGCAGGAAGGAGCTGGAACAGGGTGGAGCTGGGAGCACATTTCAGCAGACTTTAAAAAAAAATCTGCTGTAAAAGGAAATATTGTGTGGATTTATACCTTAGTTTCCATGGAGAAAAAGTTTATCTCTTGATCAGTTCATTTTTTCTTCCTGCATGGACAGGGCACCTGGGCCTTCTGACTGAAGCTTGCAGGGTTTAAGTCCTTGTGGCAAACAGCTAAGAACCAAACTATTCATTTTTAGGAGAAACTCCAGAAATAATTTCTGTGTTTTATATATATATATATATATGAGGGTGCTTAGCTGTACTTCACAGATCTCCTCAACAGGATGTACACAAAAAAAGCCTCTTTCAATTTTTTTGCATTTTTAGAATTTAGAAATCTATGGTGATTTTTATTTGTGGGTATTCAACTAACTATGAACTCTCTTAGATTCAGAATGTTACGAAAACAAAGTCTTATTCTAATAAGGTTTAAGCACTCAGGAGTCTCTGACATTCAGCATACTTAATAGCATTTCTTTCATTTTTGTAATTTAAAGCAGGTCTGCTACTGGCAGATATGTGACCTTTCCTTTATGTAAGGTCCATTTCTTCTTGTATTTGGTTTGTTAATTCCTTAAGAAGCTCCATATTTAAAGAGTGTCAAGGTAATAAAGCGATATGTACCCTATAAAAATCAATAATTATAAAAGTAGACAATCACCTTCTTCCCAGATTCTCCTGCCTACTAGCTCTGGAATACAGTGTTCTTCAGTTGAGTTCTGTACTGTTGCCTTTCATAAGGCAAAAATCAATAATCATGCTTAGCTATTTTATGGCAGTGTACATTTGCCAGATTCCTTATCTGTGTGCTACAAATGAGAAAATTGAGAGCAGCTGTGTGGCTTGCTCAGGGTCGTACCTGAAATTTGGCAGTTCTGCACATTTCCTGACTTGAGTTGAAACCTTTAGACCACTTTACTTCTCTCTGGGGAATCGCCTGGAGACGATGGTGCTGATCACACAGAAATAGAAGTTTTGCTGCGGGCATCATTGGATCAGAATTTTTCTCATGTTGCTTGGATTTTCTTCCACCTTGTTTGTCTTTAATGAGTCTTTGTGTTGATTGATAGGGCCCATGTACCCAAAAGTTTATTGAAACAAAGGACTGCTGCTAACAGCTGCATTATGAAATGAAGGAGAAAGCAAAAGGTGAAGCCAAAAGCCAAATTGCTTTGATCAGGGCCACAATTTACTTTCTCTATTGATGTAAAAGTATTTTGTGATTTTTGAAAACTGCATTAAAAAAATATTTTTCTAGCATTGAATGAGTAGAATTAGAGGGAAATTATTCACTTGATAATTTGTGTCCTGAATAGAGAAATGTAAATATGTTCTTTTTTTTGAGATCATATCGTATTAGGGAAGGTCTCTTTGTTTACTAGTGTTAGTAGTCCTTATCTTGTGGGGATCTTGAACTCTTTACTTACTGACCATGGTTGTCTTGGCAAATAAAAATGAGCATTTTTTTTGAGCTATTTCAAATAAGTGCAGGGGAAGGAGGGAAAAATTTACAGCATTTAAGAGTTGTAGTCTGATGATACTGTTTTACATTGAATTATGAAGACATCTGCTTTCTTTACTGCTACCTTTTTGTGGTGTTTATAGATGGCAAGTAGTTATATTACCACCTATTAAATACCATGTTTATACAACAAGTTGCTTCAATAATGTTAAAATTTTATATTTGTTCAATGCAGAAGGAAGCTAATCTCTTAAGGTCTTATTTCTATAGAAAAACTGATCTCTGAGAGAGGAGAAGTAAAGATTCTGACAGCTTTGTTACCTTTGTTACTATATTTGTACATTTTATAAATCCCCTTTTCCTTAACAATTTGTGAGGGACCTTCTCTTAAAATTATTAAATACTTTGCTTCTGAACATGTTTCTACAGCCTTCAATTCTTGCCAGTGGTAGGACGAGATTGCAACTTAATGATTCTTGCAGGGGAATAGAAAAGGGGATTGAGCCTGATCTGTCTAATCTGGACTTGAGTGTGGTGAGATACTCCTACGACTTCCATCAAGTCATGGGGAAAAGCTCTAATGCTTCTCATCAGGTTTGTGCCTCTGGGCTTGCCTTTGACTGTGATCCCATTAACAAAAAGCAAAGCTGTTTTTAATTTCTTGCCTTCCCAAAGAGAACTTCTGTCCCACACTTTTACAATGAGAAGGACATTGCGTCTCTTAAGCAGAATAAAATTGCCATTTTTGCTCTTATTTTGTGAAACATGCAATATTCAATGGGCTTTTTCAGAAGACATTGGATCATGCTTTTTCTCCTTACTAGCTGTGTTCTTAGTCATCAATTATGGCACTTGAAATCTGGGCTGTGATTATGTCTTACATGGATGACTTCAGTTTGTTGGGAACAGAATGTTCCCCACTATTCTCTGTGTCAATTTTTGTCTAATATAGAAAAAAAAAATGTTGAAAAATGTTCTCAAATTTGCAGTTGTGAGACCTCTAGTTCCCAGCTCCACAAATAATTTACCACCACTTACATTTAAAATTATCATCGGTTGGAAATAGGAAATGGAATTACTTCTGTGACAAACTGAGATGTTTTGTTCAAATGACTGCTTTATGCCTATGATAAATCTGCATCACTCAATAAACTCTATTTGCTCTGTCCTGAAAACCAGTTCCTGAGTGTAGTTATCAAAGGAAAATAATCCCTTTGTGCACTGAACTCTTACCATCATTTAGATAATTATCCTTGGTAGCTGTATTTGTGTGTTGGATGTGATATGGTGCCCATCTGATTTAAGATTACTGTCTCTGTGAGGGTATAAGGAAATAAAAGGGAGTCTATTAAAACTTTTGTACATTTCATTGATTATTATACTTGTTTCAAAAAGCTGTTCCTTTTTTTTATTCTTTCCATAAAGAAAAAAAAAAACATATTTGCAATCTCTTATTATCAGAAAACCCATATTACAAATATGCTCCTCTGATTTGGCAATACTTTTACAATGTAGTTTTATTTTTGTTGCAGCCAATTCCTCATTACATTGAAATAAGAGAATACTTTACCTCCTGATGGCTGGGCTATAGCTAAATGTTCAAGGTCACTCTGTCTTGGATAGATTTTATTTTTAACATACATAGCAGTTTCATTTAGCTAATCCATGATCAAGCAGTCTTTTTTTTTCCCCTTTAGTTTCTTTGATAAAGCTTGCCCAGGGACTCATTAAATCTTAATTCACAGTACAAACCTTAACTCATCTCATTCCCTGCAGTGTAGCCTGTTGTCAATTCTTTGTAGATCTGTCCTTTTGTGAAGTAATTGCCTATCTTCTTGCCCCTTCAATTCTCATGCTAGCCTGGGCATTTTCAGGGAGCACTATTCATACTTGTTCCCCTGAAAGAACAACATGTTAAAAAAACAACAGAGATAAACTGTATGCTTGACTTCTTGAGCTGTTTTGGAACTGGGTCCATAATCTAAAAGCTGTGCACAGCCTGTTCAGTGTGTTAAGCCTCTTACCTAGAGGTTCATTCCAGGAAAAAAATGTAAGAGCATACTTAATCACTTAATTTTCAAAGCATGAATAATTTTATCAGTGTCAATGAGATTACCAATGCTTAAAGCAGGTGGCCTTATGTCCTGCACCAGTGTGAAAGTTCAGAAAATGTTTCTGGTTTTTTACAGCCAAAAATAGTCTCATAAATACAATTATATTAAAAACGGCCAAAAAAGTTGGGTTGAACAAGTTCTTCCTTCATTTCAAGCACACTGAATTTTCTGCCTAATTTAGAAATACAGGAGGAAAGCTTTCTGTGATAATCTGGTCATAAACTGAAATTACAATATATTTTGTTGCTGTGTAATAGCAAATAGGATGGTTTCGATTAGTTGGCTGTTCAGAGGGTTAGTTGGTTTGTTCTTTAGTCTACATGTTCTTTTGGCTTATAGAAGTCCTAGAAGGTGCTATCAGGATGAAAAGCCATTTCTGCAGAGGCTGAAATAAATCAAGGAAAAAAACAGCCCCTTATGCTGATTAATGGAACAGCTAAGGCTTTTCTTCAGTCTTGACACAATTTTGCATTCATTTCAATGGTAAGATTTCCAATAGTTTCCACGGCACCTTATGGGCCTTAGTATGGTTTAAACACATAACAGGAGCACATCTTATATATAGGCATTTAGAGTGTGAGCATAATTCATCATGCTGGAAGAGCCTTTATCAGAAACTGTTGTCTTAAAATGTATTGTTGTGACAGCATCTTTCAAAGGTGATTTGAAAGTGACTTGCTTAATGAAATAGTCATTTTTAGATAAGTCCCTCTATCCAAAGATGCCCCTTTGGAGTTCAGGAATAATAACTTGGCAAGCAGCATGATTTTATGTAAATTATTGATGGTAACACATTATTTGAAACTCTGAAGCATGATACAGTAGCATGTAACTGAGAGGGCACTTCTGTAAAAAGTTACTTAGATCATTTTATTGAACAAAAAAATCCAGCTTATTTTTGATAAGCTAAAAAGCCCCCAGGAAAAGAAAAGTCTACAAATTGTTTGTGTTGGTCCCAACAGATGGCATAACCATTTTAAAAATGTAAATGCAATGAGCATTGTATATTGCTTAAAGTATAAATTTGTCATTTATGACTGTTGTTCTTCTTTCCTGTTCCAATAATAATTAAAAAATAAAAAAAGTTAAAATTCCGTTGTGGTACAGAAATGATGTTTTTGAGCCATGTCTTTGAGTGTTTGTTAGAATTTATCTGTGTGAAACAACAACATCTGTTTGTTGCAGTTACTGCTGCTGCTGTTTCAAGAAGCGCTGCTGGGCTTGGCCATTTGGGAATTTCTTACATTTGCTGGGAAACTTGCTTTTCTGATTAACTGCTTATGTTCACTCTGATTAAGGTCTCTGAAGAGGCTTAAGTGGGAATCCTTATGGGTGATTTTAGGCTCTTACAAGCAGGGAATTAGTATGTGGCTGGTCTTTTACAGTCTGAATTGCTCCGCTGTTGTATGATCAATCAGCAGAGGAAAAAGTGGCACACTTTCTTGTACCTCACTGGAACCTGGAAGGACTTGATTGTATAGTTGCCCTATTGTATAGTTGGGGTTTAGTGTCTCCACAGGTAGAGAGCGAGGGTAAATGTTTGAAATACAGAAAATTGGAGTACTGGAAGACCGTATGCACTCTCATGTGGTGCTGTCTAAGACTGGAAATCAGTATTAGATTTCTGATTTCACTTCAGTGTGTGAGTGGGTGGTGGCTGATACCAAAGAGTGCTAAAAATCTCTGAGATGTAACACAGAGCAAATGTGAGTCCCATTTCCAGTGCCTGATCCCACAATTGTTTACTGTAGCACTGCTGGATACCATAGCACTGAGTGTATTGTGGCACTGCTGCTACTCCTTTGCCTTCACCTCTGTGAGACAGAGCATTTTCATCCTACAGGTGGTATTTCAGTATTGCATTCATTGCACTGCACTGCTCTGTAAACTGAGTGCCATCTGGATTTTTTTTTTTCTTGCCTGGGAATATCTAACCACAGTGTAGATAATTAGTTTAAGACTTTAGGATACATTCTTGGGGCTCCCTTAAAAAGAAATAATACTTTATCTATCTGTATTATGTTAGAGCAAAAAGAGCACTTCCTTCTCTTTCATTATCATGATAAAGGTCAACTTTAAAAAAGAGAAAGGAAAGAAACTTAAAAGCAAAGTTTGTTTCAGAGACCCCCAATCCAAATGTATTTATATTTTATGACAGGTGTTTCAGCAATTATTACTAATTGGAAAATTAGATGCTGTTGCTATAGCAGCATCTTTATTCACTAATTGGTTTTGGCACATTTTAACCAGCACTAGCTCAGCTAGACACAGTTATTCAAATGAGACCTGTGAAGATTTGTATGGAAGCGGTGAGCCAGTGGTGCAGGTCAGTGCATTAGCCTTCCACCTCTTGATCCTGGGCACTGCCCAGGTTCTCTGTGGGAGCACAAGCAAGACCTTGGCAGCCTCATCCATATTTGTAAAGTACAAGAAAACAGGAAATTAATGACATTCTGAGCTACAGCTCTTCAGTACCCGTTCTTCATGTCTATGTTGACTGTATCAGTTGCTGCAGGGTCAACAAATTCAAGTGATTCTCCTTTTCAGATTGCTTTTCCACTGGTTTTCTTGCTTATATTTGAGTGGGTGATGTGTTTCTTTGCTGATCTCAAAAAACTTTGAACTCATCTTTTCTTGACCTGTCTTGTGCTTTTTTCCCTTGCTTCCTGCAATGAATATTTACTGGGGCTTTGGGGCTTTTGTCACTGAAGTTACATCCATGTACCATGTAACATTGATTTTCTGGGCAATTCTGGTTTCTGTTTGAGTTTGTCTTCGCATGTGCATCACAGTAGGATGAAGCTCCACTGACATGCTGCAAACTGGAGGACTTTCATGCTTTAATCACCTTAATTCCTTTTTGGACTTCAAGAGGTACAGCTTGCAATGCAATTATTTTTTTTCTTCTTTTATGTTTTTAAATTTTTTTCTCTACCTCTCCTGGATTTTGTGAAGATTTTGAAGTCTTGGAGATGAGTAGAATTTGAAAGTCAACAGCACTTTCAAATCTCCTTGTTTGCCCCTGCCCTGTCTGTACACTGTAGATTATTTTCCCATCCACCCTTCCTTCTGTGACTGTAGGTACCATGTAGAGGGCAGAGAAGGGTTACTTAATAAATCTGGTTTCTTAGCAAGTGTTACCTCTTCACCATGCATTCTCTGTCTTTTTTATGTCAGAGTCTTTTTGAGTTAGTGAAAAAGAAGTTGAAGAGCTTTTCAAGGCAAGAATAGTGTAAAATTTTTCCTGCTGTATGTCTGACTCAGGAAAGCATAGTGGCAATATGAGCAGGTGTTATGTATTCTGTTGGAGAAAAAAAAGATTCCTGTTTGGGTTGTATGGGTTGCCCTGAGAAGTCTTGTGTATGTGCATGTGTGTACAAATATTTAAAGTTACTCAGAGTGCAGTTGTAGCTGCACCTCTTTTCCCTGCAAACTAATGATAGGGTTATTTTCCAAAATATTGTAGTGCTGTGTGCCATAAAATTGCCAATAATTTTTCATTCTCAAATATGTTTTTTAATGGGTATAATTGGAATAAACAATTTTAATAATGAGACTTCAAAATAAGCAATTCCATTAAAAAGGGATTTCTGTTTGAAGGTGCATCGTTAGGACTGGATAATATGTAAATGAGAGTTTGATTTCTAAATGCAACATTAGTTACTGTTAATTATGTCTTGGCAGCTTTTAAATAGTGTTTGTAGTGATAATAATTTTTTTGTTTATAATAGTAAATCACTTGTTTTGATAAGATGCATACTGATAAGTACTCAAGGACAAGTTCTTGGATGGGATGACAAATACACTTTACACAAATAACTTTTGAATTCTAAGGCATATAGCATATTGAAAGTTAAAGGATGAGTAGGGTTTTTTTCCTTTGATTTCTTTTTATTAATTTACATGTTTGTTAATTTGGGAGACAGAAAGAATATGGCGTGAACCCCCAGACAAGTGGCTGTGTTTATCCTTCATGTTCTTGGTAGTACTGTCTTCTCATCATAGTAGACATTCTCTAAAATGAGAGGGAAAACATTTTGAAGAACCCATGTTTGTTATTATAACATTCACTCTAGGACAGTTTTATTCATTATAACTTATATTCCGTACTTAATAGCTGGTGAACTTTCCTTGACAGTAGCCTCAAGGCTAAAAAAAAATACAAACCAACCTTGTAACTTCTTGCCTTGTCATTCAGGTTTGAATTCTACAGTGTTTAACCAACTCCTTTCAATAGTTGCTCTTTTTTCCCCCCATATCTAATCTCCTCTGTTTTGTAGTGGTTATCCCTGTGATTTGGGAAGTTATGAAATTTCAGCTCAACACAACTTGAATGTGTCTCTGGCTGCAAAGACTTCTAATCAAATGAGAATTGCAAAGATCCCCAAACCTAAATTGAAAATGCCTGCAGCGCTTTATAGTTCCAAGTAGAAATTCGTCTGTCTTATTTTCAGTCATGTTTCTACCTACATTTATTCGAAGTAATTTCCACACATCATCATCCATAAGCTGTATCTGAGCTCTTGACTTGGCATTGTTATTGATTCTAGTAAGAGAAGCAGACTCCTAGGCCATCACCTCCTCCCAGGTTTGTCCATTTTTCCTGTTTGTTAATTTTTATCCACACCTATAGTTTTCTGTTGTTTCATGCTGCATTGATAAATCTTAGCAAAATAGGCACCCTTTTTCTCTTCATATCCTACTGTTCATTCAGTAAAAAGTTGGAATTTATTTTTGCATGTACACTAGCAGAAGATCTAATGAGAGTAGTGAATTTTAATATATTAAGTGCTAAAAAGACTTTCCCATTTTGGGACTGCATAAAAATATTAGTTCAGTTGCAGAGTGTGGGAAGGAAGAAATTATTTGTGCCAAATTAGGTTTTGTTTTGCCACACATGCTTTGTGTGAAGCATGCAGCATGGTATTCTTAGGAAAATATGCATTAATGAGATATCAGGGCATCTGACAAGCAACAGAGGCAGGGGATTGAGTTATGTTCAAAATGTTTTAATGTAGTTACAAGACATTCACTTGTTTTGAAAATGCTTTTATATGAGGTTGGAAAAAATAGTGTTCACCTGATTATTTTTAGATAAATGCTGGGGAAGGGACAGACTCAAATGGAATAGAGAGTGTGTGTCTGAAAGGTGTGCCAGCCCTCACACTGAAAAGTATAAAATCAATTAGGAACAGGAAAAAATAGTAATAGCACCACACAGGTTGGTAACCCTGCAGCTGTGTTGTGGGTTTGTGGGGTTTTTGCAATAAATTCCTTAAACAAATAAGGTGTTCTTGAAACACTGTGCTAAAATGCCTCTGTAAAAAACTGATGGGTTTTTTTATTTTATATTATATAGAATCATAGAATTGTTTGGGTTGGAAGGGACCTTTAAAGGCCACCCAGTCCAATTCCCCTACAATGAGCAGGAACATCTTCAGCAGGATCAGAAGTTTCAACAGGTTGCTCAGAGCCCCATCCAACCTGGTCAAGAATGTTTCCACGTGTGAGACATTGACAACTTCTTTGGGCAGCTTGTGCCAGTGTTTTACCACCATCATTGTTAAAAAACTTCTTCCTTGTATCTAACCTAACCCTGATTGTGACTGTCCTTCAGTTTAAAAGCATTACTCCTGTCCTATTGTGACAGGTCCTACTGTGATCTGTCCTCATCTTTCTTGCAGGCCCTCCTTTGGTACTTGAAGGTTGCTATAAGGTCTCTCTGGAGCCTTCTCTTCTCCAGGCTGAATAACCCCCCTCTCTCAGCCTTTCCTCACAGGAGAGGTGCTCCATTCCTCTGATTATCTGGGTGAGCCTCCTCTGGACCCAATCCCTGTCCGTGTCCTTCCTGTGCTGGGACCCCAGAGCTGGTGCAGCCCTACAGGTGGGGTCTCACCAGAGCAGAGGGGCAGAATCCCCTCCCTCCCCTGCTGCCCACGCTGCTTTGGATGCAGCCCAGGACACGTTTGGCTTTCTGGGCTGCAGGCATGTATTGCTGGGTCATGTCCTGTCTCTCATCCCCCAGCACCCCAAGTCCTTCTGGGCAAGGCTGCTCTTGTCTGTTCATCCTCCAGGATGGTACTGGGGATTGACTTGACCCAGGTGCAGCACCTGATACATGGTCTTTAAAGTGAGATTCCTGTGGGCCCACTTCTCAAGCCTGTCCAGGTCCCTCTGGCTGGTGTCCTGTTCTTCAGGCGTGTCAAACGCCCCACTCAGCTTGGTGTCCTCTGCAAGCCTGCTGAGGGTGCTCTCAGCCCCACCTTTAATGAAGACATTCAACAGCTCTGGCCCCAGCAGACCCTTGAGAGGTTCCACTTATCCCTGACCTGCATCTGGACATGCCAGAAAAGGTGAAATACTGTATTAGTCAGGTAAACATAGGTCAAATTAACTCACATATATATATACAATTACATGAAAACAAAGACAAGAAACAGTTAGCAAAGCTAAATCTAAAGCAAACTTTTGTGATTGACCATCTGTTCAACAAAGAATCATTTTTTATTGTATCAATTGAAAAGTTCAGATGCTGAAAAAGTGGATCAAAATATGAGCAGATTAATCAGACTGTGGTTTAGATACAGGAATCATAAAAAATTTTTGTGGTTTTAATTTTCCTAATTGGATTTTTATTATCATTATTATTTGTAAGGTTTAACTGGCAAGATACTCCCATCTGCACAATTTTGAAACAAAAAAAGAAAGATTTTATTTTTAAGGGAAAAGAACAGTCAGAAAAGATAACTGTCTTTGGGTGCTGAGAAATTAAGATGTTTACTACCAGGCAATTGCAAATTAAATTCTGAGAGCTTGTCATATTGCCTGTAAAAGAAAAATCAAAATTAAATGTATCTAGAATCATGTCTCCTTTTTTGTGTAGAATGTGTTTTATTTATATTTTAATTTGTTTTTGTAAAGAAGCTGAATCAACAGACTGAAAAAAGGACTCCTGTGTTTGAAGGTGATACAAATTAACATACACTCAGCAACAAAATCTTTCTCAACAGTTTGCTTCAGCTTTGGGCATAAGAGATGAACTTGTATCCATTTTTTTTTAAATTTTTTTCTAGTGGATAAGGATGATAATGTTTTCTACCTCCTTGCCTGTCTCATCCATACGCCCCTGCAGCAGTGCTTTGTTGTAATGTGTATGTAATGCATTTACCAGTTAGGTCCAGGAGCCCTGGTATGGGGATCATATTTCAACTTCTATTAACCATTCTTTTCTTTCTTGCCAGTGAGTCATCTTTGTTTGGCTATAATCATATAATTACTTTTATTTGTAGATAATTATTTTCTAACACTAATCCACATTTCTAATAGAGCCATTCAATTAGTTTAATAACTCATGTTATTTATATTAATGAGTTATTGATGTTAGCTACATATATCATTTGCTACAAATAACATTTAAATTAATTTAATTTAATGGAAACTTTTACACAGTTATTTTCCTACCTTGTGGATTGTGAATACCTGCCTTTATGTGGACAACTAATTGATTCAGAGAAGGCTCTACACTGTGCTTACTGTGCTTGAGCTTAGACAAGAAGAATGGGATGAAAAACACTTCCAGTGACTTTTGGTCAGACCTGTAAGGTAATCACATCGAAACTGGCACTGTTAAGCACATTTATGGTGATTTGTACAAGCTTCATATTCACCCCTTAAAAAAAGGAAAATTAGTTTGACTTGCTGGGATATTTCTGACAGTGACAATTACAGGAAATAATGTACAGAACTGTGGAAGTGTTTATGTGTGTGGAAGGATTTACATAATATGGAAAAGCAAACATTGAAGTTCTGCACTTTCTAGGCTTGTGAATAGATTTGAAGCTTGCAAAAGGGAGCAAAGTCCAAAGTTCAATTGTTGTTATCGTGTTTTAACTCTAGCCAGCAGCCTCTCAGCCACTTACCCAGTTCCTCACCAGTGGGATCAGGGAGAGAATCAGAAGGGCAAAGACAGAAAGCTCAGGGGTTGAGATACAGACAGTTTAACAGATAAAGCAGAAGCCACACATGCAAGCAAAGCAAACCAAGGAATTATTCTGTGCCTCCTGTGGGCAGGCAGGTGGTCAGCCATCCCCAGGAGGGCAGGGCCTGAGCACGAGTAATGGTGGCTTGTGAAGACAAACACCATCCCTCCAAATGTCCTCCCCTTTCTCCTTCTTCCTCCCTCTTTATGCACTGAACATGATTCCATAGGATATGGAATATCCCTTTGATCACTTTGGGTCACCTGTCCTGTCTGGGTCTCCTTCTCCAGCCTTCTGTGCACTACAAAATTCCCTTCCAGCATGGCAGTACAAGAACCAGAAAAGGTCTGTTTAAGCCCTGCTCAGCAATAGCACAAACATCTCTATATTACTGAACCTGTGTTCTTCACAAATCCAAAAAGTAGCCCCATGCCAGCCACTGTGAAGAAAATTAACTCTACTCCAGCCAAAACCAGCACTGTTGTTCATTGTCATAAATTTCTTCTTAGCATGAGCGTTGTTTTTTGTGAAACCACAGAGGGTTTTTTTTAAAAAATAAATGATCTCTAGGCAAAATATGAACTAAGCTGAAAGGGTAGCTGTAAATGTGTGCTTCAGCATTATGTTCTGATTAAATTAAAATTGGAATATGAATCCCTAGGCATTTAGTTAAGCTTTGTACAAACATTTACTGCAGCATTATTTTCTGATCAAGATATAATCATCCAATGGTCTCTGCCCTTACTCTATTGAAATTTTAATTTAGGGGTGGTTAAGTCAAAATTCGTTGTTGACAAAGGGCTTTGAGCAGGAGGGGGAACTATGTGACCAGCAAAGATCTCTTTCAACTAGAGGAATGGTGCGAGTCGTGTAACAATAAATCAATAGGATATGCATACATCTATATAATATGTATTTTGAAGTGGTTTTTGAATGTTCTGTATGCACCTCTAATGCATATGTACATCTCTGAAGATAGTTGCATAGGCAAAAACAATAGCAAAAAATGGGATGCAAAAAGAATTAACTTCACAAAGAGAATCATTAGTTCTTTTTGCCTCCCTTGTAATCTAGTGAAGAAAGTTTCCCATGGTTGATGCAGTGAGTAACTTAGTGCTAAATGAGAGCAGTCTTCAATAAATCCAACAACCCAGCCCAGTGTAGCCATGTCTCAGAATCACTGTGTGAGCTCCTGGAGAATATCAGATTCCCCCACAGGGGTTGCTTCCAGGTAGACTGTTCACATAAGGAAAGACATCCACTCCACCTGGAGAGGTAATGTGAACTGAGAGGCACTGAGGTACCCAGGACTCCTTAAGCCATCTAGAGCCCTCTACTAAACATAGATCAGCAAAAAGTATTTTTCTGAAATGAAATAAATAGAAATGGAGGGGAGTTTTATTCTTCTGTGACACATGTATGTGTCACAAATATATGTGGCAATTTATAGCACTGAAGGTGTCTAATTGTCCTTAAAATAGACACCAAATTGACTTGCTATATAATGCAATGAATTACTTTGTTGTCGTTTTAAAGAGATCATGTATGTTTTGCCAAACAATGGCTGAGTTGGATTATAATTATGAACACGGTACAAGACAAAAAAGTCTTGTGGTAAAATCAGTGGTAAACTTGGTTCACCTAAGAAGACCAAAAAACATGGGGTCAGCCTGGATCAGACTGTCAGCAGAAGGGTGGCTTTTGGCAGGAGCAAGGGGCTTAGAAAAATGGGAGAAGAGGTGGAAGTTGACTAAGTACTGAAGCTGCCCATTGGGAATTCCATCTGAATTTCCAATGCACAGCCCAAAAATAGGAAAACTTTTAGTGAAGTGTGTAAAGAGGATATTCTTTAAATAAAAGACATCATAGGCATTAGTGCCTAAGAGACCTGAAAAATCAAGTTCACAAAAGACTAAAATGAGCAAAGCAGGGTGGCTTTAAAACAACTTGTGTAAAACTGAAGGCAGGGATAGCAAAATTCAAGTCCCCTTAAGTCAAATCTCCCAAAAGGAGAAAGAATCAGGAGATCAAGTGAATGAGCAGTTAATGTAACATAATGTCTGTAGTGTGAATGAGATGTCTGCAAACTAATATTATTTTCCTATTTACTTTTTGTATTATGTTTACAAAAAGTTTTCTTTACTTTAAAGTATTTTAGCAGATGTTGGGACATGCAGGAATCATTTACAATTTATTGGAAATTTCTGCCTAAGCAATTTCAGCAGGTCTTTGTTTCTCGTGAGGTAGTACAAGGAAATATTCAAGTTGGAGGGAAGCTAGCTGTACAGAAACATTCCTTGGATTATCCATTTGAAACAGGTATTCTATCACTATCAGGTAAGGGACTGTAAGTACCTAGAAAGATGGTTACTCCCTTGTCTGATTGTATCTAGCTCTAAGGTAGTATTGTAGTTTGGCCTTTATGAGACTGCAATCCAAACTCTGGTGTGAAAGTGTATTTTAGGATCCTTCCCTTATATGTAGAAGCAGATTGCTGAAAAGTGCATGTAAATGTTTATTCAGAGTTGAAAGTTGCCAAGAGACTTCTAGTAAAATATTTACTGATAACTTTAGATGGAAATACATCTTCCTTATTGAGCTATAAGTTCACTTTGGAATGTGTTTTGAGGAAGAACATATTTATATTAATATATCTATAGTCTATGGAGCCACATTTGCTCTTGGGGGTATTTTCTTTTAGTAGTTTCATTCATGCCTGGCATAGCTTTCAAAAAAAAAATGAAAATAAATGTATGTGATTATGTGGTATCATCTTCATTTGCATGTACATTTAAATATTTTGGAATTGTATGAAGGCCTTATGTTATTTTATACCACCACAGGAACAAAACGTTTTTTTCTTCTTTCTTTGTTAAAGGTAAAGCACATTGTCATCTGAAATCTAATAAGGCAAAAAGACACAAATGATAAGCAGTTTTTCATCAGAGGGAACGTAAAGACTGAATGTTGACCATTATTAGAGTTGGATAATGCTATAGAAGAGATTAAGTTGTAAACAGTTCTCTGTGAAAAATAATGGGGGGGGGGGTTGATTTAGGTTTTCTTAGCATTTTCTAATCCTATATTTCTAAAAAGTTGAGCTTGGCTTTAAAACACTGATGCTCCTCTTTAATACTACTGCTTTGACTCTGATTTTTCATTTCTATTTATGCAGAGGATTTATTTTCCAAAGTCTCAAGTTCTCCCCCTCTCTGTATTCAACTTGTCAAGATAAGCCTAAAGGATGGATAGTTTCTGCATAAGTAGAAGTGGTCTCAGCACTTAAAATTTAAATGGAATTTTTTAAAAACATTTTTAAGTGGGATTTTTTTAAGTTGGAAATGTAGTTAAGGCTAAAAGGCAGTGTATGACTTTCAGACAGAAAACAGGACAAAGCTATTGTGACTGATATAGTCCCATTGAATCAGCTCACACAAAAAATAGGCCATGCGACAAAAAGCAGGTATTTCTATCAAGATCATAAAAATCTTGAAGCCAAAATGAGTTCAGGTTGAGTGTGTACAATGCAATCCAACGATCAAGAAGGTGTTCATGAATAAGTTTGTTGCACTAAAATTGAAACTTCGAAGAGAGAACCTGAAGTTTGATAGAAGACTGCATCTCTTAAAATCTGGTGGCGCCATATCTGATGACATGCTCATGTCATTATATTGAATTAACTTAAATATGTAAAACCTTTTCAGAGATATTGCATTGGAAAAGTAGTAGATCCTTCTTCAGACAGCTTTTACTGAGCTCAGTCCTGAGCTCAGAGTAGCAGCAGAGTATTTGTGTGTCACTTCATTGACACATCCTCTGGTGAAGTGCTGTGTAATGCAAGTGAAAGCCATTGCACCAAAGCACATCTTACCACTTTAATACTTACTCACTTTATGAAAGAAACATATTCTACTCTTAGAGCAGAATGTGGGAGTGATGTAGCAAGTCTTTCTGTCTCTAGGAAATCTTAGAGTGGTATTTTGCCATAATGTACTGATGTGAAATTATCTTTCTTAACAGTTGTGAGATCAGTTGGCTTTTTTTTAATGTGGTAATAACTAGAGACTTCAGTATATCCTGTCTTCTAAGACTTTTTAGTTCATAGCAGTGTTCTGAGACAGTATATGGTATTGGTTTGATTTCTGTGATGAGAAAAAAGGGATATGTTTCTATTCAAAGTTCATGCCAAACTACTGTGTGCTAGGGAAAATGTTGCATATTATGAGTTAGCCTCTTTTAAAGTCATAACATGGGGTTGGGATGGTTTAGAGGTTTTGGATCATTTGGGGGGATATCTGTTTGGGTTTTTTTTTTAATCTGCCTTTCAACCATGTAGTAGGTGGGTTTGTGCTCTAAGTGAGTAGAGGGCATTTGTTGGGAAAACATTAATTTGATGGGTAGCAAGCTCTTCTATTTATTTTGGCATTGATTGGTCTGTTGTCAATACACATCTTTGTGGAGATTCCTCATAGAAAGTGACAAAAAAAGAACAACAGTATTTGTGTAGTTATGCAGTAGAGGGGGTATTTAGCTGTATTGATTTGATTGTTTCATAAATTGCAATACTCAGATTTTCAAGTTGCTCAAGGTGAACCCAGAGGACTTCAGTCACTATATTCAGTTACTATCAGGTGAAATCATAACTTCAAAATTCAGACAGATGTAAGAAACATAAAATTGGTTAAGTATTTTTAGTGAAAAATATAATACTTCCTTTGAACAGCAAACTAATACATGGATGTTTTGCTTTATTGAAGAGATGGAATTATGAACCCTTTTCACTTGGACTTCCTTGCTACTGTTGTCCCAGAATAGCTACAGTCATAAATATTTAGACTGGTTGGTGTTTTCAGTCATTACTTTGAAAAGCTGACAGTAACTTTTGTTCAATGTGAGAAACAAAACAGTAGTGGGAACTAAATGCCATATTCCCTTACAGAGTTCATTCGAGTTTTCAGTGAATACTTAACTGCGACTTCTGACAGAAACTGTGTCATACTCTCACCTTGACAAGATTAAAAATTGATAATGTTTTCAAAAAGAACTGAGTTTTGTAATGTTCTGATTGCATTTCTGAAAGCTAAGTGAAAAGAAGTTAGGAATGAGTGACTGAAGCAATGTAAATGGAACAACTGTATATCTGCTTGTCTACTGCATAAAATCCACATTCACTTTAGAGCTGTCTTGGGTAATCAAACATTCCTGCATTAACAATGAGGGGATGCTGCAGATATGTTCTATGAAGGTAGGAAAGATAAAAGCCTCTCTTACTTTTCCCTTTTGAGGAACAAAGACTTCAGCACTGAATTGCATGGCACAGGAATGTATAGAAAAATTTGTCTGTGCCCTTATTCCGCTGGGAACATGGGAATCTATGCTAAGCATGAGTTTATTAGCTGGTTAGTGTTTAGTTCAGCATCTGATGCTATGGTAAATATTAAATAAATTAATCTGACTGCATAGAGTACTTAAGCCTTAAGCCACCCTGACCCTCCCAGGCCAGCAGGCATTTCAGACTGAAATCTTGATATATTTTATGACAAAGGCTGTAAGATGTAGGCAGGAATCAAGACCTGAGGAGGTGTATTTTCTTTTCATACTGTGTTCGTGTGAAAAGCAGTCCTAAAAACTGCCCTCACTGGCCTTCTGAATAGGCCAGGTGTTATAAATGAAGCATCCTGACACTTTTAGAGGCCTTGAGATTTTGACGGGTACCTGAAATAATCCCATAAAAAACTGTGGGGCTGGGGGATACTGCACTTGTAGAGCCCTGTCTGTCCAGGAGGAAAGGTCTTTGAACACACTGCCTGTTTGCACGTTTTCCTGACAAATAGGAGAGCTTACTGCCCTTTCCTGGCAGCCTGGCAACCTTGAAAACAAGGGGTGAAGCTAGTGGGTTTTTGCTGTCCCAACACGAGTTAACCCCAGCTTGCCCCATTGGCTCCTTGTTGCTGTGACTGTGACCTCTTACTGCAGTTTCAGGAGAGAATCTTGGAGTGACAAGCTTGAGGTATAGTGAGACAAATGGTTTCTGCTGAGCTACCCTGCACTGCATGAGGCCACAGCATGGCAAGCTGTGGTGTTAGTGGCACACATGATATCCAAGTGAAGAATAATCCTATTTATTCTGGTTTTCCTTAAAATGTGGTATGGGAACCAGTAATGTAAAGGTGCTGTTCTACAGGGCTCTCTAGATATGCATATATATGCTTCACTCATCCTAGGCAAAGGAAAATGGAATTACACAAGACCTGGAAGAGAAAATTATCTCCAAGAACCAATGCCTAGCTCTGTTTAAATGTCTGGTAAATCAGTTCCCAGCCTTGATTTCAAAAAGATGATGAAAGTCAAAATGGAAGCCAAAATCCACTCAAGACTCATAAGCTTCAGATGTTTGATCAGTTATTTTTTAGGGCAATACTTCAGTATAAATATTACTGTCATTAGTCCTCCTTGGCTCCCCAGGCTCCCCAAATGATCAGTGGGTCCTTTTACATTGGGAGGGAGTATGCAGTCTTGGACATCAACTCAAAACAAAGCTCTGAATCATGATCTAGATTCAGAATGAGACAACATTGTTTTAATGGTGCTTTTCAAATTTTCAAACTTTCTCTTTACCTAGTCATCTTCTTTCTTTCTGTTATTAGTTTGTTTTTCTGGGATTGATTTGTCGGTTTGGGAGGGAGTGGGCTGAGGGAGATTGTGGGGATAGAGTATCACACTGGGAGGAGATTTGCCTACAGATCTTACTTGGTGTGGCTTGCTTGGTGTTTGGTTCATGTCTTGTTTACATGCACAGCTGATATTTCAGAGATGTGTGGTAATTGCTGGCATAATGCAAAGATGAAGCACTCTATCTATTGGAAGACTGTACTGTGTGTATTGATCAGGAGTTTAATAGAGCTGCTTCCTGTCAGCTGGCATGAGACTGACCCTGTGAGGACATCTTAAAGAGAGAGACAAGATGAGAGGAAGTGGCAGGAGCCAAGCAGTACTGTGCACACTCTCCTTCCTACCTGTTTGAAATGGACCTTCAAGCAGTGACAGTATCAGCTAAGACATTGGTGTCATTGAGCCTTCTTGTAAGGCTCAATGTCAGACTCTTATTGTAAAGGAATTCATATTAATATCTACTCTGTACATTGTCCTTTCCATCAAATTGAATTTTTGACAAGTGTGAGCATGCCTGTCTTATGCTGATACTTTTTTCCTGTCTTCTTTCTTTCTCTCCCTTTTCTCTCTTTTTGGTTCATTGTGTTCACTGATGGGTGGATTACTCATAGAACATTCTCCACTATAATTTATGTTTTTCTGAAAATAGGAACTGCAGTTCTTCAATAATAATAATCTCCTCTATCTAAACAGTCTCTATTTCTATTCACTGCCTTCCTTCTCTTCATGTCCTGTCATTTTTTCATTTGCTGCTGCTGTTAATCTGACATCCTTTGCTCCAAAAAAAAAAAAAATGTGTTTTATTTACAGGGCACAGCATTGGGAAGTGCTCCTGTACCTTCTCGCAGGCAATTATGTGAGTCTCTTAAATTCCGCTCTGTGTTGTAAAGATGACTATGTGTTCATGTGCTGTAGCATGGCATGCCAATCTAGAGTTAATGCCCTAGGTCAATATTCAACCACTGGTGTTGTATATTGCCTGTAATGTGTTTGTAGCTAACAGCTTCTATTGACCCCTTCTTTATTTCTTCGTTGTGTTTTGTTCAACACATCGTGAAATGGGGCTGCGCTGTGCACTACAGACTTGCAAGCAGGGAAGAAAATACCATAATGACTCAAAGTCTGGAGGGGAATAATGTTACCAGATCATGTCTGCAACATTGTAATGAGTAGTATTGTTAAAATTAAAGAATCTCTTTCCTATTCTTCAAATTAATTTCTCCATTGAACAGATTAAAAAAATCTGGACCTCAAAAAACAAAGAAATAGAAAATCAAACAATATGGTGTAAGGCAGATGTTACTGAGACAAATTGTATTGCTTATAGGACTTTCCTTCTAATTAATTTGAAGAACAAGCCCATCTGCTGAGTTGAGGAGAAAAAAGAACTTTTAGAAAGGGATTTCATTAATTTTTTAAAAAAATCCATTGGAATTATTGATGATAAATTATCTTTCTTTAAATTAAAATAAATTCCCTTGTCATTCACCAAAACCCCAAGAAATCACAAACAAAATGTGTTATATATTTTTTAAAAATGAAAAAAAGATAAGAGAAAGGCTTGCATTCTAATTCCAGGTGATTTCTCTGCTGCATTAACAGTGTTGGCGTGTGAGTGTGCATATCAAATATATAGATCCTCAGAATACCATCAGACTTTGAGATGAGGACTTCCTTACATTCCTTATTCCTGTCTTTCTCCTCCTACCTTGAGTTAATTTCCATCCTAAAGACATTGGTGTCTTCCATATGCATATAATGAGCTACAGCCATGCACTGCATTATTATAATTACTGTGCACTGCATCACACGGCTGAATGTGAAACAGACTCATTACAGTGTAACATTACAGGCTTATTCATAAGTGCAGTGCAGTTTGACTGATGCTCCATTGTTGGCAGTCTTGAAACATGTTGCTTGCGTAAATTCACCGGTGCTGCTCTTGTGTATTCCTAGGAAAATATAAGGCATTTGTCTGTGAGTGTGGGTCTTGCAAAAATAACAAAAGATATGATCTGTATATGACTGTCCTTTCTTTTGTGCAAATATCTACGACGTTCATATCCAACTGAGAACATTTAAGGGAAGGAAAAAATACCAGGACATAGCACTCTTCATGAAATATAATTGTGCTCCTATTACAGTTATTTAAGGTGTGGTGGAAACAATAAATATTATCACTGTGTCCTTCCGAAAAAACAATGCTGAAGTTATTTTTCATCCAATATGTATGTCACTTGGCAGTCTCCTAAAAGGAAAATTTGAATTTCTGGCTGGCTTACTCTCATTTAAATTAGTCCTGCTACTGATTTATATGATTAACAACCTCAGTGAAGACTTTGGGAACACATTGAAACAACATGCTTTAACATGCTAAGTTATAAATAATCAGCATGTCCACTTCCTTCCTTGTATGGAGCCTCTGTTTGAGGTGAATGATGAAGTGTCACAGATTGAAGTGTGAGGGATTTGAACATAAGGGAAGGTGTGGAAAGCACAGAACACGTTTTATCTGGCAAAGACAGATGTGTAACAAAATGAAGATGCAGAGCTCTGAAATACACAGAGGAATGGATAATGGTTGGGTTGATTATGTGTATGTGTAGGCTGGAAGAAGTGGTCAGAATTTCCACTTTTTCTTGATGAAATAAAGCTAACATTGCTGAAATGGTGAGATGTGAGAAGTTTAAAGCAGCATATATAGAATGTGTCAATGACTTAACTGTGAAGCAAAAGGAAAGAAAAACCGCCCTGTAAATAAGGGAACTCATCATATCCAAGTGAATCATTTCAGTCAGCTATTTCCTTTTTATGTGTTTTGGTAGGCAAAGGTTGTATGGAACTATGAATATGTTGTGGTAAAGTTCTAACAGGAAGCTAAAATTAGAGCTTGGACATCTTCCAGTCATTGGGAGTGACATTTTTGGTCCTTGCAAAGCATTGGATGTTACTGTTCACGTGCCAAAATGGGAAATTAGGATGTGTGGAAATCCAGAGCAGCACTGCTACTGAACAAGTGCTGTGTCCTATTACACTGAAACTGAAAGGCAGCAGGGATGTTTTCTTCCAGGTGCTGAGATCCTACAGTAACTCTGCTGCAGTGCAAAAGGCAAGAGTGGTCTGATCTCAGTTCATGCAAGATGTTTTAGACTACAGGGCACTTGTGGCTGCTTCACCTCCAGAGTGACCAGGGGGGCTCAGTGGTGGTGTTGGAAGGCACTGGGAAGTCACCTCTGGACATCCAGAGCTGTTGAGGACATTGAGTGGCTTCTGTGGCAATGCTGTGTTATGACATTTGCTCTTGGAGCTCAGAGTCCAGAAGGGCTGCTGGTGAAATGTGGAAAAGCAATGAGTGCTTGAGACTGAGTTGCTGTTTTATAAGCCATTTTAAAATAAATTTCTACTCATGGGAAATTTTAACACTCTGGGTATAAACTCTGAGACACTAAGTATAACGATAGCAAATAAATTACAATACAGGAGTTAAGTTTCCTTTCCACAAGATAAAAATTTGTCTTCTGAATTTGAATAGATTGCAGCTTAGTTTCTATTTTACAGTAAAGCCAGGAGTGGGGAAAGGAAGGAAGGTGCAATTCAAACTAACAAAAAATATGAGAGCATCTGTAATTCGCAACAAGATGCAAGGAGCGAGAATAAACTGAAAAGGGAGTCCAAGGTCAATTCAGATGTCCTCAGAAGTCTTAATGATAGCTGTCTGACAGAGCTTTGGTCATGGGAGTGCTGCTGACCTAATGGCAAAACACAGATTTGCAATATGCAGTTATGACTAAATAAAATGTAGTATTGAAACAAAATGTAGCTGCAGATTTTTTGACAGAATTGCACTATAATTGCTTTAAGGAGAAGAAAGCTTTCATGTTTTCTCCTGTTGCTTGTTCATCGCATGGAGTACAAGCACAAATACAAAAGTTAAATGTACGGAGTAGAGTAAACCCCACAATTCTGAAAACACATATGTTTGTTGCAAGATTTCCTTCAAACTGCACCCTTGTCCTGAAAAAGTATATGTTAGAGTAAGGATTGTAGGTTTAGATCAGGTGTTAAAGCACAGTGAATCTTGCACCAGATGACAAAATATTAATGTTTTTATACCTGTGGTCCTTTTTGTACAGACTTATTTCAAACATTTTTCTTTATTTGACCTCAAATGTCCTCAGACTGAAAGTAACTGCTAATTTAATGTGACAACTTTTTAAATATATATATTATCACTTACATGTAATTTGGGAAATGAAAAATGCTTACCTGTTTTGATTAGCACTGTTTGGAAGAAATCAATAGCAAAGAAAGAGCCTTGCTGTAGTAGAATAGAAACTTGCTATAGTGTATGAAACAGAGTAAGAAGGCATCAAAAATCAATACAGTTATGTGGTACCTGACAATCAACTTCACAAACAGAAAAAAAATGAATCAGGTGCTTGAAAAAGCCATATAATATCCAAAGAATTTCCTCCCATCTAGTGATAAGAGAAGTGCCAGAACTGAGTGCAGCTAAACTAATCTTCTAAGCTTGGAATTTCATGCAATAAAACATTAAAAAATAAACCAACCTGATATCAAAATTCAGGAATTCTTGGCTGGCTTATAAATGGTATTTTAATGTTACACTCTCACAAAGTTTAATTGATTAGAACTAATACATCAGGGTTTTAAATTGTGGTGATTTTAATGACAGCAGAAAATATGTAGAACTGAAATTAGGAGAGTTAAGTTCCTAATGTAGACAGTTGTACTTGTCCACTGTCAAGTTGTTTCAAAGCACTAGACAGATTCTTTGGTCAACCAGAAGTAGAAGACAAAGAAAAAAGAAAATGCTGAGAAGTTAACTACTTTTTTTGTTTCATGGTTTATTGCAGAGGAAGAATCCTTTTTCAATGGAGTGGTTTTCTGATAAAGAGAAAAATCCAAGGTGGTTGTGGTAAATGAATAAGTTGTGAATGAAAAGATTTGAAATGTTTCATTTTAGAGTTTTAATGAAATTCACGATGAATAGGCTTGCATACTAGGGAAAGCAGAGTCTCTTGGAAAAAGTATTGATAGTCATTGTCTTGGAGAGGTGATCAAAATTATCTTGGTTAAAGCAATGCTTTGTAGAAGCTTAGGAAAATATATCACTGTATTTTGAGCTTTATAAGGAAGTTTTATCCTCACAGAAGGGTGCAAAACTCACCTTCCAATCATAGGCCAGATGAGAGTTTTCCAGACTGAACATCTGACTTTAAAAAAATGCTGTAGAATACTAAACTGAGACATATATTCCATTACTGTTTGTCTAGAGCATAGAAATGTATCTGACTAATTGTGAAAAACTTCCAGTCAGGTTTTCATTCACTTTCAAGAAAATTATACAACAGGATTAGAAATAAATTCTGTAAATAGTAATAATCCTTAGTATATATTGGTTTACGTTTTTGGCTCATAATTCTTCATTTCCAAAAAAGGCCTCATCTGACAGTGACCTGCTAAATTAAATTTAAAACTTCATCTGAAAATGAAGTTAAATTTTAATTATCTATTTAACTGAATAATATTGTGATCAGGTTTTTTACCTTAGTAATATGTTCTTAATGATTTAGGCTCATTGTAATGTAATCAAACGTTATAGCCCTATTAATTCCAGTGAATGTCAGATCATGCTCTGCTTTTGCAAAATGAGAAAATGTATATTCTGACAATTGTTTTATTAATATATTATTATTATTTTTAAGTCTTTCATTTGTGGGAGAGAATTCTAATTCTTTTGACAGCAGCGTCTGCTTTCATTCCTGTTTCCATGGAAACAACATTATGCAATGAAAATTTTTCAAAAGTGATTTTTTAAAACATTGGAGACTGGAGATTTCATTTAGCAAATTTGGAACCCATTAATAAAAATCATAGAACTTAGGTATTAAATAGAGTAGAAATAAAAATAGAAATAAAAGGTTTCCATGTGACAGCTTAACATGTGGGTTTTATTTACCTTTGTTTGTTCATTCCACGATTGAAAAGAAGGATAATTTTGTTATTTATCGATTTGTGCTTGTTGTGGGAGAGTAGTATTTATTGGACTGCTTGTGTACAGTAGTGCCTTGAAAGCCAGTTTGATTTGCAGATTCCATCTGAATATGGAAGAAGAAAACAAATGTGTTGTTGCTGTCTTACTCTAGCATTGACCATCTTGGCTGACTTAGCACTGAGCATGGAAAAATGGCTGTGGCCATAGTTTGATTAAAAACCAGATTCTGTGTCTGGTTTAAGTACAATAGCGCTTCAAAAACTTAATCTTTCACCTTGGAAGAAATAGTCTATCACTGCAAGGTTCACTAAATTCAGGCATAAGCACTTCTTCCTATTCTGCTCTGAATTCTTAGACCTGATTACACCTCAGTCAAGAGAGAGTATGGAAGCTATGATCTTGAAAAATTGCTTTTTTTCTGTTTGTTGTCCTTGCTTTCACTTCCATTTATAGTGTGTAAAAATGAGATGCATTGTTTTACTCTTATTTTGAAAGTTAAAAGATGAAAACTGATGTAATCCATTGAAATAAAGGAGGCTCTTGCTAAGTAAATTTTAAACCACCATGAGATTTTCAAAAGAAAGCTTTTTCTGGGCTTCTTGAGCTGCCTCAACTTCCTGTAATTGCATGTTTCTGAAAATTTTCTCTTGAAAACCTCCATAAAATAAGTACAATTTCATTAGCAAAGATTTTCTTTGAAGCAATTTCTGTATTAAACCCTTTAATATTTTGGAGGTCTGTAAACTGTTTGTTCCCATGAAAATAAGCAGAAATGTCAGCTTCCAACAGCTGTAGTTTACACTCTTAAGTTGTTGGGGTCTTTTTTAATTTTTATTAGTAATTTCTGTGCTGACTATGTTTGTAGGATCTCTTTCCCTCTATCATCTCAGAAAAAAATATGTGATTAAAATCATTAATAACTCCTTTCCTAAAAAGACAAAGCTGTATATTTTACACAGAAATTCCTTAAGCTTTTCCATGAACAGGGAGTTGACAATTCCATGTCTCTCATGCTAGAATTTGTGTCTGTCACAAACAGAAGGCAGTGAAGGAAAACCTCTGGAAACCTCTTCCAGCCAAGGCTTCTGAGTCTGTAATTTGGGAAGCACTTCTGTTGATGGAAAGAAGGGAAAAAATGCACAGCCGCTGAAGATGCATCTTTCTTTCAAGTTTATTTTCTGTTTTCCAATTCATGAGCAGTTAATCTAAGAAACTTTAGCTACTAAACCTAGTAATTTATCTTTTTAAGTGGCTAATGATTGCTTTCAGGTTTTCCAAATGAGATTGACTTTTCCAAGTGGTGATACTTTTTTTAATTCTAAAAATGAGGTTAATGCAGTAAATAATTCTTCAATTAAATTAATATTTAATTCTAGGCCTAACAAAATATTTCTGATTGATCTGATCGCTTTAATTCAGGCGTCAAACTGAAGAGTCCCTTATTCACCTAACTCAGTTTTGAATAATGAAATTGAATCTCTGATAGATCTCCTTTAGGAGTAAACTCAGAGTTTCATTTATTCTGAATAAATTGCATCTCAAAGTAATCCTATTTCTGATTAATCAGTTATGTAAAATCTGACAGTGATTTTTTTTTTGAGAGAGCTATATTTGAATTGTAATGACTTGTCAGTGTAGCCATGTTAACTTATGCTTTGCCAGTGGAGTAATCTCCCTCATTCAGTGCTTCCCATTAGCCCAGTGTAATATTACTGCTGTTCCTGGACTTTTCCACACAAAAAACCATCTTTCTCTTTCTCCAGTGACCATCTATTGTGCTATAATAGTAGGGATGCCTACTTTCAGAGTGCCTGTTGATAAATTTTGCTCTGAAAAACTTGTCCTACTACCAGCTTAGCTGTTTGTTTTTTATAAATATTCTGTTGATCACATAGTTACCAGATGTTTATAGAAGAAAAGCATCAGGAAAATGAAGAAAAATTACTTGCTTTGTGTCATAAATGAGAACAGTAGGGTAGAAGAAATAGAAACATAGAAATTCAAAATAAGGCTTCCAGTGGAAGAAACTGATAGAGAAAGGATATGAAAGAATGAAGGTGAAGAAGAGTGAACATTTCTGCTCAGAAAATATAAAACCTGAGGCTAAAAGACTCTTTCTCAGGACCTTTGAGTGTCAGAGATTTCATGGCTTCAGATACCAGGCTTCTCATTGATGTTGGAACAGGCTTGAATAAAGCAGTTTCAGGCACAATTTAAACTAAGGAGCGTGCTTTCCCATGTTTTTCTCATTTACATGTGCAGTCTTGAAAAAAAAAATATTCCAAGATGTGAGGAGTTACAAAATCATTTTATGATGACTTACAGCCTAGACACTTGTATTTTAGTTACCTTGGGTGACATTCAGCATTTACAATTTTGGAGGCTGCGTTTGCGTTTTGGTTAATCATTATAATGAAGAGTGCTTTTCTCTCATGTAATTAAGTGAAAAACTGTTGTATTCATTGTTTTGGTCAGTAGTTCTATATTCAGAGGATTAATGAAATTTGGGAGTGCTAAAGATTGTTTTTTAAATTACTGAAAGGCTTAATAGGCAAGTCAGTGTTCAAAAGTTTCCAAGACATTCCCATTAGCATCCATTGAATATAGCGGAGAAATTCTGTGGAACTGCACTTCTGCCACACTGCTGGTTGTTACATATGTGGCCAGAGATAGAAAGAACATGGTTTTTATGGCATTGCTAAAGATATATATAGGCTGTGGCATTTTTTATTCTTCTGATACAGCTGTTGAACCATTTAACAGTTTTCTGTATTGCATTTAAATCCATTGAATAGATTTTTAAAAACCACTGCCTTTAATCAATATAGCATAACTTTTTGTCCCAGATTTCCCTTCTGAGATTTTGCAAGTATTATTATTGCAATCTCTTTTGCATTTTATCAGTAGTGGAAAAAGCAAACTGATAGACATTTTACTTCAGATGGTTGAAAAGAGTTAAATGTTGGAGTAAAAATATTCACTATTTCTCTGTGTCATACAAGCATGTATGTGAATGCCCTCTTTGCTGTTCTCTCCCTCACAGACAAGAGACAGTCTGTACATTTCTACAGAGAAGCTACACAAATTATTCACTCTCTTGTTTTCCCATAAACAACATGGATTTAATATGCTTCATAGACCACTAATTAGAATTACTTGGTTTTAATGTTTTTAATACATTGGTAATGCTTGAATTATCTACAGGTATTTATCAAGTTCATCCATAGGAACTATAAATACAATAATGTGGTATGGATTGCTAAAAATGAATATTTAGCATCATACAGTTTTAAGCAGCATTATATATAATGCTTTTTTAATATTCCTAGTGCACTTGTTTTTCTAAGAAGATTTTTTCCTTTTCATCCATTCATTTCTAACATCTGCAAAGTATCTGCTGTTTTGCTTTTATAGAAAAGTCAATTCATTATTGTCCTTTGGTCATAGTGCTGAAGTTCAAACACACAGGGAAAGAATGAGAGGCTTTTATGTGCTTTGTTAGAGTCATCTATTGTCAGGAAATAAATATCTGCTGAATGTTTTCTGGAAGTTATTTCAAGCATTTGTTATAAGAAAATACAATAAAAGCAGTATAGAAAACCTTGTTAAGCTTTTCTGTAAAGTGACAATCATTTTTAGATCCCTTATCTTTAAAATGCTAATAATTGCCTCCATTTGGTTGTTAAAATAGCATATTATATGAACTTTGCTTCTTTCAGAACTTTTTTTAAATGCCAAGTAATGTTGTTGACATTTCCCTGTGTATCTGATCTTTGGGTTTTAGAAGACCAAAGAAAAGAGATGTAAAAATGAACATAGTAAAAGTGAACTCTACCATAGATAATAAATTTATATGGGGGTTTTATTACTTATTTTAAAATTACATGTTTTGGCAGTGAAAAATCTTATCCTCTGTACTTGCAGTATAGCTGAAGAAGCCCACTGGTAATCCCCAAGTGGAAAGAATTGTTGAATTTCTCCTGTGGGTCTGTCATCCTTCTACCACAGTCTCCTGCCAGCTCTCTGGGAGTGACTCTAGACCTGGACTAGCAAACCAGAAATTAGAAATGCTCCATGGCTTGTATTGTACAAATTTCCCTCTTTCCCCTCTCTAGCAAATGGATGCAGTATTCAGTGTTTTTACAGGTAAAAACTGTAAGAAGAGCTAACAGAGACCAGTTTTTGTTAGGATAGTGAGTACATGCATAAAGTTGGCCTCATGCTAGCATTTATTATTTACTCATCAGATTTTTACTCATCAGTTTATGACCATTACCCCTGGACTGCTTATGTTTAGTTGTTAGGTGTAGGCTCAGACATTGAAACTTAAGCAAACAGAATCATGACTCCAAACAAGCAGAATGTCATCATGCACGCAAACAGAGGTGTTTGGGAGACAAGCACAGGCAGTGGTGCAAAGGTGTGATTCACTGGCTAGACACAGAAACAGTCCAGAAGCATGAATTCATGTCCTTGTGTGTTTCTCCCTGGAAGACTGAGGCTGGATCAGCCTACAATAGTCGTGGAGTTATGTACAGAACAATCCCTTCTCTGCCTGCTTCTGTCCTTTCAACACAGCCAGTTCTTGCTGACTGTATTTCATCTCCTATAACATCAAAAATAGTTCCTGATGTGAAAAGCCTTATTATTCTGTTTATTCACAGTGGTTTCTTTCAAAAAGAAATAAAAATCTGTGGAGGTTGAGAAGAGAGACGATACTACTGTGGGATCAGCTTGGTGTGTACTTGTCACTAGCTACTGTTTTGTAATCCTCACTTGCTTACCGTTTCTGTTTGAATTTCCACTCTCAGCTGCTGTTTTTGTAGATAAAACTTTGATGGAGATTATCAGTGTGTTGTCATTTTTCTCACTGGGGCTTGGAGAAAGCTTTTGAAGTTCGAATTCATTTGGATTTTGGCTATCTTGGTCATGTGCAGTGTATCTGATACTGTCAGTTTTGCCTACTCACCTGAATGAATTATAATCAGTGTAATAAAAGCTATTTCTAATATTCATTAGAAAGGGTTAAGGAGTCCTCCCATGAAGAACACAGAGGCTGAGGCCAAACAGGCTTTTTTTTTTTTGCTTTGTTTAATTTTTAGTTTGCATGGAGATCTCCTGTCACCTCACCTTGTGTGGTAGCCGTCACCTGTGGCATGTGTGGTGGTTTGCACATGGATGATGATCTTGCCTACCAGTTTATGACTGTAACTTAGTTTTACTTGCAGTCTAGTTGTTATTTTAGCTGCAGTGACTATATGAACCTTTTCTCAGGCAATGGCATGTGAACATATACTGGACTCAGCTAAATATTTCGGTTGGTCTGTTCATGTTCCTTAGCTGGGAAATTTGAAAGAATGACATTTATTTGGACCATATCAAAGATGGTAAAACTATAAACCCCTGTAGTTTTGTCTTTCAGCAACAGTGATTGTCTGTAAGTTGAAAATTTTATCTAACCTTATGAAACAAGCAAAGAGTCACTTCTCTAAGCTGTGTTAATTAAAACAAAGCAACTGCTACTGTAGGCTGGGAGCAGTATTGGCTGTTCTTTAGCATAACATAAAAGACAGTGCTTAAACCCCCCCCCTTTTTATTTTTTGTTTTCTTTTGTCTCACGTGGCAGAAGTTAAAGATGTAGGTGCCATAACTGGAGGACAATAGCAGTCATATGTTTATTTTCTTCTAGTAGCACCCCTTGGCTTGACCTCAGGCATCCTAAGAGAGTAGGACACTGAGACATGGGAGGTGGGATGCTCCCCTGGAGGGCTGTGTGTCCCACTTCTCACCTTCTACATACATGATTATTTTTTTTTCTCCCTAATGTGCCTTTCAGCCAGAGAGGTGGTTGTACATGCTTAACTTCAGGGGTGTGAGTAGGAGAAAGTGAGATGGTTTCTATGTAGGAATAAATGTTTCTCTGTTCTTGGAGCTGGGCTGGACATGTTTCCACCCCATTTTGTGAATTTGTGTTCTTTTGCCTCAGCACTAACCACACAGCAAGTGGATCAGGGAATTTAGCTGGGTTTCTTGTGAGGGAATGAAGAAGTTTTATTAATTTACAAAATATTTACAAAACTTCAGACAGTATCACATACAGCTGTGAAAGATGCCAGCAAGTTGCAAATCCAAATGTTCTGTGAGGAGCAACAGAGCTATTGCTTTACTTAAAGCTTTGAGGATGCAATAATTTCATTTAGCTGTCTAGCTCAAATATTAGTATGGGTCTCAAGATTTGAAAAATTATTTCTTTACTCATCTTTGTGAAGTAGAATCTGACTTTGGAGGCTAAGACAATATCTTTTATTATTTATTAAATATGATGGTATAGTACTATAAATACATCAAATTTTTTAAATGAACTGTCAAATAATGCCACAAACTAAAACGGGAGTCACATCTGGACATTTTACAGTTCACTTTTACTTCAGTGCTAAAATTTAAATGCAATTTGTGCAATAAGTCATATAAAATAAAACAATAATGTGGAAAATACCCTGCAGTATTAATTTGTCTGCAAATTAATTTGAAGGAAAATTACTGAGTCTGAGTACTTCTGTGTGCCAAACGTGTGTTTCATGGTCATAAGCACAGGATGCCTCACTCCAGATTCAGCATTTACTTTTACACTGAGCCATTAAGTACAAAAGCACCCACTGCAGGAAGATGGTTTTTCCTAATGGATTTATAATGACATGGAACAAAAAATTCCTAAAAATACCTAACAAAATAATTACAGGATGAGGAGCTGTATTGTTACAGTTTTCAGGTGTACTGTTGAACCAGTTGCCCTGCTTCTGAATTAATTAGAAAATAAAGCAAGACAAATATCAAGTAATTCTTCATATTGCTTATTTAGTAACTGTTTGAAGACTGATTTGGATTTTTTTCCCTTTGAAAAACAACAGGCAGAAGGTAATTTAAATAGTGTAATTTATCTTTGATGGATGATGTATTTAAGGTAGCTGGAAGCAAATAATTGGAGCATGTAGCAATTAACATTCTGATCCCACTAAGGGAGCTGCATGTGCTGGCCCTCGCCATCCAAATGTGACTCCTAGCAGGTATGAGGTCTAATGCTAGTTTCAGCTTCCAAGGGAAATTGTTGCACTTTCCTGTGCTGATTTGCAATGAAATGCCAAATGAATCTACAAAGGAGTTTCTAGCCCATCCAGACTAAGGTGGCCAAGTCTTATGCTGCAAAAAAATCCACAAGCTTTTGGGAAGGCGTGAAAGGAGTCATGACTCAGTGACATGTCAAGCCCTGTCCTTCCTTAGTCTAAATAATACAAACTGAGTATTATCTAAACCATGATTTACACAAATCCTTCTCGTTGTTGATGTGGAGTCCCTCTACAGGTACCTTGTGGTTTTCCTATTCTGTTAATGCTTGGTGGAGGAGCATCAGTGGCAGCAGAGGGATTCTGCTGATTCCTTATATGATTTCCTTGAGGACAGTACAGCTGTAGTACAAGTTTGTGTTACAGAATGGCTTTTGGCTCCCCTGGAATCAGCCACTGCCAAGAAGACAATGCAGGTCCTCTCAGGTAAACAGAATACTTCACAATCTGAGCTCTGAAGTGAAACACAAAATGCGTCATGTAGTTTTACACTCCCGGTTGAAATGAGTGATAAGAATGCAAATCTGTAAAACCAGACAGAGTTGTTGCAATCCTATTTCCAGCACATACTTTGCAAAGGCTTTAGGGTGATTGATGTGACAAAATTTTGCATGCTGGTTTCACCTTGAGATCTTGACGTCAAAAGTATTAAATGTTTATTTGTGCTTCAAACAAACATTAAGAGCTTTCCTCAGACTTAGCTTAAATTTTCCTTTTTTTTTTTTTTTTGTCAGGTAGCCTTGGAGATTTTAATTTTGCTTTGAATTTTGTCTGTTCATTGCAAAGTCAATTATAAACTGTAAATTTCTCAATGAGAAAATTTAAGTGTTTGTTCTTTGTCGCTTTACCTTGACAGTGGAATACTGATCCACTGATGTCAATGATTTTAGTATTTGGTCCATTGACATTCATGATTCTAGTTCTACCAGCATTTTAATGTTTGGATGTTTGTTTATTTTTGCTTTTTGTCAGCCAGCTAATTTTTTCCCTTGATGGTTTGCATTTATGGGAGTAATTTTGAAAGTCTTGACATTTATAAATATATATTTCACAGGTTTGAAGTTACCTACATTGTTAAGACCAGAAGCTCATAATAGGCAGTTTGATTGGACATTGTCATCTTCTTATAATTTGGGATATCTTATGATTTTAATTAAATTTTGATGTATAGGATTGCTAATAATACGTATTTTATGTAATGACAGCACAGGGGAAGAACTGTTCTCTGCCCAGATCAGTGAATTGCTAAATTGAAGGAGAGATACAGGTGTTCTTGTCCTTCTGATTTAGTTGAAAAGCTTCACCAAGTAGGGTTGTAAATAATTCCTTTGAAGTGTGAAGAGTAACACATTTTAAATAATGTAACAGGTATAATTATATTTGAGGCTTAACATTTTCAATAAACATTATTAGGTTGTGTCCAGCCCTGGGACAGGCCTAAAAGTGAGACTATTTGTACGATTTTTCTGTTGATATCAGAAATAATTTTGGTAGTTTCCCATTCCCTCATAAATCACTCTATATAATCAGATACTGTTAAGCATACATTAACCTGTAGTTTTTTAATGGGATGAAAGGGCAGACAAAAGATGAAACACTATCTTTCATACTCCTGGTGCAGATCTGTCTGAGATAAGAGCCCTCATACAATTTTTGTGTTAGCAGTTGTGGTGTCACGTTGAATAAAATTAAATCTTAAACTGAGTGTTCCAATTAAAGTAATTCCGTAAAGTCAACTTAAGCCTTTGGTGGAAGAAAAATTTCTGTTTGTCAGTGAAGCTTAAATAATTGACCTGAGGACTCTGTTTTTAGTTTTCTTGGTAATTTGTCATAGCTTTCAAGCCAGACACATCACAGTCTCATGGAAGTTTTGCTGCTTGCTGTGACTTAATTGAAGACAAGCTTTCTGTTGTACACAGCAATGTATTAAAGGATGCAGAATGATACTATATATAAAAAATATTGGATTTCTTTATTGCACTCTAAATTGCACTACATCAATATTTTTTTAAATATGCATTCACCTACAATTTTAACCTCTTTAACCCTATCAGTACCTTTTTTACCACTATTTTTATTAGAGAACAGAGAATTGCTTGGAGGACTGCATTCTGAGATTGAGACACCAGGCAAATATCAAGACCTTAAGCAATTATTTATGCTCAGCTAATTCTATTTGAACTTGTCTGGATGGGTGTTAATTCCTGTGTGCAGATGTAGTCTGGCTCATTGAGACCAGCATTAACTATTTGCTGACTGACTTCAAGTTACCTGGTTAATTCCAACGGTTTCAGGCTGGAAATTACCTGACTATTCATATTTTTGTACCAAATGAAGAACTGCTACTAAACACTTTGATTCCTTTGTTAAGTCAATTTTCTGTATCAGAGCATAAGGCAAATCCAGCAAAATCAGAAATAGTTTGTCTGCTGAGTCAGCTTCCAACTTCCACTTATCTTCCTCTTCCTCTTATCCTCAGTTTCAGGTATGCACTGTTTTTCAACTACTCCCTGAAAAACCCAAGAAAGGGAGTACATGCATATTTATTCAAAGATAACAGACCTCATAAAGACAGTATTACTTCGACCATTCATCTATTTTCTTACATTTGCTCTGGTTTGCTGTTTTTAATTTAATTTTATTTTTTTATAGTTTAAGTCAGATACTCCTCAAGGTTCAAGTCCTGTGAAAAAGAGTAAAATCTCTAGGCTATACTGCGGTGCTAAATCCATAATAGTTTCAGTTCCATTTATTTATAATAAATAACCAAATCTCTCACAGCATTCCCTTTGAGTGAAGCACACATGAGGTTATATCTCTCAGGAGGTGATCCTGGAATAATTTTCATATTAAAAGATATTGTTTACATTCTTTCTTGTAAGAGCTGTAATACAAGAAGAATACAGTATAAAAGGAGGGAAACATGTTGAAGTGGCATATTCTATTGTTTTTTTAAAGCTACCTCCTAAGAAACAGCTCTGTTTTATATTTAGAAAACCTCGGTGTTTGTGGAACATCATTATACGTGATATATGAACTTTAATACAAGAAAATTGTGGGTTCAGATATAGTACAGTCATTAAGTTATATTCAGATAACATTGCTTAGGTGCTCAAAAGCTTCAAAGTCAATGCCAATCATTGGATCCTGGAGTGAATTTGATAAACTGCTGTGTTCTTCATCTGTGCAGAGCAGTGGAGATTGCTGGCACTATTGATTTTAATGCTGGAAAACAGAAAGATGATCTCTCAGGGGAGCTTACCCTTTTAAATAGCAATGTGAGCATTAAAATTACACCTTTATTTAATATTAGTTCTTGAAGGGAAACTTCAAAAGAGAAGTAGTATTTATTCACTGTTTGAATCAAGGTACCATGTCATAGGTGGCATCTTATTCAACAGGAGTTTTAGAAGTCCGTGAAAGGCACCACAGACAAAGAAAATTTCAAATCAAAACCAACAGCTGTGAGTTTTTAGACATGTATCCATGTATTTATGAGAGTGGAACATTAACTGATACTTAGTAGAAGATGTAGTAGCAAGAGGGTGCAGTACAATGGTGTGTAAGGAGGAAAGAGACAAGAAAATAATGTTTCATTCGCTATGGAGACAAGAAGCAAATAATTACTTTATAAATGTGTGTTACTATATATAATTGAGATTCTTCTAGGAGAAAAGTAAATAAGAATATCTGGGAAGTACTTACTCCAGTAATTGATTAAAAGGGTCAACAAATTAGGCACATACTGTTTTTCACAAAGGCAGCTCTCATGATGAAACTATTCCTGAGGCATTGGTTCTCACAGAAGATGTTTTTGATGGTGGGCTAAGTCAGGATAATGAACTGCTTGAATTATAGAAGATATGTCTCTGGGAAGATTTCTTTGAATACTGATCATCTTCTGATGCTAGGTGTACCTGTTTAGCGACTTTTGGTATAGGTGCCACAATAGGGTAGTAAGTGATATTAAGTGACATCCAGGATCTACAGTCACCAACAGTCTATTACAGTACATTCCTGTGTGTTATTCAGGTAGTTCTTAAAAAGTGTGACCTGTTTCACTATAGGTGAAGGTAGCTTTTCCAGGAAGAGAAGGTAATACTGTGAATTTATTTGCTTAAGAGTACCTAATTTGCAGGTTTTAGATTGAGCTGTAGGGTGGCAAAAAAGTAAATGGTACCTGAAGTTTCATGTATTTTTCACCACCACCAAATTCTAGTTTGTACAGGTGGGGGTTAAATGTGGATTTTAATTTCCATTTTCTGGTAGCTTTTATCACTGCTCAGTTGGTGAATGCAGCACATGCTCTTAATTGGAAAAGGATGTTTTGTTCTAGGCTGATCAGGATAACGTGATTTGTGCTTCTCTCCTTTCACAGAGGAATTCCTGTGAAGGATTAAGCATCTCTACAGAGTTGTTAAGCCTGAAGAGTTCAGGATATTCCTTACCCCTCAGTATTAATCCAGTTAGTCTATGTGTAGCAGAGAGCGACAAATGAATAGCTGTGTGCCCTGCTCCCACTGTGCTGCAGGATACAGTTCTGCAGCTTCATATGTAGACTCTGTGTGTGTCTATAAAGCCTCCCTAATATTGTTTCCTTTGTTTCATGGTTTTCCCAACCCCATTATGAAAATTTGCATCTTAGAGACTAGAATTTGAGGAGAAAGGTATTCCCAGACAGGCTGTAGCCTCATCATTTGATGGCATATGGTGAATAAAGCAAAGCACATGAGGAGGATGAGGGATAAGGTACCATGGGAGCCAGTAGTTGAGTCAGAATTCATGTACAGAATTAATACAACTCAGCAACTTGTTCAACTGAGCATTAAAGTGTTAAGTCAAGCTAAAGGGCACCTGTACATGCACAGTGCCAGACACTGCCTGGACATGAAGGAGCAATACAGGAGGAGCAAATGGCACAGTCAAGGCCCAGAGCTGACTTTGTGCATGTGCAGGATTGTGTCTGACTCACAGAGGAGTCAGCCCAGCCCTGTACAGTTGTAAAGCAACGATAATTTTGTAGTCTCTCACTTACAGAATGTTGTGGCCTTTTGGAAGACGCTTTTCATTATATTCCAGCAAATTTACTATAGGTGGTGGTAGTGTTAAGAGATGAAAAACATTTGACTACAAAAACGAAATACAAAATTTGGGGATGAGATACTGCGTTATAATGAACAACAAACTTCTCATCTGTCTTTTAAGTTAATTTAAACTGGAGTACCTTATCAAACAAAATAAATGTGCTACAATCTTTTTGTGAAAAAGTAGAGACGTCTTAAATTTTTACATTGATTGTGGAATGTTAGTACGAGGTTTCTCAGAGGTAGCACAAGGAAACAGAAGTTAATGTTTGCTAAAGTCAGTTCTGAGTGGCAGTCAAGACAGAGGTGAGCCAGGGAGGTGAGCTGATGGACTGCCTGATTCCAGGAGAGGGACATGAGCTGGTTTCTGCTCCTCAGACAGTGCTCTCAGAGATGGAAATGGAGCCTGTGCTGGTGTCTCCTGGCACAAGTTGGTTGGAGGGGGCGTTGCTGCCCTCACTGCTTCTTCTGGGAGTTTTAGGAGCACTACCATTTCTTTTACTTCATGGTCATCAAACCCTAAGTCTTTCTTGTTTTTTTCTCTCTACAAGTGGAGCCATGTGTCTGGAAACGCCTGGTGTGTTTGAGACTCAAATAAACATCGCTTCTGAATGTCGCGGTTTAGTTCTTCATAAGAACACAGCTGGGAAATTTTTGCCTTCTGTTATTTGTGATGCAATTAATTAATCCCTATGAATAATTTCATGATTTTTTGTCCAACTCTCCATAAATCCATTTATTTATTTGTTTCAAATAAGAGCACAGGGATGGAAGTACCTAATAGGATCTTTCCATTAAAAAAAAGAAACTGCTGGCTCCCTAATCAAATTCTGAATATGAATATGAACTAAATACTAATATGCAGTATGTATTTCAATCTTGCTGAATATTCAAGCCTTTGAGAAATACTAGCAGCTTAACCTTTTTGCGTGGAAGTTGAGAATATTTTAGGTAAAGATTCAGTTTCAAAACTTGATAATAACTTCATCATAAATGCAAAAAGTAATGTGAAAAAGTAATGGTTATATTTACAAACCAATATTTTTCAGTGACAGCATTTCTTTGATTTGTTAAAAAATCCATTATTTTCAGGATGGGAATAATAAATTTCTTGTAAGATATTGAAAATATTAATTACTGTAATGAATTACTATCAAACTTACTGATAGAAACAGTTATTGTAATGAGTTTTGCATCTTGAACTATAAATAATCCTTCCATACAGGATAAAAAAAGCCCACAAAGATAACCTTTTGAGTGAATACCTTAAAAGAAGCTTATATATTCTTATGCAAAGAAGTCAGGAGTGCAAAAGCATTTTGCACAAGATCTCTGTCTTTCTTCATGTCTTGGCTACTTTTTGGGAGAGGCTTTTTTTGTGAGTGACCTTTTTTATTTGGATCTCTGTTGTTCTATCACACTTTTTTTTTGTTCCTGTTTTTTCTGAATAATCAAAGCTCGCTAAAAGCCATCAACTGAAGCAATCTAAGTTGCGCCCATAATATCCAAATTACTGGAGAATATTTTGTTTCCATGCTTGCCCAATGTGCACCAACTCCCAGCACACTGCACCTCTCTGTGGTGGATCACCCCAGCCAGTTCCTTCCCATGGTCAGTCAGTGCTGGCACTATGGATTTCAGATAATCAAACCTGTCATTGATGGCTCTTAATGTCAACGCTCTGCAATTCCACACCTGTCTGGAGCAACACTGTGGCAGAGCATGAAGCAGATGCTGCTACGCTCTCTGCTGCATTGACTGAACTTGAATGAACCCCCTGCTGAATAGTTTGTCAGATCTGTACTATCCCACACACACAATGGAGTGTGTTTTCCAAGTATGTGTCTGTTCAGCAGGATTCTTAATTTTCCCCCATCACTTTTAAGAACCAGCTAGGGTAGCCACAGGACAGAGAAGGGGAGCTGGTCGTAGTCGTGCTACATATATTATCAGTGTGTGGCTGATTCATTATGGGTCAGCAAAAGCCTAACCTGTGACAGGTGTGGTTCTCTCTAGATGCAGAAGTGGACATTTTTGGTTTTTCTTATATCTGGTGCCACACAGCAAAATGATATTTTGAAAATACCTGAGGAAAGAAAAATATTAGTTATTACAGTTCTGAGCACCTATCATATAAGTGAAATACAGAGGAACAAACAGCAATAACTCCAAAAGCTTACTCTTTGGAGGCTTCTTCTCATACAACTTGTAAAATCCAACAGTTATTTCATATTTCAACATTTCCATCCTTATCTTTACTAGCAGTGGAAGATACTTTAAAAATTACAGTTTGGACTTAGAGACTTAAACATTGTTCAAGTATGTATAGCTTTTAGTTTTGATTGCAGAACTTCCCCACTGTTTTCCTAATAGAATTTGGCCTTTATAAGCAGTTGGGACTTAATGAAACCTTCTTATATAAAAATAGTATTTTGTTTGTACAATTCAGTATGAAAATACTTTTCAGTGTTTTAAATAGGAGAGGCAGAAACATGTCAGTCAGTTTGGTTAAAGGAGAAACAACATCAAATAGATGAGTGGTTTGCTTAAAATGGAAACTACCAGTGCAGAGTGTTTAGGGCAGCTTGCAGAGACACATCCAAAGTTTACCTGCAAGTTGTCCTGGTGAGTCATTGCTCTTACTGTGCAGGTATTTAGAGTAGCTTGATTTGCTGAAACCTGATTTCATTTCAGTGAGATACCAGTGGTCAAGTACTTCTTATGTCCCTTTGATCCACTAGATTACTTCTTTCTATCCTGCCAGCTCCTTTAAGGTATTATGAGGCCTAACCACTTCAGAGGAGAAGATTTTTCAGATGTTCTGTAGGTCATGACATAGTGAAGCCATGACTTTACTCACAAATATTTTGTGTATGCCATGTTTCTATGTCTTGGGGAGGAAAAGTGAAAGCTTATCCACCGAGCTATTGACTGGCCCATGATGCCCTGTCCAGATATTTTCTCAGGCCCTAAGAGTATTTATTTCCTACTGATCTGAATGAAAACAGATAGAGTCTAGACAGAATAACATTAAAAAAACACAAAAAAAAAAAAACACCAAAAAAAAAAAAAAAAACCAAAAAAAAAACAAAAACAACAAAAAAAGTGAGGCTATAGGGACAGGTTCATGAACTACTGGTGCTTTTGGTTTACTGTACACTTGGAAGACAGGGCTCATTTTCTGAGGAATAAACTATACCCCAAGTATATTTAAAACTCAGCTTACTAGGATGCACTGCTACATTAACTCTGAGGTGCTGGGCTGGGATTTGCTGCTTTACCTCCTGCTAAAATGTAAAATTGTGTTATAGCAACAAAGCATCAAAACCAGCCCACAGAAATTCATGAAGCTTTAGATATATTGTCCATCTTTTTATTCAGTTAATTCTCTGTGCTGCTTCTTATCCCACCTTTTTAAATATGGGGCCAGTGAAGACAGTCTCTCTTTTTATCATCAGCATTCAAAAGACCACAAGAGAAATATTTTGCTGGCCAAGGTTGCTTTCAGTGTAGTTAGCATTCTACAGAAAAGCACAGATTAAAGCATGTGTCACAGCCTTGTAGTGTGATGTCTCAAGTCAGACTCATGGTCTCTCCCATTTTTTGTACTGAGCATTGCTTGCTTACTTGCATTGCCAGCATTCTCTATGGTTAATGCATGAGCCAATTCACAGATCCTTCTTCTTTTATTACTTTTTCTGTGCTAGGAATAATGTGCCCACACATCCTTAGTGCTTTGAACTGTTATGTTTCTCTTTCAATCGTAGGCAAGAAAAACGGGCTGAAATCACAATTAAATATTAATAGTTTAGAATACTGTGGGTTTGAAAATTACCCATTACTTCTGTCTTGGAAAATAAAGATGTTTATTCATTAGTCACAACTTTATGAATCAGTTATTTAGTGGAACATTAATCTTTTTTTTTCCTATTTGCAAGAGTAATTGTTTGACTTCTCTTTTGCTTCTGGTGAAATTTTCTTTGTGTGTATTACATGCTAACATGGCTCTAAAACAGCTTCTCACTGAAGTTATTCTTAGCCTAATTTGCTGCCTTCTTAGAGGAAGAGATTTGCAGCAGGGTTAAAATGGTATTTGTGTCTGTGGGCTGCAGAACCAAATATCCTGATCATGCAATCCACATTCTTTCTACGAAAAGAGGCTGCAACTACAGCCAATTTCTTTGGATTTTTTCATTAGACATTCATACTCTTGGTAGGTCAATGATGCTCATACCTGCTCTGGCTCTCAGGTGCAATAAGGGATATTTGTGTCTCTCTTGTGAGAGACATGAGATGAAGTATATTTTATCCTTCTACCTACAAAAAACTTTATATACCAATCCAGTCCTGCTGTTTCCATAGGAAATTCAAAACTTCTTGTTCTTATGAGTTCTTAAAAGTAAGCAGGGATGCCTGGGGTTATCTGATATATGATATAACTAGCAGTGGAAGGCAAAAATAACCCCAAAAAAACTGTAATATAAAAAAACTACCTCATAAGCTTGCAAAGACAGTTGATATTTTTTGGCCACAAGTAAAATCCAGTTCAAAACATAAAGCTTGCTTGGGTTAGAAAAACTGGAAAAATGCAAAATGCTCAAAAAGAATTATTCCTTCTCATCAAATGGATACTTTGTCACAACAGAATTGTCATTTCAAATGGTTAGAGTGCTTCTCATATGGATTATTGCTTGGTATAGATGCACAGTTTTATTTTTCTCACCAGGAGATAGAAAGATTATTATTTGATGTATAATTGTGTATGTATAAAAAGCTTGTTTTAAAGATGGCAGGAGTTAAAAAAAAAAAAAAAAGAAAATGCATGTGAAAGATGCAAAGATGCTAACTAAAGATCCTACCATAATGTTCTCTCAATTATAGCAGTTCATCTTTTATTCATTTGTCACCCTTGGCACTCGATTACATCAAATTGTCATTGGAAATACAAAGAGTGGTTTCCCACTCACTTTCTTATTTTGCTGGCTTTTTTATTTATGTGGATGCTCTTGAAAAAAGAAGCACGTGTGCAAATTAGTATGAAGGTGGTGAACTTCAGAGCTCTCCTGACCTGTTCTGCAAATTAGTCACATTATGCCAAGTGAAGTGACCCATCTTCTGTGCTGGGGGCAGTCTTCCTCTGTGCTTTTCTCTTGTTAAGGATGAGCATTTAGGAAGTGAAAAGCATATCCAGTAATTGTCTCAGTCTTGTGAGATCTTACAAGTTTCACATTAAAATGTAGACATGGAGCAGGAATACATTAGGAACGTTGATAGGTGGAAGAATGTTTTGGGTTTGAACAGTTGGTTTTCCTGGGTGATGCTCTGCCTGCTTGGACAAAGGGCTCAGCTGTATGGCAGGGTTGCTGTGGCTTCTGTAATGTGAGATCCTGCTGGGGCTGGACATCTGTGGTTGTTTTAAAATAACACTGCTGAGCATGCTCTAAGTGTGCAATACAGTCTGTGTGTGCCACAGCTCATAAAACTGACAGCATCATCGAGGATGGAAATGGCATTTAGTTCAAACTCTTGGACATTGCCAATTTCTGAAACTTTCATGTTGTAAACTCTGCCTAGCCATGAGGCTGAACAGAAGAATTAGCAAGATGGTACAAATCACAGTATACACATTGCCATAATTCTTGGATGATTTTCAGTAGAAAAACTAGAAGTAAAAATTTGACTATCTTTCAAAGTGTTCGCACATGCATTTTTGCAATTAGGTGCCACCTATTATTCAATAAGTGAAATCCTAGTTAGCCTTCACAAGATTTGCAAAGCCAGATAACCTTCTTGGAAGCTCAGACATGGAAGATAAAGTCTAAGAATGTGTATGTGCATATATATCTGTTTAAAAAAAAGAAAATTAAGGTGCCCAATCTGACTTTCTGGGTCAGTGAAATAACTGAGCTAATAGCAGGGCATGCTGCTGTACATAAGACCATGCAGTTTGGCAGATTTAACTGATTGCCATGTTCTGACTTCCTCTGAGGAGGACAGGGGCTGTGTGCATGTAAATTGAAATATCATAGTAATTATGGAATTATTTAAAATATTTGTGCATGACACTCCCATCTTGCAGTTGAATAATAGTATTTAGTCTTACGCTGCTTTATGATCTTCTGGAAGATATCTGCAAAAAGAAATCTTTTCACTTTAGCCAGTAAACCGTTCTTGCTTTTCTTTCTGATACTATTGTTCTTTTTTTTATATGAAGTTATAGAGCTATGTAAGTTACGTGTAAAAATCCTTATTCTAAATTATTAATGTAAGATCGATGACCAATACAATATCAGAAAATCCTGACAAATTTTTATAACTTAAAATTCATAAGATTTTAATCTATAGCAAAAATGAATAAGTCTGGGAAGGGGAAGGCTTTCCAGAAGGAATTACATAAATTAAGCTAAATGTTCCAAGCAAGATTTTTTTTTTCCTTTTGCTTTTTTTTTTTTTTTGTCTGCTTGGCACCCTCAGAGAGAAACATGAGACACATTTTATTTCTAGGCAATATCTTTTTATTTACATCCACTCAACTCATTAGCAATTGAAAAAAAAAAAGGCAAAAAATCTGTACTAGAGCTAATGAAATAATTGCTGCAAGCTACATGTTTAGACACATTGTACAAGTTAAATGAGTTAAATGTACGAAATTCACCCATTGGGATCCTTTGTGCCCCCAGTTTGTCATTCACTCCCAATTAGGATTTTTCTGTAGAGCAAACAAACAAAATCTCTCAAGGACCAATTCTTCAAGGCATTGAGTGTACAAAGAAGGCGAATGTCCCTTGCTTGAACTGAAGTCATCTCTCAGAAGTTCACACCTTTGCTCAGGCTGATGTGCTGAGTATCCTATACCCACTGTAATCATTTAGGAATTTTGATTTTTGATATTTTTTCTGCTCTTCCCATTCTCACCACCACCATTTTATTTTTTAAATGTTTTTCCATTACATGAGATCATTTCTCTATGGCACAGAATTGGTTTCTTTTTATATATTTACACATGGTCAACTGATAGTCTACAAGCTCTGATGAAGTTTTGGAGTCTATTAAAAAATTTCATTGCTTCTCATAAGATCTGCAGTAGGTCCACAGCAGTGTGGGGGCTGGAAGAGGTCTGTTGTTCTCCAGCTTCCCCTCTCCCTCCTGAGCAGCTTAGTAGAAGACGCAAAGTATATTAGGTTTATAACTGCTGCTCTAGCTTAGGATATTGAGGGCACCTAACTGCATCTTTAATAATTTTCCACGTGTGTGAAAATCGTAAAGATTTTGCTTTAAATAACACTGATGAGTGTCTAGACACACTTTAAAATTCTGAGCTTCTGCAGGAAATGGCATTTGAATCCCTTTCAATGTAAAGAGGTTTCAGCATATGCTGTGCTCCATACAGAATCCTAATGGCAATTTTCTTAGCCCTCTTTTCTTCAGTCAGTCTTATTTTTGATGGTATAACTTCTTTTTTTTTTTCTTTTAAACTGTAACAGTAACAGTTTGGGATGGGCCAGTGATAGCTGTGATTCTACATGTCTGTCCTCTGGGTTGGTGGAACATGGAATATTAGATACCGTTTTGCAATTATGCTGCTGTCGAGTTAGGTTTTATATGGTGAGAAGTGTTATAATATTTCAATTGAAAACTATCTACTTCTGCTAAGTGGGTGCAGGGAATAATTCTGATGAAATGAAATCCGTATAAAAGTCTCTTTAAAACTAATTCATCCTTGTGAATAGCTGCAGCCGTGTACCAATGAATTTGGGTAGCAGCCTTGATGTTTCAAGAGGAAATGAAATAAGTTTGTTCTTTGCCCAGAAAAAAACCCCAGAGTAGCATTGATAAAGCAGTTAAGCAAACTAAGTTTCAGATACAGTTTTAGCACATCAATGTCAGAATACTCTGTGGCTTCCAACAGGGCCTTGCAAAAGATGTGAGACCCAGACACTGGCCAAAATAGTTTGTGGAGGACGATATTTGTATTCTTCTCTTGCCTTATATTGACAATACCTGGCACCCAACTCTTTTTTGTAGGAGAGTTGGTTTGCTGTTGTGTTTTGCCAAGGACAAGACGGTGCATGGATGAAGGGTATCATGAATCTCAACAGCCCAAAGTGCTCCTACTTCTATGAAACAAAAGCTAATTAAAGTAGGAAGTCAGTGAGTTTGGAAAGGAGGATTTTTTTGTAGTCAGTAGAATGACTGGAAATAAATGGATTGATTAATTAAAATCAGTATATCTACTTACGGAGTGAGGTACTGGAGCATGATTTATGTGAGGAGTTATTGCGCTGGAGTCTTTGATCCCTTGCTTTGAGAATTAAATGTAGAAGTCTCATTCTCAGTTCCAAGGTTGAATACAAATGCTCGTGAGCCGGCCCCTGTTAAATTGTGTCCTGTCATTCTCAAGCATTCAAAACTTCCATTGAGGCCAAACTCACAAATTCCTTCCTTAACCTCCAGTTGCTACATGTGGAGTTAATCCCCATGAAAATTTACTAAAGTGAGTTTTTTCCCAGTCTTCCTATAAATCTCTCTCAGTGTCTCTTACAGTGCCGTATGAAATTTGTTGACGAAAGATTAAATGTGCAGTACTTGCATGCTGGTTAACCATCATAGGAATAATTAATTGTAACTATTCCCTTTCATGCCAAAAGACTTATTAGGCATGCTCCACTGGAGAGATAATATAAAATGTTTTACCAAATGTTAGCTATTTACTTAGGGCTATGTCTTGGTGTTTCATTATAAAGTGTCAGGAAATCTATTTGTATCAAGAAAGTATTTATAAACATTCATTTTGCAACAATTCTTATGGAAAGTTTCCAAGTGGTTATTGTATGATTCCAGACAGAAACATTTTTCTTCCCCAGTAAAGAGACGCAAATAAGACTATTGTGAACCCTTCAAATAAAGATAAACCAAGAAATGTAATACTGTTTATATTCATGAAGGGAATTGCATGAAAAAAATACAGAAAAGAACAAGTTTTCTTTCTAAAACAGAAAACAAAACTTTTGAGGCAACCAGATTTTATGTTTTCTTCTGGAATAGTTCACAGTGTGAGACAGTAGTAACAAGGATTCTGAATTAAGTCCATAGACATACCCATAGGAATCTATGCAAGGGAAGGGGAGATAACATTCGGAAGAATAGAGTTTCCCCACAAGAAATTAATGAAAGAAACTGCCACTTGATGCACTGAATGAGCTGAAAAGATGTCACAAAAACCCACAACCAACCAACTAGCCAACACCTAAAAACCAGCCCTCAGAGAAGCCAGTCTCATGCTGTTTTCAGTTCCTGTTGGTCAGTGGCATGGGGAAATGTCCCACAGTTGCACCTGGAGCTGACCCTGCTGCTGGGGAGTTCTGCCCTGATCCTCTGGATATTGGAGTTTTTGTTTGTTTTTAGTTTGGTTGCTTGGTTGATTTGGTTTATTTTTATTTTTAGTTATAGGAGGTTTTCCACCTTAGGATTTTGTACATTTTCATGTCAATGTTTGCTTTTAAATCTTAGAGCTGCTAACTCTGCTCACATCAGCGGTGAGAACTGGTGTCTCGAGACTGCATAGGCCTGTGGGGAAAGAGGAAATAATGACTCCCAGGTCTTCTTCTGGACCACTACCCGCAGTGATAAACAGCACAACATCTCTGAGTGAATTTCAACAGCAGACAAAACCCACCCCCTCTAAAATATATCGATGTGGGAAGATGAGCTAGATCTCCATGCAAAGGATGGAGGAGTAGGGGAATTAGTGGGCATTTCTCTGTATTATACCCCAGTCTAATCTTTTTATTAAATTACATTAAAATGTAAGGTGGGAACAAAAGCCTGGGATGAGTATTTAAATTACAGTGGATTTGCATGTAGAATTCCAGGAATGAAACCAGTGGTTGAGGTAGCTGAGTGAGCTGTGGCTGAGCTTTGGCTGGCTTCAGGCAGGACCACTTGCATTCAGCAGTTTGAATTTGAACCTTGATTCTGGTAGTCTTTTGCATTCAGGACTATTTTTATTCATGACATGGGATCACCTCTGTTAACAATCCTCAGCCAGTGTATTGACAATAATTTTTAGTTTTAGTTACAGGTAACTTGGTTTAACATCATTTGTTATGAGTCTTCCTTCAGATCTTAGTGGTATCCAATTAGTAGTAGAAGATGTTTAACTTCTATCAGTTAACCATGGCTTTGCTGACCTACCATCAAAATTTTAGCAAAGTCTCTATTTGAAACTACTGAAAAGTTTCACAATTTTAATGAAAATATTAGGAAGAGGTGGGATAACACGGTGGCTTTGCTGCCTGCATCAGTGGATTGAGCTGCTGTTTCATCCTGGTGCCTTGAACTTCATATGTTATTACAATGGCTCTCACTTCTTTGATTTATATGTGACTTTAGAACATAACTTTTTGCGTTTTAGTTCTGTGGTTTATTTTTAGATGTATTTTCTCGGTAATTGAAAGCTGTGATGGTGCACTAAGGAGAATGGTAGAATAAAAGAATCACCCTGCTGTGATTCCAACATTTCACTTTGAATCATCAGTTGGCTCCATGATATGTAGCAATTTTGCTTTGAAACATGAGATTTCAGTCTATAATCTAATTATTGCTGATTTATAAGGTAATTTAAATTAATTTAAGTATAATATTAATGGTTTCTCAGATAAATCAAGTGAATAACAGAAAAAAAATTGTGCTATTTTTCATCATTATATGGTTGCTTTAGTTGTATTTGATTTCTCAGTTTTATTAATTTGTCATGCTTTTCAAATTACACTAGTCAAATATATAAACCAAACCCCTGAGTGCTTGAAGTTTCCAAGAAAGAAAAAAAAAGAATGCATATGGTGAATGCAAACTCAGTTCTTAGTAAATAGAATTGTTTACTTGTTTATAATTAATTAATTGTTCTTTTGCTTGTCCTCGTAGAAGATTCATGTCTTAGGTTTTGCATTTATTTCCAAATTGTCATGGTTAGGTGGTTTTCAGAAAATGAACATAATCTGTGTACATACAAAATATGTAATATATACAATGTGTTTAGTGTACACTTACAATAATGTAGATTACCAGAGGACATACAGATAATACTGGTAAAAAACAAGTGCCAATTCAATAAACTTTCACTTTTTGTACAACTGTAATCAAATTCTTATTAAATATAGTTACCATTTTCCTCTAATAAATTGATATTGTCAGAATAGGAGGTTATTCAAAAGATTCAAAGTTTCAGCAATTCCAGTAACGCTAAAATATTTAATTTCTCATGAACCTGCATCCTAATTGCAAAAAAAAAGAAAAACCAACATAATGTTAGTCCAGTCCTTATAGCTGTATTTTTTATTTCTAATGGTGAATCCAGAAATGCAGTCTCTCAGTTCCTTCACTATGGAGCGCTGTCTATGCATAAGAGGGCACTGCAGTTAAATCTGGAACCCTTTCCTTCTCCCACAGTCTGTAATCTGGCTATTTACTGCTGCGGCAAGAAAAACCCCCAAAAATACAATAAGTAACAACAGCAGATTTTTTTCTGTAGTAATTTCTTTTGTATCTCTTTCTGTAAATGGCTTTCAGCAGTAATTACATCTTGCAATAGAATCTATTCTATTAGTGGACCAACGTATGAGAAAATTTGTAATTCCGATTTTAGTGTAACAAGGTAATTAAAACACTAGATATAAATGACAGGTGAGTCTATGGTTGTCTGTAGTTCTATTTTCCTGGTCATGTATCACTTGGAAAGCTGAATATAGGAGTTGTGAGCAGTTGCTGCTACTTAATGTTGCCTTGCTTTGTTGCCAACAGAGGTTAAAAGGGTCCCCTTCCTTTGCTGCCATCCATCCATGCTCCCTCAAACCAGAGCACATCCCTTCCCTTCTGTTCCATGATGGCCTTGTTCAGGAAGGGGGAGCTAAGCACATCAGTGAAGGAACAGACAACAGGAGCCTCCTAAGTGGTGTTTCAGCACCCACAAAAATTATGGGCGACCGAATTCGCAAGAAGTCAAATAATGCCTGGACTGGGCTTTCTGAAAGCAGGTGGATCACACCAGGTTGTTTAGCTCCCCCTGGGTACCCTGCTGAACCAGAGAGTGAGAGCTTGGTGTGGTCTGTACTTCTCTAACCCTCCATTTGTTTCTTCTTGTGGATATATAAAAACCAGAAGAAACAGGGGCAGGGTGAAGTTTTAGTGGAGGTGGTTGTTATATATTTTTATATGTATATTTTATAACCTTGTTTAGAATCATCTAACACTCTTGGGAATATATCAAGTTAAATTTTAAATGCTTCTTCATGTGTTAATTTAACCAAGCTTTTTCCCCTGTGGTTTAAAAGATATTAAACACCTCACTCCATGTGTTCATAACCTAAAGTAACACATAAGGTCAAGGTGCTCAACAACAAAAACCCAGCTGCACTCTGGTGACAGTGGTGGGACTTGTTTCCAGGCTGTAATACTCTAACAATGAAGTAAATGTTGCACTCAGAGAGGACCAGTCTTTCTTTACTGCAGCTGCAAGCAGAAAGTAAGCAAAAATCAAGGTGAGGTCTGTAAAGATGATCAGTTTCGTTGAGAGGTCTGAAGTGAGTTGACAGGGATACTTCAGGATGTCCATGAAGTTTTCTAGTTGCTCATTTTTTGTTATATGTATTTGAATACCATTCTCATTCCTTCTCTCTTTTTTTTCTTTCTTTTACCTTCTATCCATCCATTGTCACGCATTGCATTCTTGATTACAGTCTGTGTAATCGTTACCACCGTGTGAAGGCAATTTCCCACATCACCAGGTATGGTGTCACACGTCAAAAAACATATTTGTGTGCTCTCAAACCTAGTCAGTGTTAGGATAGCAAATTTCTCCTATGTTAGCCTTCTTTTTTCCTCTCTTCCTTTCCCGTTTGGTATGAAATAACATTGGTACAGGAAAGTGATTTTTAAAATTAATGTCTTTAAAAAAAAAAGTTTCATTTTCTGGATCAAAGATGTACTGTCTTTCTTAAGGGCTAAAAAGCAGTAGTGTAGAGATTTTTGGTTGTCCAAAGGTTATGGCCTGGAACCTGTAGTCTTTTTAATGGATTAATAAATGCTATGAAGTTCCATTTTTGTGCAATTCTTGAGCTGTGTTGTTCAGTTATGCTTTAATCTGATTGTGATTGGTTTATGTTAAAAGCCTGATACTCAGCTGTAGTTTTCATTTCTGTAATGGTAAATACAGATGGATTAATTAGTACTTTTGTCAGTGCTTATTGTTCTAGTTTTGTATCTAAACTGTCATTCTTCAGTGTTTATGTGGCCTTTAGAGACATGTTATTTGCAGGTTGCTACATGGCTAGATGATTTTTTTGAGAAAGTAGTAAGATCCTGAAGGTGCTCATTTACATGCAAATTTTTATAACTTTTAATGATGTTTCTGAACATCACTGGCTTGTAGCTTGATTACTTTTGCACTTGGCAGAAGAAAATTTCATTAAAGAGCTTTTGCAAGAAACTGTTTTTAGCAATAGTGGAAAACCATGTCTTACGACCCATTTTTCAGGGATTAAAATTAATGTAATTATTTGTGAGTTCATGAGCTTATACACATTTATTATACCTAGACATGTGGAACATGAATCATGTCTTTCTAAGCATTCTTCTTACAAGAAATAAAAAGGAACAAGTGTTCTTTCTAAATGCAAATTACCAAATTCAAAGCTGGTAAAAATGATTGCAACCCAATTGCATCTGATGTGACACATCTCATACACGATTTCTAGTGCCATTCCTTTCAATTTAATATTTATTTTGGATCAACTTACAGTCATTATGGCTCTTGAAGCTGCAATGTACCAAGAGGTATAACTTTTTCAGAATGAGGAAAAAAAGTTTTGAAAATTACACAGTGACTATTTCTAAGCTTTTTTAGTTCTATTTCAGCTTTGATATTCAGTGTCTCTGCAACAACTTCAACAGCATAATCATTTCCCCATTTGAATATATTTCACTTACTGTGTAAGTTCCTCTTTTGCTAGGACACTAGTTGTTTTGTCTATTCCTTCAACTTCAGACTATAAAATGGTAACAAATTAGGTAAATGGTAATAAATTAGGACAAGGGAAGTAGCAAGTACTTCTTTCTAAAGTAATACTCTGAAATAGCTCGATTTATTGTACAACAGTGTGCAACTTCTCCTCGTATTGAGTGATAACAGCACTTAGAGCTGCTAAGATCCATCTCAGTACCTCATTCACAAGCTGGAGGTATTCAGAATGTTTTTTGTCATAAATGGGATGCAGTTCTAAACAGCTGCAAGCTGCAGCTTTGTAGCATGCAAACTGCAAGGTGCATTGTTGCAAGGTCACATGTAAATGAACTGTCCTTGCTCCCTTGCTTCCAACATTACATAATTACATTACTTGAATGGATTTTCCTTACTTATTAGTAAGGCAAAATATGTGGGATGTAAAATTATCTATTAATTGGCACAATTCAGCCAAGGGATAAGGGTCATGGCTCAGTTGTTGTAATCGCGTGAGGTAATGGCTTTGTTATGGTACCTGCTGTAGAATCACTAAATGCAAAAGGACAAATTTAACTTGAAATAATTAAAAATTGATTTGTTTCCACAGTGAGCTTCCTAGAGAAGGAATAGCTGGAAACATTGAGATAATTAGAGATATCTGTAATGGAAGATGAATAGTTGTATGACTGAGTCTAATCCCACTGGCGGGCTCAGTCATTTTGCAGCATTTTTGGACTGAGATTAGTAGAGACTATTCCACATTATAAACAGTACTTTTGGGTCAAAGAAGCACACAGTGTACCCATCATGCTTAAAAAAAGACTTAAATCTGTTTACAAATTTAAATATTCCACTTTTCCTAAGGTTTTTCCACTAAAACTAAGATTTTTCAATCTCAAGATCTCTCCTGAAGTTCAAACACCTCTCTTGGTATTTGAAGACCGTTTAACTCCAGTAGCTTTTTTCTTGCATTTTTTAGCAATAACCTTAGTGTGATGATCAAAGTTCAGTAAACTATAGTCATTGAAAATAATTTTTATAGTGAATGTCTATAAGAAGGGAGGAGAACAGGACCCAAATAAAATTAAAAAGTCTGCATTTTGCTTCTGGGAACAGTATGAGAATAAACAGGAAAGCCTCATTTTGTCGCACTGCTCACAACAGTGCTAGTAAAATCTACCAAATAATTCTTCCTATTTTCTGCATTGTATGTTGCTGGTAAGAAAGTAGGGCAATTCACACAAAAGTGTTATTATAGTGTATGGATCATGAATTTGCAGCAAGTAGCTAGAAGGAAAAGATGTATTTAGCTGCTGCTATTTAAATTGCAGTCCTGGTAATCTAAGCCTTCTGTTTGTATTATATTATTAATCACAAATATCCCTATAATTATTGCACAGGTTGGACTAGCACATTTTAGTTGTAATCAGTACTAAATTAAGCTAAGCAAGAAGTACTGCTTGTATCTGGCCTCTTGGCCTGTGCTACTGAACTTTCTGTTCTGTGTATTTTCACTGGTAAAGCCTTATTTTGTCACATCTTGACAACTTGAACTACCTCAATGAGATTGTGTGTCTATGGCTATTGGCTTTATATAAATATATCTTTATATAAATAAATATAAATGCTTTATATATTTTATCATTTTTAATTTAGCTTCTAAGACATATAATAAGTGTAATATGGAATTTTCAGGTAATTAATACTGTGCTTTTACATTAGACAATGAATAATTGATATTTCAGGTTATATCCAGGTGCTATTCTGAGATGAAAATAAGAGATTTCAAAGTATTCCTTCACCCAGATCATTAAAAATCTGGTGGAGGATTTTCTTCTGAGTCTGTTTTGGTTTTATGTAGAACATATTAAAAGCTGAAAAAAACTCCAAGCCCCCAAAGACTCAAGTTAAAGGAAATCTCTGTAGTTCCACTCATGAGGCAGCTGAAATTCTACACTGTTATAATTTTGTGAAAAAGCAAGAAATCAAATCTATCTGTAATTTCATTTTATAAAGAAAATACTATTACAGTTTCTCTGAAAATGTGCTTGTGGGTATACTTGAAATGCACTGGGAATATGAATGCTCGATGGAATTAAGTGCAGACAATGAATCATGGTGATCAGATATTCTCTATTAACAAATATTATCTTTTAAAAAGACTAATTTTTGTAACTCAAAAAATGAGTCCCTTTTGTTTCAGACCTTAATGAAACAATTCAATTTTGGCACACAGCTGTAATGGACAAATGCCAGAGGATGAAAGCAAAGGGCAGCATGTTTCAGTAAATCTAAATAGATTAATGATGTTCAAACTCAATTTTAATTCATTCTTGTTGTTTTCAAGTCTAGCCTTTGGAGATGTTAGTTGGTGTTTTTTCAGCACAGGCTGGGAAGATGAGTGTGTCCCAGTTTGCTTGGTACCTACTGCTGTCCTGTGCTTCTGCAGTTAGGTCAGCTGAACTTCACACAGCTTTCGACTCCTGCTGTTTTTCAATGCTAATTTTAAACAGTTTATTAAGTGAGGGCGAATTTCTCATGGCTCAGTGTATTCCTGTGAGCCTTTGATAATTGGAATAATCACTTTATTTCCACTTGCACTCATCTAAGCTACTTAAGTAGATAGTACAGTAGGCTGAGGCAATGAATGATTTCTTCTTTCCAGCCATATGTCAGTCATGCAATAGAACTGCAAATCAGAGGTAGACAGCGTGCCAATTACTACTTCCAAAATGTGTCTCTCCCACAGAAGTTATTTATGCACACTGCTAATTAGCCACTGAGATTTTTGTTCACTGGAGGAGAACGGATCCACATGCATGGCACTGCAGGAGGCCTAAAGTACGGGCAAGGATATCTGTGTCCAAGGCCCCAGGCCTCCTGCTCCTCAGCAGGACATTCTGACTTTCAGTAATAATTTACATTTTAAGATAAAATACTGCCACAGGTGTTTGTGGCTTGTAATTTCAGACCTTACCTGAAGAAGGGCACAAGGGACTTTAGGCAGGACCAATATGAATAAAAGTCCAGGAAAATGTACTGCCTTCTCCCGTTTTCATCACTCAGAATTTTCTCATAGTGCTGAGGAGCCTTTTAAACTGTCTATATTTAGGGCTTTCCAAAATAGCAATTCACTCTTACTTTTGTTTCTTTTGTTTCATTTCTTAAGCATAATTTATTTATTTTCTGTTTCAGATACTTCACCCAGGAAAACCTGTGTTTCTGTTATCTTGTCTAACCAAGCCTTCTCATTTTCACCACTTACACATAAACACCCCGTATAGAAATAATGTATCTGAGACATATCTCTGCTCACAGGTATAGCACTTGTTTCAAATAAATAGAAAGTTGGTGAAAAATGGGTGAGAGATGTAACATTACAATGCAGTCAACCATAACTGGGGAAAAATGCTAACTCAGGAATAGGGCAGAGAGCAACCGTGATGGAGAAGTTGTAATCAAGCTGACCTGCGTAGGATGCAAGGAAATTGAAAGCATGAGGAGCAAAAGGAGAGTTGTCATTAAATCAGTTATAGGTAATGTAATTATTATTTTAGGTTGAATCAAGATTTCAGCCTGTTATTGAACTTTTTCTCCCTTTCCCCTTCCAGTTCTCTCTTTTTTTTTGCATGTAGCTCTGGTGGCAGCCTCCTGTTAAACATGTTTTTTTGTGAGTTTAGGAGTAATGTCTACTGAGTGCTCTCACCTAAAAGATCCCCAATTGTGCTCCATACTACTTGTGTTCTTTCTGAGCCCATAAATCTCCCCTTTTACAGTGGCACTGCATCATTAGGATGAGTAGTGAGTACTCTGCTCTCTGTGATCCGCTGCCACTGTGGGGGCCTCTTACAAGGACCTTAGAGGTAAAAGACTTTGGCCATGCAGCTGAGGCGGGGATGAAAACAATATTGTTTAAAAAATTACCCCCTAAGTGCCTGCCTTCTCCTTCTGCTCCTGTTTTGCACCAAGAGTGAGAGGCTTCTGCCTTTCTCTCTGAGATCTGATGGGGCCTCTTTGCCAGGGAGGATGCCATACCCTGGGGTGCCCTAATAGGTGCAAATGTTGCAGTCCTGAGTCAGCAGCATAAAGATAATATGTGTATTTATATACTAATTTGGGGAGCTCCAGCTTCATGGAAACTTCATAGTATGGTTAAGGGACAATGATTTATTAGCCACTGTCAGGAAAATCTCTACAAGCAGGATGGAAAAATTGCAGAAGTTGTGATGTAGGTGAGGCAATAGAAGAGAAAAAGAAAGCACTCAATCCCACAAGTGCATACTTTATTCCAAATGTTGGAGGCACATAAGTTATGGTCAGGGTAAATTAAAGCATTCACATAACAGAGTGAAACACAGAATGTAATCTAAACTTGTGATCATAGTATTATCTATGCAAATTGTATGCTTTCAAGTTGTTTTTATCTATTTCCAGTGTCAAATGAACAAAACCAAGAAATTCACATTTCTACTCCTAGGAAAAGGAGAACTGTGAAATGTAAATAGCTGTGCAAGTTAGCTTTGAAAAGCCTACAGTTGAATATCTAATTGTTGGCAGTTGCATTCTCTGATCACTGTGGAAAAATTTTAAATATGAGTTATTATCTGTATGAAACCTTTCAAGAAAAGCTGTAAGTAAAGGTAAATGATAGTGACTCATTTATCACTGGCCATAGTAGAAAGTGGCAGCCAGAAGCTTATTCAATTTTATCCTAAAAAGACACTGTCACACTGTCAAACATGCCAAAACAAAGCTTTCTGGATCATTTTTCATATCTGTTTTCCATTTCACAAAAACAGCACAGAATGAATGGGTTAACATTTAAATAAATTTCAAGTTTATTTTTAATCAATAGCAAATTAGGGATTTAGTTTACTGAGCAGCTGTTCCATAAATTATAACAGCACAGCTCAGGTAAAGAGAGATTTTTGACACTCCTGAAGACAGCAATGAGCAGTCAAGGGACAGACAGATGGGAAACTCGTTTAAGCAGCTTCATTGTCAGTCATAAAACCAATGTGATTTTACATCTTCTTAGAGGGGAAGAAAAAGCATTCCTTTAATATGTTTATACCAACTTGGAATAAGTTTGTGCAAAGGACCATGGAGGTATGTGATTTAGGTCTAAATGAGAGTTCAGCCAAGGTGCCAAGATGAAAACATGCTAAATAAGATGGAAATAAGTGTGTCATGACAGCGCTGCAGGTGCCAGTGCTACCACCCCGTGCAAATCTGTCTTGCTGGGCTTGGTAGTCAAGACCAGTTGTGGATTTGTTTCATCTTATCAGAGTTGTAATGCAATTTTTGGAAAGAAGCAGAAAAGAGGGGCAAACGTAATGGTATAAAAATTCATGGAACTGCAATTTTGTGGTAAAAGCTGTAGGTTTACAGGACAGTCAGCAGTAGAGAATGCAATGGAAATGGCTAGCTGTTTCAAATAGTCAACATTTTTTAGACTGTCCAGTCAGCCAAGTTCTTAAGAAAATCTACTGAGCTCTTAAAAGAGCAGTGAAAATATTATTTTTATGTGAAGCAAAATATGCTGAGATACAAACAAAAATGTAATATGCAATAACTACAACAGGCTATTTATTAGAAAAATGGTTAAGAATCGCTTGTGCTGTGAAGGAAATGCATTATACACAGCGGTGGTGCTGAAGCTGTACGCTTCTCAAATTAGGTTTACACTTTCAGATTAGAAAAATGAGTTGAAAATGTGTTGGGAAATTTGAAATTTTCCTTGGGAGCTTAATGGCTTATTTGCATAAACTCCAAAATAATCAAACAAACCTGAGGCTGGCTTTTAAAATACTCACCAAGGAAATAATGCACTCTGTTCTTGTGTAATTTAAACAAAAACTTTAATTGACCTCACAGTGTGGGGGTGTAAAAAGTCTGTGATATAGTTAGGTATTGAGATAGGCTGTTTAATAAGACATTCAGAAAGAAATAGCAGATGTGGTAATAAACAGAATCAGTGTAAAACAGGTGAAAAAGTGTCCTTAATGACTGATGCACTGCAGCATGTCATTTTATATGTTAATTAATGATGCAATTTAGGAAAAATGCTAATATACTACTAGAAGTCATATCAATTGTATTGCTAACTTGAAATTTTATTTAAACATGTGTGAGTAATAAAATATTTTATTATTAAAATCTGATTTTTGTGTTCATGGGGCAGTTTGGATTTGCAGAGCATGATGGCACACTAATTCTCTATGAATTCTGATCCAAATGAACCTGTGCTTGTCTGTGTTGTTGTTTAGATATTTCATGAAGTCAGATAATCTAAAGCTGAAGGCAAAGGTTTCATAGCATAGTTCCAAAGTCAATCAATTGAAAACAACCATCTACCTTTTTCCCTGTCTTTAACTAAAGTTACATTCCTCATGCCCTGCTCTCACTTCTTGCTCTTTCTACTTTTTTCTTTCCTCTGTTAAATTAGCTGGAGGGAAGAGTCATAATTATGCAGAGTTCAAACTTGGCTCTGCCCATTTGCTGTATTGTAAAAGGAGTGGGGGTCATGTATGATTGCAGAAGAGCTCAGAAGGGTTTCTCACCCTCAGAGGAATAAATAATTTTGTAAATAATTATATATCTATGCTGTGTTTCTGAATGCTCTGAGTAAGAGGTGACACACTGAGCACACACACTAAATTTTCTACCCCTTCAGTACTGAGTTGCAGTGAATTGGGGTTTTTTCTGGTCTTGAGCTAACATTTATGTTTTCACAAAACTGCCATATCTCTTGATGCAATTTTCAACTTCAATAGCAAGTAAGGTTTAGGAGTAAGAATAAATTAATGAATTATTTTTAGAAGCAAGAGACAAAGCTTTTTTTGCAAAGATACCTGGGAAGGTCTCATCCAGATTTTACACAGTGCTAATGCCAAAATGTCCAACAAGAAAACTTTATTTTAAATAGATTGCACAAGGTAAGAACCTATTCAAAATTAGTCTTGATGGTAGCACTGTGAGGACCTAGGTGAATAATTCTGTAGCCATAAAAAGTTGTTTATGGGTCTGTAATTAAACAGTAATCAGTCAGTACTTGACATTTTAGCACTTCAGCCTGCTGCAATGCAAAAGTACTAACTTCAACTACAAATCCCTCATTAAACTTCCAGTAAAACAGAATTACTAACTGCTATGAATGTCAACATGCATCTTATTTTAAATAGTAATCAGAGAAATTATTGTAGTTCATTCTATAAATATGCATGTTTTTTTCTATCCAGTTTTTTAAAGTTTTTAGCTGTGACAGATTAAGTAGGATGAGGTCATTGAGCATTTTCCTTCGAAATTGTGCACAGTTCTGTGCCAGTTTAAATCTTTAGCTTCAATTATAAAGAAAAATTAAGATGTGCTGTGGAGTGAAACTACAATGGTGAAAGATTAATTAGCTAATATTTGTGAAGCTCCGAAGATAAATCAGGCTATGTAGTGTGTGTGTTAAGTACTACTGTAACAGGGTTGCTAAATGCATGGTTGAGAGTTAGTTGGAGGGATGAATTTTTTCCCAATTCACTCCCTGGTTCTCAGATCTTACATATTGTGAGGACTTTAGGCTCTCATGATAATCTCGCTGGCACTGGTGGATCAATACTACTCAATTAGTTCAGCCCACACTTCTTTCACAGTCTATTAGTGCCTCTACGTGTCTTATCACACTAAATCCTTTGGGGGGAGCTGAATGATGAATCATTCCTCATTTGCAGTTCCTCATCTATGGAAGACAGCTTAGCAACTTGGTTGTTTTGGGGGCAGCAGTGACCAGTGAAGAAAAAGTTCTTTTTGTAAAGTGCCTGGACCTAAATGTTCCTGCCCGAGCAGAACCCACACAGTGGACTTCTTTATAGAAGAGCTGTTACAGTGTGGGTAGACCTCTCAGTACACAAATCAGAAATCTCACAGTCATATCAAATGAAGTGCCAGTTCAGTATAAACTTAGTCTTTGGCTCAAAATATCTTGATAGGTAAGTTTTGTCTGAAAGGACTAAGGTGGGTTCAGGCATAGCCTGGTTTTAAGTGCCGTAAGGCCAGCATGAAGGCATTGCTTTTATTCTGATATATGAGGTGCTGCCTCTTCTGCTACCATTGGATAATCTGTAAAAGCAAGGTTTGATTTAATAATAATAACAACGGTGGTAATAGTACTAATAATAATAACTGAATGTAGGATTTGTCCTCCAACCTAAGAAATAGTAGTCTGAGCCACTACTCAAAGGAGCTGTAAAAGGAACATGAAGTTCTCAGTATTAACCCGTTTTTTTTCTTAAAACCCCAAAACATTGTACTTTCAGTATTTTAATGTAATTTGTCATTAAATTTGACATGTTGTTCACAACTTTTTAATGAGTCTTTTCCATAAATCTGAAGAATACGTTCTCTGAATTTTTCACTTAATTGCGTCAAAGTAGCAATCTATTTTGACAGTGATAACATCATTTTTTCATATAATTTCACTAGTGTATCTTGTAGGCATTTACTGAACCATTCAACATTGTTCTGATAGGCACATCTGTAGCCCTAACTTTGTCTTCAACCTTCTATATTTATTTATGTTTCAGTATTAGAGTCTCTTTCCTATTTAGCAGAATTCTCTTTCCCATCTCTCACACACAGGTTGGGAAGTTCAGGTGGATTTCTGCTCTCTGCAGAAGTATGAAAAAATTTATTTTCCTTCCTGGTTTTGCTTAGCCCAGTGACCAGTGTCCTTGCTACCTGGTGAAACCAGAGGAACTAGAAAACAGCTGGGCAGTGGTGCCTTTGTGGAGAGCGTCCTGCTTCTAATCCTGCCTTCTTAAAGACTTCTATGTGAAACCAGCAGAGCTTGGCTGCAGTTGTAGTTATTCACTACAGTTGTAGTGAATATTGAAAATTAGGACACTTGTGAATATTTCAGTTACTTTTCTGTAGACGTCAGAAGGAAGTTCCAGGTTGCTGCATGATAAATAATAGAGACTGATTTATTTACTATTTATACACTCTGCATTTGTCAGAAGTAAGAGCACAAGTGAAAAGTCCTGTGTCACCAAAAAATTTTCCTTACCTCATCACAGTTAAGCTGTAGCTGCAGCATAGCTTTTTGCTCAAGAAGGGTTTGCAGAATTTTAGTCTCTAGTTCGCTTAACCTCTGTAGAGCTGTGCAGAGCTGTCACACTTAAAAATGAAGGAGAGGGGATATCAAGCTCCTTTTGTGAAACAGCTTGGAGAGTTGTGTTTTAGTTCTGCTGTAAGGCCTGGAAGTGCCTTCAAGTGCAGTGTGAATTATTATGCCCAGTATTAGTTATATTCTTTGATTTTTACAACTTTAAGAACTCTGGTCCTGATGTGCAGTAAAAAATGGATTAATTTATCTGTTCTTTAATTATTAGTGAGATGGTTGGTGTAGTCTGATATTCTGTAGTTGTTCAATCAGGGAAATTCTGGTTTTGTCACTGCATAAAGGGAGTGGACTTCCTTTCTGCTGGAAGAAAGCCTCTCTCTTCCTAGAGCTGTGTCATTTAACTTAAACAAGCTCCTGAAACTCCTAAATTTTAAATATGCTCTATACCATCCATCTGTAAGTAGCCATAACAGGCAAATTTGGGTGTGATTACAGATTTTCCAATTTTGAAACACGCGTGTGTTGATTTACTGCACATTTATTCCTGTTCCTGGTACCCTGAAGAAAGTGTCTTTTTAAAACTCAGAAATACTAAAAAGTTTCCTGATTTTTTTTCCTTAAATAAATTAAATAAGTTAATTCCAAATCAACAGTTCTGGAGATTCCAGTTGCATATTGGTAATGATAGTGTTTGCTATTTCCTTCTGGAATTTAGTAATAATTTTACTGTTCATTAGTAAGGATGTTTCTTTTACCTTTCTTGATATTCCCATGCGTTTGCAACTGCTTTGAGGGAGTAGTGCATGGCCACAATGCAGACCAGAAAGTGCTCTTATCTACAGGGTTAAATGTTTCATTTATATTTATAGATTGTGTTGTTGTTGTTGAGAGGAGAAAATTTGTAGGAATGTGGTTGGAGTGTGCTTTTTTTAATCTGCAGTTATTTGGATTTTCCAATTTCTGTATTTTGTAAAAAAATTTCTCATTAACAACTTTATTCATCACTGGGTACTTGGATTCTATAAGAATAAAACCTTGATATTTTTTTGCCTAGGTTTGTATTGTGCCACTCAGTCTTCAGGTTAGGCAATTTTCTCATAGGAAATAACAGCCACAACAGCAATCAGGCTTCATCTGAGTATCTTGGGACTGGATCTGAGCTTGTGACAGTTTTTGGTTATTTTTGCCTCATTAAAGTTGTTGCTCTAAAGATATTTTGCTGTTGCTGACTAGTCTGCAGTCTGTGATAAACAGGCAACTTGCATTCACTGGAAGAAGATCTTTGTCACATCTTTGCAACAATTCTCAGGTGCACATTTGTTATTGTTGTCACAATTACTACTTGTTGGTGTTTCTTCTGGATTAAATGAAGTTGTATCTTATATTGATCTGAAGCTACAGTGCATGTATTGCCATTCTGCAAAGTGACAACTTTGTGAAGTGTTTTTTAATGCAGTTGCTTGAACTACTCCTTTATTTCCCAATAGATTAAAAGTGTATTTAGATGTACCACATCTGTTTGTGCAGCCCAGGGCCCACCACACAGCAGTGATGGGGGGCTGGAGTTGAGACAGGGTCACCTGAGATGTTGCAAGGCTTGTGTGACATTCAGGGAGGTGTTTGATGCACACCAGGGGCACACACTGGGCAGAGATGGTGGCAGAGAAGGGGCTCCCATGGAACCTCTCTGAGGAGGATGGCTGGCCTTGTCTCCACCCCTTACCATCAGCCCAGGAGAACACAGTTTTCTCCACATCAAATATTCTCTTTATTTCTAATGTCATTCACTTGCTGTTGAATTCCCACCTAATTCACACTTGCTTTATTCCCTTTGTCCCTAAGTGTGCATGACATTATACCATAAATGCTTCAGCCTCTGTTAAATCTTAATGAGAAGAAAACTGGCTTGAATTAACCAGGTCTGGCTGTATCTATATTTTAGCAACGTAATTTAAGACTATATGTAAAACGTGACTTGTAATTCAGAGGATTATCTACTGCTGTATAATGAGGGGAGGGAAAAAAGATAACATTTTAATGCCTTTTTAAGGGTTTTTGAAATTAAGTTCTCCCTTGGTTGTACTTGCAATAGAAAAGATTTTTATATTTTTATTTTATTTGTGTTTCATCTGCAAACTTTATAGAAAAGCCCTCCAGACCAGTGGAATTAAACTAGGATAAAATAGTGGGTTATTGCTGAAATTAAGGACCAAATTGTGATGCTTCCTCTAGAAGGAACTGAGTGTCTGTTATGGCTCCCTTGTTCCCTTAGATTTACATTTATTGGTGGAACTGTGTCTGTTTCTTTTCTTATTGATAAGTTGTTGTAGCTTAGCAAGAGTGATGTAATCAATCGCTTTAGTTTTATTCCTGGGAGGGTCATAGCTAAACTGTTTAGAGACATATTTTTTATCTCCCCTCAACCCTTAGCTCAGGGATTGTGACAAAAACTTCAGCCCAGAAATCACAAACAAATCTGTATTTATGGGACAGTTGCTGCCACATATAATCTGCCTTTTAAATAAATTTTGTATTGCAGGTATAATACTCACCTGACAACAAGTGTGACATACTTGTACACACCTGTAGCTTTTCTTTAATGTTTATTTGCCTAGAGATGGTTTGGAAAATATTTTCTCACCCTAATGTAATCTCTCTAGTAAATTTTCCCTGGTGTTACTGAAAAATATTCATAACAAAAATGCCAAAGAGCACCTCTGCACCCAACCTTTGTAATCTGGTATCTACCAAGTCTAGGCTTGATTGCAACCCTTACCAAAATCTGATGAACTGCCAAAGAGGGAAAACAAAGTCTCTCTATTTTCTTCTCAGAAAATGTGCACTGTCCAGAGCACACTAGTTGAATCTACAAGCTACCCAGAACAAAAGAAATTAATTCAAATGTTGTAAAAAATTAATTCCTTTCTCGATTGTTTTCATCCGGTTATTCCCCAATATCAAGCAAGTTTTTAGAAGAGAGCTGTTCCACTCCTGTTAACTCCAAGTGGCTTCTAAAAGCACATGTAAACCACTGTGTCCCATTAGTAGTGTACCATTTTTTCCAAGCCATGAACAAGGAAGCTGTTACTGCATGTGACAATTGTGACATAGTTTCACCTTCTTTTGTCTTTCACCTTCATGGCTAAGTTAGAGCGCCTTTTACCATTTGAGTCTTTGTCAAAACACAGTAGTCCTGGCAAAGCAGAAATTTTACTCTGAAAAAAATGAAAGTCTTTCTTTTTCAAACTGGAAAAAGGCAGAAGTTGTGAGGTGTCTACAGCACTGGTTTTCCAGAGTTTGTAAGGTTCCCATTTGGCACTTGGCAGGGAACTTGGCCAAGTGTGTGAAAAGCTTTTTGAAAGGCCGGTTTCCTCACTGACCTTCACGGTGTCTAAGTGATACAGTGGTCTCCTGAAACCTGCTGACAAACTTTGCAGATTTTCACACTCAGGTTTCCATCTCCATGCAACCACAAGGGAAAAAAAAAATTACAAGTGTGATTTTCATCTGCAATCCTATTAAGAATGAGAGAGAGAGGCATCATTATTTTTGCATGTAGTTTGAAAGAAATATTACTATTGCTTTTTGCTAATTTGCTAAAGTATTGCTAATACTTTTTGCAAAGTATTGTGATTTGCACCAGCTGTTTACAAAGGAGGGGTGTGATCTGAGCTCAGCAAGAAAGATCCAATCCTGTCTGTGAGCCTTCTCCTCCAGAGTAAATGAAAAGTATTTATGTGAATAGATTTGTCAGAAGATCTGTGGAACTTTGTCTCTTTTTGTCTCTTTGGAAGTGCTTTGTTTTCATGCAGTAAGCATGAGTCAGTAAGCAGTCATACACATTGACATGAAAAGTATGAAATTCTGGCTTCTGGTCCCAGAGACTCAGTCATTCATTTGCCATCTTTATGTTCACAATATATTGTTTCTCCTGCCTGATTTCATTTTTAAATTCCAACTTAAAACATCACAGAGTTTGGCTGAGTACATGAGATCTAGTAGCCAGAATCACTATTTTTCCAAACTGCTTCTGAGGCCTTGCAAAATCTCTTTTTGGGCCAGCTCCCTTTTCCCACTTCGTTAGTAAAGACCAATGTGTTTGTGCACTCTTCATCTTTCTTAATTGGTAGCATGTCAGACAAGCAAAATTATAAAAAATGTCATTTTTTAATGATTTCATTATATCTACCCGAAGCAGGACCAAAAATATTCCACATTATCATGCTGCAGTTGAAATGACTGTGCTAGGAGTTAATGTTGTTTCACGGTCTACCAAACTCTCTTGAGTTTCTGAACACCCACTTCTTGTTTATTGACTTGTTCCTTTTGTAAAACCATTGTTTCTAAAATTGCTAAAAAAAAAATCTTTTCCATGAGTATTAACAGTATTACTTATTAATATCTTTTTATGAACTGAAAATCTGCTATGTTGCCAGTTAGTATATTAGAAAAATTTATAATACAATTGACCATCTGCTAGTTATATTCTATGATATTGGCTGGCTCTATCAATAGAGGTAAATACAGCCTGAAATTGAAAAGGCTGTTGTTCATAGTATTATTAAATTTTTGTTGTTTGTGCTCTCTCTACAGTCTCACAGCTGCTTTTATAACTTCTATTAAGAAAATAAGATCAATTACTTGGTAGAAGTGCTCTTATTTTTATTAAGAGAATGTGAATCTATGAATCCTATACACTGACAACTCTACTTTAATATCTTGGCTCTCCAGTAGTTTAATTAATAAACATACATTTGCTCATTTTGTTGGAGCAAGTTTATTGAGATAATGTAATAATGTTTTACTGGTGAAGGAAAGTCTCCAAATCTTCAGCTTGATTAATTTCTTACCATGAAAATGAAGTGTATTTCTTAACAAGGTTATTCCAACATGAATTTAATATAGCTGCTTTTTTTTCCCCATTAATACAGTTCCATTGAATTTTCCTTCATTTTGTCTTTCAAGTAGCTCTTTGGAATATTGCATTTAGAAACTTTTTTGTATTTTTAAAATGAGATGATCACATTTTCTATTTTCTACTTTTTGTGAATTGATTCCATTCTGTTCACAGGCACACTGAAGTGTTACCCAGAATTTTAGCTATGTAGCTGAATTACCTTTACACCAAAAGGTCTTTCCTGTAGATAGCTTCTGAACGTTGATAAAAGAGGCTTTAAAATATTATTTAGAAGTACTGCATTTTGTCCTTTGGATGATACATCCTATTTCCCCAGGTTAGATTAACTCCTTTAACACAAAACTAAAACAAAACTGAGCCTAAAATGCTTAATGAGTCTTGGTTTGTATAGGTAAAATATGAACACGTGTATTTTCTAGTTTAAATGTATATGGAATTACATTAAATTGTAATTCGTATTATTTTTATTCCTCTGTATGTCATTTTCTCTCTCTGATTTCCAATCCATTTGGTGTTTGGACACCTAAAGAAGCTAAAGATCTCCAGTTATTTTTTTTCAGAACCCTAAAGGGGAGTTTGTTTTTGTTACTCATTTCTGGGAGCACCTGTGCACTGTTGAATTTAATTGGGCTACAGCTGGTGCCACTGATGTGTGGCGTGAGCAGGGCTTTGCAGCCCGACTGGAAATCTTGACATTGTGTGTCATTGTCTGGCTCCTAAGCTATTGCTGTGCTCAGGTAAGAAAGAAGGTGTTCTGATTTTTAGGGAATTGCATCTCTGTGGGCTGGTGCAGAGCAATGCTGTGAATTGTAGGTGCATTGCACACTAGGGCAGGACAAGTCTGCTGCACCCACATTGGGTTGGATTGCTGTTTGCACAAGTTAGGTGGTCAGCTTACAGCTTTAAAATGCAGAGAGTTCTATTAAAAAAAAAAAAAAAGAGAGAGGAGCTACACATTTTATGGCTTTAAAAGTGTGATGGAAAGCAACCTACCCATCTCCTGTACCAAGAAGCTTCTAGAGGACTGGTACAGTGCAAGAAAGGAAGAAATAAGATGGGAATAATGCACCAAAAATGCTGATCAGAAACAGGAGAAATTTGAAAACAAAGTCTTTGCTTAGTTTTTTATCTATGGAATATATTAAGCTTAGAAATGTTAATAAAAAAATCTAATATTGAACCTAAATTCTAAGAATTCCTCTGCTAAAGGGCTGAATAAAACCATCAAGTAAGAAAATCAGGGTGTCATTCCCTGTGTGTGAGAGAGGACCTAGTCTTTATTTTCTTACACAACTGATTTCCATAGGTTTGGTGGCTGTTTTACACAGGCAGTAGCACATCACTGCATTAAGAAGTTGCAGACAGTGGCTTGACTAATAAATCAAGTTCACCAACTTTTCTGGTTGTGTTAAAATTGGTTCAAAGCACACAGTAGCCCCATGTGCTCGCCTCACAGAGAGGAGATGGACGGGGTATGTGATAGAGCAATGGGTCTGGCTGCTGGCTCTGGTCTGCTGAAGAGCAAAAGCTTGGCTTGTACAGCTGAAATAATTTCAGCATAAAATTCCTGTGGTGGCCTTGAATTACCACAGACAGACTTAGCCATTGGCACTTTTTGAGGACATGCTGCCAAAGGACCAGCTGCTTCCTGTAGGAGACCTGCCATCTGGAGCTTAGAGAGTGATCTCTTTGATAGACATCTCTGGCAGTGGATGGTTTGCCACATGCAATTTTTCCTCTTTTCCATTTTTTTCTTACCCCCTGAATTTTTGGAGGATTTCATACAGTAAACTTTGTGGAGACATGTTAAAACATTTCTCTTCTCTCTGGGTTGACAGTGGGGAAAGTTAACTGAATGACTGGTTGGGATTCAGCCTTAAATAACTACAGTTCATGGTTAGAAAGTGTGGCAGAGGACTGAGGGTCATGTCAGAGAGTAGCAGCCAGAAAGTATGTGAGTGGATGCAGTTTCCTACGGGGGGTTTAAATGATTGTGTTCCTGACAGGAATCTATCTAATCACAAACCAATTTGTTTGGTATGTGATTAAAGATTTAAGAGAAAGAACTTGAAATATGATGAAATCCTCTGTTGAGCTGGAACTGCTGAAGAAAGCAATGAAGTAGGGAGTGATTTAGACAAGCTTGGCTTCAAGCTGGATAGATGGATATCCAGTTTCCAGTAGAGAAATATAGAATAACAGTAACACAGGATAAAGGACCTAAAAGGGAACATGCACTCACTAGCCAGAAGTTAGTAAATATTGTACAGGAGTTCAGGCTGGAGACAGGACTAGGTGGAATTGCAAAATCCCCGTGATAGAGAGCAAAGAGTAGTGAGGCTGCATTCTCCCTGTGGGGTATAACTGCTGACTCAAAAGATGTGAAGATAAAACATATAAAAACAAATCTGATGCAGATTGTGGATCCACTTCTTCCTAGCAAAGCAGATCTGTGCTTGCTAAGTTTTGACTTTTGAACTTCTCCTACAGTTTAATTCCAGCTCAGTTTATTGTGGAAGTGTTCCTGAGGCAAAGCTGGGTCCACATGGTGACCATGAGCTGTGCACTGTGCTGGTAGGTCATGCACAGCCTTCTGCCAAAGCAGAGTTGATCCCTGGAAGTTTCTGTTCCAGTTCTCTTAGTTGTTATAATAAACATTCTTAAGACAATACAATCCTGAACCATCTTCTTGAGCAGCAGGCAAATGTCTAGGGAGAGCTGATCCCTTTCAAAGCAGCACTGGGCTTGCTAGTGAGGAATAGAAGCAGGAGGGCAGCACATCCACCATTCCAGTGGATGCAATGGTAAATCAGCTGTTTGTGAATATTTTGCCCCTGATTTACTTTATGCCTTTGCTTTACAGTTTTGTACTTTTATCATCAAAGCAGAAGTTTTTCAGATAATAATGGTCCTTGCCATGACTTACACAAGTCCTGCAGTAACAGGACCCTGCTCTTGCTTGTGTTGTCTATGTACCACTCACATTTACAGAATCATTCCACTGTTTGTTTTCACAGTGGTGTCAAGGAGTTCACAAAACTTGTGCCAAAGGCGGAACATTGAATTAAATTAAAAGCTTTGTTTTATTTTCACGTTTCATACATAGCTCTCATTCCTTGTAGTACAGCAAAATAATAAATTGTTGCTGCAGATAATTAAAAGTGGAAGTGCAATTTAATTATTCCACTTTCTGGAAGCACTGTTTTGTGCGTACATCAAGACAAGAGAGATAATTTCTTTTACATGAAGGTTATATTCTTAGGAAATAGGAGGAGAATTCATCACAATCTAGTTCTACTCTTTGACAACTTCAAACTCTAAATTTTGTTTTATGATGATATGTGGGCCTGGCATATGTAAAGCACACGTGGATGTTTACAAATGATAACTCACTAAGGAAAATATTTTTGTCACATGAGGGAAGCTGTGCTATGCTGGAATACAGGTGATGTTTTGGAGATGTTTTTATGAAGTGATGCAATAGTCTTACTGCTATGTCAAATGTCACCGTTATTCTTCCTGCTGTGATTGCTGCAGCTATGAGAGATTACCAACACGTGTTTCCCACCCTCTGTGGGAGGATTAGTAAAGCCACAGCAGGAGCAGTGAATAGCAACGTGTGTCTGGACATTTGCTGCGCCTGGGACACGCTTTTGTTCCTGCTGCAGGTGCATTGGTTTTTCTCAGCAGCAGCAGGCAGGGCCAGTGTACTCAAGCATCTTTGTGGTATCTGGATGTGTTCCACAGGGAAGAAGAGTCCCATGCCTTGCTGTCTTGCTTTTGTTAAGAGCAGCAGTTCCTAACTCATTCATATATGATGTTCTTGAAGAATCACAAAGAAAAGCCAAGGTAGAAATCTGTGTGCTCCCTTCTGAAGGCAGGTGGAGCAAATTTGGGAACTAGGAATGTCTGATTGCCCAGAGTCTAACCCTGCCCTGGGCATTAGTTCTTGGCTGCAGTCAGAGGCAGGATGTTGGGTTGCCACAATTTTACCTATTACCTTCTGTTTCATAAGCAGCAGGCAGGAGACTTGGAAACTCTTTATGATGAAGCAAATGACAATCAAAATGAAAAGAAAAAGGATAAGATTTTTAACTCACTGAGGTACAAAATTATAATAGAATAGATTTTACAAATTTATTCCCTTTTTTTTTCCCTGCAAGTGGTCCTTTCGAAGATATGCCTGTGATCTGTTAGAATTAGGCCTGCAGCAGATGAAATAAATTTTAAAAAAATCAAAGCATGAGAAGCATGAACACTAAAAGCTAGTTGAGGATGAGAAATGTTAATGTTACTGGATCTATCAAAAATGCCAAATGGTAAAACTTCAACAAAAATACCTTTGGCCAAATGTTAATTAAATCTGAAAACAATATTGTATCTTTTTATGTAATGTCAGCTTTCTGTTTGTATTGTTACAAAGTTTTGCAGCCCCCTGACTTTATCAACAGAGTGTTTCAGATTTATCAATTAATTGAATAGCTCTCACCATAAAATGGATCTGGCTACAGATGTGAGCATAGAGAAAAAAAAATATATATTCTTTTAAGCTTTAAATAGCTGAAAAAATAAGAAAACAATTATTTTGCTCAAAGATAATTTTTGACTGAAAGGATTTATTTGGGAATGCTATCGGAGAAGTGGAGTTAGGTATGGAAGCTGGAACCTAAAAGTAATAATTTGCTTGTGTTATAGTGTCTGTTATATATTGTTATATGTGTAGTTTGTTAGGTGTTGTTGACACATTTTCATTTCTTATGCTAAGTTTAATCTAATAACAGCTGGGTTATGCCAACACTGTAATTGCTTGATACTGTCAGTTTTCATCAGTTTTTCTTTTCCCTTGAAGCTGATACAGTAGGTACAGTATTCAAGATGTTATTCTAAGTAAATTTTTTTTAAAAATTGTGCTATGTACCTCCTATAAATAACTTAGCAGTCTTATTTCCTCTCCAAATTACTAATAAGAAAAAGATTCGATGGTTGAATTCTGAAAGGACAGGTTTTGTAACATCCATTTTCTTTTATGTGTACACTTCACACCTACTGTTGCAAAACAGGCATTCTTGACTGTGTTATTTGTTGATGCTTAAAGGTTCAATGAATAATTCAGCCCCCTTACCCTTCTTGCTTTGTTGCATACCTATTGAGCTCCCAGAGCAGAGTTGTATCAATAAATTCTGGCTTATTTTACTGCTCCAATTTCATGCCTGGCATTCCCTAAGATACATACAGTCAAAAATAAAAGAAAGAAAATATCTGAACAAATCATTTTATGAAATCTCATATGCATGCAATAAGCCCATCTCTCCTGAATGGAAATGGATTGTTGAAATGAGTTTGCAATCCCTGGATCAGGCAAACACTGTTGTGTTACAACTCTGTCCACCAGTGTTAGGGTGAGAGTTTAGAACTGCAATGAAGCTGCAGAGCACCGTGGGTGCAGACTTTAAAGGCCATGAGCACATCAGTGTGTATGTGCATAAAAAAAGGATATAATGTGGTGGGAAATGGAACCACTGAATCCTGCATTTAGGAAGCTTCATGTCTGCATGGGAGCACTTCAGGGTGGTTGCAGGTAGGCAGATCATCTAACCTTGCCATTGTGATAAAATACAAACAGACACATCCCACCTTAGCTTTAATTGTCAACAGTTTTTTCAACTTGTTCATTCACTTATTCTTTATGTGCAAAAAAAAGCTAATTATGTGCTGATGGATCAGCAGGGGAAACAGTGGTTTTTACCCTTCATTGTAGATGTATTCTTTGTATTGGAAAAGTGAGGACTTCTTCAATAGCCATAACATGAAAAGTGATTCATTCCTTAGTGTAGTCAAGATAATCAGAGCCTGTCTTAGAATAGAAGGCAGAGGTTTCTCCTCACATGGCAGAAACATTTGGGAACCGGAGTACCCTTGCAGTCAGTGGGATTTAGGGATCCATTATGACCCCACATTTAGTTTTTCTAGAAAGGTGAATGATAGATTTAACCACAGTCATTTGAAACAAATCCCAGTGAAGGGTTTTGTTGTCCTCAACAACTCGAAGGTGTTCATAATTATGCTACTTAGCCTTGCCTTAATTATGTATTTATTAGGAGTTAATGCCTGCAATGATTAAATAAAAAAAGAAATGTACTCCTATGCTGGAAGAGATTATTTAAAATTATTTCTTGAGAGCTTCCTTCCTATGATTTTGTTTCAGTGGAGTAATCATCTGGACTCTTCTGAAAATGAAAATCTGTTGGCATTTAAATTAGAATTTCTGCTTTTGCTCAGTCACCAACTTGTTAGACAAATATCTTAAGAGTTTGAATTGTTCAGGGGAAGAAGAGAATGTCCCTTTCAAAAGGGCTGATTATCTGTGAAAAATAAATTGTAACAATAATTGAAGAGAAAATATGACACGAAGTACTCAAAGTATAATTGAAAGTCATATTTTTCTCTGTGATGAAGCAAAGGGATTTGATTCTCCTAAAGAAACAAAACCTCTGGCTGCAGATGAGCTGTCCGTAATGTCTGCAAATTTGTGAGAAGTTCTGTTTTTTCGGAGTAGCAGTAGAAGACCTTGACTGCTAAATTTTTTGCTAGACCTCAAGGCATATTTAAATATAGTTTTGTTTCTCCTCTTCCACAAGAAAAGAAATATTGTTGATGAAAGTTGCTTGGAAAAATCTTTCTGAAGAACATTTATAATTCAAACACTACAGTGCAACTTCTCCCAATATGCCCCAAGGGACAAGTCTTCAGGAATTTGCTAAATGGAAAGACTCACGCAGGGTAAGATAATGTGAGAAATTAATTTATTTAGTGTATTTTTTCACAAAGTTTAGATGTTCACAAAGTTTACTCATTTGGGAGTAAAGTTTATGTATTATTTCTGAAAATGATGGAATGCTTTGGTGTGACAGGTGTTATTTTCAGTGAGATCTTTATTTGATAGCATTGTCCCTGCTGGCTATTACAATGGATAATTGAATTGTTATTTAAATTTTAAAAAAGCCAACAGGGTTACATGAAAAATATAAGTAGTTCTATGAGGTACACATAAAGACTTTTAAAAGTTTAAATTGTTGCTCAGATACTTCAGGCTAGAAATGAGAACAGCTGTACTCTCATCTTGTTTTTTTTCCCCAGACTCTTAGTATCATTGTCTAAATATTATCTATTATTAAACTTGCTTGCTGCTTGTCTTAGTAATGCACTCATTTGTAGATGGCAATGCTGAGATATTAGTCCTCTAGAGTTCTCCAAAGGGGAAAAATATTCAAGATAATATTCCAAAAAATTTTAAAGTCTTCTCATTTTCTGGGTATACCTAGCACATAATGTCAGGTTGGCATATTAGTATTCTTTTTTTCAAAGAGCATTTTAGTAAAAATTTAGTGAATGATGACCATACATCACTCACATTACGTAATTATATTCTGCTGTTCATATCTCCTCAAGCATGCAAGTTGTTGGGACAGCAGTTCCAAGTTATAGCAGATGGAAGTCACTATTTTTATAACTATAAATAGTTAATTTACTGCCATTCTTTATTCCTCCAGAGGTAGAGGAAGAAAAAGGAAGTCAGTTGATAGAGTAATAAAAAGATATTTGCAAGGTTTTTACACTGGCTTTTGCTACTGGCTTTGTGTGATTGATCTTTTTAGATGTTTTGTTGTTTAATGACAGCAGTGGGAGCATAATGCAGTGTCTGTTGTGGCTGTTTCAAATTATTATCTTCCAAATAGTACCATCTTTTTTTGAGAATGACATTATCACAATGATCACCTGGCCTCTCACAGTTTATGTCATGTTACTGCCCTCAGTGCCTGCCCTGCATGTGAGTTAGTGGGAAACACGTGCCTGCAGTGAAAAATGCAAACACATGGATGTGGCAACAGTCAAAAGGGATTCACTGCAATGAGTGCATGAATTCCATTTGTCCTCATGCCTTTAACCTTCTCTGAGGTTTTTTCTCTCCAAAACTCAGTATACATGTCTTAGGTGTAACTTCTGGCAGAGTTTCACTCCTGCTGACTGCAAAACAAGACTCCACTCCAAGAGTTCTTGGCTGTGATACCTCTGGACCTCAGCTGGGCCTCCCCCAGAATGCCAGGTCCAAGGGTTTTCCAGATGCCTCACAGTCCCATCTGGGTGCCAGAACTGCTGCCTTAAACAGCTGGAACAGAGGCTTGACAGAGTTAAGGGGAATAAAAGGGTATTTATTGAAGGGCCTTCAAAGGCCACATCCTGCTTTGGCTCTGCCCGGATGGCTCCAAGATGGAACCAAAGGAGGGCTTGATCACAAGATCTCACATTTTATAAGTTTTGGTCCATTAGCATATTGGAGCTAATTGTCTAATTATAGCCCCAGCCCATGAAGTCCCATCCTTCTTGTTTTTCTCTCTTCAGTCCATGTTGTTTATGCTCTTGGGCCTGAGATCCAGATTGGCTGTCCATGGATTCCTGGCTAGAAAAGGAATTGTTGTGTCTACCTACTCTATGAAGAGGGTTTACTATCCCTGTGTTTGAAAACCTAGACCTTACTACCCCTTATATGAAACTCAGACCCACACACAAAAGCAGCACAAAATCAAAACAAAAAAAAACCTAAAAATTGAAAGCTAAAACCCAAGCTATCATGAGTAGATCTGGCATCCCAGGAGCAGTGAGCGCACATCCACAAAATTCCAAATGTGTTGTTGCATCCTCTGCCATCCCAAGGTCACGTGCAGGTGTAGTAGCCAGGAAGCCTGTGGCATGATCACTGTTGAAAGCAAGAATTGCTTTTCCTGTATTTTCAATTGCTTTTCATATTCAAACAAACTTTGATTTTATTCTCTTCTTCCAAATTTAAGAATCTGAAATAGTTTCTCAGCTATAGGAAGACAGCAGTAAGCAGTACATATCATTTTTTTAAAACTTAGAAATAGAAGTATTGCAATTACTTTTCTTTTTCATAGCTTTTCAGAATTTGTTGGTTCTCTTAGTTACAGGAAGCAATGTCTCTAGCCTGACCAAGTGGTGATTCAGATGTTCTGAATGTTTGCAAATAATTTCCATGCAAAGATAGTTGGAAGGACTGAGTTTAGACTCAGTCAAAGTGTTCAAGTTCTGGTCCTCATTGCCTGCCCTGGGATACAAGACATCTGATGGCTGCTCCTACTGGACCAGGTTCTTACACCTGTTGTCCCATGATGTGAAGGATGTCACTCCACACCAGTCAGGTGTACAGATTTGATCCTTAGTATGTGTTTCAGTTTCCTGACAGCATCTGCCTGTAACAAGCTGGGATTTGCACACTCACACAGATTTTTCTGTATCTTTCCTTCTAGAAGGACTTGTTTAATATAAAGCAAGGCAAAAATAGATAGTCTAATGGCAGAGACTAATGGCTTGGCTCCTGTACACTGAAAAAAAGATTTCTCGTTAATTTATCAGACTTACATTCTCCATCCCACTCACAAGCTGCTTGCTTGTTACAATAAGTCATTGAAGAAATCCAAAATTTATTGCATCTGTTTTCCTATGTAAACAGTGCAAGTCTAACAACAATCTCCTGAGTTAAAAAAATTCTGATAGGTTCTCACAAATTTGCTGCATTTTCAGTGATGTGCTGTCTCAGTTGATGCCTTTACTTAACTAAGTACAGTAAAATCTGTGGCCAACTGCTGCAGCAATAGAAAATTGCAAAGAAGGAAACTTCTCATGATATGTTGAACTGTACATGTAAGAGAACCTCAGCATATAAAATCAGAAAAGATTTTTTGATTGTTTTCTCACAACTACCAATTTTAATTTCAAGTGATTAAAGCACTTGTAATATTTAGCTCTTTAGGTTAACAATGAACAGAGTAATTTAAGCTGCACTGAAGGGCAAATTTTAAAGGTTAACATCTTCTGCATGCTGTTTTGATGAAAGCTTTGATGAAGATACAGTATTCAAAGAAATGAATGTTTATTAATTAGGAAGATTCATTGACGGATGTAATGGGATTTTAAAAAAAGTTGGAGAGAATTTTTTTCTTGCTTCTTCCTAGCTGTTACAATTTGTACTGAATCTTATGATGAATAATTGAGGTCAGGTTTCCAAATTTCAGCATTGACCTAAATCAGCTCCTACTGAAATCACTGGGAATTCTAACCATGTTTTGGGACAAAGGTGGTTCTTCTGAATTTTGTATGGGTAGTTTGGGGTGGAGGTGAGGGTGTGTCAGTGAATGAACTGAGTGATATTTGTTAATTTTTTTAGTTCCTCAAGTTAATTTAAACCATTGAAAAATATTCAGAATATAATTTTAAAGAGACAAAAGGCAATTAAATTCCATTTAGAAAGAAGTATGTATTCTTAGCATCCTAGGATAAATCCTTCCATGTTAACAGCTTTAAAGCAGTAAGAGTTGATTGTTTGCAACTGCGTTAATTGTCGGAGATGATCACTTAGGATGGAAACATTTAACTCACAAATACAGGTAGTACTGTAGTAGTCAGTGTTGGAGAGATTAAAGCCCACTTATCTGAGGGAAATAGTCACATGTTTCACTGTCTGCCCTCTGAGTTACACAGTATGACCTAATTTCTTTCTAGAAAAATTGTATGCATTCAGAATAATTAATATTCCCTCTTGAGATCTCTACTAAGTTAGTGTACTAGAAGAAACAAAATTTATTTATTTCCCCCCTTCATGCCTAGCCTGATGTCTAACTGCAAATAGCTGTTGGGTCAAATTTTGTTTTCCATGTGATAGTGATCTGCACTGCTTCCAACTCTTGAGGGAAATTCCTTGTAAGGGGCCACTGAAGTGCACTAGAAAAAATCTTTTGTGTCTTCTGATGCTCACTGTTTCAGTTTTCTGACAGGCTTTTTGAAGGATGCCATGGAAGTTTGGTATAATTGCTGCTCATTTCATTGCGATTAGGATATGTTGATCACCAGGCTGCTTTGAAAATCTAGCCTTTACAAAGGATTTGCAAAAGCAATTAAGTGACCTGGAAGCAGTATTTCTCTTACAACTCATGGACAACAGAATACAAGTGAAGGGGGAAAATGAGGGGAAATAGATTAGCATTTAGACTTGTGAGTGCCTTGGAAAATTCCCCTATATTTAGGATCAAAGATTAGACTTATCTGATAGTTCTTCTGGGTTTCTTCTCCTGTCTTTGAATTGCTTTGGAAATGTTCAAGCAAATCCTGGGGATTTTTACTGCTCCTTGTAGCTCGTGAATGTATGTACACTAGTTAAGATTGAATGAACTTCATGAAGTTTAATGTTTTGAATTATATCTTTATTCATGGTGCATATTATCTTTCTTGAAAATAATCCTAATAAATTCAGTAGAAATCAACCTGAGAAATAGTCTGCTGTAACTCCACTAAGAATTTCTGATTTGAGTCTGATACAGGATTATAGCAGCTTTACACATAGTGGAAGCATTGAAAAGCTGTTCCACTGAAGCAGTCAATATAAGAAATGGCATTTGATTGCCTAGTTCTCCATAGTTCTATAGATAAGGTTGTTATTAAAATAAAAAATTCTTTCTGTTTTGTATGAAAAGGAGAATGTCTGCCTTTCTTTGATTTCAGATTATATATGATGATTCTACATTGGGATTTCCAAAAGGATTCCCATCATATGTGCTTCAAGCCTGGCAGTCTTGGGTTGAGCAGATCTTTTCATTCACATGCCACATTTGCTGAGCTCTCAGTCTTATGGGTTGTTTTTGAAACATGGAAATAGGTGAAAATACAGCAGCAGTCAGTATTCAAAGAGAAAGGGTGTTGGGTGAATTTATGCATTTTACTGGAGCATCTCTAGTTCAAACTTCATGAATGTGAAGCTGCAGCTGGAGTGTTGAACTGCAAGTCTAAATATACTGGGCAGAAAATATCTCCATATTCATGACACAGCAGAAAATTGTGTGTCATGAAAAATTGTGTGTCACATCATGTTTTCAGAAGAAACCACTTTATTTCAATCTTTTAAGAAAAAAAGTGCTTTTATTTTAAAAAGATAGGGCTCAGTTTTCCTTTAAAAACGTTTCCAAAATATTCATTTGTCTTCGTTTTTATGAATCCATTACCACTGACAGCACCTTAAGATACTGACTTAATTTTGTCTTTCTTCTCCTTCTTTAAAGGCAGAGTAATGAGATTTAATTGCATCTAAGTATTGTGAAGAATCAGAAAACAGCTGAAAGGAAGGATCTTAAAAAGTAGTAAATAGTATAACTTGGTCTTAAATGTCTTCATGAAGTGAAAAGCTCAAGTTTCAAAATGACATTAATTGTTTTATTTTTTTTTTCTGCAGGCATAGGCTCAGGTAAATAAGGTACCAAAGAAAGCAGTGTAGGAGTGGTATAGAAATAAAAACAATAATTCAAATAATAAGGCACATGAACAGAGTGAATGCATAGAGGGGGAAATTAATTAATGCCCTCCAGTGGCATAGCCTGAAACTGTGTCATGGCATTGGGCTGGATTAATGTAAATGGTATGACAGCATGATTCTAGCAGTTGTACTGCTGCTAATTGTTTGTGTTCATGGCTTAATGATGCTCGAAAGAAATGGTGCATTTCTCAGTAAAATACATCTCGCTGACACTTAAGCCAACATTATGTTCAGCACTGAACCGAGTGACTGTGAGCTGCATGTAGCTTCTTTGCAAGTGTTTGAAGCAGTGGTAGCCTTTGAGATTCCCTGAGGGAAAGAGAGTGTTATTCTCTTGATTTAAAATGTATTACAACTGTTCACATGCTAAGCAACATATGCATTAGAGAGATTGCTGTAGGCTTGCAGGAAAGTTTGCATGTCTTACATGATAATATTTCCAAGTGCCTTTCTGAGCATGCCTGCGCATTTTGTCCTCCTTGCAGGACTTCTTTTCTAACTGGGATTGGCTTAATGGGAAGAACAAAGCTTTGAAGATTAAATTGTCTAATGTGGATAAGGATTTCTATTTCAAATGTCCTTTTTAAAAAAGAATATAAATATTCAGGGACGGCACACACATAATTACCTTATGTAGGAGCATAGGACAGAAAAATTGGTGTATCTGTAATTGAACATAGTGCCATGGAAAAAGACTGGTGATACCCACAAGGTCCTAAGCCCAAACACAGGACAGGTGCAGCTGTCTCTGGCAGTCTCAAAATCTGTTGGAAAAGGCTCAAGGCAGAACCTTTAACATGGCCCTAGGTGAGAGGACAGCAATGCTGCTGATACTCCAGGTCTCTGCAACAATGGTGTCAGCATTAGTAAAATTCCCTTATATAACCCCACACCACACATCAAACCCCAGTGATTTTAATGACCTGATGGGAGAAAAGGAGTCCCTGTTGTGCCCAAAACATTGGTTTGCTCAAGTGTGAGAGCTGACACACACCGAGTACCTCAAAAAAGTTGGTACCACTAACTTATACTAGTTTACCTTGCTTTACATCCTACTTGCAATTGCAGCAGTTGCACAGTTACAGCACTATCAGCACATACAATGCAACAGAGGTTATCTCCCTGATTTTCCAACACCAAGATGCTGTGTGCAGACCAAGAGATGAAGAGCCCTTTTTCTTCCTCCATTTGTTTTTCGGAATTTTTTAGGGGGGTCGATTTTTAAGTTGTAGATGGTGTTCATTGTGGGTCTGCACTGACAGGCTTTTGAAATTTTTCCCACTTAATATCCATGAAAAGGGAACCAAGGACCAGTTTCTTAGGATTTAAATTCTCACTGAGTCACATGGAAAGATTTCAGGGATTGTTGCTGGTACTGGCTCACCTTGTCTTGCGTAGAGTTTTTAGCTGTATGTGTGGTTTTGACAGTCATTTTGAAGGGTGAGAAATGGCTCCATATTTGCATTTTTAACATTCATTATGGAGAAGCTAGAAGCCTGTGGTTTTTAATTGCCTTTCCAACAGTGGTCAGATGATGAAGACAATCTGTTTAACAAACTGGCATATAAGATAGCTCTCTCCGTATGTCACACATTTGCCATTCCATCTGCTGGGTAAAAAAGCCAGCTAAAATCCAGCCTGACCAGCCCCTTAGGTGATCTTCTTATTGTCTTCCAGAAAACACCAGAAAAAGTGACAAACTCATTTCAACTTTGAGATATTTTATTTCATTTAGTGCTTCCTGTTGTTCTTGATACTAAATAATGTAGTAAACACATAATAAGGATAAATCAAGTATTTGAAGTAAACAGTGCTTTTTGACCTTAAAGAGGGAAATATGGGAGGGTTGTGAGAATAATGGTGCTCCTCACCAAGGATATATAATAGGGACAATAAGCTAGTGCTTTTTATTTTTTTAGGTCAATTAGTGTTAGTGAAGAAGAGTCAGACTCACAGTATCAGAAAAGGATGACCATGATAGGTCATAGCATGAGTAGGAACAGGGACAGACAATGGGACAGTTCTCTGTGTGACAAAGAGAAATTAAGCAAAACACCAGTTTGCCAAACCATGTCTTTAATATGCACTTTGATTGTAATGAAAATAGAAAACTTTTTCAAGAATTGATTGGAACCAGGTGTTTTAACTATAGTGCAGCTACAAAGCTGGACAAGCACAGCAATTAAGGGAAAGTTCAGTTTATAGTATTATTAGGAAGTAAATACTGTCAGAATGCACCATGGAAATTTGAGCTTTAAGGAAAAGTGATTTAGTTAGGCAGAAGTCTGCCAGAAAACCCCTTTCAATTTTTGAGAATTATTTGGGAAGTTAGAGGTGATAGTAGCAGTAGTTGATGAAAATAGATGTTAGACTATAAGATGATCTCAAGTCACAGATGTGATCACTAGCTGCAAAACTGTTGCTCAAATCCTAAATGGAGTTGGTCTTCTCTAACATTTCAGTTTTCTGGTGTGATTAGAAAGGGGTATACAAACACAGCACCGATTTGCTTTGGGCTTTTTCAAGTAGCTCTTGCAGAAGTCTTCAAGTAGTGCACACAAAACTCTGCATCACCACAGTCTATGAGATGCAGCCAAAGCTCTCATCTCAAGTGACAGGCAGGCAGGTACTGAGAACTCCTTGATGGATGCATTGTCCTTTGAAGGGACATCTGTGTGTGGCATTGCTACCATGCCCTGATCTAATGTCAGAAATCCAGATACAAGCTGGGGAAGTTCATTTTTCTGCTTGGTGAAGCCTCTCTTTCTGCAGACACTTAGTGAGACAGCCATTTATTCTCAGTTCATGGCTCCATAAAAGGATGCTGTTTCTATAGCACAATTTTATTTTGTTTGTTTTTTTTTTTTAAATATGAGAATAAATACATTATTCTTGAGCCAAAATTATCCTTTGACAGGCACAGTTGTGCAGCATATGTTAGCCACTCAAATCTTAGTGCCATGAAGACCACATAAGAGCATTAAGAAAAAAAAGACGCTGCCAGAAAATGAAGTATTGCAATTTCCTTCTGTTGAAGCAAAGAACTTCCCATGACTACATCCCTGCATTGATACCCTGGAACTGAACTTCAGTTTCTGTGCTATTTCCAGTTTTTGTCTGTGCTTGCAGAAGTCTTCAAGTACTAAGAGCTTCTCTTCTGTCCCTGACTAAGCTACTTGAAACTTAACTCTTGAGAAGCACTGGAGAGATTAGAGAGATGGCTTCTATTTTTTTTCCAGAAGAGCAGGTGTTGCTGAAACAGAATGTAAATATGGATGGATGCTGCTGTGATGAGAGCTTTATAAAAGTACGTATGATACAATAAAGGGCTACTTCTGCAGGGAAGGCTGGAATATGTTGTTTAAAAACTGGTAAAAAGGAGAGAGTTCAGCTTTTGATTTTTTTTTCTCTTTTTTTCTTTTCTTTTTTTTTTTTGTTAATGCAGCATAAAACTTCACGCAGGCTGCTCTAGGACTGATTATTATCTATTGATCGTATTATACAAAGTACTGTATTATGTTAGCAGTGATTATATTATCTTGAGTATTAACCCAGAGGAGAGAATTTTCATTCCCTCCCTGCAGATCACTAAGTAACTGAAATCTTTTAAAGGAGCATACCTTAGCACTTTCATAGTCCTCATTAAAAATAAATAAATAGCAGATTGTTTTAAAGAAATAAATAAATAGCAGAAAATAATTTTAAGGTTTGAGGAGTGAGAAACAATGAACCAAAGAGTCCACTGTGTGTTACAAATTAAATTCCATTTAAGCTGTAGAAACAAGTTTGATGAATAATATTTTAATTCAAGATTGAAGTTTGTATGGGAGAGATTCGTGGTTTAAGACTTGAAAGCTAGATACTACTTAGTTCACGCCTTTCCAAAATAGAGATTGCAGTTTTTAGCTTTGCTGTATTTTTCTTACTCTTAATGTTTACCTATAATCTCATATTTCTGTATATGTTTTTGTGTGTGTAATTGTTTTGTCCAATGCATCTCTGCAGTGATCTGTCTTTTTATGTTATAAAAGCATGTCCTTGCAGTTACTTCAGAAATTGTTCCAATGCCTTCTCAGTTGCCTTTGCAACCTAATGTGAACTCTTTTTTCCTCCTCTGGGAGAAAACCTGAATTGAATTTTTGTCTTGACTGAAGAATTTGAAATCCCAATTTCCATCTCCTGTCCTATACACAGAGTTACCATTATTAAGAGGTGACTTACTTTCAGGCTTTTTTGTTGATTATTTTCTGTGTAGCATTTCAAACATGTTATGGGCTTTTTTTGTAGTGGAAGAATTAAAAAGAGGATATATAGGTGGCTGTGAACATTTGGGAAGGTAATGCCTGTATTATAGTCCCTATTTCAGTACATTTTCAAGCTTTTCATAAAGAAATACGAACAAAAAAAATGTGGGGTCTTATCTCAGAATGTTGCGTAGCCCTGTGGTTTTGACCCTTGCTCAGATAAGGCACTTGACATTCATTCTTTTTAACATAAAGATTCAAATCTTTTTTGTCTTCTGCTGGAGATATTTGATACTCTCCAGCATTCTCTGAACAAATACTTTGTGCTGAACAAAGGGAAGTGCGTGAAAGTTACCTTCTCCTAAAGGGATACAGGGTTGTTTTATTTGGTTTTAACTTTAAACCACTTTTTTCCCTTTCTCAAAGGTTGAAGGATGAGTATTGTCTCTGACAGGGACCCTCATGACTGTAGTTTCTCAAATACAAAAGGCAACCATACAAATACTTACTTTATAGGGTGTTCAGCATTTTCTGTGGCACTTATGTCTCTTTTCACCACTGTGTGGCTAAATTTGTTGTGTGTTTTGAAATTCTAATGGAGAATGGGAGAAGTTGAGAGTTCCTAACATAAGTTTAACTAGGTAGAAAAAATGATATCAAAGTGAGGGTGGGTGACAAGGTTTTGACAGATTCTGTGGTAATAAATATTTGAAGCATTTCCTTTCAGAAGTTGTTTAGGTTATTAGAGAACGTTCCATTTTCTGAAACCTTAGTGTTTCTTTCGCCAATTTCAGTTATTTGATATTTTTCCAACATTTTTTCATAGCTTGTCCAAAAAAAAATTATTCCACTATACTGAATCTTCTACTTCCTGGAAGAAAGGAAGCTTGGCTTTGTGCATTGATCCATTTGTACATAATGTACTTGTGTACATTTGTAGTGCTCTGCTGCAAGTTGAAATGCCTTAAGCTGCGTACAGGAATGGATTACATATAATATATTGCATACTATAATATAATAAAATATATGCATAAGCACCTTTTATGCCAGAAATTGTATTTTTAGCTGTTGCAGGGGTTCTTTTGTCATTTCCATCTCTTCTCCAGTGGCTCAAAATTGATTCTAGCATTTATGCAAATACCATATTCAGTGCTTTCCCTGCGATCATAACTTGTGACCTTAGGCTTTAATCTTCGCATGCAGTCCTCGCACACTTAGTGTTCACATTATTCATGTCTACCATCATTGCTAAGTCATCCAAATTGTATTTATGGAATTTATATGTGCCATGGTGTACTGACAGTTTTATAGGAGAAATTAATCAGAGCATCTAGAGATAAGTTTGTTACTTGCCACTTTCTTCTCATCTCTCTGCCCCATTATAATTAATCAGCTTTTTTTCTTTTTTTTATAGCAGGCTGACATAATTTTAATGATGTTTCTTCTGTGCAAGCTTTAATTATATTTTATAATCTATGCTACATTATACTTTCTCCTTCCTTGTGCTAACAGGGTGATAATCTGTAAAATGATGCTTGTTTTCAGGCTTGTGCAGACAAGGAGTGAACAATATAGATACAAGCTGTTTTTCTCTTAAAAGGAATGTCAGCCATCAATGTAGCTTTACTTGCTCTCAAGCTGATGATATTCTTGATGAAATTGAATTCAAGTAACATGGTCTGAAGTGAAAAGGGAATGGTATACAAAGGCTTATTATATTTACTTATTGCAAGCATGCCGCATGAAGTAGAAGACACCAGAGTGTTCCTGATTTGTCATGCTGCATGTTTTCAGCAGTATGATTTTAGCACTCATGTTGCTCTGAACTTCAAATGTTTTCCAGCATGATGACATGAGGCAGCACCTCCATTGATTCAGTGCTAAAATGGATTCACAAAAACCAGTGATGTAGGTTCACTGCTGAACATAGTAGGTGTAGATTTATAGTTTAACTCTAGACAGCTTGAGTGTATTCAGTCAAAGCTCACAGGTATAAATGACTTTTTTTTATACAAGTGTAAGACCAGATTTTGCTAAATCAGTGGTCTCACCAACACTGGAGTATTCACAACAATTTGGGGTTAATACCCTTTTTCGGTCTCACCTGGTTTTGGAAAGGAGGATTTTGGCGTCAGTGTGCAACAGCATCAATACTTAACAATCTGTGGTGGCTCAAATAGGTTGGATACTGTGATTTGCAAGCCAAAGTTAAACCTCTGGTATCTAATGCCCAGCCTAACAGTCCAGGTGCAGAATGCCTATTATTTGCTAAATGAGAGGTAGGCTACACGTAAGGGAGGGTCCGCTTCTTTTGACCTTCTAAAGGAATACAGCTCAAACAGAAATGCTGCTCAAAAGTAGCTACTTAGTGTAAAAGCACTGCTAGGATTTCATTTTTTTCCCAGAAAATAGGCACTTTGTGAACATTGCATCTAAGTTCTGCAGTGTCTTTTGCCTTGAGGGATATGCAGAAATGTGTCAAATCAGGTCACTTCTACCTATTTATCTATTTAAAATCAGCACATTTGTGTTCACTGGGGTTGTGAGAGCAAAAATATGTCAAACTTCACATACAGGTTTTAAAATAAAGGTGGAGCAGTAAACCAGAGAGATGTAGTTTAACTTTCTATTCGTAAATGCAGAGTTATATTTTTACAATTCTGCACTGAGATTTCAGTAAGGTAATCTCATTACATTACCTGGCATTTAAAATTCTTGTCTTGCTTAGGCTAACATAAATCAAGGGAAACAAAAGTGGTTGCCTCATTATCACAAAAAGCAGATGCAGAGTTTCTGATAAAGGACTAGACCTCAGATTTTTGATGAGTGATGAAGATAGGAAGATTTTTTTGCCATTACTAGCATATCCATTTTTTAACTTGCTTTTCTCTCACCTCACATATAAGTGATCTTGCCCTATCCTTTATTTTTCCTCCTTTCTCACAGATACCTGGCTTCAGTTCACCCTTTGTTATTTATTTGCACTCACTCCTTTTTCCTACACTTTTTACATTTTTTGCACCCATTTATGTGACCATTTGCATTCTTTGCAAGGAAGAAGTGGTGCTTTCTATATGCTTGGAATATGAAATGCAGAAAACTTTACTTTCCCATCCAAACTTGATGAATAAGATTAAATTTTCTGCAGAATAAAATTTCTGCATATTTTAATATAAAGCAAAAATGTTAAAATTTTATGGGGTTTTATGTTTTTAACAAAAAGTTTAAAAAATGTTTTTTCACATTTATAGTATGCTAAAATCAGCATAGTGTTAGAGGTAAATATCCTTTTTTGATAGCTGTAAAGGTATCTGAGTGATAATTTAAATTATTGGATGTCAGGGGAACATCACTTATTTTACCATTTGATCTGAGGTTTAGACTGTTCTTATAATTGATTTTAGTTTCCTACAGCAAGAGTTAGTTGCAAGAGTTAGTCAGTCTTTCCTTAAAACTCTTCACAGAACATTGAAGGATGATGAGTGAAAATCATGAACCTTCTGCAGCTTTTTTCCTTTTGTTGCTTTATACGGTTCTTTCCTTCTCCAGTCTCTAAAGCACTGAATTTTTTGCTGTGCTTGAAATGAAGCTGAATTACAGTGTGATTTAAAACTTGTGGACAAGATTAAAAAATAGACTGGAGAGTCTCAGTAGCCCTTGGCTGTGCATGTCTGTGAGATATGAACACAGCTTTAATTGCCATCTTCGTAACCGTGGTACGGATCAGTGGGATGGGAGCAGCTCAAATTGTGATTCAGGAGTAGAGGCTAGGCAACTACTGATACTCATTTCAATTAAAGGTATATTGAATATATCAAAGCAAGCTGCACCCAGCACAATGTTTCAGTTGACCATTCCATAGGAATCCCATAGGAAAGACCACACTCTGTAATACTTGAGTCATTTGGGAATAATTATCAGAGTGTGAAACTTGGAGGTGTATGTGGGTGTGGTTCTTTGTTGGTTAATAACTGGCAGAAATAAGATAATCTTGTTTGTGGTACCTTTTTGGTTTTCTTTTGAAGAGGACTTTCATTGTTTCTCCTCAAGTCACTTTGTCGTGGATGCAGTGACACACTTCACTCTTGAGAGAAGTAGCAATATGTTTATTGATGCAAAGCAGTGATTAAACATGGTTTGATAGTAAAATGTGGCTGTGGTTACGCAAGATTAGATAGACTGTGGAGGACAGTCACACAAAACTGCCAGGGAGACCCTCCTGTTGAGTCATGGGGTTCAGGAAAGAGCCCCTTGAATTCTCACTTCTTTTCTGGGGAGATTTTAAGGATGTCTGGATCCACATTTGGTCAGTGTTTTTATGTCTAAAGGATTGTATGTGCACTGTCAATCCTGCATCTCGCTTAGCTGAGATTTCAAAGTCTCAGCAAACTTATTCCCAATTCACTTACCAAGTATCTGGCACAAATAAGGATTCTCTCAGCCTCAAGGACCAATCTGGGAGGGTCTCTCCTTCAGGGACGATCCTTGTGTGCAGCCCACTGGCATGCAGGAGAGTCCAGCAGGCTCTGAGCTGTCTGCTATTCATGGAGTGAGATGATTGAATTACACTTGCAAGACCAGTTGTGGTTTGGCTGGTGCATGGTCAACCAACTTGAGCTATTGGGAAAGATTTAGAGCCTTCAGCTTAAGCCAGATGTGACCATCCTGACTGCCATGGGTGGCTAAAGCAGAACGGGGTGGGGGGACGCACGGCCACACTCTTTTCTTACAGGATTTATAATTTTCACTTTACTGCATGCTTCCTTGTGGGACCTATCACCTGCATATTAGGATAGTTAAGAAGAGACTTTCAGTTCACCTCTTAGCCATGCCTAGCTGATGAAGAAACTTCATCTTGAAAGTATTTCCTCTGTTCCCTTGTACTTGGAAAATATTCGTGGCCCTGGATACTCATACATAAAGAACAAAAACCTGAGCCCAAGACTAAGCTTTGTGGCACAGGTAAGTTCACCTTCTATCTTCCACCATTTTTATTAATTAATTCTTCCTAAGACCTTTTCTTTTGTCTGTAAGTGGGCTTTAATTCATTTCAATAATTCTTTTCTCCTGTGGCACTCTGACACAAGCAATCAAACCTCACTGCAGGCATGAATCTTACACTGTGAGACAGTTTCTCACTTCATACAAATCGTATCCATTACTACACAATTTTGCTTCCCAGTTCTGTCATGTGCTTGGAGGATCTCAGGCATGTCTGACAGGTGCAATCCTCTTTTCATGGATGTGGGCTGGCTGGCCCTTCACTGCATATAATCTTTCTCTCTTATTAATGTGTCCTCACAGCTGAAGACAAAACCATTTCTTCATCTTGTTGCTTTTTTACCTCTGGGGATATCTGCACATATTGGATATCTCCTGGAGTTTGTTCATGGATGGTGTGTATGACAAATCCACTTGCCAAAGGTTTACCTCTTTTCCTCATTAATTTCTGGACCTGTGACCTTCTAATTATTTCAGTGCAGCTTTCACATCTGGGCTACCAGCACAATGAACTCTCTAATTGATTCCAGGATATTAAATATTTAGTCCATGCCTAAAGTCATGCCCCATTATCAAGTGTTCTTTTACCTTGTGGTAATCAAAATAGTAAGTAAGGCACTTCTCCATCAGAAAGATATCTCTCTCAGAGAATCACCTTCAGCTTTCACTGTTTAAAAAATTGGCAGAGACTTCAACCTCTCCGCAATTTGATTTCATCTGTCACCACAATGTCACTCTTGTCCCTTAATGGTCCTACTGTCTCTTCATCATGCTGCTCATATCCTGGATTTTTAAAGACTTGCTTGCAATCCATCTTTATTTTCTGTGTTATTTTTATTTCACTGACTGCTTTTATATCTGCTCATCCATGCTGAGATTCTAATTTTTTGTAATTATTGTTTGTATGTCTTTGACTCAGCCTCCTTCACTAATATTCATACATTCCAGTAAGGTGTGTTCACAGTCCTTTTGTCAATCTGCCTTTCCAGGCAAATGTCACAGAGTTGTGGCATTGCAGCAATGTATTATTTTCTTTCTAACTCCTATAGTCAGTGTCAATATTATCTTGTATGTTCAGTTAATCTTTCTCAATTCCTCTCTTTTCACTTATTCTTACTTTTGTGCCTCAATCTCTTTGCTTCCACATGGTTTTAGCTGTACCCAGCCTTGACAGTATATGTCTTCTTCCTGTCCTAACTACTACTTTAATAAAATATATGTTGCTGAGATTCCTCTCTGCCTTAAAACTGTCGTTTTCATTCTTTTCCCATGAAATTTGATGTACATGTTGAATTTAGTCCCTTTCAGCTATTCTGCTGACTGGTCTTATTACTACAAATAGATGCAGACTAGGATCTATGTCTCTGGTTAATTCAAATTTTACATGGCTATCATTTCAACCTTTTAAATGCTTTTTTATATTTTTGTCATTTTGTAGGCCTGTTGTGCTTGCTTCTGAAAACAGGGCCAGCAACCTACCCCTATAACTAACTTGCCATTTGAAGCTTTTTCAGCCACCGTCCATACTAGTTCTTTTCTGCCCACCTTTCTCCTCTGATCATTTCTTAAGGAATTTAAGTCCTCCTTGATAAATCAGACTCTTTTTCTTTGTTATTAGTAATGTAGCATATATCCATATTCTCATTTTCTGGAATATAATACTGAATATCTTCCAGACAGTTTTTGTAATCATATGAGAAAAAAGAATTCTCTGCCATTTTTCTTTGGAAGTCAACGGGGGTAGGAATTCAAGTATCAGCTGTTCTTCAGAAGAGCTAGACTAAAGGTGATGAGTGGAATGAGTGGAAACACAGGTCATCCTGCATTCTATGGTGTACTAGCATAACCCTCAAGTCATTGTCCAACAGCCTTTTTTCATATAGAAAATATAATGTAAAGCAGACTACCCACATAATGTAAAGTGACTGCCCATTCAGATGTTACCATCTGTGATACTCATTTAGGACACCTTCCAGGTATCTCAGTTTTGGGACTTCATTGGACCTTCAGCTGTGCCAGGTGTGTCCCTTCCCAGCTCCAAGGCCAGAAAAGGCCTTGATGCTGTGCAAGCACTGCTCAGCAAGAGTTAAAACATCCCTCTGAGTCTTGCCAGCACTGCTTTGGTCACAAATACAAAACTCAGCACAATACAAGCCACTGTGAAGAAGTAAAACTCTGTCCTAGCCAAACCAGTAGAACTGGGGTAAATATTTGTACAGCTTTAGTAAAGTCCTGTCTCCAGAGCTGAGGCCCAACTGTTATGTGCAAGTTTCTTGCTGTAGTCTCCAAAGGGACAATGGAAATGACAAATAGAGCACATAGATTTATGGGGTTCAGAGACAAGCATCTTCTGTAGCAAAGCTGTAGCATCTGATGCTTCCATTAAAAAATAAGTATAATTATATACTGTCAAGTTTGAAATGACTTTTGATTGATTTACTTATAAAGCGTAATTTTAAGTAAAATTGACACTTGATATTTACTGCGTATTAACACTTCTTCTAAGTATGGTTTCACCAGCAGGCATAATGTGAAGCCCTATGAGGAAAATTTGTGCTTGACAAGACTCACAATGGGCTTATTGTTAGTAAGGCTGTATTTCATAAATGTTTCATGCTGACCCAAGGATATGCTTGTGTACAAACATGTGAATGTGAACACTTCTGTCTAAATAGGTTTCCTTGTGATTGTATAATAGCCTTTTCTTTCGTGTAACCCAGATGGGAGGTTTAAAGAACCAAACATGCCATGTTTGGGGGAGGGGGGGGTTATGTTTTATTTTATTAATTATGTTCACACATTTGCTTCATTCTGCCTATCTCTCTGCATCCACACACAATAATTGACTTGTGTTGCATATACCTGTGTTCATTTCTCTGCTGTTAGTGCTTAAGATGATATGTGTGTTTAGCACTATCAGAGAGCTAATCCCCTGATTAACTAGCCTTAGTTTGGTGGCAGCAAGGCTGCAAGGAGTGTAACTCTTGGAAACTGTGATTGGATGTATTTCTAGAGTCAGAAATGGTTTTTAATGTTTCCAGTTTGGTGTATCTGCAATGCAGTGTCACCCCTACTCTCTCCTTATTTTCACCTCTCTCTTCAAGTTGCAATTTCTATTCCTTTCTGGGAAGTTAAGTGTGATGTTTTAGTATAGTTGTTTTGATTTATAAAGCTCAGCACATGGGTATTCTTTATTCATTTTTTAACAAAAATTGAAAATGGGTCCACTTTCCATCCAGTTGGTGGAACACATTAATCTTGGCGATAGGAGAAAAAAAATAGGTTTTATCGTAATGATCCTTAAATTTTTGTACCACAATTACTCTCTGAGTTGCAGAAATGTAGCTCTCTAATTGTTTGCCTATTCTGTCCTTCCATGGAAGTGCTGTGGAAGTGGTATGTAGGCTCTTAGGAGGTTTTTTTCATTTTGTTGCAGGGAACATGGACTAAAATAAACTCAGTACTGACGCACGCAACTACTTTTTGCATGAGCAGCATTAAATCTGCCCATTGGATAGATTAATCTGAGTCTGAATCAATCTGCCCAACCTCAGCATACCTTTTTTTCCAGAGTATATTAGGCTAGAGAGAAAAAGCCAGAAAAGCTGTGTTTTAAAGTTGTGGGTCACACTAGCACAGTGCGTTGAAGACAAACCTTTTCTTGGAGAGAGGGGCAATTCTGAGCTTTGTGTTGTGGTAGCATGAGAAGTAGATGCCATCTTCTTCTCTCTGTACAGTGGAAGTAGTGCTGCATATGTAAATAAAATGTTCAACTTACTTTGTAGCAAAAAAAGGAAAACACATTGAAATGCAATATATGTTTAAGATGAAGTGTTATTGCATGTGGACCATTGCACAGCATGCCTTTGAGAGATTGCTGAGAGAAAAGAAGGATATTGCCTAAATGACAGGTCAGAAGAATTGTCAGGTTGCAGCAAGTCATCATTTAGAATAAATGAATTTGGCATGTATATTTTATATAGCTTTAAAGCAATAGCGGAAGGAAATTATGTTCCATATACAAGATTTCCAGTCAGCTTAAATAGCCCTGCCTTTGTTATAGGTATAATAAATTTGCTGAATTGCAATTAATTTAACGTTCCACAGAAGGAAATTGTTCATCTGAGCTATTCTTTGTACTTAACACTTACCTGCCTCATATTTTATAACCAAAAAACCTGACTCGGTGGGAATTTACTTGCAGCTCAAAGCCAGAATTGAACATTTGTTTATGCCTCACATCTGGCTTGGTAAAATAAAATCTTAAGGAAGCTCTTACTAAGAAAATGAATTTTTCTTTTAATTTTTCAACCAGTATTGGTAGGAATATACACAAGTTGTGTGTGTGTAATAAAAATGGTTAAGCATCACATTCTGGTGCCTCTGATTAGGGGTGGTAGCTGTATCATGGGTTCCACAAACCATACAAGATCAGGTCAAGCATCTGAAGTTATTTTTCTGTTTTGCTTTATCCTAAAAATCAGTTAACATTTTATAGATTATTCAGTTAGAGAAAGCTGCCTGCATTTTTAAGAAAACCTGGGAGCTCAGAGGTAATTTTACACACACTTCACATCAGCATTATTAAAAGAGACCAGCTTTCTGCATGTGAGTGTATTATTATTCCAACTGGATTTAATATGCATTTGTTTTATTTTTGCAAGTCTCCTGCAAGAAACAGAATTATGATATTCCAGCACCAATTCTTTTTTATCAACAGCTTCATTTTCTAATTGTCCATGTGGCAATATTGGATTGGAGATAATGAATAGGATTTTTTTTCTCATTTGAAAAGCCTAACACTAAAAGAGGTATTATATATAATTGTTTTTAAAATTGCTGTTTCTTCATGTGTACAATTTAAACAATTTTTTCCATAATTTCTGGCTAAAGCTTACTTGTGAACAACAAGACTCCAGAAAAATAATTCAAAAATAGTAATTATGATTGCCGTGTTTGGGAACAATCTTTGCACATCAAAATATACCAACCATTCAATTATTTTCAAAATAAAGAAAGAAATGATTGCTACTTAGATAAATTACTTAATGGGTTGTTGACAATTCTTTTTCATTTGAAACCCTTATTGAAAACATAATAAAATATTTGTGATTCTTAGATTAGAAAAAACCCTCTTTTTCATATTATCTCTAATTTTGTAAAATTTTAATTCAAGTTTACCTTTGAAACCATGTCAGATATACATCTTCAAATGAACATAAAGGCAATTACTACTAATACTTGCAAGTAATTAGAGAAATTACATTTTTTAGCAGCAAGACTCATTAACTTTAAAAGTCTTTGGCATGTTATCAGCATTGAGAGAAATTGCATTCAACTGGCATGAATACAGAAACAACTACAGAAATAGCTGTATATAGCTAAAAAAAGACCATGGTTTCAGACAGGTGTTGGTGCAAATGTGCTTTTCTCAGCCTTGTATCTGTGTAGAAAAACTTTCCTTTCTATGCTCTGCAGCAGTGCTTATCTTGCAGAAACTTTTCACCTTTCTGGGCACCACTGTAGAGGCTGATTTGTAAAAGTTGATTGAGGTCTTTTCCTCAACTTAGCGTGTCTTTAGACAAGATGCAAATTCTTTTTTTCCTGAACCAGCGCTGTATAAGTTGTTTCTTCTCTACCCCTTCCCACTCTCCCAGCTACCATTGTTCCATTCTGCAGATCATTTTGTGGCACACAAGTGTTTCTGTATGTGTTCTTATGAGCTTTGTGAAAAAAAATATCATTTGCATGCATAGGAAGACTCTCCTAATGCGGCTGAAACATAACATTATGGCAGTTCATCCAACTGGATTTTCCCTTGCCTTTCTAGAGATCTGTAGTCACTCTACTGTAGTTGTCATTATTCCTGTAAGCACTTCCCCAAGAAATTACCCTCTCCTGATTTAGGGCAGATTTGGGAGAAAACCTTTGAAGAGGTTCCTCTAGAAAGCGGATGGAAGCAACTCCGCTAAGTGGTTCAGGAAAATATTTCCTAGGAGAAAATTGGAAAATAACTGTTTATTTAACAGGCAAAGCATTCACAGCACAAACAAACAAACAAACAAAAAAAAAACCCAAACAAACAAACAAAAAAACACAAAAAAACCAAAAACAAACAAACAAACAAAAAAACAATAAAACCTCTTGCTGCTCTGAAGAGATGACAAACTCAGAAAGTCCCCTTGGTGGGCTGTAGCTCAGCTCACTGAGTCTCTTATCAGTCCCTGCGGCCTGGAAATGCCGCAGCCCATGGCCAACCAGACGTGCCACAGGTGTGAGCTCCAGTGCTCTTCTGGGTATTCAGTCCAGAGCAGGTTTAAACAGGTGCAAGAAAAAGAAAAACCACAGTCCAGAGAACTTTTCTGCTTCAGCTAGCTAAAAACTAACTAAAAGTAAAAGAGAGCTCTGTCCCCCGTCTGTTCTGCAGCCAGCGCAGTCCAGGAGCAGGATGTGGGGCAGCCAGTGCAGCTTCTGATAACAAACTCTGTGTGTCTTCTGCCACCCCCTTTGCTCTCAGAACCAGCCTAAAGGTGTGGAACTTCAGACCCAGCATAAACAGAACAGATGGTGGGGATACAAGCATCATAAAGTCACCCCAGGACATACCCATATACTGACTTCCCACTGGCGAGTGGATAATTTTTTTCCTCAGTGTTTGGGGAAGAAAAAGAACAGGCAGAGTAAAAGAACAGGCATGGTGGGGATGTCTCATAGGAGCTGGTATGCACTATATGATAGGATGTGAGGTCACTTACCAGGGTGAGTAATGTAAAGAAATAGCATTTTATTTTCAAGAGAGAAGAAAGCTCCCAGATTTCAAGCAGTTTGATTTAATAGTAGAAATTCTGGGATAGATAGCAAGGTATTTTTAATTTACATTTTGTTCTTCATAAAATAATGCAGAAGTATTTATTTTTTCGTTGGGAGGTTGGCTTCTTTTCCTGGTATATCTCTTTTTCACTGGTACTAGAGATGCTTTGTTTCTCTTAGTTGGGATTTGAATGTATACAGCATGATTGGTTTGGGGTTTTGTATCAGATTTATATCCCTGAAATACAGAAGGCAAGCTCTGGCTTGGTAAGAAGGAATAATATCTTTTAAGGTTGGAGGGAAAGTGAATGAAAGCTAATCTGCTAGCCACTGGCAGAAATGATGAAAGCAGTGTCCTGAATCCACCTGAAATTAGGTGAAGTGGAGGTACCAGTGAGAAAAGTCTAGGCTAGCATCTTGGTGGAGCAGCTTGATGTGATATATATTTTCCGAGATCTTTTGGCAAGTTTCCTGCCTTGCTCAGGTAACAGCATCAAGCCTAAGAGAGCATCTCCATGTTAGAAAATAATTTTTTTTACTAAGGGTCATGAAGCATTTAGATTGGTTTAGGGAATAAACATTTTCTATGCTCTCTACCTCTAATACCATAATGGCTTCCTTTCATGCTGTGTACCAAACTTGTCAGAATAATAAACATGCAGAAAAAATGGAACACCTGTGAATCACTGCCCTAAATCCAACCCTGAGTCTCTGGGCTGTGTCCTGCAAATCCTTATTCCAGACTGAGTTTAGCAGTGAGGTACTGCAGTGTCAAACACAGCACCAGAACACTCAGCAGGTGTTTGTGGCAGGAGCCTTGCCAAAGGTGTGTTTGGCAGACAGACAAACAGCACCAGCACCAACCTGCCAAGAGCAGCAGCAGCTCAGGGTGCCCAGGCAAGGGGAAAGCTCCCATGGATCTGCTGCCACCTCTTAGGAAACAGACACCATGAGGGAAGCCTCAGAAAGGAGACAATTTAGGGAGTGTTAAAATACACCAGGGAGCTCCATGCCTAAAAGGTAATATGGATAAAGAGTATTTTAAAAGAGAGAGAACTAGCCTGAAGGAGGGATCTATCATTATGTTGGAGGTGGAGGGAACACAGAAACTCCTGGAAAGCTGCTCAGCTCCTTGCTGGAGACAAGGCCATAAGCTAATGGAAAGATTTGAGAGAATAAGTAATGCAAACAGAAGCAATGTTTATTTTCACTTCTGAGGAAGGAAATTCTTAGAGATAAGATTATTTTAAATACAGTCTGCTTAGCATAAAAGCAGTTCAAAACAGTCAGCAGTAATGGTAATTATTGTGCCATGGTTTAATACGGAGTAATAAAAGACTAGCATATTTTATAAACATCTTCACACAAATAGTTCTTCAGGATTTACAGTAAAGTCTATATATATTTAGGAATTCTGCTTTTTAAGAAGCTATATTTATTCATTTAGCTAATTTTCATAATATTTTGACAACTTTTGTCTTTAACAACTTGTGTATTTTTAACCTCAGGGTTTTTCAGTCTGTCTTGAGGCAAATTGTTTAATTGAACTTATTGTTGGGTTGTGTTGCCACAGGTTTTCAAAGATACAGTGAAATTTGTGCTGAAGGACTGACAGTGATCAAAAAATCCTCTCCCTCTCCCCCCAGTCCCTTGGAAGTTTAATGCTTGATCCAGATCTGCTGACAATGTGTTCAGGAGAGAACATTGAAAAGTTGGTATAAGCGTCAAATGCTGGCCCTGTGAAGAGATAAATGGATGCCAAATTTTTGATGCAAGTTTCTCATGTCTGTAGTGACACAGCTTTTGAGCATTACCTAACCCAGAGGTGTGTAAAGTATATGAGGACGGGGATCCCAGGATTCTGCAATGCACAAAAACATGGGGATCCAGGCCCGTAGTAATTATTACAAATTACTACAAAACTACCACTAGTAAAGATATAAACATACTAATATTCCCAAACACCCTCCAGGCCACTACAAAATTACCACTAGAGAGGCAAATACACGTAGTAAAACTCACTACAGAATTCCAACTAGTGAAATGAGTATATTATCACAAACCTTTACCTGTGTGCACCTATAAATGTGTTATGTGAGGTGTTACCACTGTGATGTTCAGCAAACCACTCCCAGCAGTGGAGGAAATCAGTGGCACAAAGATCTCACTTCATAGCTGCCCCAGAGTCAGTCTGGTGTCCCTAGGTAGGGGTCCCAGACTGCCCAGGAGATCTTGTGCAGGCATGTTCATTTCGGGTACTAGCAGTTCACTTTTTATCCCTTTTGGTGTAACTGTGTGTCAGACATCAGTTCCCAGGATTCCTGTTGCTGCTTTGTGTTTTCCTGAAAGGTCAGTTCTTTATCGTGGTTTCTTTGTCCTGTACCCTTCAAGGTTTTTGCCCCACACCCATCAGATATTCTTTCTTTGTCCTGGGCCCATCAAGATCTCTGCCTTACACCTATCAAGGTTTCTTTGTCCTGTGACTCCTCCCTATCAGGGTTTCAGCAGAGCTTATCAGGGATGTCTCAGGGCTCCCACGAAGGAGATGTCCTTTGTCAGTTTGTTTACCAGTCTTTGTGGCAGCTCAAGATATTATACTTTGTGATAGGAGTAAAATTCGCGGTTCAAAAGTAAAAGTGCTGTTTTTAGGGAAATATTTACTTAGTTAAAATATTTACTTTTAATGTTAATTGCTGGTCTTTCTGACCTGCAAATTTACATGTAGTAGGAAAACCTATCCTAGGCCTCCTGAAGCACCTGCTCCCCAGAGTCTTATGTGCTTAAGAAAGGTGCTAATCAAATATCCACAAAATATGCCCAGTATACAGCCCTCTGTATTATTATATAACATACTAATTAATCTTTTACTTGCAATACTTCGTAATTTTCCTTTCTTTTTTTTTTTTTTTTTGTTTGCTTCTCCTTGGCTTTTTTTTTTCATTTAGATTAATGCATTCACCTTTTCTGTGGAAGCATAATTTTTTATCATTTGAGCTACCATATAAAGCCTCTTAGTAAGAGGCAGGAGTTAGTAGAAGCACTTCTGAATGAGTGGTGCTGAGTAATACTGGCTTGAGATGGGCATGGAGAAGGCACCTTGGTCCCTTGGCAGTGAACTCAGTCATCTCAGGCTACCAGAACAGTGACTCATTTGCTGTGATCATTGGTGAAAAGGCATTCATTGGTAAAAAGGAGATTCAAGGCCCTTTTGTTCCCCCAACCATTCCCATCTCAACTTCAGCTTCACAAAATCTGTCTGTTGAGTCACTGTGCACCTTGTAGAGCATTCAGTGGGCAAGGTCACACAGCAAACAGCAGCTTGATGAGGAATCTGATTCTCTTTTATGTTCAGCTTCTTTCTCTGCTCTCTAAACAGGAATGACAAATGTACCCTTTACAGGATGCTTTCCCTTCTTCAGACATTTTTGACTAGTTGGGTATGGGTGGTGGTAAAATAATGTTGTTATTATATATTCTTATACCTTCTTAGTCTCTGTGCTGTGGCAGGTTTTATTTTTATTTTATTGAAGTGCTGTTAAATGGGTCGGATGGTTTAGAGGTAAATTTTAACGTCTTAATGTAGTGTCTGATGTTGTCAATAAATGCTGTAAAGAATTAAATTTTAAAAGGCTGCAAATACTTCCAGAACAGCTCTGTTTTGATTCTAGTCACTTTTCACAGAGTAGTTGTAAGATTGTTGCTTTTTTGTCCTTTTTTTTTTGGTCTTTTTTGTTTTATGGGTTTGTTTTGGTTTTTTGCCATAAAGTATTATGTCTGGCAGTGCATCTGTGAATTTTGTTTTGCACACTTTTAGGCATCACACCACTTGTCATTTATGTGTCTCAATCTATTAGACAGAGAGAAGGAAGGAAAAAGAACAATTCTCATTCAGAGTCATTTTGCTTGGTTGAAGGATGTTAAGTTGGTGGAAAACATCAAGTTTGCAAAAATTAATGGAGGATCTTCCAGTCATTAGAATAGTAGTTCAACTCACTCAAAGAACAGGACAATTCTCAGTAAGCAAAATTCTATGTATATTGATTATGAAATGTGGGATACTAGAAACTGCTGAAAAATTGTGTGGATGCAGGAGGAAGTAAAAAGGGAATTTAGGAGAAGTGAAGCATAACACAAAAATAGGGGGAAGATTTTTGCATTTTCATGGATGTATAAAAGCAGAGGTAAAAAGTCATTTAGGGTTTTACTCATGCTTGTGTGTTTGCATCACTTTTCATGTTTTGTATAGAAAGGGGAGTAGAGCTTAAGGAGCTGGGGGTTTTACTGACACACAGACTGAAGTTTTGATAAACAGAATATGTTCTATTATGTCTCAAGAGAAAAGAGTCTTAGGGAAAAGGTTATCAGCATTGATTCCTTTATTAGAAAAAAGGAAACTTGTATGTTGGAAATCTAAAGTGTGACAATTTCCAAAAGGATGAAGTGAGATGGCAGGACACAGGAATGCAGTGCTGCCTCCATTTTTTGGAAAGCCTGGAGTGTATGTTGAAAGCTATTTGCAATTCTGACTATTCAGTGCTCACTCAGATGGACACATCCTAATGGTTTACCTTGGGCAGGGGAAGCACATGTTACTTTACTGGTTTTGTTCTAACCAAGAAAGAAGTAGAACATGTGGTGTCATTTCCTAAGTGCAGAATGATCAAAATTACATTATAAAATTTTACAGCATTTTGGAAATGGAGAAGCTGCTAAGGTGGATAGCTACAATGTCTCTGAGAGGTATTAAATATAAAGCAGATTTAATATCCTGACTTATATTTAGCTTTATCTTATTCTGCTGAAGTTAATAGTGATGCAGAAACAAGAGTTGATGGTGTCAAAGAGAAAAATACCGTATTCTTTTCTAATGGCGGTCTTGCTCTGCCTCCACAGAAGGCAGGATGTGGAGTCTTAACTTCCATCAAGTCATAACTGACATCCCATTGCATAAACAGAGATCTCATCCCTCATCCCAATTAGGATTCTTGCAATAAGCAGACACAGAAGACTTTTTTTTTTTTCCTATTTAAACTCCAGAACTGGATGAGAAGCTGATGGAAATGGATGTGTTTCCATTCACAAGCACAGGTGTACACTGCCTGAGAAGACCATGGAGTCAGGCTGCTAGAGCTGCTTGTGAGAAACACTGTCTTCTGATGAGACAGAGGGCAGTGCCCAGCAGCAGGAAGGTTCACTCCAAAGCTTGGGTGCCTTCCCCCAGATGCAGCAAGGGGAAGATTTGATTTAGTCTCCTCCTGCATATGCACTCATTAATCAAATACTTTGGAAATACAGGTAGCAAGTGCATTATGTAATAGACTGGAAACAACGGGGAGTTAGGTTTAGTTTGTTCTGTTTCTACATGATCTAGAGACTTGCAGGCTACTCTTGAGTTGGATTCTCCTTCTGTCTGAGTTTACCTAATGATGAGTAACAATGTTTACTCAACTATTTAAAGCATGGTAAGATATGCTCTCAAATTCTTTCTGCCAGATTTTAACGTGACTTTAAAACTTAGGTGGCAGCCTACGATACCAAATTGACCATGAACAAAATTAAACTTAAGCTGAGTAGAAAAAAAGGAACATTTGCAAATATGAAGCTAAACAGTCTTGAGGCAGAAATTAATTGTAGTTGGCTTGCGTATTTCTTAATCTGTTTTAAGGAAGCTTGTCAAAGATACAGAGATAAGCAGTTGCAAAAAGATACAAGAACTTTCAGTTTTCACAGAAGGTACACAGAAGGATTTTGAAGGAAAGACTAGTTAGTGGAAGGTAGTCTGGACACAGGAGTAAAAAAGGAGAGGAGTGACTGGAGAGCAGCCCTGCAGAAAGGTATGGGGATGCTCAGGTTGACAGCAGAGTCAGAATGGCTCAGCTGCATCCTGGGGTGCATCAAACACCAGCTGGTCTGGGGAGGAGATGTTATCCTGTTGTATTCAGCGCTGATGTGGCCTCACCTCGAGCACTGTGTGCAGCTCTGGGCCCCACAATTTATGAAGTGTCCCAAGGGAGGCAGGTGAGCTGGCCAGAGGGCTGGGAGCCCTGTGAGCAGTGGCTGAGGACTCTGGTCCTCTGGTCTGGTTTGAAGAGAAGGGAACTCTCCTCCCCAGAGCCCTGTTCCCCTCTGTTTCATTGCATTCAAATGAAGTTGCAGCATTAAGAGGGTCTCTTCCTTGACAACCAAGAGAACCAACATGTACAGGTTAAATAGCAGAATCAGCTAAAAATCTCTTGCTCATAAATATAATAATAGCAGCACAATGTTTTCCTTGACATAATGCAGACATGAGTGTACTTTTCTTAGGACAAGAAACAACAGTTCACATTAACATCATTTTTCTTCAGTCTGCAGGTGGCTCAGCTTCACAGGGAAGGCTAAAAGAACCACTTAATGCAGTGCAGGTAGAGGATTATTTTTTTAATACTCCTGTTTTATAGAAATTGGTGAGGAGAATGGGAAATGATAGGAATCAGTTTATCAGCTCTACTGTCATCATAAAAGTGTCACTGTCATCAGAAGATGTTGTTCCAGAATACTTCAGAGGACAAAAGGATGATTTGACAGGCTCAAAAAAGCTATGGATTGTGGAGGAAATGGGAGAATTATAGAAGGAGTCAATTTACATACCTGAATCATGACAGGTTTATGGTTTAAATATTTCTGCATAGTAACTAATAAATGTGTCCCTTTTGTTTGCTTCTTTGTTACAAAATCATAGGGAAAAGTGAAACTATATTTTTATGAAGCCATGGGCAACTCTAACAAATCCATTTTTAATGCATGAGGAAGGAGAAAATACACTAAGGAGACACTAAGGAGGATGGTGTACTATGCTCTGTTACTCTGCAGTGACTCTTAAGCAGTGCAGTAAAAAGTAGTGTCTTTGCCTTTTATTTGGTGTTTTGGGAGCACTTTTATTTGCCACAATGGTTGCCATCAGTAAAACCATTCAACTCCAATATTTATAGCAATTAACACACTATATAATTTTATTTCACTGCAAATCCACATTCTGTCTTTTCCCAAATATCATTCACTGAGAATTTAATTTTTATATTCTTCTACTGTTCTAATATTTATTCATTATTATTTATTTATGTGGCTCCTCTTTAAATAATGGTGAGGGTTCTTTTTAGCAAGCAGACAAGGGAGAACTGGCAAGAGCTTTGTAATATATAAATGTGTAAGCTGTAGTCCAGGTGGTAATGGGGATACTGAACAAAATGTTAGATATGGTTAGATTTCATGTGTGATTATAAGGTTTTCAATTGCAGAGAAAAGTTTTCAGTTCCCCTGTCTGTTTTAAACAGGTTGCTTAGCTGTGTGCTTGAGCTGGGGCTCCTAGACTTTGAAAGGGTAAAAGGATCACCAGGGAAGGAGCTTTGCTCCAAAATTCCTGTGTCTCTCTGCAAGAGCACTAGAATTATGGAATTTGATATATCATTTAGAGCTATTCTGCTCTAAAATGTTTTGCCATAAATGGATGCTGTGCCACTGAAGTTGAAACGAGTTACAGCTGTATTCAAAGGAGTGCACATCAGACAGTTTTTAATTAAAATCCATTAGAAATAACTCTTTGAGCAAGGGACCCTATTGTTTTTGCAGACTTCCACCATCTTTGCACTGAAAATTATTTGGCTATTAATAGGGCTTGTATTCTCATAGTTTGCTGTTTTCCTTTGAGATTTCTTTCACTTTGTAGCAATATTAAAAAAACTCTACCTTGACTTCTCATAGCTCCTTTCCAGTAATGCATTAGAGAGTTTTGCTTGCTAGCAACAGCAGCTTTTAAAAATGCCAGAGGGAGGCTGTGGTACCAAGGGCATAATAATGGTACAGCTACTGCAATCATTAGATACCAAAATTGCTGCAGGATATTCTTCTCTGGTGAATAGGACAGGAAAATGCTCCTGTGAAGTGTACATGCAGACCAATAAATACACAAGGAATGGTAAAAGCCAAAGGTGCACTGTTCTGCCATGGTAAGTAAGTGGTTTATTATACAAGCAAATGTTAACAAAGAGTTTTAGTCCTTTTGATTCATGCCTGTTTTTGAGCTGATTTTTCTGGTGTGGAATTCAGTTAATTTATACAAACAACTTAAAGAATTAGCAATACGAAGGACAGGATATTTCAGGTTTCATTTCCTGTATTACAGAGGAATCAAAGGATTTTGCCTTCTTTATGAGCTCTCACTGACAGAAGTTTAATTTAGGAAGAGCTGAACTCTGTTGAAGGGCAATAACAGCGGTTTAGCACAGGGATAACTCCTAGGCAAGCTGTAGGTTTTCTCTATCCATTTCTGACTTTTTTTTCCCTGTCAATTAGAAGAAATAACAGGAGTTTCCAATTTTGATATGAGTTTTAGGAAGAAAATACATTTTTATTGTGTTTTCTGCAAAGAAAAAAATCCCCAAAAGTTTGCAGTTCATCTGTTCTTTATACCACTGTAATTCTGAACACATAAGTCTGGCTGAAGTCAATGACAGTTCCTAGAGGCTTCAGTTTCAGACTGTTGTTTAAGTGCTTTTCTAGATGAGAACAAGTCATTACTAAATTGCATCGCATTATATCCATCAAATAAACAGTAAATCTTCATAGTTTTTATGCCATGGGACACCTGAAATAAACGACCCATGTTGATCAGTAAAAAGCAATAAGCAGTTGATAACTGCCATACTTTTAGGAGCTAGAGATGGGGTGGCAACAATATTCAGCCTTCCTTTTGTTTTGCCTTTACTTGAAAAGTTCCTCATTTGCAGTACTAAGGACTTGTGGACAAATATTTGTATGTGTATTTAATTTTAATAATTTGTCATGTATCAGGAAGGAACTGGTTAAACAAATGTGTTTTCAGAAGAATGGAACCAAAAGAGGCTACAAGAAACATGCTACTTTCTCAGCAAATGATCCAACTTAATGTAAAAACCCTAGAAGAAGTAGAACTTAACAAAATGTCAGTGAACAAGGTCAGCAAATGTTCAGTTCATGAAATTAGATCAAATTCAATGAATACAGTAAGGTCAAGAAGAAAAGCCACCATGGTATGCAAATAAGATTATTCTACTTGTTATTTTGTTTTAAAAAAATAAGTAGAAGGAAACTTTTTTATTATTTAAACAACAAAAAAACCTCCTAAGTCTGCAATTTTTTTTTTTCTGTCATTTACTGCCCTCTGCACACAAGAAATAAATGGCTTAGGACATATCTAATGAATGTGTTGTAAAAGACAGTAATAAATCATAAATTAAAGGGAAACACAAAGCTTTTTTTTCAGAGATTCAGAAATATTCTCTGAAGCCGATTGTCTTACCATTGAATCTCAGGTATGGAAAACTGGATTAAAATTATATCACACTTTTAACTCCGTCCTGGTCTGCCAGTCCCCCTTCTCTTTGTAAAAAGCTGTCATGCCTCAGTAGGTTGAACCACAGAACTGTACATGCTGCACATGTGTGTGTGGTGTGCCTGTGAAACCCTGGCCTTGCTATGCCCAATATAATGCATACATTGTCCTACACCCTCAGTATTTTGGCCTTTTGCTGTTGCTGTTGTCCTTCGCTTTTTTTGGCAAGAGGGAGAGTGTTGGGGCTTTTGGCTTTTTTTTCAGTTTTTTTCCCCTTTTTTATCACAGCTAAGGAAGTGGATTCTTTTTATAAGAGTTGTGGCCTTCTCTGTTAAGGAGGGTGCAGATGTGTTTTTTCCCTCTGCTTTCCAAATACTGCTTTTATTTCCAGAATTGGATGATCATAGAATCATTTCTAAAACCACTCAGACAAACTGGTGTCTATATTTAGTTACTTAATGACCTGTTTATTTCTTAAAAGAAAATGGATCCCTTTTCCACGTTTTCAGTCTTCATTACCTTTGAGAAGATAATTATTTATCAGATGCCTGAGATAATTGTAAATATGAATGTTACAGTTATGTATAGAGATATCTCCATAAAATCTGTGGAATTCATTGGCTTTGTTCTATCTTGTTATAAATTTAGCTTATTTGCACACCTTGCATATTTAGATTTGCTGCCAGGAGCTTGCCAGCTCTTTCACCTTGCTCATAATATTTTTGTTCCAAATGGTGAAAGACTCCATTTAGTCTTCCCATTAAGCAGATGGTTTATTATGCCATATTATTTTTCTTCAGCAATAGTCTGTTGATTCCCTAGCATTCTGAGGTTAGCAGATGCTATCACACCTATCACAATATCCAACTAAGTTGTCTGGTTTTTTCTCTCCCTCACCTGTTTGCAGTAATCTTTGTCCAACAATGCATCCTTGGCACAGCATTTTCTATTTGACACTCAGAAGCTGCAGTGACCTGGTGTTTTGAAATCATAAATGTGTGTTTTCCTTTTTCTGTATCAACTCCAGTTTTGCTAAGTTCTAACAGGAAAGGTATGTTAGCAAAGGTGGCAAGCAGACAGTGGTTTGACTTGAAATTTTTCCTCTGCACCAAAGGCTCCCATCTTTCTAGGCAAGAGTCAGTCTTCATTTTCCCCAAGCCACTTTTGGCTGTTTCTAGTGCTCCACAAATGTTTTCCTCCTAATTTGCAGAATAAATCAGATTTGAAAATGTAGCACTTTGTTTGACCACTAGCTCAGGGGACGTTTACTTCCAATTGCCAATCTCAAGCTACAATATTCCTGGTCTTGTTTTTCTGGTCATTTTACCTCTGTTATTTGGAAGCAAGACTGAGCTGGTTGGAAGAACCAGTTAGAAGAATCAGTTGGAGGATGCCAAGTCTCTGAGAACACTGATAACAGGAGAGCCCCTCTTCCTCTGTCTTGGCTCTTTTTTCCCCCTAGATTACTCAGTCAGCTCTTCAGGTATTTGCTTAATTCCCAGCTTGTTACATTTCTGCCCATACATAAAGCCACATGGAATTGAAAATAGCACATAACTTTAATCCTCTATTATAATGAAACAAGGTAAAGGAAAACAGTGTTGTGTGCAATTATATTTACAAAGACAAAGTAACAGGCAAATTTTCATCCTGTTAGTTTTGAGTGAGGCTGGAACCTGGACAGGGGACTAATAGGAACCAGTGCAAGGCAGCAATTGATTATTGCTCTTGATCTCGTGGCTAATCAAGCTGCCAAGGCAGCATGTTAGGCCATCGTTACAGTCCACTGCCTTTCTTCTGAAAAGCTATTTCCCAATAGTCATGCCCCTGCAAGAAAATACTGCCTTTGAACTCATGAATCCAGCTGCTGTCTTTTAACACAACCTGTTTGCAGAGCAAAATTAGGTTTGGCTTGGAAGTTTAGAGCTCAGTTTTTGAGTTGGGATGAGGATTTAAATGTAAAACCTCTAACACAGAATGCAGTTTTCACTAAAAACCTCTCATTAACTCAGTCTTCTCTTTAATCCCAGTTGCACTGCAAATTTAAAGTTACCCCTCTAAAAAAGTTTTGTAGAGGGCTTTTTTCCTGCATTCAGTTCCTTCATTTTAGAATCTGTTTAATAAGTAATTTACCTAGCATTCTGCTGGGGTCTCCTCTGAGTCACAGAGTTCCTTTAAAATAAGCAACATCTGGTCATCATGTGGATTAGCTGTACAGGAGTTTCAGCATGTGTTGGTGTTTGCTCCAAGTTTACACATTTTACAGGACATACCCAGAAAAAACCTATCTGTGGATTTCTAAGCAGCACTTCTCAACAACAGTGGACATTTGCCAGGGTATGTTAAGAACAAAATGCAGCTTTTGCTGTGTGAAGAACACAGTGTCTGTACCATGCAGTGTATCTGCTGATAAGTTGCTGTCACACTGATCTTCACAGAGCAGTTCTCTATTCCAGACTATGCGTGAAGAGCTTGAAGGATAATGGGTTGAATGTGCTGTCTGCATAGCTGCAGCTTCTGGCACACAATGCAGATGCAATCCTTTTCTTATAATACAAAAGATTTTAATCTATAATCACATCCAGTCCCTGAACAGCTTATCTGCACCAATGCATTATTTGTAGTACTCGATTCTAGCTAGGTAATACCTGGGGAATGATCTGATTTTCAACTTTCCCCCAAAATGAACTGTTATGATTGTAAAAGCTCAGCTCTATATCTTGAAGCTGTGATTGTCTTGTGTTTCTCTTGTTCCTGATTCCCATTCATGCACTTTTTCCTGATTGGCAATACAAGATCACCTTCGCCTGGGTTAAGTCCACTATGATGTCCCCAAGTGTTTCTTCGTGAATTTTCCTTGACTTACCCTCCATGAGTGCTGCCTTAGCAGTACTCACACACTTTCCTACATGATATATCCACTATACAAATGCCAATCTAAAACACCCACAAGTTTTTCACTCTCCTGACCAATCCCTTACTTTCTGCATCTCATCTTCTTAATTACGTTCCCGTTGCTTTTAATTTGCACTCATCACACACAATATATGAAATCACTTCCTCGCTTGAGTCTTCCCATTTATGCCACCCTTCTGAAAATGAATTCAAAATTAAACTATCTTGTCTCCAGTTTTGGTTTTGTGATGTATATAATCTGCTATTTTAAGTTTTTACAAGGTGGTTTTCCAAATGTGCATCATCTACTTTTGGAGGAGGTAAAAGCGAAAAAACCTTGTTTAAGTTTCCAGGGAAAGGGAAGAAAATTCACTGACAGATTTAGCATCAAACTGCCTATGAGTAGCTGCTGGAGCTTGCTGTGGGGCAGAGCCCTGGTCATGGCAGGGTCACTGAAGCTCCTTGGTGGTCAGAAGTGACGGATCTCAGTTGCCAGAAGGCTCTTGCTGCTGAGTGTTCTTGTGGAAATGCCTACAGAAAGGATTTTTACCAAAGGTTTCTAGCATAGGAAGCTGAGATGTATCTGGGAGTATGAGGGTCTCTTGTGCAGTCTGCCTGGTAGAACTCTAGGATTTTTAAAGTCAAAATTTTCTTTATCAAAATAAACAGGAAGAATCTAGTGCTTTGCTCAGCAAGTGCGGTAACATCACAGAATGCTTATTTCCAGATCTGAGGTAATTACTGTGAATGCATACACAGTAAGTTCCCTTTCATGTCTAGATACATATATACATGCACGCATGCATGTCATATAAAAATAACATTTTGAGGAGTGTATTTGTGTTCCCATGTGTAGGACTCCTGCAGTTTGTGAGCTTGTTCTCATGCTTGGATCTGAAATGTGCTGTTTCAATGCTACCCTACTGGAATAATTCCCTATTTGCAGTATTTAACATCAAAGATTATATTCCTTTTTCAGTTGGCACTCTTTTTGGGGTTTGTTGAGTAATAACAATAAGTAAACAACTGAACATAGAATATTGGGGGGAGAGAAAGTGCCGGTTGTTACTGGAACAAAAAAGTTATGTGACAATTGCTAATGATCTTACCCTCAGGAGTATGAAAATGTTCACAACATTTAAAATGATGTAACTTTAACAGCTTGACTATATCATTGTCAGTGTTCATCCCATGAAATGTATCACATCATAGGTGACATCCCCATCTGTAGAGCCTTTTTGTGTTATGAATCTTCTCTTTTGTGTCTTTGTCAGCTGCTGGTACGGTTGTCTGCCTCCCTGTGTATTACAGCAGCGCACACACATTCTTCTGTGTGAACATCCATCTTAGAACATTAAAAGAAAACCAAAACAGAAAAGCGAAAAATAAGGAGGAAACCTTCATTTATATAATGCAGTACAAATCACCATGTCAGTGACTGACTTGTTTGTCAATAGTATTAGGTAGGATATTAAAGGAAAAACAATTTAATACAAATCAAGAGAGCTACAGCAACTTTTAGAGTGATAGATTCAGGGAGTGAAACTAATTCATATGTAGCATGGTGGTCTGTATGGAGAGTATTAGTGGAGAGTATTAATGGCTTCTATCATCAAATTTCTCATTTGATTTTTAAGGTAGCATATTTAATTGTAGCTATACAAATGGCTGGGAATGAAGTGTGGGGTAGAAATTCAAGAGATCTTCCATAAATATGAAATTAAGAAATATTGCTAAAGAGTCCTGTTTGAATTGTCAAACAAGTGTGGCTTTCTAATTTTTTTTTTGCTTCTTTCTGCTGGTTAGTATGTATTTTTGTGGGGCCACATGTCCTGCATTTGTCCCACGTACCTGAAAGGAAATCCTAGTGCAGAAACTTTTGCTGCAAGGGGTTCCTGTTTAAGGTCTGCATTACAGTATTAATTCCTAAGTTAAGACAAAATTCTACCTGCTTGTGGGGAATCCTTTGTCTTCAGAATTTGCCTTGAATATCACTGTGTTTTTCTTCTTGGAGGATACTTCCTTATTCCATTAAAGTGAAGGAAAAAAATGCTGTGGATGTGAGTCCTAGCATTTGAGCATATGGTAGTCAACAGGTGTAAGACAAGACTGAGCATAGTTTTTCTGCAAAATACAAATGTGTCTATATCCATAGTGCTCATTACTGGCTACTAAGAAGGGCCTTGATTGAAGACCCTCAGATGTGACAGGTAGGATGCATGAATAAACTTCTTCCTCATAGTGTCTACATTGTCAGAAGCCATGTAGTATCCTAACCTGATATGCTTTTGGAAGCCTGATAAAATTTTTTATTTAATAGAAATTTTCATATGCTTTTGTCTTCAAAGTGTAAGCAATGTTGGCAAAAATTTGTGGTCCAGATAGATTCTCCTCTGTGCAACTTCTATGGAGCATCATGAAATCACTGTAGCTTTATGAGACTATTTCTTGTGAGACTTTTACAACGATTGGGAAATGAAAAGAAAGATTTCATCAGAAAGTACCTCTAGTCCAGAGATTACTCTTGAAGGTAGCATCAAACAGTTGAATGCTCTTTGTTTTGAAATGTGAAATGGTTAAATTGCTTTGATCTGTTTTATATCCGATGCCTAAGCATATGCTATCTATTTTGCTTTCTGATGCTTTGTAATTGATCCCAGTCATGAAAGAAATCAGTTGTTCAGGTTTTGTATTTAAAGAGAGAAGTAGCTAGTCCTGGTGTGATATGCCTAAGCAAACAGTTTTGGGGAAGAAGAATGCAGAAGAAGGGTAATGGCTTCCTCTTAGATTATTCCCAAAGACAATAAAATCTAGTTGTTACTATTGCCTGTAGGTTACCAAAGGCAAAAGAGCTGTTGGTGGTGGGGAGCAGTAGTGGCAGCCTCTTTTCCTTTAGATAAAATGTTTAAAGTGAAAACTTTGTGGACAGTCTTGGAAGTAAGAGATAAAGTCTTTATCCAGACAAGCTTTCAGTAAAAAAATGGTAGTTCAAATGCTGAATACTCCCAGCAACAAGAACACATGTTCACTATACTGGTTAATTCCACCAGGATATGGGAGGAGACACTCAATGTGTGGAGGTTCACTGAGAGCTTTAATGAAAAAAGAAGTATTGAGTATGACTGAATGACCAATGGACCTTCCTAGGCACACAGGTCAAATGGTCTCTCAGAAGTCAATTTCTCTTTCCTCTGCTGTCTTTTGATTATATTATTAATGTACACTACCCATCATGAAGTGGAATGTATATGATTTACATTGGATTTGTTCCTATATCTAGTCAGAAGACAGTGAATGCAGGTAGAAATTATGCTGAAAGTTCAGAAGTGGTCATTTTGATGAAAACTTACCACTAAACAGAGTGAATTTGGAAAGCATGAAGTACCCTGTGTGCACTAATGCAAATTTTTCATTAAAATCCTTCATGGTAAATTATTATTTGCTGTAGGCAAGACCCCAGTCTGCTGGATTTATCTCATTTTCACCACAAAAGTTAGAATTTCATCTTACCAAGTTCAGCCCCATATTTTTCAGTCTAGTCCCAAATAACCTCATGGTTTAATCTCCCAAAATAAACATTATATTGCTCAGAAAATACAGAATTTTCATAATCTCTCTGATAAAAAAAAATGTGTACTTGTATTCAAGACATTGTTTCAAATTTAGGAGGTGAAAACTAAAAATAAAATATATGAACTGAGTATTTTTAATTTTACTGAATGTGAAGACTCTCCACCACACTGACCTTACAGGTTATTGTTTTTAGTGCACAAAATGCTTCTTGCTCAGCAGCTTTGTGTTATATAGAAAAGAGCTCTTTCAGGTTTTCTTACTTGTAGCATTATTACTGTGTTGTTATGATGTGTTATTACTTGAGCAGCTCTTTCAGCAGGTTCTGAATTTGTACCTTGCTGTCACCCTTCAGAAAACCCTGCAAGTTTTTTATCTTTGCACTCACAACAAGCGTTTGAGATTTTACAGCTCTCTGCCATTGGAACTTTTTCACATGGTTGAGAGTCAGAGCAGCAGGGAGCAGAAAAAGCACTGACATTTGTGCAAGTTGTTGCAATCAGCCTTTGCAGAATACAGGCTTTCAGGGTTTGGTTTTTGTTTTTTTTTGGAGGGGGGAAGGATAATGTGGTGTTTCAGATGAAAAGCTGAAGAATTTTATATAGAATAGACACTCCTCTCTTTCACCCTTCCAAAAGTTTGACTCAGTGGATTTATCCATAGATCAAAAAATAATTTCTCAACCTGTTAAGTCGCTGCTTTCTCTTTTGGTAGTATGAATTCTTGTACTGCACATTCTGCAATGCGGATGTCATCAGCTGTATTTCCAAATAACATATTTCATTATTTCCTATTAATGAGCTTTTTTTGTATACCAATATGTAAATGCTGGTACTGCATGGTAATGCAATACTATTTTCTCTGCTAGAGTTTTGGTTTATAAATGCTGTTGCCACTGCTCTTGATGCATTATGTCTTTTCCAGGGTAATTTCTTATGTAAGTCTATGATTATATTTTTTTAAAAGGAAAAGAAAGAAAGGGGAAAAAAACCTTCCCAATGTCCCTGTGACTATTATTGAATGTTAGACTTAGGGTTTTTTTTCTCTAGAAATAGACAGTGAAGAAAAGTCTATGTGCAGTTTAATTTTTGCTAAGGAAATACTGTAGCACACACACATTGAGAATTGAATGGGATGAATCAATTCAGTGTTAGAAACTTGGAGAGAAAATTCTGAGAAACACCGTAAAAGCTGTTCCAGGTGCCTCATCTCCCTTTGTGGCATTTAAAAAGCAGCATTCTAACAGTTTTTAAAGCAAGATTATCTAACACCTCTGGCAGTAAACTAAGGTAACTCCAGGTCTCGTTCCCAAGAGTTTGATCCTGCAGTGACGGTTCTGCCTGGTGTGTCTGACTGTCACCTCTGAGCTCTGGTGTGTGTTTGAGGCTTTCTTTGAGCTGGCTTCCCTCCTGGTGTAGCTGCATCCAGCTTTGCCCACAAGAGCTGTGTGCCATGCCAAGGCAGGGTCCCTCTGTGTGAACCCAGCTGAGCAGAACCAGCGCCTGGGGTGAAGCTCACTGCCTGTTCCACAGGGGTCCCCAGCACAGCACAGTGAACCAAACCCTGCTGGAAAGAACAGGGGAAAACCCATAAATGCTTACTAATTGTGACAAATGAAATGTCATCTGAAATAAAATCAGTCTTACTGTTCTTAACCCATCAGTTAAAAACCTGTTAGTTTGTTTGTTCCAGTAAGATTACTTACTGCTGTAAACATGCACCAGTTTTTCTAGTTTTAGTACAGTTTCCCTTGGAGTCCAGGGAACAGGAAAGGAGGAAAGAAAAATAAAACAGATAAAAATCAGATCTTGTTGAACACAAGAGAGAAATGAGGAAAATCTCAAGCTGGAGCCTACTATTCAGTTTGCATAAAATAAAACCTTACTGAATATGTAGTCTTGTTGAATTAAATAACACGCATTGAAACAGGAAAGAAGTTTAAAATTCCTATAAAAAGGATTCTTACATAAGGAAGAATAGGTATTATAAAAGCATTATTGATCTGTGAATTATGTCAAACCATAAAAGCCCGTTCAAAATAAGTGAAGACAGATTTGAATATAGTAATTTAGAATTTATTTAGGACCATGAATAATAAGTCTCATTAGTAGTAATTCATGTCTGTGCTGTTATGGGTCACTAAAACTGTCTTATCATTTTATGTATTTATCTCCAGTAAGAAATATATGTTAATATGCCACATATGTAAGTGATAACTAAAATTTGAAAGGGGAAGATTTGGCTATTCTGGAATAGACATTTATGACAGAACAGCTGGATTTGATTCATTATTCCATGAATCTTTAAAAAGCTTTTAGTCTTCAGACCAATCACAAGGAAAAGCTGGTATCTACTCCAAGTCATAGTTCTGTGAGGTGAGCAAAATGTGAAAAGAAATTTCTCAGGTTTTTCCTCACCTTTCTATCATGTGCCCTTTTTATTTTTGGCCTTATTGGTGTTCTTCGTTTAAAGGAGAAGGGGAAGTGTATGAAGTTAAACTTTAATGGCATAGAGTAGAAAATCACTTTTCTTCTAGAGAGATCTAGAGTAGTTGCACAAATCAGCCTAGAGGAGATTTTCAGCTGCAGAAATTCCCCCTATCAGTGAGCTGACCCAGCCAGGACAGTGCAGAAAGGGGCTCTGTCCTACTGTCTCCATCAGTCATGCTGTGCTAGTTCTGCACTGCAGGGGCTGCAAGTACTACAGTTTTGCTTATCAACACTTGCTAAGTCTTTTGTGGCTTTTTCCCACCAACCTCCAGTGGAACAGGTGCCAGAAAAGCCAAGAAAAGTCAGTAGCCAAGGAATTGCATGCTAAACCAGAAATAAGTAAGTAAACAAAAGCAGAAGATGATGGCAGAGCTTTCACTGTTGTACTATTCAAGCATACAGTGGGTAGTATTGGTGTTCAGCTCCTTCAAGGGAACGATTGCAACTTATGCAGTTAGAATTGGAGATCTTCAGTTATGCAAAACAGGATTCTGCACATGAGAAAAAAATCACATTTTCCAGACTGGTGAGAAGACAAAAGTTTACCACTAAAATTAAAACCCAGTGAAACTCAAGTCTCTCTTCCCTTCTACCCTTTCCTACTTTCTATAACCTCCTCCCTTCCCACTTTGATTTTTTTTTTCTCTCAGTGTTCAATATCAACAATACTTCCCCTCTGACTTCCAAAGGAGTATTCTCTACATTATACAGATCAAGAAAAAGCAAGAGCTGAGCTCTAGATGCACATTAGATAGTTCTTTCTAAAAATAGGTGGTCTCTATGGCAATATTTCACAGTGCCCTTGAAGGTGAAAATTCAGTTTTGCTAAGCAGAAGTCTTTCAGCAAAAATGACAGATCTCACTTCTATAAGGAGATTGCTATTGTCAAAGCTGTATATTCAAAAAGCCAAAAGTATTTCTTAAAAAGCCAGGAACTAGACAAACTCTTCCTCTAGAAACTGTTGCATGTTACTGTTTCATTACTTTGATACTATTTTTATCTCCTTTTGTTCAGCTCTACAAAATTTCATAGTTTCATTTTCTCAGTTTGATGACCAAGACCCTTATGAACTGTTTAATTTATTGTAGAAATTATACACTCAACTCTCCTTATTACTTCAGGAATTGTTTGTGTTTGAAGAAGGTGCCTGAATATTAACTATAATTGACTAATATTGCTCTGTAGTATAGCCTTCATTAAAGTTTGGCAGGCTAACTTCATTCCCATAGCTTTAGGTCATTTAAAATAATGGGCATATACCATGACAAAGCAGAACCCCCGCTTTCAACAAATGATTTTACAAGGATAAGGCAAAACATTTGTTCTGCTCAATTCTTAAATTGTGGGAAATGCTAAGATTAGTATTGGTAAAATTTTAAATTACATTTCTGTCCTCCTGGAGTTTTGTAGCCAGTAGTTTAGTATTTGTGTGCATTAAACAGCAAAGTGACAGATCCATAGACATGGGCAGATCCATGCACATGGGTTCTGTTGTGCCTGTCATTCAGGCAATAATCATGAGATTTTATATCATGTTATCAACTGTTTATCCCTTAATGCTTTTCATTAGAAGACACTAAGAGTGCTGTGAAATAGAATGGAACTGGAGAGGGCAATAAAGAAACCATCAAATTTAGTTATGTACTGATTTACTGTGTGCAGTACATATCTACATATATGTTGGACACATGTACAGTTATAATGTTAGTGAATTCTGGGATGCTTTCCTAATAATAAACATTGAGATAGAAGCTTTGAGAAAGCCCTGAGAGTCACACATGGGATTTTCAGTGTCAAGTCACATCACTGCCTAGTGTGTCAGACCCTCATAACATCACAAATCATCTGTATTTGCATATGGTCCTGCTGTACTGAATTAAGTCAGCAAAAGTGCCTCAAGAATCTGTATAGTCTAGCAAGAATCTGTCATTATTTTATAAAACTTCTTGGGGATGTGCTGTTGAAGTGAATGTGAAGGCCCATACAATCATATAAAAACTAATATGAAAACACAAATGTGGCAAACTAATGTGAATTATTTTCATAACATTTGTGTTAATTTTTGCTTTGTTTTCCATGAGCATTAGATGATTAGATGTTGTGATGGGACTTATTATGATAATACTAGAACCTGCAATGATAATTTGCAGTGCTGCTCCTGTAATTTCTTTGTCTTCAGAACAGAATTGAAAATAATCTATAATGTGACTCTACTTAGCAAGTTGGGTGCGG